>JBAIAC010000052.1:7200000-8400000 GCA_037349315.1 Chelydra serpentina | reverse complement strand
TGTGTCCCCGGAGGCCCGGGAACCTGCCCAGGAACACACATAGAGGGGGACGGTGCAAGGAATTTCGCGCCCTAAGCGAAACTTCCTTGCACCAGCCCTGCGCCTCCCTCCAGTAGCGTAGCCGCGGGGAGCAGGGGGAGCCGGGCTCGGGGACACTTTAAAAGGCCCCGCAGCGGCAGGAGCCGCCAGCCTTTTAAAGCGCCCCGCCGTCCGGCAGCGGGGCTGGGGCGGGGGCGCTTTAAAAGGCCGGGGGCTCCTGCCGCTGCGAGGAGCTGCGGGCCTTTTAAAGTGCCCCCGCCCCGCCTCGCCTCGCCTCGCCTCCGGACCCGGGGGCGCTTTAAAAGGCCCGCGGCTCCTGCCACTGCAGGAAGCCACAGGGCTCTTTAAAGCGCACACCCCCCCGCTGCCAAACCTGGGCGGGCGGGGGTGCTTTAAAAGGCCCGCGGCTCCTGCTTTCTCTACATGAGTCATGATTTTATAGACCTCAGTCATAGCTACAGCCACCCCCGCCCCCGTGCCCGGTTCAGCCACTGAGTTGGGAGGGCAGGGGGGCGGCAGCCTAGTGGGCAGCCGGCCCTGCTGCCCCAGGTGCCAGTGCATCTGGTAATTTACCTCAATGAGGGGATTAGCTCCCAGCACTGGGAGCCGAGCCTGTCCACACTAGCGCTTTAAAGTGCTGAAACTTGCTGTGCAGGGCGGGGGGGATTTTTCACACCCCTGAGCCAGCAAGTTAGAGCACTTTAACTTGCCAGTGTAGATAATCCCCGAGACTTAATTCAGTGAAACATTTTACATATATCATCTCGGAAACAAAGAATCCCTGATCACTGTATCTGATTGCATAGAGTCTCATAGCAGTTTCCCACGTTGTCGTATCTGCTGTTTTGATTCCCTGCATTTTTAATGCTAATTTTTTCTTCTCATTTTTAGAGCAGATGTTTATTCTGTTGGATCATTTGACTTCCACTCTGACTGAATTTCTGGCCGACTGTCTAAACTTTGTTTTGATTCAATCCACCAATGGGGATTGCATTTTTGCAACTGTTATTTTGCCTCTCAATTCAGCCCTTAGTGTTTTTCCGCATGCCATTGCTTGTGTGTACAACTTGATTCTCAAATATTCAATAAAGGCAATATACTATCTCCTATAACATCTTTCTCGAAGGCAAAAATCTATGGTAATTTTTGCTGAACATTAAAACTGCCGTAGTGGGTCAGACAAATAGTCCGTCTAGTCCGTCTTCTGACAGCAGCCAGTGCCAGGTGCTTCTAAGGGAATGAACAGAACAGGCCGTCACTGAGTGAACCATCCCACTGTCCACTCCCAGCATCCGGCAGTCAAAGGACGGTTTAGGGACACGCAGAGCATGGAGCTACATCCATGATTATCTTAAGAATGGCCCTACTGGGTCAGACCAAGGGTCCATCTAGCCCAGTATCCTGTCCAATGTTCCCTCTAATTTTTGACAGGCCGTGTGCGCAAAAAATTTCTTCTGTGCAAATTGTTGTGCATACAGTGTTTTGCCATGTGCACAGGGTTTAGGATCTGTGTGCGTGTGCACACGCGCACAGCTTAGAGGGAACAGTGATCCTGTCTTCCGACAGTGGACAGTGCCAGGTGCCCCAGAGGGAATGAACAGGTAATCATCAAGTGATCCATCCCCTGTTGCTCATTCCCAGCTTCTGGCAAACAGAGGCTAGGGATACCATTCCTGCTCATCCTGCCTAATAGCCATTGATGGACCTATCTTCCATGAATTTATCTAGTTCTTTCCTGAACGCTGTTATGGTCGCAGCAGGCAAAGAGTTCCACAGGTTGGCTGTGCGTAGTGTGAAGAAATACTTCCTTTTATTTGTTTTAAACCTACTGCTTATTCATTTCATTTTGTGACCCCTTGTTCTTGTGTTATGAGAAGTAGTAAACAACACTTCCTTATCTACTTTCTCTACACCAGTCATGATTTTATAGACCTCAATCATATCTCCCCTTAGCCATCTCTTTTCCAAGCTGAAAAGTCCCAATCTTATTAATCTCTCCTCACACGGCAGCCGTTCCATACCCCTAATCATTTTTGTTGCCCCTTTCTGAACCTTTTCCAATTCCAATATATCTTTTGAGATGAGACAACCACATCTGCACACAGTATTCAAGATATGGACGTACCATGGCTTTATAGAGAGGCAACATAGTATTTTCTGTCCTATTATCTATCCCTTAATGATTCATAGCATTCTGTTCGCTTTTTTGACTGCCACTGCACATTGAGTGGATGGTTTCAGAGAACTATCCACAATGACTCCAAGATCTCTTTCTTGAGTGGTAACAGCTAATTTAGACCCCATCGTTTTATATGTATAGTTGGGATTATGCTTTCCAGTGTGCATTACTTTGCATTTATCAACATTAAACTTCATCTGCCATTTTGTTGCCCAGTCACCCAGTTTTGAGAGATCCTTTTGTAGCTCTTTGCAGTCTGCCTGGGTCTTAACTATCTTTAGTAATTTTGTATCATCTGTAAATTTTGCCACCTCACTGATTACCCCTTTCTCCAGATCATTTATGAACATGTTGAATAGGACTGGTCCCAGAACACCCCTGGGGGACACCACTATTTACTTCTCTCCATTCTGAAAACTGACCATTTATACCTACCCTTTGTTTCCTATCTTTTAACCAGTTACCAATCCATGAGAGGTCCTTCCCTCTTATGCCATGGCAGCTTACTTTGTGTAAGAGCCTTTGGTAAGGCACCTTGTCAAAGGCTTTCTGAAAAGCTAAGTACACTATAGCCACTAGATCCCGTTGTCCACATTCTTGTTGACCCCCTCAAAGAATTGTAGTCGATTGGTGAGGCATGATTTCCCTTTATTAAAACCATGTTGACTCTTCCTCAACAAATTTTATTAATCTGTATGTCTGACAATATTGTTCTTTATTATAGTTCCAACCAGTTTGCCCGGTACTGAAGTCAGGCTTACAGGCCTGTAATTGCTGGGATCACCTCTGGAGCCCTTTTTAAAAATTGGTGTCACGTTAGCTATTCTCCAGTCATCTGGTACAGAAGCTGATTTAAATGATAGGTTACAGACTACAGTTAGTAGTTCTGCAATTTCACATTTGAGTTCCTTCAGAACTCTCGGGTGAATGCCATCTGGTCCTGGTGACTTATTGCTGTTTAATTTATCAATTTGTTCCAAAACCTCCTCTAACGATACCTCGATCTGGGACAGTTCCTCAGATCTGTCACCTAAAAAAAAAAAAGGCCCAGGTTTGGGAATCTCCCTCACATCCTCAGCCATGAAGACTGATGCAAAGAATTAGTTTAGTTTCTCCGCAAGGGCCTTATCGTCCTTGATTGCTCCTTTAGCACCTCGATCGTCCAGTGGTCCCACTGGTTGTTTAGCAGGCTTCCTAGTTCTGATGTACTTAAAAATATTTTTGCTATTACTCTTTGAGTCTTTGGCTAACTGTTCCTTAAATTCTTTTTTGGCCTTCCTATTTGTATCTTTACACTTCATTTGCTGGTGTTTATGCTCCTTTCTATTTTCCTCACTAGAATTTAACTTCCACTTTTTAAAGGATGCCTCTCTGCCTCTCACTGCTTCTTTTGCTTTGTTGTTTAGCCACAGTGGCTCTTTTTTGGTTCTCTTACTATGTTTTTTTAATTTGGGGTATACATTAATTTGGGGTACTACATACTGTGACAAAATTCCTTCTCTACCTCGGTGGGTCCTGCGCTTATTGGCAGATTTTTGTTTGCCTCAGAGATCTTCCCCTCTGGTAGAACCCACAGTCCAGATCAACTCCTCCTGTGTCTGATAAGGAGTTGGGAGTTTTGGGGGGAACCCGGGCCCACCCTCGACTCCAGGTTCCAGCCCAGGGCCCTGTGGACTGCAGCTGTTTAGAGTGCCTCCTGGAACAACTGCACGACAGCTACAACTCCCTGGGCTACTTCCCCATGGACTCCTCCCAACACCTTCTTTATCCTCACCACAGGATCTTCCAGCAGTACGTCCTCTTACTCTCAGCTCCTAGTGCCTCTTGCTCCCAGCTTCTCACATGCAACCTCTTTCCACAGCTCCTCCTCTCTCACTGACTAACTGGGAGGCTTTTAACTAGTTCCAGTCAGTCCTTGATTGGCTTCAGGTGTCCCAATCAACCTCCCTGCCTTCTGGAAAGTTCTTAATTGGCGCCAGGTGTCTTGATTAACCTGGAGCAACTGCCATAAAGTATCAGGGATTTGTTTAGCCTGGAGCTAACATACGGGTTCCTTACCACTTTCCTATAGCCCTCTGGCCTTGCCCCGTCACAATACATAATGCAGTTCTCTTACTATGTTTTTTAATTTGGGGTATTCTTATGTTCTGATCCGGGAGCCTGCTGAGTTGATGAACTGTAATGGTCAGAGATCGCACCAGCATAGTCAGAGATAGCACCAGCATAGAAGTATGTTGAAGGTGAACCCTAACGAAATTAAGATTTTAAATTATCCTCCACATGTCCAGTGTCCCACTACAATGAATCCAGGCAGGATCATTTGGAAGCTGAACACTTTATGCTTCCATCCCACACCACTGTCAAGTTTTAGCAAATTAGGACAAGTCAGCACATAAGAACAACCATATGTATCAGTAACTGCTAATGGTAACAATTCACTCTCTCTCCCTACTACAGCTAGCAAATTCCTACAGATAGCAGTTTCACACAGCCTGTGATGTGAGAAACTGCTTCTGTAGGAATTAGCTACATCAGATAGAAGTTTCTAGCAAAGTAGGACCTGTCTCTGCTGCTGGTAGCACGATCCTACAGATAGCATTTTCACACACACATGTGTAAGAAACTGCAATCTGAAGGGATGTGCTACCTGTAACACTGCTGGCTGATTAAGCTAATTCCTACAGATAGCAGCTTCTTATACCATGGGATGTGTGAAATTGCTATCTGTAGGATTGTGCTACCCGCAGCAGCAACAGGTTCTACTATGCTAAAAAAGGATATCTGATGTAGCTAATTCAAGCAGCCTCACATGTAAAACCAAACGGATAGCTTTCTTTAACAGTGTAACAAGCCTTGTGGATAGGGGGAAGTGGCTGACATGGTCTATCTTACCTTTAGTAAGGCTTTTGATACGGTCACCCATGACCTCAAACAAACTAGGGAAATGCAACCTAGATGGAGCTAAAATGTGACGGGTGCAAAACTAGTTGGAAAACAGTTCCGATAGTAGTTATCAGTGATTCACAGGCTGAAATGACTGAGTCAGGCTGAAAGGGCATAACAAGTGGGGTTCTCCAGGGATCAGTTCTGGATCAGTTTCTATTCAAAATCTTAATCAATGATTGAGATAACGCGGTAGAGAGTACAATTATAAAGTTTGTGAATGATAACAAGCTGCACGCATACAAAATGGGAACCGACTGTCTAGGAAGGAGTACTGTGGAAAGGGATCTGGGGGCCATAATGGACCACAAGCTGAATACGAGTGAACAGTGTAACGCTGCTGCAAAAAACCAGAACATCACTCTGGGATATCCGCTCTACTCTGCCGCTGATTAGGCCTCAACTGGAGTATTGTGTCCAGTTCTGGGTGCCTCATTTCAGGAAAGATGTGGACAAATTGGAGAGAGTCCAGAGAAGAGAAAAAAAATTAAGGTCTAGAAAACATGAGCTATGAGGGAAGTAGCATCTTTTTACAAAAGCTGTTTCTTACAATCTATACAAATAAATAACTGCTACAGATAGCAGTTTCTTGCACTATAGTGTATGTGAAATTACTATGTGTAGAAATGTGCTATCTGTAGGCATTTGCTACATCAGGTAGTAGTTTACTACAAAAGCAGTTTCTTACAATTCATTACATATCGGTAACTGCTACCAGTAGTACATTCCTACATGGAGCACTTTAATACACTACACCTGGCGCGCCCACTAGGTGACCCTAGGTGGTTGCCTAGGGAGCCAGGGGGTGGCTGGCCGCGGCTGCCGCCCGCTCTCCTGAATCCGTGGCTGAACCAGGAGCTGGGGGAGCGGCTGGCTGTGGCTGCCGCCCGCCCTCCTGGCTCCATGGCTGAACCAGGAGCCGGGGGAGCGGCTGGCTGCCGCCCGCCCTCCCAGCTCCGCGGCTGAGCCGGGAGCGCGCCACGGGTGGGGGGAGGCTGCTGTGGGGGGTGGGGTGGGGGAGCTGCCATGAGGGGGACTGGCTGCGGGGGGGCGGGGTTAGCTGGGGGGCAGGGTTAGTTGGGGGGGGGGGGGGTTGCAGGGCCATGCAAGGAAGTTTCCCCTAGGGCGTGAAACTTCCTTGCAGCGGCCCTGTTCATTAGGGTGTAAAATTGAAACATTTAAAGCCCTCCGTCCTCAGGTTTCCCTTCCAGTCTGTATCCCTGAGTGCAACACCCGGTCCTGCTGCCAGGAGTGGGCTTCCTACAGCAGGCCAGAGCTGTTTCTTTCAAACGATATAAAACCCATTGTTTGTACCTACCTAACTCTGTTCACTTTTTTTCCCTTTTGTGAACAAGCTGTATGTCACTGTTACGATATTAGGCCAAAGGAGTTTGAGACAGGGCGCTTAGACAGGGACTGTGTTATTTAGAAATATTTGTTTAAAAACTACTTCCTCTTTCTTTGATGGAAGTTCAACCATCAGGCATGGCTGGTATTTAATCCGAATACTGATGCATTTCCCGCACAGTCTTGGTGTTGAGAGGGGTGGGGGAAGGAAGAGGAAACAGTCCCACAATGCATATACCTGGTCCATTCCCCACTACTATATTTAGTTTCTGATCCAATACAGTAGGACACATGTTCTGACATTCTGGCAAGAGTCACAGGTTGAAAGGGGTGTTTAAAGAGGGACTGAGTACTCAGTAAAGACTGCAGGACTTGGCTAAAGTTTTTATTAGTTTTCCTTTTTTAAAAGAATCTCTGTAAAATCAATATAAACGGTGAATCACTACGATTGAAGAAAATGTTGTCTAGCACTGAAAACATGTAGTGCTTCCTAGTTGACTAAGAGGCAGGCCCGGCTTTAGGCTGATTCCCCCAATTCCTAAGAGGGGCCCCGCAGCGTACAAGGGGGCCCCCGCAACGTCCGTTGGCGGCACCCCAATCGCTGCCGCTGCCTCGGTGGCAGCTCAATTGCTGCTGCTGCCGCCTCGGCAGCATTTCGGCGGCGAGGTCCCGTCGAAATCAGGCCCTGCACTTCCTAAAGCCGACCCTGCTAAGAGGCATGGTCTTTGTCTCACAAAGTTTACAATCTGAAGCCCTGTTTCTGTACACGGTTCTGTGCTGCTGCTCTGTGCTGAACTCCACACATATCTCTAGGAAAGTGGCCTTTATCATCCTGAAATTCTTCCTCAAATGTCTGTCACCACCACTATTCTGTCACACCAGTCAGAGCTGGTTTGCCAAGCCCAGAAAGGGCGCTCAGGGGAGAGAAGCTGCTCCAGGAAAGCTGTATACACAATTAGCTTCTCATAGTTATCCTTCTCTATGGCACTTCTCTCAGTGCCGTGACTGGCTTCTGAGCCACCCATGTGTGAGATTCCAAATACATGTTGTGACATGACGAGGTGCAATCCGGACCAGTGAGGGCTGTGTCACCCCTGTCTTGCAACCTAGGATGCCTTACAATGCCTTGTGGAAGTAGCTCCCACCTGGGCCATCCACAAACAGCCTTCCTTCATGCAAGTCCCAAGTATGGCTGGCAGATTGTGTTATACTCTGGCTTTTATCAGACTTGGTCACTTCTTCAGGGTAAACCCAAGACAGTCCCACTCCCAGATTTCCCCCTCCCCCACCCCATGACACTCCCTCCGGTGTTATCTGGACCGGTGATCTGCTAGGTCACTCCAATCCTTGACTTTAGGAGCCAGCCTTACCCTGCTGTGCTGTGAGAACCCCCACTCCTGGGCTGTTCATGCACAGCCTCTGGGATATAAGCTGCTCTCAGCTACTTGCAACTGAGTGACACTAGCCAATATCTCCAGTCTCAGACACAACCCTAGAAACCTCCGTCTTGCAGTGTCTAGTTATGCTGGCTGGACGCTGCAAGCTTATGAGAGTTTGTCAATTTAACAAACAAATTGATATGTACCAGGCTTGTTATTCCAAGGGGAGTGTCTGACACGCTTCAAACCAAACGCACTGCTTTAGGTAGAATAAACAGACAGATTAACTATAAAAATAGATTTTAAATAAGTCAAAACATAAGTCAGATTTGGTCCAGTGAAATAAAAGCAAAATGCATTCTAAGATGATCTTTCAATGCCCTTGCAAACTTAGATGCTTCTCACCACAAGCTGGCTGGTTGCTTTTCAGCCAAGCTCTCCTCTTTGAGCAGTGCTTCAGTCGCTTGGTGTGGTGTCTGTAGGTGTAGGTGGGAGAGAGAGAGGGAGAGAGAGAGCATGGCAAATGTCTCTCCCTTTTATCATGTCCTTTCTTCCCTCTTGGCTTCTCTCCCCCCCCTCCCCACTTCAGAGTCAGGTGAGCATTACCTCATCACAGTTCCAAACTGACCAAAGGAAGGGGGGTGACCCCCTCGAGAGTCTAATTCTTTTGTTGCTGCCTAGGCCAACATCTTTTGTTCCTTTGAGCCTGGGCTGGGTTTGTCCCATACCTGCCCTGATGAGGTATGAACTCCCTCTCTGCTCTTAAGTATCAGAGGGGTAGCCGTGTTAGTCTGGATCTGTAGAAGTGACAAAGTCTATAAGGTGCCACAGGACCCTAACAGAAGTATTGAAGCATAAGCTTTCGTGGGTGAATACCCACTTCTTTGGATGCAAGCAGTGGAAATGTCCAGAGGCAGATATAAATGTGCAGGGAAGATTCAGGCTAGAGATAACGAGGTAAGCTTAATCAGGGAGGGTGAGGCCCTCTTCTAGCAGTTGAGGTGTGAACACCAAGGGAGGAGAAACTGCTTTTGTAGTTGGCTAGCCATTCATAGTCTTTGTTTAGTCCTGAAGTGATGGTGTCAAATTTGCAAATGAACTGAAGCTCTACAGTTTCTCTTTGGAGTCTGGTCCTGAAGTTTTTTTGCTGCAGGATGGCTACCTTCAAATCTGCTATTGTGTGTCCAGGGAGGTTGAAGTGTTCTCCTACAGGCTTTTGTATATTGCCATTCCTTATATCTGATTTGTGTCCATTTATCCTTTTGCGTAAGGACTGTCCAGTTTGACCGATGTACATAGCAGAGGGGCATTGCTGGCATATTATGGCATATATTACATTGGTGGATGTGCAGGTGAATGAACCGGTGATGGTGTGGCTGATCTGGTTAGGTCCTGTGATGGTGTTCCTGGTGTAGATATGTGGGCAAAGTTGGCATCGAGGTTTGTTGCATGGATTGGTTCCCGAGTTAGAGTTATTATGGTGGGGTGTGTAGTTGCTGGTGAGAATATGCTTCAGGTTGGCGGATTGTCTGTGGGCGAGGACTGGCCTGCCTCCCAAGGCCTGTGAAAATGAGGGATCGTTGTTCAGGATGGGTTGTAGATCACTGATGATCCATTGGAGAGGTTTTAGCTGAGGACTGTAAGTGCTGGACAGAGCAGTTCTGTTGGTTTCTTTCTTCGGTTTGTCTTGCAGCAGGAGGCTTCTGGGTACACGTCTGGCCCTGTTGATCTGTTTTCTTATTTCCTCATGTGGGTATCGTAGTTTTGAGAATGCTTGGTGAAGATCTTGTAGGGGTTGGAGCAAATACGGTTGTAGCTCAGCTCAGAGAGCTTCCGGGCAACCTGGGAGGATGTGATAGGTCTCTTGCTGGCAGGGGCTCAGTCGACGTTTCCCGCTGCGGGAGGCGTCGTCTCGGTGGTGGGGCTCTGCTCTTGAAAGTCTTTGTCTCGGCTTGTTTTAAGCCATAAGGATATATTTTCAGCCTCATAATTATATACATGAAATTATAACCCATAACATAAGAAAAGGTTACTCACCTTTGTAACCGTTGTTCTTCGAGATGTGTTGCTCATATCTATTCCAGTTAGGTGTGCGCGTGCACGCGTGCACGGACGTCGGAAAAACTTTTACCCTAGCAGCTACCCGTCGGGCCGGCTGGGGAGCCCCCTGGAGTGGCGCCGAAATGGCGCTCTATATAGTACCCTGCCGGCCCGACTCCCCTCCAGTTCCTTCTTGCCGGCTACTCCGACAGTGGGGAAGGTGAGGGGGAATGGAATAGATATGAGCAACACATCTCGAAGAACACAGGTTACAAAGGTGAGTAACCTTTTCTTCTTCGAGTGGTTGCTCATATCTATTCCAGTTAGGTGAATCCCAAGCCTTACCTTGGAGGCGGGTTCGCAGTTACGGTAAAGCAGCTTGAAGGATAGCCCTACCAAAGGCAGCATCATCACGGGAATGATGAGTGATGGCGTAGTGCGATGTAAAGGTGTGCACCGATGCCCAGGTTGCGGCCCTGCAGATCTCCTGAAGGGGGATGTTGGCCAGGAAAGCCACCGAGGAAGCTTGCGCTCTCATAGAGTGGGCTGTGACCGCTGGCGTAGGCACCCTCGCCAGGTCATAGCAGGCACGGATGCAGGCTGTAATCCATGATGATATGCGCTGCGAAGAGACCGGAGCGCCTTTCATACATTCCGCGAGAGCGCCGAACAGCTGGGATGTCTTACGGAACGGCCTTGTGTGTTCTATGTAGAAGACGAGTGCTCTCCTGACATCCAACGAATGTAGCCGTTGCTCTTTAGAGTTGGCATGCGGCTTAGGAAAGAAGACAGGTAGGAAAATGTCCTGTGACATGTGGAAGGGCGAGACCACCTTTGGAAGGAAGGACGGATGAGGTCGAAGCTGGACCTTGTCTTTATGAAAGATGGTATACGGAGGGTCACACAGGAGAGCCTTCAACTCAGATACCCTTCTGGCTGACGTGATAGCCACGAGAAAAGCGACCTTCCATGATAGATAGAGGAGGGAGCAGGAGGCCATTGGCTCAAATGGAGGGCCTGTAAGTTGAGAGAGGACGAGATTGAGGTCCCATACTGGAACAGGTGACTTTATCGAAGGGTGAACCTTTTCCAAGCCCTTGAGGAAACGACGCACCATGGGGTGCATGAATATTGAGTGGTCCTCTGTTCCTGGATGGAAAGCCGAGATGGCAGCAAGATGGACCTTCAGGGATCCAAGTGCAAGGTGGCTGTCCTTGAGATGTAACACGTAATCCAGAATAGACGGCACGGAGGCAAGGTGTGGAGATATCTGCTGTTGGGCGCACCAGACAGAGAACCTCTTCCACTTTGCCTCGTACGTGAGTCTTGTAGAGGGCTTGCAGCTCTCAAGGAGTACTCGTCTAACTGGATCCGAGCAAGCCATCTCTGACCGGTTCAGCCATGAATTCTCCACGCTGTCTGGATGGAGAAGGCGACCGTGATCTTGGGAGATGAGATCGTGGCTGATTGGGAGAGGAATGGGGGGCTGTATTGACAGGTCCAGCAGGGTCGGGTACCAGCACTGCTGTGCCCAGGCAGGAGCTACTAATATGACATCCGCCTTATTCCTGTGAATTTTGAGGATGACTTTGTGAATTAGCGGGAAAGGCGGTAACGCGTAGAGCAGGTGACGTGACCACGAGATCATGAAGGCGTCTGCAAGGGAGCCCGAGCCATGTCCTCTGAAGGAGCAGAAGCTCGGGCACTTCCGGTTGGTTTGAGAGGCGAACAGGTTGAGCTGGGGAAAGCCCCAGGTGCGGAACATTAAATGGATCACGTCCGGGCGTATGGACCATTCGTGGACCAGGAAGCGTCTGCTCAGCTGGTCTGCCAGGACATTCTGGACTCCAGGCAGGTAAGACGCCTGGAGAGAGACGGAGTGGGCCAAGCAGAGGTCCCACAGGGGAAGGGCTTCGCGGCACAGCGGTGATGATCGAGCCCCGCCCTGCTTGTTCAGGTAGAACATGGCTGTTGTATTGTCCGTAAGAACCTCCACGCAGCGGTCCTGTAGGTGAGGCAAGAAAGCTTGGCACGCCAGACGAATTGCCCTGAGCTCTTTGATATTGATGTGGAGATCGAGCTCGTGCTGTTGCCACATGCCCTGCGTTGTTAACTGCCCGAGATGTGCGCCCCAACCCAGTGCTGATGCATCTGTCACTAGAGTTAGCGTGGGGAGGAGAGGTTGAAAAGGGACTCCTTCGCGTAATGTCAGTGGGTCCAGCCACCACAACAGGGAGTCCAACGTGTGAGCTGGAACTGTGACGACCATGTCCAAGTTGTCTCGGTTGGGTTGGTAGACAGAAGCCAGCCACGTCTGCAGTGGGCGAAGTTGTAAGCGGGCATGCTGGACCATGTACGTGCAGGACGCCATGTGGCCCAGCAACTGAAGACATTGCCTTGCGGTCGTGGTTGGAAACCGGCGGAGTGAAGTGATCAAGTCCACGATGACGAGGCGACGAGCCTCTGGGAGGAACGCCCGAGCTCTGGTTGCATCGAGGACTGCTCCGATGAACTGGATGGACTGAGTTGGTTCCAGCACTGACTTGCTGGTGTTTACGATGATACCAAGGTAAGAGAAGGTGTCCATGACCATCTGCATGTGTACTTGCATCTGTTGACGGGACCGGCCTCGCAGTAGCCAGTCGTCGAGGTACGGGAACACATGAACGTGGTGGCGGCGGAGAAACGTGGCTACTACTGCCATGCATTTCGTGAAGACACGGGGAGCCGTACACAGGCCGAAAGGGAGCGCTGTGAACTGGTAGTGTGTCTTGCAGATGATGAACCGGAGGAAGAGTCTGTGAGCCGGTGTGATGGAGATATGGAAATATGCATCTTTCATATCGAGGGCGGCATACCAGTCCCCAGGGTCCAGAGAGGGGATGATGGTGGCCAGGGAGACCATGTGGAACTTCAGGTTGACGATGTATTTGTTGAGGTTCCTCAGGTCCAGAATGGGTCGTAGACCCCCCTTGGCCTTGGGGACAAGGAAGTAGCGGGAGTAGAAACTCTTTCCCCTGAATTCGTGAGGCACCTCCTCCACAGCTCCTAGTTCGAGAAGCGCTTGTACCTCTCGATAGAGGAGTTGCTCGTGAGAAGGGTCCCTGAAGAGGGATGGAGAGGGGGGGTGGGAAGGAGGGGTAGAGTGGAAGTGGATAGAATATCCCGCCTCTACCGTCCGTAGGACCCACCGGTCTGATGTAATACGGGGCCAGGCATGGTAGAATCGGGACAGACGATCCAAAAAGGGTAGAGATGTTGGACTGTGTGGAAAGGGTAGGCCGTCCTCGAAGGTCCCATCAAAATGGACGCTTAGCGCCCTGCGATGGTTTCTGTTGGCCTCTGTTTTGTCCCTGGGGAGGGTGGGTAGGCTTGCGGCGAGTAAAACTGGTTCTCCGTCGGGAGAAGTCCTGTCGTGGTCGAGAGGGGAAGGAGCACTGTTGGAATGGTTGGGGTTTGAATGGCTTCCTGAGCGTAGCCACGGTGTGCATCCCCAAGGACTTCATGGTGTTTCTTGTGTCCTTGAGGTTATGCAACCGGGAGTCAGTCAGATCGGCAAACAGTCCCTTGCCATCAAAGGGGAGGTCCTGGATAGTGTTCTGGACCTCCGCTGGCAGACCTGATGACTGAAGCCATGCGCTCCTTCGCATGGAAATGCCTGTTGCCAGCATACGGGCTGCCGCATCAGCCGAGTCCAGGGCGCCCTGTAGGGAGGTACGGGCCAGCAACTTGCCCTCGTCAGCCATGGCCTTGAGTTCTGTTTTGGACTCTGGTGTAAGTTGGTCCTCAAACTTCATTACTGCTGACCAGGCGTTGTGGGCATACCTGCTAAGGATCGCTAGTTGGTTGGCGATCCTTAGGGAAAGTCCCGCCGTGGAATATACCTTCCTACCAAAGAGGTCCAGGCGCTTGGAGTCTTTGGATTTTGGAGCTGGACCCTGTTGCCTGTGCCTCTCCTTCGCGTTAACAGCGTCCACTACGAGGGAACAAGGCGCAGGGTGGGTGAAGAGATACTCAAACCCCTTGTTTGGAACAAAGTATTTTCTCTCTAGCCCTCTAGGTGTTGGGGGGATAGAGGAAGGGGTTTGCCAGAGTGCCGTAGCATTGCCACGGATGGTTTTATTAATCGGCAAGGCAACTCTGGAGGGACCCTCTGGCTTCAGAATTTCGTCCACCATAGGGTCGTCCTCCTCCACCACCTCCTCTATGGACAGGTTCATGCTAAGAGCCACCCTCCGGAGTAGCTCATGCAGGACCTTAAAATCCATAGGCGGAGGCGCGGATGATGATGTTCCCGCCACGGCTTCATCGGGTGAGGAGGAGAAGGTTGTGAGAGGGAGGGGAGGTTCAGGTAGGTCGTCCCGCTCAAGGGTGGAAAGATCCTGCTGGGGCGGGGAAGGCGCCGCCCTTTGCATCGGGGTTGGGTCGCCGGATGCAGCCTCCTCCACAGGTGGACGGGTGATGGTCGCCACTGGAGGGTGGGTACGCACCACCGGATAGGGAGGCAGAGGTGCACCTTGGGCCTCGTGGTATGCCCAGGGTGTCCAGAACAGCCACTGGGGCTGCCAGGCAGCCGGCAGGTCTCGCACTGGAGCCAGTGAAGTTGCCTCGGGTGTCTTCCACAGCCTGGCCGAACTGGCCGATGATGGGTCACGAGATGGCCAAGGTGGGGCGGTGCGTGATGTTGGGTGGTCCCTCGAAGGGCTACAGCATGAGGAGTGTGAATCACGCGACCTTGATCGGGACCGTGAGCGGTCCTGCACCCTATCGTCGCGGTACCGTGGAGATTTGCGGCGCCGTGGTGGAGTTCGGCGTCGTGGGGAGGCGTCACGGCGCGGAGTGACCCGGTGCCGTGGGGAGGCGCCACGGCGCGGCGTGACCCGGTGCCGTGGGGAGGCGCCTCGGCGCGGCGTGACCCGGTGCCGTGGGGAGGCGCCTCGGCGCGGCGTGACCCGGTGCCGTGGGGAGGCGCCTCGGCGCGGCGTGACCCGGTGCCGTGGGGAGGCGCCTCGGTGCGGCGAGACTCAGGGCCGTGGAGACGCTGGGCGACGTGGTGTCACGTCTCGGCGCGGTGGATCCCGATACCTCGGTGAAAAGTCGCGGTGTCGTTTGGCCTGGCGACGCGGGGAGTCCCGGCGTCGTGGAGAGTCCCGTACCATGGGGATTCTGACCGGCGCGGCAAGTCTCGACGCCGGGATGGGAGCTCACGTTGTGGTGAAGCTCGGCGTCGAGGAGATGTTTCTCGACGTGGTGAATCCCTATGGTGCAGCGACTCTTGACGTCTGGATTGGCTCCGGCGTGCTGTCTCCGCCGAGGATGGGGCCCGAGGTGGAGAGCGGTGTCGGGAAGGTGTCGTGCTTATCCTGGACACCGAGCGGGACCATGGTCTGGCAGACGAGGAAGACCTTGAGTGTGAGCGGCTCTGAGGTTCCGGGCTGCGAGACCCGCGCCGCGAGTCAGACCGGCGTTGTGAGTCGGACCGATACACCATATGGTGCCGGGACTCCGAACGGCGCCGGGACTCAGAGCGGCGTGAAGGAGGCTGCAGCTGAGCTGACGGTCCGAGGAGCGTTGGCTTGCCTCTGGAGATGACCGGGGCCGTGCCTGGATTGGTGCCGGCACGGGAGACGCCGTCATCTCGATCAAGCCCCTTGCAGCCTCGAAGGTGTCCGGCGTCGAGGGCACGATCACGACATCAGGACATGGGGATGTCTGCGGGCGCGGGCTGACACTCCTATGTTCCGGCACAGCGGGGCAGGGTGGTGCCGCAACGGTGTCCGGAGGCTTGGTAAGTGCCTTGCGTCCCGAAGGAGAAAAGGAGCGGTGCCGGGGACGGCCCCGGGTTCCCAACGGCGCCCGGCCCCGAGGCGGGCGGGAGTCCTTCCGCGGTGCCGCAGCCGGCGCCGATGGAGGCGCGCTGCGCACCGAGACGGTGGAGCCCGCACCTTGAGAAGGGCAGAGTGCCGCCTCCATGAGCAACTTTTTGAGGCGGATTTCTCTCTCCTTCCTGGTGTGGGGCTTGAAGGACTTACACAGCTTGCATTTGTCCGCTGTGTGGGACTCACCCAGACACCGAAGACAGGAGTCGTGGGGGTCCCTGGTGGGCATGGGCCTGTTACAGGATCCACACGACTTGAACCCCTGTGAAGGCATGCCCTATGCCCGGAGGGCTCAGGAGGAGCCCGCTAACAGTAGAAAAAAACTACTACTACTAAGTACTACAATTATAACTACACTAATTACTATAACAATGAAAACTATTTACACTAAATACAATGAAAACACGGATAGCTAGGGAGTAGTGGAGCACTTGCGAACAAGAGACCACTGTTCCAACGACCGTCACGGGCGGTAAGAAGGAACTGGAGGGGAGTCGGGCCGGCAGGGTACTATATAGAGCGCCATTTCGGCACCACTCCAGGGGGCTCCCCAGCCGGCCCGACGGGTAGCTGCTAGGGTAAAAGTTTTCCGACGTCCGTGAACGCGCGCACGCACACCTAACTGTAATAGATATGAGCAACCACTCGAAGAAGAACTATAACATCACTTTAACAACAATGCTTGGTACATCATGAGCCTTCTGAAGACACCCCACATGACAAACTTTGCATTGGATACCACACAATCATTTAACAAGGATGAACATGGGTGTGCTGGGTGTTCCCTTGAGGTACAGAGCATCACCCCCACCCCCTAAAAAATGTTCTGGACAGTCCAGAGATAGTTCTGTTGTCCCTTTAAGGGAAGAATACACAACACCTTGCTATCTCAAATTGAGTTACCCAGACAATTTAACTTAATCAGACTGGATTAGTTTCAATTAAAGAATAAAAACAGGTTTATTTAAACTACAAAGGAATAGATTTTAAGGAAGTGCAAGTAATGATGCATGAAAGTTAGAAATGGTTACATGAAAAATAAATATAAAAAGTTTCCTGGTGCTTAACTGGCTTAACCTATACTTGATTCAAAAGGGACGTCCTTACCCCATCCATTCAGCATTACAGACTGAACTTTTCCGGTCAGGACACCGCCCTCAAGTCCAGCAGCTGTTTCTTCTGGTCTTCTCAGGTACAAAGAGGGAGATGGATAGGGAGAGAGAAGTGGCTTGGGGTGTTTGCCCCTCACTTTTATATTTCATTTCCCCCTTGGAAATGCAAATCCTTGAGAGCGCTTTCTAGTACAAATTCCTTCCATGGGAGAGCCAGGCAGCAAAATTCATAACTTTATATATAATGCTACACACATCTTACTGTGATATTGACCAGTGAATTATGAGTTTTCAAATGATACCTTACAAGGCATCCTTTGTGCAGATTATTACAATAGCATGTTAGGGTGTCAATGCAGGGTGCATTCGGTCACACATGTGCATTAGTCTCTATGCATTAACAAGCACCTGGCTCCCCAGTGCCCAGCTTTGCGTCCTTCATGCTCTTTGACTCCATGTGCTGACTCACCAAACAGCTGAATGATGGGATGTGAGCAGAGGAATCATGGGACTTTGCCGCTGTTATCTCAAGACCCGGAATACCAGCGGTTTCTGGACGGCATCCCACAACATGTCATGAGAAGAATCCCAAAATGGGTAGAGCCTAGCAGTGGGCCAAAGCACCATAGGATGCCTTCCCAGAATGCAGAACACATTTCTACATGTCGGTGTGAGGCATAGGCATGAATTCAGAGGGAAGTGGCAAAAAAACAACAAAAAAAAAACCAAAAAAACCCACCATCTGTGAGGATGCTATTTCAAAATAGTTATTCCACAACAGCATGCCCAATTTAATCCACAAAATGAAGCCCTAAGACGCCCTTCCTCTAATCTGTTCTATCCAGCAGAGTCTTGAATCTTTGCAGACCGGTAGCGGATTTCAATGGGGCTTCACACTGGTGCAGGTCTCTGTTCACATGCAGAAGTGGGGCCTAAGTTTTTAGTTAAAATAGAAAACAGAGGAAGATAATACTCTAGAACTCATCTGTTTGTGGAACGACGTGGTCACATCACTGCAATGACCCCACCGCTAATGACAACTATGTGGAATTGAAGATGTGGACTGGTGACATTTTCTCCTTCACAAGCTATTTTATTTCTAAGTCATTGGAAGAGCAGGAAGCGACTCTCATTGAGGTTGCCTATCACTACACATTATTTATAAAACACCGTATGTGAACTTTCCTGAGACATTTCCACATGGCCATTGTTCGCTGCAGACCTTGGAAATTGGTCTAGAAGAAAGCCCTCAGGTTAGAGTTGTGCCTTTTCTTGGCCCCATAAAATTCCATTCAGGTTCGGCTGAGATAGCAACTGCTAAAACGATCAGTGAAACATGCCCAGAAAAATGTTTAATCTGCCACAATAATTGAACAGGGATAGTTTAAAACTCAGCCCATGCATTGGGAACATCTGGGAGCTGCCACAGGGCAGGGAAGGAAAGAAGCAGGCTGAGCTCCATTCAATCGCTCTCTCAAAGTCAGTACATGACCACCTCCCCCTCCTCCCCCAGTACATTCCTCAAGATGGGGGAACCAACCCAGGCGAGAGGCAGAGTTAGGCTGAGCTCCATCCAAATCAGCATACGAACCCAGTGGCTAATGAGCTATTCTGGGATAACAACCTTCTCCTGCTGCCAGCTAACAGAGTGAGTTCTGTAGATGAAGTAGTAGCCATCTGTGATAGTGTGTGCAGGGGAGGGGTTTGCAGTTGTACATAACAGAATTAGTTAGCTTTTTAAAAAATACTAGGAAATTGTATTCAGTGAAAATTGATGTAGGTTGCAAAGTCAAGCACCAAGGAGTTAAATCCAGCATTTCTGAAGGTTGCTCATGCGTAACAACAGACTGGAAGCTGTATTTAAACAGCACCTAAGACACGGAGGTCCTGCTCCATGACTAAGGCTCCTTGGCCCTCTACTAATACAAATAAAGACTGCAATGAGTCTGTAGTAGACCCAAAATTAGAGCTCAAAACAGAACCCACAACTTCTGATTCTTATGCAGATGCTTTAACCATGTAACCACCTTCCTCCCTCCCACCCACCCACCCACCCACTCACCCACCCACCCACTCACTCATCTCATCCTCTGCGGATCCTGCATATGAAGGTCTTACCTGCAACAGCAAGTTCTCAAGTTTAAAACTTGGATTATTTAACTACCTCAAAGGGGTAATATCTTAATCACAAGGAAATAAGATTCAAAACCTTTATACACTCACTGCCTATCCCTTCTTACATTTTCCATTATGGCCTTTCAGTTAAAGATACCTTTTAAATATCTGGTAGCTTTGGAAATACGTATCATAATAGCCTGTTTATTGACCTCTTGGCCACAACAGAGTGCCTGTATTTTCCCTATTTAGAAAAAAATAGCATTGTTTTCACATTGCAACCTTTTTAATGTTCCTTTTAGCCACTTCCTAGTGAAAACCAAGCAGGGGGGAAATTAATCGCAGTTTACTGAACACCGCCCTCCCACCCCTTAGCTGTGGTGTAGTGCACAAGAACAGTTAGGTGGTTAAAATGAATACACATTATATGAGGGGGACACTAGGGGAGCTGGGATGGGGGAACTGGGGAGCATGCCGATTCCCTCACCTCTGCCCCCATATTGGGGGAGGGATAGCTCAGTGGTTTGAGCATTGGCCTGCTAAACCCAGGGTTGAGAGTTCAATTCTTGAGGGGGCCATTTAGGGATCTGGGGCAGAAATTGGGGATTGGTCCTGCTTTGAGCAGGGGGTTGGACTAGATGACCTCTTAAGGTCCCTTCCAACCCTGATATTCTAGGATTGCTCTAGAGGAGAAGGTGCATCCCGAGCAGGAGCTTCTTGCCTCTTTTAGCTCAGGTCTACACTACAAAACATACCTGGCTAAAACTGCATCACTCTGCACTGTGAAAATCCACATCCCTGAGTAACACAGTCATAACAACCTAACCCTTGGTGTAGACAGTGCTATGTTGACAGGAGAGCTGTCCCCATTATGAAAGAGTCAGAAGGAACGTTCCACAGTCCCATCTCCAGGTGCTGCTTGCTTTTCCTGTTCATAATGTAACAGGTGGTAGGGAGAGTAGGAGAGCAGCAGCTGAAGCCAAAGTAGGGATCTGAGCTCATTTTCAGTGGGTTCGTCTTCTGACATTCTGTGGGACATGGACCAAACAGGAATACCCATCCAGATTACATCCTTTCAGAGTGGTTAGGAAATCCGTGGACCCTAGTAAAGTTGCTTACCTGCAACAGCAAAGAGGCAAACTTCCTTCTGTTGTGTGGGCAGCTAGTGATTGCATCAGGGCAGAGCGCTAGATTTCAACTTCACACTTAAATAGTTAACCAGACAATTTCTAGTAACAAGTATGAAAACAGAGTCAGGATTTTTATTCAGTATTCCTTTAAAAAATTTTAAAAGGACATCCCAAATAAGACATTATAGTTGTAGAAATCTGGGATTTACAGTTTCGTCACCTGTGGAAAGATTTGTTCATATTGCTAAACAAAATTCAATGCAGTTTGTGGTTGCCCAAAAAAGAGAAACAAACATGTTTTAAATCTTACAAGAAAAATACACCTTTATAATAAACACCCTGTCAGTAGCACAGATAATCATTTCCTGAGTTTAAAAAGCTTGTTTTAAGATCTACAAAGAGTTTTTAACTTCTAAAATATGAAAATAATACCACTATAGTCACTACAGTCTCTATGCCACTGGAGAATTTGCTCTGGAGAAGTACACTTTTGATCCTACTGTACTTCTAATAAGGAAGTGCTAGTTGATTGTACGGATTGTAGTTTTGATGCAAACTAGCTTCTGAAGCAAGCATGGTGAAGAACAGGACATTTTATACCACACAAACATGCGTTAGGTGCTTGTCTAAAGAGGCATTGGCCCTGTGCTGCCAGACCCTGAACCTATGTTGATTTCAGGAGGGCTCCACACAAGTACAGGGTCTGTTCACACTGTACAGCATGCAGGAGTAGAGCTCGGATTTGTTTTGCATTTTAACTAGGGTTACCAGATAGCAACTCTGAAAAAACGGGACAGAGGGTGGGGTGTAACAGGCGCCTATATACAGGGCTGGTGCAAGGAAGTTTCGCGCCCTAGGCAAAACTTCCTTGCACCAGCCCTGCGCCACCCCACCCCCCCATATAAGAAAAAGTCCCCAAAAACGGGACTGTCCCCTTAAAAAGGGATGGATGGTTACCCTATGTTTTAACTAAAAATAGCATCTTATTCCAGACTTGTGCTTTCTGTGGAACTCAGGGTGGGGTCGTTACTGTGAACTGACAGCAAAAGCTAAGCACACTTTTAGTAAAACAGGGTGTAACCTAATAGTTATGAGATAAGGAAAAATGGCGTGTTTATGGTTTGACAGCCTATTCCCTTTATTTCTAACTCACAGAAGGAGCTGGCAGTGACCCCTGTATTGAGGGTGGTGATGTCTTTCTAATACAAAAGAGTTTTGTGAAATTAGATTTTCTCAAACATCGCCATTGTTTGCAGCAGCCCTTTGAAATTCAGCAGGTCGAAAGTGCTCAGGTTAGAGACCATGCCTTTTTTCTTGTGTTCCCTCCCAGGCAATTCCATTCAGGGCTGGCTGAGATATCAACTTAAAAATAAATAAATCACCATTTCCCGTCTCACTTACAGTTCCAAAAAATGTTGGCAGCCTGCCAAAAAAACAAACACAAATATCCTAAGTCCTACACTGTGCCACTACAGCAGCAAGATGCTGCACTAGGGATGCCTGGGAGCTGCAACAGGGCCGTGGAGAACACTGGGTCAGGAGCCCCAACAGCCCCCTTAGCTAGCACGTGGGCCCCTATAGATCATCTCCCACTCTGGGCAGGAGCTAGAGACCAGTGGGGAAGCCCTGGAGCCGATCAATGAAAGAACTGTCAACCTGAATCGTTAGTAGCAGAGGTGCTGGAACAATTTTTATAATGGGGGTGCTGGGAGCCATTGAACCAAACTGTAAACTCTGTATACATTGGAAACTACTTCAAGCCAGGGCATGTGGCAGCATCCCCAGCACCCCTAGTTAATAGAGAGAATCCCTTCTTAATGTTTTTCCCACTTCATTGTCTCTAATATTTCTCTGTTGTAGGGTTGCCAACCCTCCTGGTTTCACTGGGAGTCTCCTGGAATGAGGCCCTATTTCCCGGAGGCTACTGCAGCCAAACCAGGAGATTTAGGGTGCTAGCAGTCTGGCAGCTCAGCAGGGCTAAGACAAGCTTCCTGCCTGCCCTCACTCCGCGTCACTCCTGGAAGCGGCTGGCACCATCCTTGTGGCTCCTGGGGGATGGGGGAGGCAGGGGTCTCTGCACATTGCCCCCGCCCCGAGTGCCAACTCTGTAGCTCCCATTGACCAGGAACTGCGGCCAATGGGAGCTGCAGGGGCAGTGCCTGTAGGCAGGGGCAGCGTACAGAGCTCCCTGGGCCCCCCACGGCTAGGAGCCACTGCCAGAGGGTTGCGCCGGTCACTTTTGGGAGCTGCCAAAGATAAGTGCTTCCCCCCCTCCCACTCCTGCACCCCAACCCCTGCCCCAGCCCAGAGCCCGCATCCTGCACCCAAACTCCCTCCCAGAGTCCACACCCTCTCCTGCACCCCAACCCCCTGCCTCAGGCTCAGCCTGGAGCCACCTTCTACACTCTGAACCCCTTGCTCCAACCCCACAAGCCCAGAGCCCACACCTCCTCCTGTCCCTCAACCCCCTGCCCCAGACTAGTGAAAGTGAGTGAGGGTGGGGGAGAGCGAGCGATGGAGGGAGGGAGGCTGATGTGAGCGAGGGTGGGGGGTCTTGGGGAAGGGGCAGGGCAAGGGTGTTTGTGTCATTAGACAATTGGCAACCCTACTCTGTTGGGCCTGCTGTCAAGTCTGCACAATGTAGAAAATCCACATGCATTAGCTGCATTACCTTTGTAATTGTTCCAAGAGCTAATTCTTTAAACTCTAGGAAGCTATCTGCTCCCAAATTCACATCCTTGAGATAACTGTATGGATTTGGAAACTATCTCTAGCCCATTAAGACACAAGAAATATAAGTTTTGTCTCACTTAGATGATCAGTGCTTCAATATGTCAGTATTAAGATTTTCAGTCAGTGCTATTTTTACAATTTATTATTTGTATTGCCGTAGTGCATAGGGGCCCCCGGGGGGGATCAGGGCCCCACTGTGCTAAGCAGCATAGAACGACACAACAAAAAGCTGGTCCCTGCCCCCATTCGTTCTCATTCGAGATGCAAGAGTGGACAACTTCATAAAGAGCTGTATGAGAGGATTTGGTTCTAAAGATTCTAGAATTCAAAAACTGTCCCTTAGTCTCATATTTGAGTGCAATACACAGAAAGGAGAAAGTTCACAAAGGGTCAGGTGCAGGCCAGCTTTGTCAGTTTAAGGGCCACATGAGGCAAGATGAACACTTAAGCTAATCACCTAAATTAAATATATATATATATATATAGAGAGAGAGAGAGAGAGAGATGCCTATCTCATAGAACTGGAAGGACCGTGAAAAGTCATTGAGTCAAGTCCAGTCCCCTGCCTTCACTAGCAGGACCAAGTACTGTCCCCTGGCAGATTTTTGCCCCAGATCCCTAAATGGCCCCCTCAAGGATTGAACTCACAACCCTGGGTTTAGCAGGCCAATGCTCAAACCACTGAGCTATCCCTCCCCCTGCTAAGCAAGCAGAGTACAGTGATGAGAACTCCAAGAAATTAACAGCTTCCATGAGGGAGGAGCACATTACACAGAAAGACAAACCCACTGAAAATCCTCTCTGACTGCTGTCTGCATGTGACAGACACAGCAGCTCTGTAATGTGGTCACAAAGCTGTGGTTTAAGCCTCACAAGGACAAAACAGGTTTTTTTTAACCCATATCACTTTTACTGGTTTCTTCTGCTGTGTTTACAGTTGGTTCTGTACAAGAGAGAAATACTTTCACATGCTCCTATTAAACATTAAAGTTGGACTAAAAAAATTAAGCGATTATTTCTCAGCATCATTCATTCCTTTTCTTTCTACCCTCACATCCAAATCTCTCATCCAAGTCCTCACGTCCCATCTCAACTATGGCAACACCCTCCTCTTGGGCCTGCTTGACACCTACCTTCCCCCTCTCTAGTTTATTCAAAAAGCAGCCACTAAGATAGTGTTCCTTGTCCATGTATGGACTATGTCACCTTCCCTTTAAAACCTTCCATCACTCCACAGCATCAAGTTCAAGCTTCTACCAACTGACTAGAGAGGCCTGACTAACTCAGCCCCTTCCTACTTCTCTGACCTGGTTTTGCATTGCTCTCTGCCCTCTCAAAACAAATCTGTGCCTTTCCCCACACTAATATGCCCAAAGACCCGCAATGAGCTCATCTGCAAAGCCATTCCCCCAATTTCCCCCTTTTGATGACCGACTTCTGCCATGATGCCTACAGGGAACTAGATAGCTGATAACGGCAAGTTCAAGGAATTATTGGCATTACATGACATCCAGGGCTCCCCTTTGGCCATGTTAAGTTTAAACTATTAGCAAAATATCCACAAGGAAGTGTCAGAAAGAAGAGCTGAAATGCAGGATTTGGTGGAGGGAGACAGCTCACATTTGGCGAAGTAGATCTGAGAGTCATCAGGATAAAGATGGTACCCAACACCAACCATGTCAACAGATGAGATCATTTAGCTAAGAGGCGCAGAGAGAAAAAAGAAGTGGGCCAAAGTCAGAGTGTTGTGGGAATCCCATGGAAAATGGAAGTGAGAGAAGGACCCACTCCCCACCCACAAAAAAAAATAAAAAAATAAAATAGTGACGGCACAAAGAGAAAGGTAGGAATATCATGAGTGAACACCAAGGGAGGACAATGTTTTAAGAACAGCATATCTGAGAGTGTCAAAAGCAAATGAGATGTGGAGGGAGATAGATTAGAGGCCCTAACATTTGGCCAGAGAGAGACCAACATCCAATTTGCATTGTTGTTGCAGGGGGTGATACAGTCCCATCCTGGGAGATGAGATCGTGGGTGTGCACAGGTCTTTTGTGCACACCCAGCATGGCTCAGCCCACGAGAGCTCTGATCAGATCTAAAACCAACCTCATTTTTCTAACAACATATTTCTCCACACCTTCTCATCCTGTGGGATCCCAAAACACCACGGTGCCCTAAAGCTCCTACAGGTTAGTAGGTCAAGCTTATCAGCCCTACTACAGAATATGAGAAGGCGGCCAGATACTCAACACTATTGGGAAGTGTGGGATTTTTGCTTCATGCTGGGAAGGGTTATAGAATTTGATTCCTCTTGGCTCTGTTCCCTTAGGACACAACCACCTCCCCTTTGCATCTCTGTGGTCTAAAGCAGCCTTCCTATGTTCCTCTTTATTGCCTTCCTTTTCCATTTCCTTTCAAATGGCTAAGTGAACACACAGATCTACTGAGCTCCACCAAGATAAACACGTAACTGGCAGCTGTACCTTCTGATAGCAGCACTGGGTCTGTTTCAACGAAAGAGTCTATGCCAATATGTTTTATCCTGCTTGGAAACTCCTTTATCCAGCCCAGATGCTCGCCCAGAGATAAGCTGAGTAAAACAGATCAGGCCAAGCTGATATTAAGGGGGAAAAAATGAGAGCACGTGCAACACAAACAGAACTCCTTTTTGAACTACATGCCTGATCTCCATTCTGCCATGCCTAGGAGCATGATCAGATGCCAACGAGCATAATGACCTGCTGAACAAAAGCTTTGGAAACCCTGAATTCTGCTATTATAGAGCTCGCCCTCCTTGCTTAGGATCAGATGGTGATCTCATCTTCAGGAGTGTAACAATGGGGTTATTCCATAGCTTTCACTGGAGTTATCACCGGCTTTACACCAGTGTAAACGTCATCAGAATCTGTCTCTTGGCATATAATGGGTAAGGCTGGACATATTAGGTCAGATTCCAGGCTGCTTTGTGCCACTCCATTCGTGGCTCTCAACCTTTCCAGATTACTGTACCGCTTTCAGGAGTCTGATTTTGTCTTAGGCTTGGTCCACACTAACCCCCCAGTTCGAACTAAGATACGCAACTTCAGCTACGTGAATAACGTAGCTGAAGTCGAAGTATCTTAGTTCGAACTAAAAGGTACTTACCGCGGGTCCACACATGGCAGGCAGGCTCCCCCGTCGATTCCGCCTACTCCTCATGGAGCAGGAGTACCGGCGTCAACGGCTAGCACTTCCGGGATCGATTTATCGCGTCTAGACAAGACGCGATAAATCGATCCCAGAAGATCGATTGCTTGCCGCCGAACCAGCCGGTAAGTATGGACGTACCCTTACATACCCACAAGTTTCACCTCACTTAATTACTGGCTTACAAAAGCAGACAAAAACACAAGTGTGTCACAGCACACTATTACTGAAAAGTTGCTGACTTTCTCATTTTTACCATATAATTGTAAAATAACTATTAGAATATAAATATTTTATTTACATATCAGTGTATAGTATACAGAGCAATATAAATAAGTCATTGTATGAAATTTTAGTTTGTACCGACTTCGCTTGCGCTTTTTATGTAGCCTGTTGTAAAATTAGGCAAATATCTAGATGAGCTCATGTACCCCCTGGAAGACCTCTGCGTACTCCCAAGGGTACCCATACCCTTGCTTGAGAACCTCTGTTCTACATCATCCAAGAGAAAACGTTGAGGAGCCAAAGTAGCTTTTAGCTTTCCACAAAGGAATGTACACAGTCTGCATCCTCCCCTCTCACACATTCCTGTCCTGGACCTTAAAATAACACAGCCAAGTTCATGAAAGAGAATTCCATGCAGAAAACATTCACCAGTCAGCCATTTTGAGCACCAGGTAGTTGATATTTTTTCTTTATATTTATAGTTAGTTTTATTGGGAACTTGGAATTCCATAGGCATTGAGGGTGTTCAGGATCAGACTCTCAGGGATTGTCTGTATTAGAAAGTTGTGCCAATTTAACTATATCAGGACAGACAGAGTCCCATAGCCCAGACTCAGTTATATCAGTACAAAGGTGCTTATAGCAGTATAGCAAATCTCATATGGGCAAGGGAATAAGTTACACCACTATAACTGCATCCATATTAGCGCTTTTACCAGTGTAACTATTCTGCTAAAACATCACACATCTAATGGAAATAGATTTACCAGCCAAACTTTGGACCAAGCTGTAGTGTAATGTACACCTAGGGATGGGTGAGGAGGCCAGTTGCCCTGGGTGCTAATGTCCTGCAGATACAAATCAACATCTGGGTTGTGCGCGCGCACCAAACAGAGGCTTTAATTTTGCTCTTTGCTCTGTTTTTTGCTCATCCATTTGCAGGGAACCAGAAAATGAAACACCTAGGGCCAGCCATAGGAATGAACCACTATTTAAACACTTCTTTCTTGGTTGTGGTATCACTAGCTGGACACCTCAACTAAATCGAGTTGTAAAATTTGGTGTGAGGTGCTCTAACTAGCACGCATACAGTAAATGCAGCAATGCCTGTAGGTCAGATTTTCACCAGACAGACAGTGAGTGCACTGTAGCTACTACAGATTGTTACCACTATTACTAACTATATTTCAAAACATAAGCCAAAACAAATCAGTTGAGGAGGCAAAATACTAGTTGAAAGAAAAGCCCTGTGATCAAGCACTGGCCAATTATTTGACCTACTAAGCATGGGAGAATTAGCTGCAATGAGCATTAAAAATTATATGACAGAGGGAAACAAAATTGCAGCACCATATGATATTCAAAATATAATTGGTTGGGTAATCTGAAAATTTGATATATTTGTATGTGTGTATTTCTGCAAAGCTTCCAGGTACAAAACAAAAAGGAAATGGAGAATAAATGCATCCCCTGATATAATTTTAGCTATAATTTCAATGTAGTAATTTCTAGGCAAACACAAGAATTCCTCTGCTATTGTAAAGGCTTCAAGGAATCAATCATGTAGTAATAGCATGTAGAGTTAAATCCTATTACAGGATTTAATTTGAAAGGAAGGTGGTATGAAGATTTCATGAAAAACTCATCTAGCCAGTAAAAATAATTCAGAGTGAAACATTCTCTTTTTCATAGCAGAAAGACAAACTCTTGTCACATGTAGCACTTTTCTTCATGAGGGATCTTAACATACTTTAGGTTTCAGTGTAGTAGCCATGTTAGTCTGTGTCAGCAAAAAGAAAATAAGAACGAAATACTTGTGGCACCTTAGAGAGTATGTATGTATGCTGAAATAAATTTGTTAGTCTCTAAGGTTCCACAAGTATTTCGTTCTTATTTTCTTTTTGCCAACATACTTTAGAAATTTTATTAAATGTACACATCACTACCATATATAACATTTAGGATTGTAACCACATGTCGACATCTCTAGAGTGGAAGGCAGCAGCTGTTGTGAACTCTCTTACATAGCAGTATAGGATAGGACAACGAGAATACTCTAACCAAAACTACAGGAGAATTCAGGTAGTTAGATCTGCAGCTATATTAGGACATTGCATCCATACAGATGCTTTTAAATCAGCCATATACTGATTTTAAAGCATACATTTCCTGCAGCTTTAGTGTTTTTTCCTGTGTCTCCAGTCCACATATTTACACTGGCCTGACGCTGCCTAGGATGTGGGATCTGATGAGACCACAGCCAATAGATATGGTGGGACCAGAGGCACTGGAACTAGGGGTGTGGCAGCACCCCCTGGCTTGAGTTTGTTTCCATCATATACAGGGTTTGCAGTTTTGTTCAATAGCTTTCAGCATCCCCACTATAAAAATTGTTCCAACACCACTGGGAACCCGAGACCCAAATTCTAAAAGAGAAACAAGGAGCATGTTTGGATCTCTTTAAAGTGCACTTATAGGGGACTGTAGTGGTTAAAACGATATACGCTATAAGCTTCTCATCACAGGCTTATTCCCAAACACTCAGAAAACACGAACAGTTCATACCACTCCAAAGTTACACATGCCAGAAATGTTATTTTCCCTACTACAGAGATAAATGATTACAAAGTGTAGAAATATTTAAACTGTAGAAAACCGACTAGTTACAAAGGGGCTGTTCATCTAATCAAATATCCTCATTACATATTCCAAATTCCAGAATACCCAGCTTTTAGATATCACTTGACATCAGTAGATCGCTAAGCACTTTAAAAAGGAGGTAGGAACCATTATCCCCATTTTACAGATGGAGAAATGGAGGCATAGAGAGGTAGCTTTTAAATGGCGGCTGGGATCTTTAAGGGCAGTACAGCAACTTTAAGTGGAATTTGAATGGAGAAGAGAGGAAAGAATGTATGAAATAGTAATTTTTGCTTTCTGAGCCAGCGCAAGGAAACATGCAGCATCTCACTCAGACAAACCTCTGACAGCATGTACACCTGCCTTCCTATGCTCCTTGTGAGTACTCCATCCAGCGAGGGAGCTGGGATTTTGTTTCAGAGATTTTTCAGGACCTGGTCAGAACTTCTGAAATGTTAACTCCTAACTAACAACCTTTTAAGTCTGTCAATCTTGATGACGGGTCTTTTACTGTGGGATGCAGGGCACTGTCCTGCAAGATGCTGGGCACCTTATGGGAGTTGCTTAAGTGTTCTCTGCTTCCAGTGCTGTTAAAACAAAACAAAACAAAACAACCCTCCCCCACAAGGGAAGTAGTTACCAGCGCTGTCTACACTGCCACTTTACATTGCTGAAATTTGCATTGGTCAGGGGAGTGTTTTTTCACCCCAAGCGAGAAAGTTTCAGTGCTGTAAAGTGGCAGTGTAGACAAGGCCCAAGTCTCTACTTGTGTTCCTCATAAAAAACGGTTACTTACCTCTCGTAACTGTTGTTCTTCGAGATGTGTTGCTCACGTCCATTCCACATTAGGTGTGCGCGTGCACAAGCGTCGGAAACTTTTTCCCTTAGTGGCTCCCGTCGGGCTGGTGGGGGCCCTCCGGGTGGCGCCACTGCACATGCATATATACCCCTGCTGGCCCGACCCCCTCCAATTCCTTCTTGCCGGCAACTCCGACAGAGGGGTACGAGGGTGGGTGGTGGAATGGACGTGAACAACACATCTCGAAGAACAACAGTTACGGGAGATAAGTAAGAAAAGGTTACTCACCTTAGTAACCGGTGTTCTTTGAGATATATTGCTCATATCTATTCCAGTTAGGTGTGTGCGCGCACGCGTGCACGGACGTCGGAAACTTTTACCCTAGCAGCTACCCGTCGGGCCGGCTGGAGAGCCCCCTGGAGTGGCGCCGAAATGGCGCTCTATATAGTACCCTGCCGGCCTGACCCCCCTCCAGTTCCTTCTTGCCGGCTACTCCGACAGTGGGGAAGTTGGGGGGGAATGGAATAGATATGAGCAACACATCTCGAAGAACACCGGTTACTAGGGTGAGTAACCTTTTCTTCTTCTTCGAGTGGTTGCTCATATCTATTCCAGTTAGGTGAATCCCAAGGCTTACCTTGGAGGCGGGTTCGCAGTTACAGAAAAACAGCTTGTAGGATAGCCCTACCGAAGGCCGCGTCATTACGGGAATGACGGTTGATGGCGTAGTGTGATGTAAAGGTGTGCACCGAAGCCTAGGTTGCGGCCCTGCAGATCTCCTGAAGGGGGATGTTGGCCAGGAAAGCCGCCGAGGAAGCTTGCGCTCTTGTGGAGTGGGCTGTGACCGCTGACGTAGGTACCCTCGCCAGGTCGTAGCAGGCACGGATGCAGGCTGTAATCCATGATGATATGCGCTGCGAAGAGACCGGAGCGCCTTTCATACGTTCCGCGAGAGCGATGAATAGCTGGGATGTCTTACGGAACGGCCTTGTGCGTTCTATGTAGAAGGCGAGTGCTCTCCTGACATCCAACGAATGTAGCCATTGCTCTTTAGAGTTGGCATGCGGCTTAGGAAAGAAGACAGGTAGGAAAATGTCCTGTGACATGTGGAAGGGTGAGACCACCTTTGGAAGGAAGGACGGATGAGGTCGAAGTTGGACCTTGTCCTTATGAAAGATGGAATACGGAGGGTCACAGAGGAGAGCCTTCAACTCGGATACCCTTCTGGCTGACGTGATAGCCACGAGAAAAGCGACCTTCCATGATAGATAGAGGAGGGAGCAGGAGGCCATTGGCTCAAATGGAGGGCCTGTAAATTGAGAGAGGACGAGATTGAGGTCCCATGCTGGAACAGGTGACTTTATCGAAGGGTGAACCTTTTCCAAGCCCTTGAGGAAACGACGCACCATGGGGTGCGTGAATATTGAGCGGCCCTGTGTTCCTGGATGGAAAGCCGAGATGGCGGCAAGATGGACCTTCAGGGATCCAAGTGCAAGGTGGCTGTCCTTGAGATGTAACACGTAATCCAGAATAGACGGCACGGAGGCAAGGTGTGGAGATATCTGCTGTTGGGCGCACCAGACAGAGAACCTCTTCCACTTTGCCTCGTACGTGCATCTTGTGGAGGGCTTATGGCTCTCCAGGAGTACTCGTCTCACTGAATCCGAGCAAGCCATCTCTGACCGATTCAGCCATGAATCCTCCACGCTGTCAGATGTAACGAGTGGAGGTCTGGATGGAGAAGGCGACCGTGATCTTGGGAGATGAGATCGTGGCTGATTGGGAGAGGCATGGGGGGCTGTATTGACAGGTCCAGCAGGGTCGGGTACCAGCACTGTCGTGCCCAGGCAGGGGCTACTAATATGACGTCCGCCTTGTCCCTGCGAATCTTGAGGATGACTTTGTGGATCAGCGGTAAAGGCGGGAATGCGTAGAGCAGGTGACGTGACCACGAGATCGTGAAGGCGTCCGCAAGGGAGCCTGAGCCGTGTCCTCTGAAGGAGCAGACGTTCGGGCACTTCCTGTTGGTTCTGGAGGCGAACAGGTCGAGCTGGGGAAAACCCCAGGTGCGGAAGATTGAATGAATCACGTCTGGGCGTATGGACCATTCGTGGACCAGGAAGCGTCTGCTCAGCTGGTCTGCCAGGACATTCTGGACTCCAGGCAGGTAAGACGCCTGGAGAGAGACGGAGTGGGCCAAGCAGAGGTCCCACAGGGGAAGGGCTTCGCAGCACAGCGGTGATGATCGAGCCCCGCCCTGCTTGTTCAGGTAGAACATGGCCGTGGTATTGTCCGTGAGAACCTCCACGCAGCGGCCCTGTAGGTGAGGCAGGAACGCTTGGCATGCCAGACGAATTGCCCTGAGCTCTTTGATATTGATGTGGAGATCGAGCTCGTGCCATTGCCACATACCCTGCGTTATTAACTGTCCGAGATGTGCGCCCCAACCCAACGCTGATGCATCTGTCACTAGAGTTAGCGTGGGGAGGAGAGGTTGAAAAGGGACTCCTTCGCGTAACGTCAGTGGGTCTAGCCACCACAACAGGGAGTCCAACGTGTGAGTTGGAATTGTGACGACCATGTCCAAGTTGTCTCAGTTAGGTCGATAGACAGAAGCCAGCCACGCCTGCAGTGGGCGAAGACGTAAGCGGGCATGCTGGACCACGTACGTGCAGGACGCCATGTGGCCCAGCAACTGAAGGCATTGCCTTGTGGTCGTGGTTGGAAACCGGCGGAGTGAAGTGATCAAGTCCACGATGACGAGGCGACAAGCCTCTGGGAGGAACGCCCGAGCTCTGGTTGCGTCGAGGACTGCTCCGATGAACTGGATGGACTGAGTCAGTTCCAGCACTGACTTGCTGGTGTTTACGATGATACCAAGGCAAGAGAAGGTGTCCATGACCATTTGCACGTGTGCTTGCACCTGTAGACGGGACCGGCCTCGCACTAGCCAGTCGTCGAGGTACGGGAACACGTGAACGTGGTGGCGGCGGAGAAACGCGGCTACTACTGCCATGCATTTCGTGAAGACACGGGGAGCCGTACACAGGCCGAAAGGGAGCGCTGTGAACTGGTAGTGTGTCTTGCAGACGATGAACCGGAGGAAGCGTCTCTGAGCCGGTGTGATGGAGATATGGAAATATGCATCTTTCATATCGAGGGCGGCATACCAGTCCCCGGGGTCCAGAGAGGGGATGATGGTGGCCAGGGAGACCATGCGGAACTTCAGGTTGACGATGTATTTGTTGAGGTTCCTCAGGTCCAGAATGGGTCGTAGACCCCCCCTTGGCCTTGGGGACAAGGAAGTAGCGGGAGTAGAAACCCTTTCCCCTGAATTCGTGAGGCACCTCCTCCACAGCTCCTAGTTCGAGGAGCGCTTGTACTTCTCGATAGAGGAGTTGCTCGTGAGAAGGGTCCCTGAAGAGGGATGGAGTGGGGGGTGGGAAGGAGGGGTAGAGTGGAAGTGGATAGAATATCCCGCCTCTACCGTCCGTAGGACCCACCGGTCCGATGTAATGTGGGACCAGGCGTGGTAGAATCGGGATAGACGGTTCAGGAAGGGAGGGAAGGCTGAACCTTGTGATGCTGGTAAGCCGTCCTCGAGAGTCCTGTCAAAACGGACGCTTAGCGCCCTGCGGTGGTTTTTGTTGCCTGTTTTGACCCTGAGAGGGGCGAGATGGTTTGCGGCGTGAAAACCCGGTTCTCCTTCTGGAGAAGTCCTGCCTTGGGCGAGGTGGGAAAAAACGCTGTTGAGAGGCCTGGGGTTTGAAAGGTTTCCGGAGCGTAGACACGGTGTGCATACCCAAGGACTTTATGGTGTTTCACGTGTCCTTAAGGTTATGCATCCGGGAGTCGGTCTGGTCCGCAAATAGTCCTCTCCCATCAAATGGTAGGTCCTGAATAGTATTTTGGACCTCGGCAGGCAGACCAGACGACTGTAGCCAGGCACTTCTACGCATAGAGACCCCCATTGCCAATTTACGGGCTGCCGCATCCGCAGGGTCCAGAGCGCCCTGTAGGGACGTGCGGGCCACCAGCTTTCCCTCATCTACCATGGCGGCGAGTTCAGTCCGGGACTCTGATGTAAGCTGGTCCTGAAATTTGAGAACTGCCGACCAGGAGTTATGGGCGTAGCGGCTAAGAATCGCCAGCTGGTTCACAATTCTTAAAGAAAGGCACGCAGTGGAATAGACCTTCCTCCCGAAGAGGTCTAGACGCTTGGACTCCTTGGATTTTGGTGCCGGGCCCTGTTGCCCATGCCTCTCCTTCGCATTATCAGCGTCCACCACTAGGGAGCAGGGCATGGGGTGGGTGAAAAGATATTCAAATCCCTTAGTAGGGACAAAATACTTTTGTTCCACCCTCTTGGCCGTGGGCGGGATGGAGGATGGGGTTTGCCAGAGGGCCGTGGCATTGCCGCGAATGGTCTTGTTCATTGGCAAGGCCACTCTGGATGGTCCCTCTGGCTTTAAGATCTCGTCCACCATGGGGTCATCCTCCTCCTCAACCACCTCCTCAATAGGCAAGTTCATGTTAAGAGCCAACCTCCGCAGTAGCTCTTGGAGAACCTTAAAGTCCATAGGCGGAGGCGCGGATGATGATGTTCCCGCCACGGCTTCATCAGGTGAGGAGGAGGAGGTTGTGAGAGGGAGGGGAGGTTCAGGGAGGTCGTCCCGCTCAAGGGTGGAAGGATCCTGCTGGGGCAGGGAAGGCGCCACCCTTTGCATCGGGGTTGGGTCGCCGGATGCAGCCTCCTCCACAGGTGGGCGGGTGATGGTCGCCACTGGAGGGTGGGTACGCACCACCGGATAGGTGGGCAGAGGTGCACCTTGGGCCTCGTGGTATGCCCAGGGTGTCCAGAACGGCCACTGGGGCTGCCAGGCAGCCGGCAGGTCTCGCACTGGAGCTAGTGGAGTTGCCTCGGGTGTCTTCGACGGCCTGGCCGAACTGGTCGACGATGGGTCACGAGATGGCCAAGGTGGGGCGGTGCGTGATGTTGGGTGGTCCTTCGAAGGTCTAAAGCGTGATGTGTGCGAATCACGCGACCTTGATCGGGACCGTGAGCGGTACCGCACCCTCTTGTCGCGGTACCATGGAGATTCGCGGCGCCGTGGTGGAGTTCGGCGTCGCGGGGAGGCGTCTCTGCCCGGGGTGTCCCGGTGCCGTGGGGACGCGCCTCGGCGCAGAGTGTCCCGGTGCCGTGGGGACGCGCCTCGGCGCAGAGTGTCCCGGTGCCGTGGGGACGCGCCTCGGCGCAGAGTGTCCCGGTGCCGTGGGGACGCTTGGCAGCGTGGACGTTCGGGCTGGTGACGCGGGGAGTCCCGGCACCGCGGAGAGTCCCGATGCCGTGGGGATTCTGACCGGCGCGGCGAGTCTCGACGCCGGGATGAGAGCTCACGTTGTGGTGAAGCTCGGCGTCGAGGAGATGTTTCTCGACGCGGTGAATCCCTACGGTGCGGCGACTCTTGATGCCTGGATTGGCTCCGGCGTGGGGATCGGGCCCGAGGTGGAGAGCGGTGTCGGGAAGGCGTCGCGCTGATCCTGGACACCGAGCGGGACCACGATCTGGCAGACGAGGAAAAGTTCGAGCGTGAGCGGCTCCGAGGTTCCGGGCTGCGAGACCCGCGCTGCGAGTCAGACCGGCGTCGTGAGTCGGACCAATACACCATACGGTGCCGGGACTCTGAACGGCGCTGAGAGTCAGAGCGGCGTGAAGGAGGCTGCAGCTGAGCTGATGGTCCGAGGAGCGTCGGCTTGCCTCTGGAGATGACCGGGGGCCGTGCCTGGATTGGTGCCGGCACGGGAAACGCCGTCATCTCGATCAAGCCCCTCGCAGCCTCGAAGGTGTCCGGTGTCGAGGGTGCGATCACGACATCGGGGCATGGGGGTGTCTGCGGGCGCGGGCTGATGCTCCTATGTTCCGGCACAGCGGGGCAGGGTGGTGCCGCAATGGTGTCCAGTGCCTTGCATCCCGAAGGAGAAAAGGAGCGGTGTCGAGGACGGCCCCGGGTTCCCGACTGTGCCCGGCCCCGAGGCGGGCGGGAGTCCTTCCGTGGTGCTGCGGCCGGCGCCAATGGTGGCGCGCTGCGCACCGAGACGCTGGAGCCCGCACCTTGAGAGGGGCAGAGTGCTGCCTCCATAAGCAACTGTCTTAGGCGGATTTCTCTCTCCTTCATGGTGCGGGGCTTGAAGGACTTACACAGCTTGCATTTGTCCGCTGTGTGGGACTCACCCAGACACCGAAGACAGGAGTCATGGGGGTCCCCGGTGGGCATGGGCCTGTTACAGGATCCACACGACTTGAACCCCTGAAAAGGCATGTCCTATGCCCGGACGGCTCGGGAGGAGCCCGCTAACAGTAGAAAAACTACTAAGAAGTACAACTAAACTACACTAATTACTATAACAATGAGAACTATTTACACTAAATACAATGAGAACACGGATAGCTAGGGAGTAGTGGAGCACTTGCGAACAAGAGACCACTGTTCCAACGACCATCACGGGCGGTAAGAAGGAACTGGAGGGGGGTCGGGCTGGCAGGGTACTATATAGAGCGCCATTTCGGCACCACTCCAGGGGGCTCCCCAGCCGGCCCGACGGGTAGCTGCTAGGGTAAAAGTTTCCGAAGTCCGTGCACGCGTGCGCGCACACACCTAACTGGAATAGATATGAGCAACCACTCGAAGAAGAACCATTTTTTCTTCTTCGAGTGCTTGTTCACGTCCATTCCACATTAGGTGAATTACAAACTTACCTCTGGAGGAGGGTAGGAGTCACAGAACAACTGATCGGAGGACCGCTCTGCCGACTGCCGCATCCGCCCTGGCCCGTGGTTGACCGCGTAGCGGGTCGTGAAGGTATGCACCGAGGACCAGGTGGCTGCTCTGCAGATCTCCTGGATCGGGACCTGTGCCAGGAAAGCCGTGGAAGTCGCTTCCGCCCTGGTCGAGTGGGCCGTGACCACCGGGGCCGGAGCACCTGCGAGCTCATAACACGCCCGAATGCAGTCTGTAATCCATGACGAGATTTGCTGCACTGACACCAGGAGGCCTTTCATCCTCTCAGCTATGGCCACAAACAGCTGCGTGGATTTACGAAAGGGCTTGGCGCGCTCTAAGTAGAATGCCCGCCCTCGATGGATGTGCAGGGTGCGTAGGCTGAGGTGACTCAGGTCCACATGGGGTTTGGGAAAAAACACTGGCAGACAAATGTCCTGGCCCAAATGGAACTGTGAGACCACCTTTGGGAGGAACTTGGCGTGCGGTCAGAGCTGTACCTTATCCCTATGAAACACCGTATAAGGCGGCTCAGAGGTGAGTGCCCTCATCCGAGAAACCCTTCTGGCCGAGGTGATGGCCACCAGGAATGCCACCTTCCAGGACAGGTGGCGGAGGGAGCAGGTAGCGAGGGGCTCGAACAGGGGCCCCATGAGTTTAGAGAGGATCAAGTTAAGGTTCTATGGAGGGACTGGGGGGTGTGAGTAAGGGAACATCCTCTCCAGTCCTTTAAGGAACCGCCCCACCATTGGGTGGGAAAACACCGAGCCCCCCGAAAATCCCAGATGGAAGGCAGAGATGGCCGCCAGGTGCACTCTGAGCGAGGACGGGGCCAGCCCCTGCTGCTTGAGGCTCAAGAGGTACTCTAGGGTGGTCGGCACCGAGGCCTGATGTGATTGCACCTGTCGGGGCCTGAACCAGCACGAGAACCTCTTCCATTTGGCCATATAGGTCGCCCTGGTAGAGGGCTTCCTACTGCCAAGTAGAACCCGTTACACAGGAAGGGAGCACTAGTTCTCCATGGTGTTTAGCCACAGAACTTCCATGCCATCAGATGCAGCGATTGCAGGTCGGGGTGGAGAAGCCGCCCTCCGTCCTGCGTGATGAGGTCCCGGTGTAAGGGCAGGGTTACCGGGGCTTCCACCGACAGCTCCAGGAACGTAGTGAACCAGTGTTGGCGGGTCCAAGCCGGGGCGACGAGGATCACTGTCGCCCTGTCCCTGTGCACCTTGAGTAGGACCTTATGAACCAGGGGGAGCTGGGGAAATGTGTATTTCAGGTCCCCTCCCCACGGGATCACAAACGTGTTGGCGACTGACCCCAGGCTGTGGCCCCGGAAAGAGCAGAACCGTGGGCACTGGGCATTGTCCCTGGTGGCGAACAGGTCTACCTGGGGAAACCCCTACCTGCGGAAGAGCGAAAGCACGACATCCGCTCTGTGCGTCCACTCGTACATGCGGTATGACCTGCTGAGGTAATCGGCCAGCTCGTTCCGCACCCCCCGGAGATACAACGCCTCGAGGTGAATGGCATGGGCTATGCAAAAGTCCCAGAGGAGGAGAGCCTCGTGGCAGAGTGGCGAGGAACGGGCTCCGCCCTGTTTATTTATATAAAACGTGGTGGTCGTGTTGTCTGTCAGAACTGTCACACTGTGACCACCCAGAGTGGCGTGAGAGGTCTGGCAAGCTAGACGAACCACTCTGAGTTTCTTTACATTGATATGGAGCGACCACTCCGTTCCCCACCACAAGCCCTGAGTCCTGAGGTCCCCCAGGTGAGCTCCCTATCCGAGGGCTGACGCATCCGTCACCAGCGCCAGGTCCGGCTGTTGAGCAGCAAAGGGGATTCCTTCGCAAACCACGGACTTGGACCGCCACCACAGTAGGGAGTCCAGCACATTCCCCGGGGCTGTCACTACCAAGTCCAGGGAGTCCCTGCCTGGGCGGTATATTCGGGCGAGTCAAGCCTGCAGAGTCCTGAGTCTTAGTCTGGCATGCTTGACCACATGGGTGCATGCTGCCATGTGGCCCAGAAGCTGCAGGCTGCACCTGGCCATTGTAGTGGGGAACTGACACAAGGAGCCTACTGCTTGCTGGATGGCCTGGCATCGGGATTCTGGAAGGCTCACCGTGGCCTGTGAAGCATCTAGGACCGCCCCTATGAATTCCACTCTCTCCTCTGATGGAATTGCTTGTGCTCTACACCTTTGGCTGTTAGTGCACTGGAGGCCAAGGCCTGCCATATAGTCTTATAGTTTGACTGGATGGTCTTAATGAGTGGGACCGCTATTCTGGATGGACCTTCTGGGCTCTAAATGTCCACCATGGAGTCCTCCTTCTCAACCATCTCCTCGGCCTGCAACCCCAAGTTCTGGGCAACCCTACGCAGCAGCTCTTGGTGGGCTCTGTGATCAATTGGCGGAGGCCTGGACACCGCTGTGCCCGCCACTGCTTCATCTGGGGATGAGGAGGTCAGCAGCTGCTCCACTTCCTCTTGCTGGATCTCCTGCCCCTTCTCTCCCAAGGGAGGGGCCTCCGGTTCGGGCCAGGCCAGATGACTTTGGGTCGGCACCGGGCCTGGTGCTGTTCCTTCCGGCCTATCGCCCAACGGTGAAGCCAGCAGTCTGGACACCGTGGCTTCCCACACGGAAGAGCATTGGTGCGGGGACCGGGACCACTGCACCGAATAGCTGGCCCTGGAGGGGGACCCCTGTCACTGGTGGTAGGCCCAAGGAGTCCAAAAGGGCCAATGTCCTGGCGGCCCCCATTGGGGGTGCCAACCCGCCTGGGGCTCCCTGCCGTCCAGTGCCTGATGCGGGTAACTGTCGTGGGGACTCCGGCGACGCCGAATGCAAGGGCAACGGCGGTGCCGTCGGTCTGTGCCGTCGGGAGATCGATGAGCGGCTCCTGGCCAATCGGGAGTGGGAGCGGTACCGATGTCCTCGGGAGCAGGACTGGGATCTGGACCGGCACTGCCAAGATTGGGACCGGAGTCTTCGGGGAGCATCCGGTGACGGCCGCCCCGTCTCTTCTCGGTGCTTGTCTCTGGGGGGGCGTCAGGGAGTGGCATGCCCTTTCCACTGGCTCTGCGCGTCGACCCACTTCCGTTACCGGGATCTCCCTCTGAGTCAGGGGCAATTGGGAGTCCATGGATGTGGAGCTTGACTGGGACCAACTCCAGAAGCGATGCCGTGACGGTGACCTCGAGCGGAGCACCATTGCCGGCTTTCCCCTTGACGGCACTCTTGGCACGGGTGCCGGAGGTTTCTCCGTGGTTGGGAGGGGGCTCACCGCTGACAACCCGATGAGGTCTTTTGCCACCTCAAAAGGTGTCAGGTGTGGAGGGCTGATCTAATACGCCCTCGAACCATCATCCTCACTGAGCTCGCTTAGACCTGGGCTTGGTGGGACTTACAGCACCGGTACCACCGATGGCAGCGCTGGTACCGCGTCCAGCCCGCTCCTCCTGGTGCTCGGAGCCTTAGATGGCGCCAGCCTCTTGTGCGGGGAACGTCCGCGCCCTCACTTCAGCTGCGCCTTGGGCTGCACCGGGGAGGATGAGCGGTGCCAGGGCCCACTCTGGCACTCCAGGGCCGATGGCTTGCAGTGTTTGCCGGTATCGGGTCTCTCGATGACTCCAAGGCACTACACACTGAGGAAGCCGGAACCGACATCGGGCGCTCTGGGCCCGGTGGCTGTAATGCGGCCTCTATCAACAACTGCTTGAGATGAAAGTCTCTCTCTTTGTTCTTGGCTTGAACGCCTTGCAAATCTTACACCGCTTCGTTTGGTGTGCTTCCCCCAGGCAACGTAGACAGGAGTCGTGGGGGTCACTAACCGGCATAGGCTTGCGGCACATGGCACAAGCCTTAAACCCGTGGGCCTGGGGCATGCCCCGCAGCCCGGGGCGGGTGCTGGAAGCCTCCAAGCACCTAATTACGTAAGTGTCCACAACAAAGGAATGCTAACTGACTGATAACAGGTATCTGCTCTAAGAAGGCTAAGGGATTGCTCTCCTATGGGAGAGAGCAATTGTTCCAACGCTGCCATAAATGGTAAGAAGGAATTGGAGGGGGTCAGGCCAGCATGGGTATAGATGCATGGCGTAGTGGCGCCACCCGGGGGGGCCCTGCCGGCCCGAAGGGAGCCACTAAGGGAAAAAGTTTCCAACGCTCGTGCACACGGTGCGCACACACGTAATGTGGAATGGACGTGAACAAGCACTCGAAGAAGAACAGACAAATTCAGCTTCGAAGTGGTGCTTTTAGAACTATGGGGTTCACTTTGTCAGCAGGTGCACTTGCTCTGATGGAGAAGATGATCTGCATGTTCACCAGTATGGTGATGCTGTCGTGCTGGAAGATTTTGGTGGTGCTCAAGTGGGTCTTTGATTTATAGACAATCACAGATCTGGTTAAAAGGTGTGTGTGGTAAAAGCTTTTTTTTCCAGGCTAAATGGAAGGAACAATTAAATGCTCCTTTTATGTAGTGAGGTAGCTGGAAACAACAGAAACTACCGCCCAAGGCAATGGGTCACATTGCAAGGACAGATTAAATAAAAATAATGTAACTTCAGGACATTAAGAAGGATTTCCCTGGGAATGGTTGCAAATGCAGGGGAAGGGGACTGTGTTTAGTAAGCTGTATGTGTTAGAGGCAGAAAAGACTATGAGAAGGAGCTGAGACACCGAGCTTCTTGAGCAGAGGACACACTGGAGATGCAGACTTGGAAATAATGAAAAACCTCCTTCTGTTTGTACTGTGTTCAGGGAAAGAGCACTTGGTGTACATTCTTCGTAAACAGAACTTCACCAAAGAACATATCCAACTCTTATTGGTTTCTCCTCCTAAGGTAAACCACCTTGCAAGGCTAGTGGCTCAGGCTAAGGAATAAAACTGTATTTACAAGGTCACAGTGAGTTGCCCACAAGCAACGTCCGGCTTAGCAACTCTGAGTATTTCAGGCAACCCAAATAGCATCTCTAATTTATGAGTTCTAAGTAACTCAAGTCTTCAGTATATTTTTACCAACAGTTTGAAAACATGCTTCAACTGGCACAAAACATGGCAAAATGCTGTTTCCGCTCAGAGCAGGAGAGGCTTGATAGAATTTCACTCCTGCTGCTTAAGCAACAACTGGCGTTTACTTTTTATTAGCTAGTCAATTTAGTGCTGGTTAAAGGGAGGGAAGAATAGCACTGACCAGAGGCAAGTACAGGCAGGCACACTGCAATCTTCCTCCCCCACCCCCCCAGTTTTGTCAGCACCTTCAATCCCCTGCTGTTGCTGGCAGGAGCTCCTGCAGGGCTGTGCCAGCGCTCCTTAATTCTATCTACAAGACCTATCTACAAGACGCCCTTCTATTGAACAGTTAATCCCTCCTTCCACTCCCTGTTTTAGGAAAAGAATGGGATTCGTACCAGCAGTACTCTCTCTCCTATTTAATCCAGAGCCTCTTCTCTGGAGTAATGTTTTCCCTTGGGTTAAAGCATTGTTTGAGGTAATTAGTTACCTATTTCAAATCATCTCCTAGGAGACGGACATACAGATTCCCCAAAGAGAAGGATGACACAAGATAGACCCCTAGAGTGCCGTGGGGAGAAGGATGGCTTCGTGGTTCAGGCAGCAGACTGGGAGTCAGGAAATTAGTGTTTCGTTTCACTCTGCTGTCAGTTCTCCAACAGACTCCCCCATGTGGACTTGAGTAAGTCTGAATCTTTCTGTGCCTCAGGTTCCTAGTCTCTAACCTAGATATAAGACCAATGTATCTTCCTTCCGGGGAGGTGCAGGGATAAGTCTATTAATGTTTGTGTTGCGTTTCAATGGCACCAGCAATGAGCCCAACCCCACTGCGGGTTATAAACTGATAGTGCGTCAGCACCTTTATCTGCTTTTCTGGGAATACAGTCAGTTTTACCGGGTAGTATTTGTTGCAGGGCCAGCAAGAGAAAGTGCACCTGAGAGACTCACATATGAACATAGAAATCGCCCTCTCTAGGTTGGGTTTGATCTGAACTGACACTGATCTGACAAAGGTCTGTAGAGGCACATTTCTGCCATGCAGTTAACTCAAAACAGCCAAACCAGATGTATAAACCATGTAGCCTGGTAGCTTAAATGCTTCCCTTGAGCTCCCTGCCCTGGTTTTGGGCAGCACAGCCACCTTCTCTCTCTCTCTCTTTGAAGCCTGGTGTATCCATTGCTGACAATAGGTGTCAGTAGTAGGTGCAGCTGAACCAGTGTTGAGCATGGTTTACTGTAAGTATAAATGAGGCAAATTGTGCTTTTGGTACCATTTGGTACCAATTGTGCTTTTGGTACCAATGACCAGAGACCATGGTCATTGTCAGCAGTGAGTAGCTTTCTTAAAGAGGCCATGGCCAGAGAGTCACACCTTTCTTTTGCAGAGCTTTCAGCCTAAAGAAGCTCAGCTGCCCTTAACTTCCTGATCTACCCAGCAGCGCTTTAACGTCTTTGGTAGTGAAGACGTACCCACAGTCTCTCTCACCTCCAGCAAAACACAAAAGCAACAAAAGAACTGACATTCCACAGTGCTGTTTGGTTTGGGTTTTGTTCCTTTGCTGACTGCTTCCTGATAAAAGGTTTTAGCTTTGGAGCATGCAGGTATTTGGCAGAGATGCATACGTTACACAACATGTGTGTCTGTACTGAGATGGGAAATTGAATGGCTTAATTTAGATGGGGATGGGTGAGATGTGCCAAAAAAATTGTGATTATTACGCAAGATGAAAAATGAGAGGGGAAGTGCAAAGAAGATTCCTACGTAATATGAAGACGCTGAAGTCTGAATTTGGGAGGAGACAGAAACTACAGTGCAAAAAAAGTGTTGCCTAAATTCACGGCTGATATAAATTGGCCTTGCCCTAGTGAAGTTAGAACTGTGCCTATTTACACCAACTGAGAATTTAGCCCTGTATTCACAGCATACGAAGACAGGCCATCATAGGTGTAGTAGAAAGGGAGAGCCTGAAACATGAGGCCTGGTATAAGACCCCTGAACTAAAGTAGTAGTCAGGCCCTGCTGATATAAAGCAAAGTTAGCAAAAGTGATCTGACCCTGTTATAATACATGCCTGCTTGCAAATTCACAGAACCTGAAAGAACAGGGCTGGTATTGCAAAACCACACACATTCTTAAGAAGCGCTAGGCACAGGACACTCACAGAAACACATTCCAGAAGGGTGGTACCAGAACACCCCATATCAAGTATGGTACAAACACACTCCCCAAAGATAAAAGGAACATGTTGACCCCTCCTAGAGACAAGGTCAGGATGACACTGATGGAAAGAGGTGTTTGATTGAACCAATACGTACGAGGTAAAGGGTGGTAACTAACCACGTCAGAGGGGCAATATGTAACGTGTTTGTATCTGTGTATAAAGAAGGGTCTCAGAGGGAGTGTCTTTGTCTGGCCAAGGAGGGAATGGAAAGTCGTAAGAACATAAGAATGGCCATAAGGGGTCAGACCAAAGATCCATCTAGCCCATTATCCTGTCTTCCAACAATGGCCAATGACAGGTGCCCCACAGGGAATGAACAGAACAGGTAATCATCAGGTGATCTATACCCTGTCTCCTATTCCCAGCTTCTGGCAAACAGGCTAGGGACACCATCCCTATCCATCCTGGCTAATAGCCATTGATAGACCTATCCTCCATGAACTTATCTAGTTATTCTGAATCAACATCTTCTGGCAAGGAGTTCCACAGGTTGACTGTGCATTGTGTGAAAAAAATACTTCCTTTTGTTTGTTTTAAATCTGCTGCCTATTAAAGTCCCACCATTCACTAAACTGGTCCGTTGTTACGGGCATACATGTGCTAGCATAACTGTAAACATTGATCTGGGGAGCTAGGACCATGCCATGCTTTGTCAACAACAAACCTGGCTCAGTGCCTTTGCTGCTGAAATGGGGCTGTGGTTTTATTGGACAATTCGATCGAGGTCTGCTGTGTCCCCTAGCTGCACAGAGCTGGAACAGCACACTGAAAGAAAACACACACACACACAGCAAACAACAGGCAGCCTACCCTAGCCTACGTGGGTAAAGCCCACTTTGATCCCAACAGCCAACAGCATGTGCTTTATGGGAGTGCCTCTCAGAAAAATCCCTGCCCTCCCTTGCTTGGCTGTGTTCTCTTCGGATGGCAGGCCTTCTCCTCCAGCACCTGTCATCTAGGCTGCCTTACATTCGGTTAAACTCCCCCAGCCCCACTGCCTCAGGGCTTGGCCATGCTAGAGTTGCACTGTGAGCTGGCTCCTCCCAGCTCCTCCATTGTGCATTTAAAACAAAGCAGCACTGATTTGCACATTTTCTTCCCCTGGGTACTTGGTCAGTTTTAATTCTGGCCTCTCCTGCCCCTGGCTCTCTCCCATTGGCATTACTCCTGCACCAGCCCTCAACACAAGCAACGCTCATGGGCCCACCCCACTCAAGGTTCACAAGGGCTCCATCAAGACAAGCTCAGACAGGACCCACTGCACCTGACCCAAATAAGTTCTCATACACAGAATGGAAGCAGGGCATTAGATAAGCCATCGCTGCCAGTCACTGGGTGGGGCTACATAGATTTTTGGTGGGACACAAGGCATGTGGTGTAGCACTGGGGTAGGCACCAATGCACCACATAGGATGCCTCTCCCCACCCTCATCAGCAAAGGAACTGAAATATCAAAACAAAATATCTTCAGGCTGTATTTTCCAAAAGAGTGCGGCATGCGGAGTGGTGTACATGGGATGCTGAGCTCTTTTGAAAACCTAACCCTTACTTTGGTGCCCAAACAGGAGCCAAATTCTCTTGAAAAATCAATTGCAGGGGCTGAGATTTTAAAGTCTGGCTGGCCCCAGGGTGGTGATGAATTTTCAGAGTAGCTCTTCTTGATAAAGCTTTTAGCTCTTCAGCGTGCAGACCTTTGGCAGGACATGGAAAATCAAAGCCTTACATAATGTTTCTGTATGCTCAGAAATGGAATGATCTCATTTAGTAGGGGACAGTGATGGACAAATATCCGCCCTCCTACACAGTGTTTCCTTTGGCAAAAGTGCAAACTGGAAGAAAAGCTGAGAAGATCACTGCAGACTGCATCTGCGGACACCATTTTCAGCTTGAGGGGGATGGGTCCAAAGGGGGGTTTTTTGCATTTGGGTGGTGGCAGTGTTTACTAAGCCAAAGTCAGAGAAAAGCTGTAACCTTGGGAGTTCAATACAAGCCTGGACTGGCAAGTATTAGTTTTTAAAAACCTTGCAGGCCCCCACTTCCTGCACTTGAGGTGGCAGAGTGGGGATTCAGCCTTGACAGTTGTGGTCTGCAAAGCATCTGTTACCATGGAAGAATGCTTTATTTCAGGTAATGTGGTTTGTCGTAGTCCGATCCAGAAAATGACAGTTCTGAAGGGGGGGGGGGTGTAATCTCAGGAAAACAACTCATTTCCAGGCATCTTGCTTGAGGGATGGCTATTGTCTTAAGTATTGTGAAACATGAAGGGGAGGCAGAGATTCAAAAACTCCCTAGGATTCATTTGCAAATCTAACCTTGTACTGTAACTATGCAAAACTAGTTATGTATAGAGCTCATTGCGTGGAGATGACTCAAAGAGCCACTCCTAGCACTGACGCAAACAAGAAAAGGTTGTGATGAGAACAATGTGTGAGGCTTTCATTTTCCATGTCTCTGCCAAAGGTCTGCACGTTAGCTACCCTCATAGGCGCCGACTTTTGTCAGCGCCGATGGGTGCTCCCGCCCCTGCCCCTTCCCCGGCCCCACCCCTTCCCCAAATCCCCACCTCCTCCCTTGGGTGCGTTGTATCTCTCCCCCGCTGCCAGCTTGCAAGTCGGGGGTGGGGGTGGGGGTGGGAGAAGCAGCAGAGCATCCACCGGGCAGCTCTCCGCCAGCCCCACCCCGTGCCCTGCTCACCTCTCTGAGGCTCCGCTGGATGGGAAGCAGCAGCTGCTTTCCCTGGTTCCCTCCAGCTGGTCGGGGGCGCTTCGGGGGAGGGGGTGTGGGGAGGAGGCGGAGGGCCTGGCTCCGCCTCCTCCCCATACCCCTTCCCCGAGGCGCCGCTGACCAGCTGGAGGGAGCCAAGAAAAGCGGCCGGCAGCTGCCGCTTCGCATCCGGCAGAGCCTTGGGAGGCGGAGTGGTGAGTTGAGTGCGCGGTATGGGGGCTGGCAGGGAGCTGCCGGTGGGTGCTGAGCACCCACCAATTTTTCCCCACGGTGCTCCAACCCTGGAGTACTCACGGAGTCAGCCCCTATGGCTATGCTACCCTGTGCAGGGCTGTGTTTGTGACCAAGAAGCTGGGAATAAGCATAGTGCAGCAGAGGCCCAGCCACATGTCCATGCCCCCAGGACACACTGTACTGGAAATCCTGCCAGGATGCATCAGAGCGTCAGATCCATGGACTGTTTGATTGAGAAGCAGAGAGATGATTTGGGCCCCGCCCCATAATTCCAGCCACCCTCACTCAGGCACTACATCCCTATGTGGCTCTGGCTCTAGGGGCAATAACTGAGCCCTTAGGTTTCACATCTGAGGTTGGGCAATAAATGCAGATTGAAACAAAGAATGAGTAACTGACATGAATATGGCGACTAGGCACAAACATCCTCAAAGTTTTATATCAGGGCAATAAAAGGCTCTTGGGTTAATCAGTGATGAAACAGGAGGAAGATGAGTGCAACACAGGGTGGAATCGCAATGAAATGTGCTATTGGTTGAACAATAGAAAATGCTGCTGAATCTCTCGTACGATCTGTAAGGAGAATTCAACTTAGAATCATAGAATCTCAGGGTTGGAAGGGACCTTAGGAGGTCATCTAGTCCAACCCCCTGCTCAAAGCAGGACCAATCCCCAATTTTTGCCCCAGATCCCTAAGTGGCCCCCACAAGGATTAAACTCACAACCCTGGGTTTAGCAGGCCAATGCTCAAACCACAGAGCTATCCCTCCCCCCTAAAAGACCAAGTACTGTCCCCTGACAGATTTTTGCCCCAGACCCCTAAATGGCCCCCTCAAAGATTGAACTCACAACCCTGGGTTTAGCAGGCCAATGCTCAAACCACTGAGCCATCCTCTCCCCCCCTTAGTTCACTACAATATACTGTAGTGAGCAAGACACTAAAAGGGCTCGGTTTTACCCAGGAATCTGATTTTTAGCAAGCCATTTTGCTCCTTTGAAGAGTTTTTCTTGAATAGAGAGAGCAGCTCTAGAAAAGCTCCACAGCAAGCTAGAAGGACCTTACACTCGCAGAAGCCAGGAGCCATATTCCCCTTTGATTGAAGGGAACAGATTAATATGAGCAACTGAACAGGCCTAGTAGGTCGTCATATCCCATTCATCCTCTGCAGTGAGTACTGGCTTGTTTTAGCAAATTCTCAAGTATCTTGCTGTTATAAATACAAAGCTGTGTCATGTACAGTCACAGCCAAAACCTGTCATGTACTTGTTAAATAAACATTAGCAGAACTCTATGCTGGGAAGAGTTTGAGGGACTGCTATAAAAAGTCAAAATAAAGGGGTCCCTGAATTGAAAAAGTAATTCCTGGGGTGGTTCTTCCCACAACCTCTAGATTTCTCCACTTCTGGTGACGATGCTCAGGGCATTGGAACTATTTCATAGGTAACAAAGGGATAAGGCCAGACTGCAGAAACAGGCCCTCTGCAACCAGCCTTACACATACTCACACCAAGCTCTATGTATGTATGTGCACCAATAACCAAAACTTCTGTTATCTCCACCAGACTGATTATACAGGCTTCCAGGGCAAGTTTGCAAGATTACGAATGCACTTTCATAGCATACACAGTATAACCTCCCAAACTCATTTCAGGTGCTAATTAGACACAAAACCAAGAACTGGGACCCAATCCTGCTGCCCTTACTCACATCAATCATCCTAGTGACGTTTATAAATGACAACTTTTGTGAGGAAGGGCTGCAGGATTGGGCCTTTGGAAGAGAAAAGCCAAGGAATAATAGAGCCATTAATTAGACAGTGACAAATAAATGCCCAGGAAGGGGCAGATGCTGAGAGGTGATCGTCATCTATGGAAAATGCAGCTGCTGATGGGAGTTGTGGTACTTTGTAACTAATCATTTCAATCCTACTCCCATTAATGTCAGTGGCAAAACTCCTGTTTGGTGCAAGACACTCAGATTTTTAAGGTGGTGGGGATGGGGAGCCCGCCCTCCAAATTTGCAGTGCTCAGCATATACTGGTACAATTCACAGGCTCACCTATAGCATGTCAATTACTTAAAAAAAATCAGAACAAGATTTCCATGTTATTACTCTCCCAGTGAGAAGGAAAACGCAGAGGCTTCTAAAGTAGGCACAGACTGACATCAATTACAAACCTCCTACTACCAACAAGAACATTTAGTTGGTGAGAGTTATCACTGGCCCTGAACCACTTCAACAGTTTTGATAGCTGCCTGTTAGTCTCCCCTTTCCCAGGAAGAGCTCCGTTTTGTTCCTTTGCCCACAGTGCTCTTCCTAAGGGCTTCTAGGTCAGGGGGATTAAGAAGTCAGAGTACCTCATACACTGTTCCCATCACAATCTTTTCTTGTTTGCATCAGTGAAAGGGTGGCTCTAAGTCATCTCCACGGAAGGAGCTATGCACATAACTAGTTTTGCATAGTTAGAGTACAAGGTTACGATTTCCACAAATGAATCCTAGGGAGTGTTTGAATCTCTGCCTCCCCTTCATGTTTTACAATACTTAAGACAACAGCCAACCCTCAAACAAGGTACCTGGAAATGAGTTGTTTTCCTGAGGATTTCCGCCCCAGTCAAAACGGTCATTTTCTGGATTGGACTATGACAAACCACACTGCCTGAAATAAAACATTCTTCCATGGTAACACATGCTTTGCAGACGACAACCCACTGATTTCTTTTGAATTCTCCCAGACCAGCTGACATACACAAACAGGAAATTGTCCCTGCCTATATGAGCTCAAACAGACTCAGTTATTGATGGTTTAAAGGGTCAGCTCCTCTGCGAGGTGTGTCTGGTTCAGAAAGTGAGGCCATGTTCTCAAACTCAGTTTTTCGGAACAGGCACAACAGGAAGTATGAACTCACCATGTTTCAATGCCGATAACAAATGAGTCGCGTATTACAAATGGGAAATAGCTCATCTATGCATTTCTAATGGGTTATTTTTACTTGAAAAATAGCAGGGACTAGATAGAGTTTCATGATAAAACTACCCTGCAGATGTTAAAATGGCAACATTAATTCCAGTAACTCTTCTGTGATTCTATGGGAAGTTTCAATTTGCAAAACGCAAACAAAACCCACAGCTGGTCATCCCAGCAGTAACCAGGGACTGAATGGGCCATGGACATGGAGATCCCATCTCATCAAAGGTAGTCCCTACAGGTCCTAAATCCTGTCATGTTGCCAGGGGCAGCGTGGGGAACTCACAGTGCTGCTACCCAGGCTGTACTTGTGCCGAGAATAAAGAACTTTCCTCTCCAGGGCTGTCCATGTAACATTTCAATAGCAATGAACAGGTCACCTACTTCACTTCCCTCCCCATCTGTTCTGCTCCAGCCTGCTTCTGAACCTTGACCAATGGTTAGATGCCACCGTGATGAATGCCGAATAAATACCTGACAGATATGAAAACTCTTTGGGGGTGGGACAGATTTACATCTCGATTTACATCATGTACAGCACTGAGCAAACAGTTGACAAATTTTTTTGAAAAAATCCACCTTGCTGCCATTCTGGACCCTGAGTTTGGTTAATTAGTGATGTTTATACTACCAATATTCAGCCCAGTTCACACAAGCAAACACCAATGTCAAACACAAATCACAGATAGCAGCGAATGATCAGTCAGGAAAGGTAACAGTGACAAACCATTTTTAACAGGAACAGCAAACTGAAATGGGCTATTGACTGTATCCCTCTATTTAACCACATTTACTTCTATCACTTCAGAGGCATAGAAAAATTAGCACATGGGACTGCTTATGGAGTGAAGTGTTACTCACTATGAGTAAGGGTGACAGGATTGGACCCAGAATACTGGGGTAGGTAATGCACAAAATGATTGTTCAAGAGTGGCCTCTAGTGGCAAATGGGCACACAGAAAAGATCACATTGCCTACCTTCATCCAGGATAGCAGAGGAAAGCAGCCGTGATGAGAAGTAAGAGGCCGTGGGTCAAATTCAACTCAGTCTATCTGCAATTAGAGAGACTGACTTGGTGTGCGGACATGTTGTAATGTGACGCTGCAGAGTACAGGTGAGACAAGCAGCCAGAACCTCAACCCCCCCAAAGCACAGCTAAGCAGAGACACAGCTTGGATGTGCTGACTCAGTGCAACTTCTCCAGAGACACACCACACTCTGTGAACTCTCTGCTCTCAGGTTTCAGAGTAGTAACCGTGTTAATCTGTATCTGCAAAAAGAACGAGGAGTCCCTGTGGACACAAATCTGACATCAGGAATCATAACATTCAAAAACCAGTAGGAGAACACTTTAATCTCTCTGGACACTCAGACTTAAAAGTGGCAATTCTCCAACAAAAAAACTTCAAAAACAGACTCAACGAGAAACTGCTGAACTGGAATTAATTTGCAAACTGCATACCATAAAAGCAGGCTTGAATAAAGACTGGGAGTGGCTGGGTCATTACACAAACTGCAATCTATTGCCCCATGTTAAGTATCACCCTACTGTCACTCACACCTTCTTGTCAACTGTCTGAAATGGGCCATCCTCATTATCACTACAAAAGTTTTTTTTCTTCTGCTGATAATAGCTTACCTTAATTGATTAGCCACTTAAAGTTGGTATGGCAAGCTCCACCTTTTCATGTTCTCTTTGTATGTATCTCTATATCTATATATCTTCCTGCTGTATGTTCCACTCTATGCATCTGATGAAGTGGGTTTTAGCCCACCAAAGCTTATGCCCAAATAAATTTGTTAGTCTCTAAGGTGCCACAAGTACTCCTAATTCTCAGGAACCATCTCTCACACATCAGAAATGCTTTGCTTTTTCTGTAAAACAAAGAGAGGGGACATACTTATGCTGTAGAAGAGAAGGACTTACCCTCTCAAGTATGCTTGCTCCTTTTTGACTCTGAACCATCATCCAGTGTGTTACATGTATCTGCCTCAGGGCCTGAGAATGCTGCTGTGCACTCTCAAATCCTATTCAATTCTACAGAAACTGCCTGTGCTAAGCAATAGTGATGAGGTTTTGAGCAACATAAGGTTCTAGCACATAGATTATGAACACATTGGGCAGGAACCAGCCTTCCTTTTACATAGAGCTGAGCACTCTGCAATCTCTCACTAATTAGTAACAACAGCCATCCCTTCAATCAAGGTACCTGGAAAGGAGTTTTCCTGAGATTTCTCTTCCCCCTGCCCACCCCCCATTCAAAACAGTCATTTTCCGGATTGGACTATGACAAACCACACTGCCTGAAATAAAACATTCTTCCATGATAACACATGCTTTGCAGACCACAACCCACTGATTTCTTTTGAATTCTCCCAGACCAGCTGACATACACAAACAGGAAATTGTCCCTGCCTATATGAGCTCAAACAGACCCACCCAGTTATTGATGGCTTAAAGGGTCAGCTTCTCTGTGAGGTGTGTCTGGTTCAGAAAGTGAGGCCACATTCTCAAACTCAGTTTCTCTGAACAGGCACAACAGGAAGTATGAACTCATTTGTTATCAGCATTGAAACATGGTGAGTTCTGAATTACAAATGGGAAATAGCTCATCTATGCATTTCTAATGGGTTATTTTTACTTGAAATATAGCAGGGACTAGCTAGAGCTTCATGATAAAACTACCCTGCAGATATTAAAATGGTGTGAGATAGCATCCAGGGAACAGACACTGCCCCAGTGGACATGGCTATTCAAAAGATCCTGTCTTGCACACATGGGGCTCATACACTCCACAAGCACAATCTGTGTAGACAATCACTTGAAGAACATTTAACACCAGTTACACTGCAGCATCTCCAGTCATGGACTGTTCTTAAAACCATTACATTTAGCTTACATTCACATTCCTGCTTTTGGGAGCTTTATATTACGTAGTGAAGTTAGCAACCCACCAAACCATGCCTCAAAGCCTCACAATTGCCGTTCTTAAAATGGGCAACCCATCAAGAATAAGCCCAAGATGGTGGAGCTACTTGGATACCAAGTATATACACACATTGTTAGCTAAACGCAATGTGTGTGTAAACACTGCACTGCAGTCACCAACATGAGGATTGCACAATGATCTTTCTCACTCCCCCCAAAAGCATGAGCCTTCACTGCCAAGAGCCCTCCCAGAGAGTTCTGAAAAAGAGGGTTGCCAAACAATCCTGCTTCTATGTCTTCCCCCTACCCCCCCTTTAGCACTTCAATAGTAGAGTACTAGCATAAAAGCAAAACACTCCCTAGGATTCATTTGTGGAAATTGTAACTGTGACGGTGTTCCCCATAAAACTTTATGGGGAGATGCTTATAAATGTATAGATGTAACTAGAATATGTTTTATGCTACATGTGCCATGTAACATATCTCTGTGAAAGTTATGACCTACTGAATGTATTCCTCCTGTTTGTATGCATGTATCATTGTTGTAGTTGAAGTTATGAATATCGGTTGTATTTCTTGAGAAAGGAATGTGCAGGTTAAGTGCCCAATCAAGAAGCACTTAACAGACAATAGAACTTGCAGTCACCAATCCACATCTGAACTTTGCCAGGAATGTGGCTGGTCTGGAACTGAGTTGTGCAGGGACAGGTGACTGGTCCATGTGACCCCAACTCCATTTGGTAACTGGATGCTACACAGGGAGAGGGAGGGGTGTCCACCCAGAGGAGAAAATCTAGTTAAACCCCGAGGAAACCCTTCCATTTTGTCTTCAGCTGGCTAAAGGAAGAACCGCTCCACCCCCCAAGGAGACCTGAAAGAGACTGAACAAAGGACAAAGACATTAGGGGGGTGAGTGATTGCTGGACCCAGGCTAGAAGGAAGATAGCCTGTTTACTGGACCTAGTGAGGGGTTTATCTGTACACAGGGTGATTAGACATAGAACTGCGTGTTCTATTTTATTTTATTCAGTAATTCACTTTGTTCTGTCCGTCATTACTTGACATCACTTAAATCCTACTTGCTGTACTTATTAAAATCACTTTTTACTCATTAAGTTTCCTGGAGTATGAGTTATTACCTGGGAAGGCAAACAGCTGTGCATATCTTTCTATCTTTGAAATAGAACGCGAACTATTCGTGAGTTTACCCTGTATAAGCTTTATACAAGGTAAAACGGATTTATTAAGGGTTTGAACCTCCTTGGAGTTGAGCAGCTGGGTGTCAAAGGCAAGAGCGCTTCCAGGGGCCTTACAGTGGTGAGTGGACTTGGTTCGGACCTGGGTCTGTGTTTGCAGCAGATCAGTGGAATCTGGCTCAAAACAGACAGGATTCGGGAGTCCCAAGCTGGAAAAGGCCTGGAAGCAGGGGCAGACGTAGCCTTGGCACACCAGGTGGCAGCACCAAGCAGGTCTCTGTGGCCCCAACCCGTCACAGTAACCTTGTACTCTAACTATGCAAAACTAGTTATGTACATAGCTCATTCCGTGGAGATGACTTAAAGCCACCCTTTCATTGACACAAACAAGAAAAGGTTGTGATGGGAACAGTGTATGAGGTACTCTGACTTCGTTTAAGAGTTTCGGTCTACTTAAAGTCAACTGTTTGTGACATGAGAATTAACTGCAGTCTTGGAACACTGAAGGGAGACAACACGACCACAGGATGTACAAGAGGAAAATGGTTTCCAGAAATAATTTATGAAGGAACATTCCTTTTTTAGAGACTGGGTTTCCAACAGTAACTAGTTTTCAAGATATGTATTCACAGGAAATAAATATGGACTTTCCTCAGGTTTACGGGTTTGCTTAGCAATCAAAATATAGTTTTTCCTGGGAGGAGATAGAATAAGAGGAGGATAAAAAACAGATGCTACTAACCTTTGCATTCAGGGGCAGGCCCACTCCACGCTCCACTGACATTATCTTTGGTTGTACAATGAATGGAGGCCTCTCCAATAAGAGAAGCCTTGGTCATATTTATAAGTTACTGCTGAGCCAAAGGAAAACTCTTGTCCACTCTGACCATTATGGGATCCATAGGTAATATCAGGTGGTGGAAGACAAGGTATTTCTGAAGCAAAGAATGTCAACATGAAAATTAAAGTTCACATCGAAGGTGAACTGAAGAATGTTTTCACTAAGATAGTTGTCTCAGATCCCCCCAAAAAGCTATTTAGCCATTTGGAAGTGTACTTAACATTGCATTTTAACATTTGAAGCAATACTCCTTTCAGATTGTAAAGGTTTTTCTGCTTTTAGGCTTGCCCCAACCCAGTACGTCCATTGTTCAAGGAGGATGCTCCATAAAACACCAGCTTTGGAAGATGACCTTACCAGAGAGTGTGCCCCTCCCAACATTTGCCTCAGGGAGCCAGAACCTCTTGCCTGGCATCTCTAGATGTAGTGGTGTTCCACCAGCAGAAAACTAAGCTAGGACATTTCTTGTAGCAGCAGCAGATTCTAGACTGGACCATCAGCAGCATGATTGACAGACCAAGCCCTGAAAGCATCCAAGAGGTCAAATTAAGGTAGAGGCAAATTAATTGTGATTCACTCCCAAAGAGCCTTGGATTTTAAGTGGATAGTCAGATTTGGGAAGGGTCAAAACTTCTTGAAGTCATTATCATGCCTTTTACTTAGCAAACAGCAGGATTACACCAGATACAATGGCAAAGAGGCGCCATGAGGCGTGTTGGAATATGAATATTAAACAATGCCAGGTGAACAATCTAGAAGGGACTTTGGTTTTAAGCATTGATTCTATAGGAGTCATCCAAACACCATGGTGAACCACAGTAGGATTTCATTCTCTCCCCAACCAAACATACATCCTCAAGTTTTACTCTTATTTGGATTAAAAGATGTAAGAACAGAGACTGCTCTGTAGCACCAGCTATGCAGCATCATCTCCAGACAAACTGTTCTTAAAACTATTAAATTAGTTTACCTTGGCAAAGTGGAACCTCCTCATCCCAATCAACTCCATTTCCTGCAAGCACACATTGGGTGGAAATTGGTCAAATTAATCTGTAACTAAAGAAATAAAAAAGGTTCAAGTTTGTTACTGAAGTAAGCAAAGAACTAGGTTACAGTTCAGAAAGATGGAAAATGGTTTCTTTATGCCAGTAGGTGGAGACAAATGATTGATCAGGGTCATCTCTACTATGAAACATGATATGTCTAACACCATAAGACCAAGGAATACTAAGTAATTAAAGGCAATCTAGAGCTATAAACTGTTAGCAAGAGAGTGCCATCACTTCTTGTCTATGCTAGTCAGATGCTTGGGAATGCTTGTTAATTCTCTATGAAGGGGAACAAGCGATCCTTCTTCTAAATTGGAGATACAAGTATTAAGTAGTATATCTAACAGGGGGAAGAGGGCTCTAATCATCCCTGCTATAGATCTTAATAAATGCAACCTACCACTCACCCTTCATTACAGGGAAAGTTTGCTGTTGCACCAAACCAGAGATCGGTTAAATCAACCCTGCTACTTTCTAGTTCTAGTGGTTCACATGGTCTTCGTAGAAGAAAACAAGACTAATGTTAGTGTTACCTCATATTACCTTAATGGGAAAAAGAAAAAGGGGTATGCTAACTTGCTCCCCCTAACATAGCAAACACTATGGCAGATCAAGTCAATGGTCTAATCCAGTGGTTAACCTTTTTTGGGCTGAGGACCCATTTGTAAATGGTATGGCCTGTTGTGACCCAGTAAATAGTCTGGGCATGGAGGCCCTGGGGTGGTTTCAGTCAGGTCCTGCATCCCAGGAGGGTTGGGCCCTGCCTGGCACTCACCCCACATTGGTGGTTCCTGCAGTTCCTGTGCCAAGGGGCCAGCTGAGCTGGTGTCTCCGCTTCAGTCGCTGCAACTTCCAAGATTGTAACGTCACTATGGTTTGCACCCCCCCCTCCCTTGACTGGACCAAATTTGTGTGAGTGGAATTGTGACCTGGCTCATGGGGTTGCAGTGCCACTTAGATCTGGCCTACCCACAGTGGCAGATTAATCACTTGCCCAGGAGCCCTGGCCAATTGGGGGTCCCCCAGAAAAATGGATGCCCCAGCGCCCCGACCCACTCCATGCACCCACCCAGCGCTCCTGCTGGAGAGTGGGGTGGGGGCACAGGGTCTTGCAGGAGTGCCAGGTGGGCAGGGCAGGGGAAGTCTCCACGCCCCGACCCTGCTTCCCAGCTGGAGCACTCGGGGAGGAAGACGAGGAGACTGCAGGTAGAAGGGGTTGGAAGGGGTCCCCCCCAACTTGCTCTGGCCCAGGGCCCCACAAACCCCTAATCCACCTCTGCCTACCCAGGCTGCTGTCATCACGATGGCTGGGCCGAACCTGAGTGGCGCTGGAATTCTAGAGGTTGTAACGCCCAGAGCAGGGAGCTGAGCCACAGGAGCTGCCACATGACCCTTTGAAACAAGCCTTCTGGCAACCCTATTTTATGTCCCGACCCACAGGTTGAGAAACCCTGGTCTAGTCTTATCTCCTTTCTGACAACAGCCAGACACAGAAGCTACAGAGAAACCTGTAAAACCTACATTATGGATAATTATGCCCACAGGAGGCCAGGTGGAAGGGGGAAAGATTCCTCTTAACCCCACAGTTAGTGGTTCCCCCCATATCCTAAAGAGGAGTAAAACTATAAGACAACTAAATAATCCTAAATGCATATATTTATATTGCCAAATTAAGGCCCAAACCCTGAAACACTCACACACTGCATAACTATATTCACCTGGGTAGACCCATTGATTTATATGGGATAGTTCATGAGTGATGTTAAAAACAGTTTTAAGTATTTGCAGGACAAGAGTTTGAGTGCATCATCCTTCTTTGAATTCTACCAAGCTCTTTATTTCAAAGTCTCATGGCACTGAGTTACATGGATTAATTACGCATTTTGTCAAGCAATTTCCTATGATCAGTCCCATGTGAATCCTGATGTTAGGCAAATAAAAATGGTCTTTTCCTCATTTAAACTCAATGACAGAGAGCCTCCTTGCCCCCTACAACAAGAATATCCTGAAAATTATTTGCGATGTTTTCTCCATTAATGGAAGCTTATTTCTACAAAGGATGAACGGTATCAGAAATTCTCCACTGCTACATGGAGTTCAAAACAGAATGACCATATCCATGCAAAGTTAGAACTTGTTATGACTAACTGAGAGAACTTCTCTCTTGATTCAGGGAAGGCACAAAAATTGCCTTCTGTTTATTAAGGAGCTGACTCTGCAGAACAGTACCGCGCATGCTAACGGCCCAACGACTTCTTGCAATTAGTCACATGCTTAAGTCCCATGAAGGCCAGAGTACAAGCGTCAAAGGCTATGCAAGTAATTCCCATCATTGTTATATAACGGTAGTATACAGCTTGATAGTATTCATCACCATGTATTTTGTGACAGGTTTCCATGCCCCATTTAGTGCTTATGTCCTGCCCTCCGTTCCCATTTGGTGTCAAGGTTTGGCACCATCAGCCATTTTGAAATTTATTTTTTTTATTATTTTTTACGTTTGAATAGGAGGAATGTTGTATGGTTGTGCTTTGATACATTTGGTTGATTGTTTAGAGAAAAAGGTTTAAAGAACAGACTGAGAAAACTTTTAGATTAAAAAAAGGAAGCTTTGTTTAGGTTTAGAGGAAAAAAGGAAATAAAGGTTATTAAAGAGAAGAAAGATTGTTTGGTAAGGTTTAGCATGGAGAGATGATTATTAAATCATAAAAAGATGAAAAAATAAGCTCAGGGCAAAGAAAAAACATCCTACTCCAGTGACTGTCGGTAGTGAAATGATAACTGTTCTGTGCGGCGAACTTTGGGAGCTAATCCCGTCTTTCGGTGGACTAATCTGTAGCTGTTTTACAGCTATATCACAGAATGCACTTTTTGAATCAATCCTTTCATACCAAGATTCTAAAACATGAGCCTTTCAGAAAAGGACTGTCGCGGGGTGCATTATTTGAAAAACTCTAGCCAATGAGCATTTGACCATGTGTATAAAACCACGTATTTTTGCGAATGGCAGTTTTAAAACTAGTAGCCTAGACACAATGGCCAGGTCCTTTCACAAGATGCCTACAGATGCCAAGAAGACGGAATTGCCCGTGGGTGCACCAGCTTGTGTTCAGAAGAGAAGACCCATTTACACTTATTTTGCTAAAGAAGCAGACCCATTGCTGAACCCTGTGTTTCATCCTGAAATTGAACTGAAGAAACAAAGACTTTATGGAGTCACGGCCAGTTGTAAAAGAGGAAAAGGATCGCATGCGAAAAAATGTGTTGCTGGCTTTGGAGGAAGCAGACTCAAAGGTGGCGGTAAGGCCATTTTTTATAACAACTTGATGAAAAATTACAAAATGTTTTATAACTATTTATGGTTAAATATTTTTGTTTTTTATAGGTAGGAATGGAAGAAGAGTCTGTATACGAAGACATGGCAACCGAGGGACCGCTGGAAGATAGCAATGTCTAGAACCAACCGATAGGCCCAGAGTCATGGCCCTGGTCTACACTACGAGTTTAGGTCGAATTTATTAGCGTTATTTCGATTGATCCGTGCACCCGTCCTCACGACGAAGCCCTTACCATCGACTTCTAGGGCTCTTAAAATCGATCTCGCCACTCCACCCCCAACGAGAGAATTAGCGCTTAAAGCGATATTGCCGAATCGATGTAGGCTTAGTGAGGACGCAATTCGACAGTATCGGCCTCCTAAATCTATCCCACGGTGCAACAGCTGACCGCTCTGGACAGCGGTCTGAGCTCGAATGCTCCTCCCAGGTAGACAGGAAAAGCCCCGCGAACTTTTGAATTTCATTTCCTGTTTGGCCAGCGTGGTGAGCTGCAGGTGAGTGCAGATCTCATCAGCAGAGGTGACCATGATGGAGTCCCAGAACCGAAGACGAGCTCCAGCATGGACCGAGCGTGAGGTACTCGATCTGATCGCTGTTTGGGGAGACGAAACCGTGCTAGCAGAGCTAGGGTCCAAAAGAAGAAACGCCAAGACATATGCCAAAGTCTCCAAGGGTATGCAGGACAGAGGTTACAACAGGGACGCGCAACAGTGCCGCGTGAAAATTAAGGAGCTCAGGCAAGCCTACCAAAAAACCAGAGATGCAAACAGCCGCTCTGGGTCACAGCCCCAGACATGCCGCTTCTATGATGAGCTGCATGCCATTCTAGGAGGTGCAGCCAGCACAGACCCTCCCATGTGGTTTGACTCCGTATGTGGATCATCAGAACCCACAGAGGAGCCTGATGATGCTAATGATGCTGAAAACAGCACACAGACCCAGCAAGGAAGCGGAGAAGCCCTTTTCCCCCGACAGCCAGGAACTGTTTCTCACCCTGGAGCAAGTACAGTTCGAACCCTCCCAAGGCGTGCTCGATGCAGGAGAAGGGACCTCTGGTGAGTGTACCTCTGTTTAATTAATACATGTTTTATAAGCAAGCGTGTTTAATGATTAATTCGTGGCCAGTACTGCCACAGCTACTCGAAAAGTCTGTTAACATGTTCGGGGATGGAGCAGAAATCCTCCGGGGACATCTCCAGAAAGATCTCCTGGATGTGCTCCCAAAGCCTGTGCAAGAGGTTTCTGGGGAGGGCAGCCTTATCCTGTGCTCCGTGGTAACACACTCTGCCACGCCAGGCAAGCAGCACGTAGTCTGGAATCAGTGCTTTGCAAAGCATGGCGGCGTACGGTCCCGGTTTTTGCTGGCATCCAAGCAACATCCTTTCTTTATCTGTGTGTGTTATCCTCAGAAGAGTGATATCATTCATGGGAACCTGGTTGAAATAGGGGAATTTTAGTACGGGGGCATTCAGAGGGGCTCCGTCCCTGCTGGGCTGTTTGCCTGTGGCTGAACGGAAATCTTCCTCGCTGTGACCCACGCGGTGGGGGGAGGGGGCACAGCGAACATCTTGCCTGGGTGTGTGTGTGTGGGGGGGGGGGGGCGCGATTAGGTTCTCCCTGCATGTTAACCCGAAAACCGCCACCCCCCCTAACTTTTCAATTGCTAACCTGTTTGTTTTAAATTGCCAGCCCACGGGATGTTTGTTATGGGAAATGAGGGGGTTGCTGTTTGAAAACATTCCCGCCTGTTGTGAAGCTTAAAGAAGCCTATAGAGTGTCTTACCATGGCTGTCTGCAAGCCGAATTCTGTTGCCCGCCGGACCTGCTTGTGTGATCTCTCACAGCAAGCCGGCAGACCCTCAATATAAGAGGCCCAGTGCAACCTTGGACAAAATGCACATGTGATATGTAATGTTTTGTTCAAACAAAATGTGTCTTTTACATTTGTCTCCCGCTTGCTTCCTCCCACAGCTGCAAATGTTTCAACGCCACCCCTTTCATCACCATCCCAGAGGCTAGCGAAGATTAGAAGTAAAAAGAAAAGGAGTCGAGACGATATGTTCTCAGAACTCATGGAATCCTCCCACTCTCAGGCTGGCCAGCAGAATGCGTGGAGGCAGACACAGTCTGAGTCCAGGAAGGCAGAATTTGATCGCGCGGACGCGTGGCGTGCTGAAGACAATGACTGGCGGGCTGAAGAGAGACAGCGGCATCAGCGTGCAGAGAGAAGGCAGGATGCAAATCTGAGGCTACTGGAGAATCAAACGGAAATCCTCCGGCTTATGGCTGAGGACAGGCGTAGGGTTCAGGAAAGGCCGCCTGAGCAAAGACCGCCGCTACAGCCCCTGTGTAACCAACAGCCCTCCTTCCCGAGTCCCATAACCTCATCCCCGAGACGCCCAAGAACGCGTTTGGGTGGCCTCCGTGCTCCCAGCCACTCAAGCCAAGAGAACAGTCCAAGCAAGAAAGGGCTGCCATTCAATTAGTTTTAAAGTGCTGTGTGTCCTTGTCCTTCCCTCATCCCCTCCTCCACCACCCATCCTGGTGCTTCCCTTCCTCCACCACCTATCCCGGGAGACAGTGTCAGTTACCACCATAGTCCCCCCTCTGTGTTTTACGAATTAATAAAGAATGCATGATTTTTAAGCAAGAATTACTTTATTTCCTCTGCAAGCGGTGATCGAGGGGGGGAGGGCAGGGCGGTTTGGGTAAAGGGAAGTAGAGCGAATGAAGGGGCGGGGCTTTTCATTAGTGGGGAAAAACAGAACTTTCACACAGCATCCTGGCCATTCATGAAACTTGTTTTCAAAGCTTCCCTGATGCGCAACGCACCCTGCTGTACTCTTGTAATAGCCCTGGTGTCTGGCTGCGCATAACCGGCGGCCAGGCGATTTGCCTCAAACTCCCACCCCGCCATAAACGTCTCCCCCTTACTCTCACAGATATTGTGGAGCGCACAGCAAGCAGTAATAACAATGGGAACATTGGTTTCACTGAGATCTAACCTAGTTAATAAACTTCGCCATCTTGCTTTTAAACGGCCAAATGCACACTCCACCACCATTCTGCACTTGCTCAGCCTATAGTTGAAAAGGTCCTGACTACTGTCCAGGCTACCTGTGTATGGCTTCATGAGCCATGGCATTAAGGGGTAGGCTGGGTCCCCAAGGATAACTATGGGCATCTCAACATCCCCAACGGTTATTTTCTGGTCTAGGAAGAAAGTCCCTTGGTGCAGCAGCTGAAACAGACCAGAGTTCCTGAAGATGCGAGCGTCATGTACCTTTCCCGGCCATCCCACGTTGATGTTGGTGAAACGCCCCTTGTGATCCACCAGTGCTTGCAGCACTATTGAAAAGTAACCCTTTCGGTTTATGTACTCGCTGGCTTGGTGGTCCGGTGCCAAGATAGGGATATGGGTTCCGTCTATCGCCCCTCCACAGTTCGGGAAGCCCATTGCTGCAAAGCCATCCAGTATGAGCTGCACATTTCCCAGACTCACAACCCTTGGTACAAGCAGCTTGGTGATCGCCCTGGCTACTTGCATGACAACAGCCCCCACTGTAGATTTTCCCACTCCGAATTGATTCGCGACTGACCGGTAGCTGTCTGGCGTTGCAAGCTTCCACAGGGCTATCGCCAGTCGCTTCTCTACTGTGAGGGCTGCTCTCATCTTGGTGTTCTGGCGCTTCAGGGCAGGGGAAAGCAACTCACAAAGTTCCATGAAAGTGCCCTTACGCATGCGAAAGTTTCGCAGCCACTGGGATTCATCCCAGACCTGCAGCACTATGTGGTCCCACCAGTCTGTGCTTGTTTCCCGGGCCCAGAATCGGCGTTCCACTGTATCAACGAGCCCCATTACCACCATGATGTCCACCTTGCGGGGGGGCCTTTTTTGAGAGAGGTCTGTCTCCATGTCCTCATCACTCTCCTCAGGCTGATGCTGTCCCGTCCTCACCTCCCGTTGCTCTAGCAGCTCCCGGTTCTCAATCTCCATATACTGCTGGACAATGCGCGTGGTGTTCATAACGGCCATAACAGTAGCGGTGATCTGATCGTGCTCCATGCTTCCCCTGGTACGCTGTTTGCAGGACAGCAGAGTGGGAGCAGAAGCGGCGGGTGGATAACAATGGTGGCAGCAATATGGCGCCCGCACGAAAAAAGGCGCGAAAGGATTTTTCGCTCCCCCCTCAGGTGCTTTCACGGAGGGAGGGGGGAGCAAGGGCGCGAAAAAGATTGCTTTCAAGGAGGGAGGGAGGGACGTTTGATGGCCTGATGACATGTACCCAGAACCACCAGCGACATTTTTTTCTGCCCCATCAGGCTTTGGGATCGCAACCCAGAATTCCAATGGGCGGCGGAGACTGCGGGAACTGTGGGATAGCTACCCGCAATGCAATGCTTCGAAGGTCGATGCTACTCTCGCTACTGTGGTCACAGACAATCGACCTCATGGTCTTAACGCTCTTTAGTGGGGACACACACAATCGATTCCATTAATTCGGGTTTTAATATATCGACTTCTATAATTTCGACCTAATTCTGTAGTGTAGACGTACCCATGGAAAGATGGCGACAGTTACGGTAAAAGCAAGTGAAAGCTTTACCAGTTGTGAAAAAACAACTACATTTATGTGTTTAAACACGATCTCTCTCTCTCTCTCTCACACACACACACACAGCGTGAATAGCAAGATGAGAGATGAGCCACATATAGCACCTACTGCCTGCAGAAACTTTAGTCTAAGCACACATCACTGCCAGGCTGAACTAGTAGTATTTTACTTCACCATCCCAGTCCCTCACTAACCTTTACCAAATTTGGTGCATTTCTACATATTTTATGAAAAAAATACATTTGTTTACCATTTTCCTGAAGTTGAGAGGCCTCAACTCCACCTTAAAATGGTTTTTCAACAGTTTTCATTTCATAATCTCATTGTATGGAAAGTTAGGAGCAGAATCACTGAGCTATGGAACAAAGACAGGCAGCTAATCTGACTCACATCAACCCCCCTCCATCTCAAGTCAGCTCCCAACAACTTTCAATAGGACTTTTCCTCCTTAACTCACTTAGGCTCTTTCGAAATTACCATTAATTGTGTTTAAAATGCCAGTTGCACCCGCTAGCCCATCTACACTAAGCTTCCCAATGCTAACGACATTGGTGGCCTCGTGTACACTGTGGGCTGGTCTACATTAATGCTGTAAGTAAATCCTGTTGACATAGCTTCCGCCTCTCAGGGAGGTGGAGTATAGACATCAACAGGAGAGCACCCTTCCATCAACTTTAGCATCTTCACCAGACCTGCTAAAATCGACATTGCTGCATCTAAATCCAGACACATTTAAAGCTTCATTAGATTAAACATCTTTGCAGTTTCTAGTGAGGATCAGAAATCTGTTTCTATCACATAGATCCTAATCCTATTGTAATGCAGGCAGGATCGAACTCACTGGCCGTTAGCTAAGGTGGTAGAGCAGACTCATTTTAGGTCTCTAAGTGGTTTACTAGCTGGGACAGAACAGCACATCCAGGAGGTGTGTGGGTTATACTATCACACTCTTATTTGGTTTGGATACTATCTTGTAGTTTTCTGGCAGTGCATTGTTACAAGGCTGACAAAGTGCTACCCCTTGCTAGAAAGATCCATGCCCTAGGAAATCATGGATTTTTTTTGGGTGGGTGGCAGGAGGGGTGCACAAAGAAGTACTAGTTTCATCTGCTCTGGAAATCAGTTAGTGACCAGATTACAGTAGAGGGGTCGATTTCAACCAAATTTTTACATCGCTATTGACAGTCAGGATGCTATAGTCTTTGTATAGTATTCTTTTATTCAGAGAAAAAAAAGACTTAAATACAACAGAGAAATTCCAATTTTTTCATTTGATAAATATGCAGATTGCCAAGTACAATTTTGTACAACTTGTATAAATACAAACAATGTTTTCAGTGATAGGTGACAAAACAGCATTTTGGTTATAAACACCTTCTCACAGCAGAGAATTATTTCCTGAATGTAATAAGCTTGCTTTAAATGCTACCAAACTTATTTTCAGCTACTGAAATAGAAAAATAAAGACATTTTGTTTAGGCACAGAATCAGAAGAATTTGCTCACAAGTATAACCATTTTACTGCTTACTTATCAGAAAGTGCTCATAAGAAAACAGAGGTCATTTGTTTTGGCTCTCTATGTGGGCTTAAAAAATTTGATCGTGTGGATTCTGAACATCTGAGTCTTACATACATCCACGCACTTCACTCTGGGATGCTATACTGAGGACACACTAAATATAAGACCTGGGGTAATAACAGTGTGGGTTTGTTTTTTGTTATTGTTGTTTTTGGAGTTTACTGGACATGAGAGCAAAGGAACACTGATTATTCCTGAGATTTGATTTAAAAACCGAGGATAAATTTGAATTAACAAAAGCCTACAGCAGATCAATATCTTTGGCATCATTAAATTTGTATTTTAAAAGGGGTAAGTACTTCAAGATAGAAACCTCCAAACAGAAATCTCAACACGCTCTTGCTTGCAACAGCAAAATTTACAACCCTGAATACAACTGTAGTGAGAGGAATCTGGGATCATGAGAGAAGTTTAGTGCAACCATATGATGTTTCCCTCAATTTTTCCATTTTCTTCCAATATCATCTTCACTGTCTGATGAACAAGTTAGTAATCAGCACTGCCAGAATGATAGGTATCTTTCCTGCAAAACCAAAATAAAGAAAGTTAAAACCAAAGTAAAAACGCATATCATCTTGACTTCACTCCAGATGTTTAGGATAATGAGATTTTTCATTTTATATTCTGTCTGAAAGGTTTTCTTAATTTTAGAGTTACATTAACATAATTATAAACTAAATTTCCAATTAAAGCACAGTTCATGCTGTTTCTTCTCAGAGGCCATGTCCAAAACAGAAAAGAGGCAGAAAAAAAAACATGAGTAGAATTAATCTGTAATCAAAGTTGGCAAACTAATACATATACTAAATACAGGAGAACTGGACTATCTATGCTCCCTCCCACTAACGTTCAACTGCTTAGGGCACTGGAAAAGCAAGCGGGGCATCTATAACAAAACACTGTTTTAGGACATATTAGTTTCTTCCACTAATCACATTATACAATCATCTTTTTCAACTATACACCCCAAGAATACCATGTAGAGTAGTACTGAAGAGTCAACAGTACTTTTGTAGCACTGTCAGGGCCCAGGGTTTCACAGTGAACCCACTATGACACACACCAACACCTGAGCTCTTTAGCAGAGATTTGTTTAGCATCTCCTGCCTGCTGGAAAACGCCACATATACAATTATATCTGCTAAAAGTTGTACAATAAAAGTCTGTATGCTACTACTCCTCTACTGAATGAAGTCTCAGATTTAAAAATATAATTGCAACCTTACACCAGAAATGAAAGTCCAACATGGGCTTTGTAGCATTAATATTCTTCTGGAGAAAATATTTGTTCTTATATAATCAAAATGGCAATATACTGAAGTAACGTTTATATGTTAAGACAGAGCTGTTAATGACAAGTAACATCACAAGGACACAAGGCACACAATGCATTCATAACTGCTGTAGTTGACAAAATGGTTACATAAAAATGGAGAATTTAGTGGATATTCACACAAGTGTCACCAGGGTCGGCGCGCCCACTAGGCGACCCTAGGCAGTTGCCTAGGGCACCACGATTTGGGTTGCGGCTGGCCGTGGCTATCGCCCGCCTCCGCAGCTGAGCAGGGAGCGCAGCTGGCCACGGCTGCTTCCCGGCTTCCGCTGAGCTAGGAAGGCGCCGTGGGTGGGGGGCTGAGTGGCCGGCCTGCGAGGGGTGGTGTTAGCTGGGGGGGCGGGGCGCGCAAGGCTGGTGCAAGAAACTTGCACATTCAACATATCTGTTCAGGCCACAGAACAAAGGTAACCCAAGAAAGTAATTTATAGTTTCAATTTGATATTCTTGGTGAGGTTCTGATGAACCATTATCTGCATCTTTTCACACTGAAGTAAATATTTTCTATAAAAACCCCTTTCAAGACCCAAGTTAGGTTTTTTCCCACATTCCTATAGATCACTGAAGCGCTGATTTCCATCATATGGGCTGAACAGTAGGAAAGGAAAGAAACTAATTCAATAAAATATGACTCCAGAATTCAAGAGTAAAAATCAAAGTTGCTTTTGCTTCCTTAAAGGAGGCTTTTTATATCATTAGAACTCCAAAGAAAACTGATGCTGAATATTAGGAAACTTTTTGATAGCAATGGTGTTTTTTTTGTGTGTGTGGGGGGGAGAATTAGTGGAAACCCTATTACCTGGAACTTTTAAAACTAGCATGGACTAAAATAGTAGAAAAAAGTACTGTAGAGAACAATCCTGCCTTTGCAGTGACAGGATGATTCGACAGATCCATTATCTCTCTCTCACTTCTAGAATTCTATAGTCATGAGGTTAACTGGTTTAAAAAATCCTTACATGTTATTTCCATATAATTAGATGATTAAAAAAAGTGGAAGCTTTTTAAAAACCTAGTTAATGCTATTTACTTTTGCATCTCTTTTAAGGTACACAGGGAAATTTTTTTACTTTCCAAGCACTAGCACAATGAAGCATTGCAGTGTTGCAAACTAAGAAAATGTTTAAATCCAAAATTTTCTTCTAAAATTTTATGTACCATTTTCTATTAAAACTCAATTGTGAAAGAAATTCCATACAAGGTAAGATGTATATGCAATCTACCCAGCTGTGCCCCTTTTAAAGGAGGCACAGTTTTAACTCATGCTTCCTATCAATATTAATATTCATATTTCTGCCAATCAAACATCCCCAGGGGACTGCAGCAAACAGAGGTGTCAAGCTTCAGGTTCACATGATTGGGTATATAGGATTAGTTTATAATTAGTGTATGTGCTAGCACCCCTTTACAGAGTGAAGTCTCAGATTTATTTAAGCATATTACTCTTCTAGAAAACATTCAAAAGAGCTATTAATAGTTTGACAACAGATTAATTAATTTTGCATATTGACCAAAGACCAAGTATATAGATTTTAAAAGTGTTTCCTAAAAACTGAAGTTAAATCATTGGAAAAAACCTATGGTTTTAAATCTACAGACAGCAAACTGTGTCTGGGATTAAGTTAACACAAAAACAATACACAATTTTCTTCTCTAAAGGCATGGCTACACTTGAAACTTCCAAGTGCTGTTGCAGGAACGCTCTCGCAACAGCGCTTTGAAGCGAGTGTGGTGTCACGTGCGAGTGCTGGGAGAGAGCTCTCCCAGCGCTCCTGGTAATCCACCTCCATGAAGGGATTGGCTCCCAGCACTCAGAGCCTGTCCACACTAGTGCTTTAAAGCGCTCAGACTTGCTGTGCTCAGGGGAGGTGATTTTTCACACCCCCGAACCAGCAAGTTGGAGCGCTATAAAATGTAAGTGTAGCCAAGCCCTAATGTGCGTGTCTTTTCCTATTTAATAGACAACTTTGGTTAAAATTTATAGGAGGACAACGAGTTACCTGATTTAGGATAGTTCGTTCAAAACTGTCCCCAGTTAAATCCTAGCAAGTCAGTATTTTTCATAGTCAGAGAAAGCATGTTGCTATGTAGTCTACTTGCAAGTCATCTTAATATTGGTTGTGTTTTATTCTGGCAGTAAAAGACCATTTTAAATGAGAGTATCTTTTCTTGGGAACCTCCAACACTAAATATTACTCAAAAGATTTTACTAATTGGGTTTCCGAATACAATATTACCTTCAACAAGCACCAGGCTTGACAATCATGACAAAAATGCAACATGTCACAACAAGCATAAGTGTTGCTTTAGAGGGATAGTGTCTAATAGCTCACGACTTGAAATATATTGTGCTTCAGCACAACTGGTCAATGTACCTCCTCTAAAAAAGCATGAAAGGTTATCAAAAATAAAAGGAAAGCTAAAAGTTATACAAAGCAAAAAGGATCTCTAAAGTCAGTTACCGGTGTAGCTGGAGACAGTTCTAAGCTAACAGTTGTAGGATGCTGCATATCTCATTAGCTTAGACACGACAAGGGACACCATGTGTTGTTAAAGGCTTATGATCATTGGCCTTTGCTTACAGATGAAGGACAAAATAAGTCTTCGCAACAGAATTCTTGTTTACCCTAAAAAAGATATTAGGCAGGTGCTTTGTTGAAATGTCCTATAAGCTAAGAGTGTATATTATGCAGATGGGAAGATTTGAAACTCTGCCTACACAGGTAACACACAATATTGCCATTTCTAAGAAAGGTTATACAGTAAAAAGCAGGCTTTACAGCACCTAAGATATCTCTAGCAAAGTTAGGGCTAAACACAAAGAAATTTAGATTGAAACTAGATCTTGGGTGCAAATCCAAGGCAGTTCAGAATCAATGGAGCCCAAGGGAACTTTATTTAAATGGCAGTTTTTCATTTTAAAGCCATTTTTAAAAGCTTTTACACCGTGTTAATTAGCAGCAAGATAAAACCTTCACTGCGATTAGTGAGCAAAACTTGAACAGCAGATCAATAGGATTATGTTTTTAGTGAGCCATATTCACATTTTACAAGCTTGAAAACATAGCAGACATTTCTGAAGACATTCTGGGCCTGAATCTCTTGGGGTCCATGGGAAAAAGCTCTGTGTCGCACACCTAGTTTGAGGATAACTCAAGTGTTCCTATTTTGTTAATAGGAGAAGAAAATCAAATCGGGAAGACACTTTGGGTTGGGGGATTGGCACAGACGCACTAAGGCGATGTCCGTACTGGAGATGTAGTTTGCAACTCGGGTAGCTATAGCTCAGTGCTAGGATGCTAAAAACAGAAGTGTAGCTGTAGTGGCAAGACAGCCTTCCAAGTACAGCGCCACAGCAGCTACACTTCTGTTTTTAGCATGTCAGCTCAGAGTGCGTCTGTCTACACCTGAGCTCGAAGTTACACCTCCAGCTCCGAAGTAGACACACACTAAGTTTCAAACCACCACTCAGCCACACCCCCTTCCCTCCCACTGGCCAAGCTGGATGTGCCCTGATTTTTCCTTTTTACATGGATCTACAGTTTAAAAATGGAGCTTTAATTGTCCTTGGTTGAATAAATTGATTTGTAGAAGCTGAAAAAGCTCTAGTGTCCCACTGTTAAAAGACTGGTATGTTGACAGGACAGGAATTGATTCATATTCTCTTTTAGAAATAAGAATATTAAAGTGTACAGTGTCAAAAGGAGTGAGCGCAAAGCACATCGATTCACTATATTATTGCTGGGGACACAGGGAAATGAGGTAGTGGTGGAGAACCTTTTTGTACAGTGCTTTTGGGCTGCCTGTCCAGAATTTTGTATCATTTATTCATTTTTATAGCTGTACTGATTTTAAAGTAATATTCTGAAAATGTAAGCTAACTGCTGGACTTACTAAGTTGTGCAAAAGTGACTATATGCAGTGAATGTCTGCCACATTCCTCCCCACCTCCACCCCACCCCCCAGGCTGCTGAGGAGATGGGCTATGGGTTAGATGGATATTTAAGGGCAACTCTTTCTAGTATTACACACACAAGTCCTACATTAAACATCCTATGTTAAGGGAACATTAACAAGGCTGCAAAGTCAAGCACTCGGTTACAAAAGGCAAGAATTAAGGTTGCCTGTACAACCTGAATTGAGCCCCCTTGTCCATACGCATTGTGATCAGTCTTTAGTTACATGATCACCTGCTGTTTTCTCCCCACAGGACCCTTGCCTCACTCAGTGCATACGACAGATATTACTCACTTAAGGAGCAGCTTATATTTTGTTTAGAAATATACTTAGAAAAGACAGAACAGGGGATATGATAGAGGTCTCAAAAATCATAAATGGGATGAACGGTGTTATTTACCCACCCTTACATAACACAAGAATCGGGGGGTCACCCACTGAAATTAATAGGCAGCAGGTTTAGCAATAACAAAAGGAAGTACTTCACACAACACAGAGTCAACCTGTGGAATTCATTGACAGGCCAAAAGTCTAACTGGGATCATAAAAAGAAATAGTTCATGGAGGATAGTTCCATCAATGGCTATTAGCCAAGATGCTTAGGGATGCAACCCTATACTCCAGGTGTCAGCACACTTGCCAGCATCTGAGACTCAGACTTTAAGGTCAGAAGGAACTATTATGATCTAGTCTGACCTCCTGCACAATGCAGGCCACACTATCTCACCCACCCCCCTCCTGGAATAATCCTCTCACCTATGTCTCAGCTATTGAAGTCCTCAAATCATGGTTTAAAGACTTCAAGATGCAGAGAATCCTCCAGTAAGTGACCCGCGCCCCAAGCTGCAGAGGAAGGCGAAAAACCTCCAGGGCCTCTGACAATCTACCCTGGAGGAAAATTCCTTCCCGACCCCAAATATGGCGACCAGTTGAACCCTGAGCATGTGGACAAGACTCACCAGCCAGACACCCAGGAAAAAGTTCTTTGTAGTAACTTCTAACATCCCATCACTCACCACTGGTCCTATTTACCACTGATGGCAATTAATTGACCTTTGACTAAGATCATGCTATCCCATCAAACCATCCCCTCCATAAACTTATCTAGCTTAATCTTGAAGCCAGATAGGTCTTTTGCCCCCACTGCTTCCCTTGGAAGGCTGTTCCAGAACTTCACTCCTCTGATGGTTAGAAACCTTCGTCTAATTTCAAGTCTAAACTTCCTGATGGCCAGTTTATATCCATTTGTTCTTGTGTCCACATTTGTACTGAGCTTAAATAATTCCTCTCCCCGTCCCTGGTATTTATCCCTCCGATATATTTAAAGAGAGCAATCATATCTCCCCTCAGCCTTCTTTTGGTTAAGGTAAACAAACCAAGCTCCTTGAGTCTCCTTTCATAAGAGAGGTTTTCCATTCCTCGGATCGTCCTAGTGGCCCTTCTTTGTACCTGTTCCAGTTTGAATTCATCCTTCTTAAACATGGGAGACCAGAACTGCACACAGTATTCCAAATGAGGTCACACCAATGCCTTGTATAACGGTACTAACACCTCCTTATCTCTACTAGAAATACCTTGCCTAATGCATCCCAAGACCGCATTAGCTTTTTTCACGGCCATATCACATTGGCGACTCATAGTCATCCTGTGATCAACCAGGACTCCAAGGTCCTTCTCCTCTTCTGTTACTTCCAACTGATGCGTCCCCAGCTTATAACTGAAATTCTTGTTATTAATCCCTAAATGCATAACCTTACACTTCTCACTATTAAATTTCATCCTGTGACTATTACTCCAGTTTACAAGGTCATCCAGATCTTCCTGTATGATATCCCGATCCTTTTCTGAATTGGCAATACCTCTCAACCTTGTGTCATCTGCAAACTTTATTAGCACAAAACTGAAAAATTGGTTCCCAAAACTGAACCTTGAGGAACTCCACTCATAACCTCCCTCCAGCCTGACAGTTCACCTTTCAGTATGACCCGCTGTAGTCTTCCCTTTAACCAGTTCCTTATCCAGCTCTCAATTTTCATATTGATCCCCATCTTTTCCAATTTAACCAATAATTCCCCATGTGGTACTGTATCAAATGCCTTACTGAAATCGAGGTAGATTAGATCCACTGCGTTTCCTTTATCTAAAAAAATCTGTTACTTTCTCAAAGAAGGAGATCAGGTTGGTTTGGCACGATCTACCTTTTGTAAAACCATGTTGTAATTTGTCCCAATTGCCATTGGCCTCAATGTCCTTAACTACTTTCTCCTTCAAAAATTTTTCCAAGACCTTGCATACTACAGATGTCAAACTAACAGGCCTGTAGTTACCTGGGTCACTTTCCTCCCCCCCCCCCCCCTTCTTAAAAATAGGAACTATATTAGATATTCTCCAGTCAAATGGTACAACCCCTGAGTTTAGAGTTTCATTAAAATGTTTTGCTAATGGGCTTGCAATTTCATGTGCTAGTTCCTTTAATATTCTTGGATGAAGATTATCTGGGCCGCCCGATTTACTCCCATTAAGATGTTCAAGTTTGGCTTCTACCTCGGATATGGTAGTATCTACTCCCACATCCTTATTCCCATTTTTCATGCTGCCACTATCCCCAAGATCCTCATTAGCCTCATTAAAGACTAAGGAAAAGTATTTGTTTAGATATTGGGCCATGCCTAGATTATCCTTAACCTCCACTCCATCCTCAGTGTTTAGCGGTCCCACTTCTTTTTGTTTTCTTCCTATTTATATGGCTATAAAACCTTTTACTGTTGGTTTTAATTCCCTTTGCAAGGTCCAATTCTACATGACTTTTAGCCCGTCTCACTTTATCCCTACATGCTCTGACCTCAATAAGGTAGCTTTCTTTGCTGATCCCTCCCATCTTCCACTCCTTGTATGCTTTCTGTTTTTTCTTAATCACCTCTCTGAAATGCTTGCTCATCTAGCTTGGTCTAAAACTCCTGCCTATGAATTGTTTCCCCTTTCTTGGGATAGAGGCTTCTGATAGCTTCTGCAACTTTAACTTGAAATAATCCCAGGCCTCCTCTGCCTTTAGATCCACAAGTTCTTTAGTCCAATCCATTTCCCTAACCAATTTCCTTAATTTATTAAAGTTAGCCCTTTTGAAATCAAAAACCCTAGTCTCAGATTTATTTTTGTTTATCCTTCCATTTAGTTTGAACTGAATTATCTCATGATCACTTGAGCCAAGTTTGTCCCCTACAACCATTTCTTCAATGAGGTCCTCACTACTCACCAAAACCAAATCTAAAATGGCATCCCCCCTTGTTGGTTCAGCAACTACCTGATGAAGGAATTCATCAGCTATCACATCTAGGAAAATCTGAGCCCTATTATTATTACTAGCACTTGTTCTCCAGTCTATATCTGGGAAGTTGAAGTCTCCCATGATCATGCAGTTCCCATTAGTATTTACTTCATTAAAAACATTAAAGAGGTCTCTATCCATATCCAAATTAGATCCCGGTGGTCTATAGCACACCCCAAGCACTATCCCAGGTGAGGCTCTAGTAGTTTTCTTCCCCAATGTGATTTTTGCCCAGACAGACTCTGTCTTATCCATTCCATCACTTTATTTCTTTACAGTCTACCCCATCATTGATATACAATGCTACTCCCCCACCTTTACCTTTATTTCTGTCTTTCCTAAACAGCACATATCCTTCAATACCTGTACCCCAGTCATGACTACTATTCCACCATGTTTTGGTTATTCCTATAATATCTGGTTTCACTTCCTGGACCAATAGCTCTAATTCCTCCATTTTGTTACCTAGGCTCCTCGCACTGGTGTATAAACATCTTAATTTTTGCTGTTTGGCCTCATTCACATTCTTTACCCAATTTGGTATGGACATTGTACTGCCAGTATGACCTATTAGACTAGTATCCACTCTGCCCTTCCTTCTTATGTCCATTCTCCTACCCCTGACTATATCCTTTCTTACTTCATTTTCTTCCCTCTCAATGGCCGGGTCTAAAATCCGGCATGGAGATTACCTGGACATCTCCCAACCATCTCTCCCAAATTCCTAGTTTAAAGCTCTCTTAATCAGTTGTGCCAGCCTCCATCCTAGAAGTCTATTTCCTTCCCTACTCAGGTGAAGTCCATCCAGAGAGAACAGCCCTCTGTCCATGAATGCCTCCCAGTGGCCATACATCCCAAAGCCCTCCTTATAGCACCACTCCCTGAGCCATCTGTTGATCATCATAATCCTGTCACACCTTTGTTGCCCTTCTCTAGGAACAGGTAGAATCCCACTGACGATCTGAGGCTTGATTTCCTTAAGCGTCTTCCCCAGCCTGGCACAGTCTCCCTTGATTCGTTCCAGTGAGAATCTAGCGGTGTCATTTGTTCCTACGTAAAGAATGATCAATGGATTCTTTCCCGTTCCCTTTAGGAGACTGGGCAACAGGGGATCGATCTCTTGATAATTGCCCTGTTCGGTTCATTCCCTCTGAATCAACCCACAGTGGCCACTGTCAAAACACAGAATACTAGACTAGATGGACCATTGGTGTGACCCAACATGGCCATTCTTGTGTTATGTTTTCTCCTTGTTATACAGCTGTGGCTCCAGGCCTTATTAACTGCACACTCTCCAAACCCTGCTCTGAAGACAGACATATTAATTCTCTGTTTCTCAGTCACTTGGCTACACGGTTGTCACCGAACCCCTGTAAGATGAGGGGCTATCATCATGTGCATAAAAATTAAGCACATGTGCAAGTGCTGACAGGACTAGGGCTTGAGTTTCCACAGCTGTAGGGCTGGGTTTTTGGCGGGGAATGGTTCGGGCAATTAAGTATGTGTTAGTTTTGCTTTAGGTAAGGTGGTGTTATTTAGCTTGGCAAAAAACATTAGGCTGTAAAGATATAAAACAAAATAACAAAAACCATTCTATTCTAAGCTTTCAGCATCCAATGCGGATTTCTGCACAATACAAGATGTTTTCCAGCAAAAGCAAATACAACGAATATGGTATTCAGCAGCACACTTAGCGTTGTTTTTCTTAATGCAGAATAAATTTTCCTGGAATGGCCAAGTAGCATTACACGAAGCATGGCAGAGTTAGAGAAAATAGTCCATTTAAAAGCTTCTGCACTTTGCTGATGATAAAAATTTGCGACGCGATTCTAGAAAAGCCTCTGCGTATAGTTAGGAAGTGTCATTGCTTCAGAGCTGCACATGAGTGCAGTTTTGGAGAGCCATGCCTTTGCTTTCTCCTGACATCCAGGTATGTAAGAAAAGATGTAGGCTGCTAAACTAAATAAAAATCAGGTAAAACCTCAGAATACATTAGCTCACACAGCAACTGAAGGACTACAGGAAAGAAACGGTGAACTACTCTGAAGAATTAGTGAGACATCAGGATCTTGTTTTGGAAAAGGGCAACAAAAATGATTAGGGGTATGAGGAGAGATTAATAAGACTGGAACTTTTCAGCTTGGAAAAGAGGCAACTAAGGGGGGATATGATAGAGGTCTATAAAAGCATGAGTAGTATAGAGAAAGTAAATAAGGAAGTGTTATTTACTCCTTCTCATAATACAAGAACAAGAGGCCACCAATTAATAGGTAGCAGGTACAAACACAAGAAAGTATTTTTTCACGCAACTCACTGTCAACCTCTGGAACTCCTTGTCAGAGGGTGTTGTAAAGGCCAATACTATAACTGGGTTCAAAAGGGGGAAGAGGTCCATCAATGGCCATTTCAGGATGGGCAGAAATGGGTTTCTCTAGCCTCTGTTTGCCAGAAGCTGGGATTGGGTGACAGGGCATGGATCACTTGATGACAACCTGTCTGTTCATTCCCTTTGGGGCACATGCCATGGGCCACAGTCAGAGTACAGGATACTGGACTTGATGGACCTTTGATCTGATCTATTATGGCCATTCTTATGTTCTTATGACTTGAACCAATGTCATCAACACCAAGATTATTCAAACGTGAGTTTCCCATATGTGCTTTAAATTATGGTATCTCAACTGAAGATCCCATATAAAGATTTGAACCAAAATGTTACTCTTCTGAGAGAAAACTGAACAGAGACATTAACAAAATATTAAACCGGGGGGAAAAAGGTTGCAGGACTAAAACCTCCCTTCAAAATGGAGAGAAATGTTCCAGCTCTGAAACTAGAAAGGTGGACCAGTGAAACATTATCGTACACTGTCAACTCCCAATGTTGAGTTTCCATTCCCATTTCGGGTGGACACCAAACATACACATGCAGGCTGGAGTTGTACCCTTATTCAAGGCAGACAGAAGTTCAACTTCTAGGGGTAAGGTCCTTAATTCCCACTTTCATATCCTATAAACCTGAACAAAATAGTTAAGATGGAATGACAGCAGGCGACTTGGCTTAGGTAAATATTAATAAATCACAAGTTTAATACATGCAGTCTAAATACATGGATTTTTCCCAGATGGTTACTCATGATAGAGTTAATTTGGAGAAAACTGAGGGGGGAGCAGGTCAGAATAAAACAGCCATTAACATCTTTGAATAAAGAGGACAGGGATCAATTGTTCCCCAACGTCCACTGGAAGGCAGGACAAGAAGTAATGGGCTTCACCTTCAGCGCGGGTGATTTAGGTTGGATATTAGGAAAAACTTTGTAACTGTAATGACAGTTAAACACTGATTAAGCTTCCAAAGGAGGCTGTGGAATCCCCATCATGGGAGGATTTTAAGAACAGATTGGACAAACCCCTGTGGGGGATGGTCTAGGTTTACTTGGTCCTGCCTCAGCACAGGGGCTGGACTTGATGACCTCTTGAGGTCCCTTCCAGCCCCTATATTTCTTTGATTCTTTAAGTCAAGCATCTGCCTCATGAGCTTTTATACGGCACCACTGGACAGAACATAACAGAAAAACTAGCTGCCCAAAGTAGATTCTTCACATAGTGAAGCAGCGAGAAAAAAATTGTATGAGATGAAGAAAGCAGAACATTAAATACCTTACGCTATTACTGTATCTTACTATGTAAAGTCTGTGCACTGAATTATTTTTTAAATTTAAATGACTTACCAATAGCAATCATGGTACCAGTGTTCTCTCCTAGATAGAAAAAATGCAAGGTGAGCTGAAGTGTGAAGTTATATGAATGCCAGCTAACTATAAGAAACCATCGATTCATATTGGTGTAACATTTAGTACTTTAAGTCATACGCTAAATTAAATAGACAAATTAATTTCATGCAAATTACAGAATTTATAAGGCATATTGGAAACCATGATCTGATCCCTAGATAATCCAATATTGAAAGAAGAAAGAATACCCGGAAGAGCTGCCTATTACTTGTACATTGTAATAGAGAGACATGATGACAGACCCGAGAATTGATAGGGCAAATCCTCTGTAAAGATTTCCTCTATTATGAATGAATGCTCTCATTTGCAGAATTCTTATGCCTCCTTCTGAGACCAGAGGGCCTTCCCCTCCAGACACTTTCAGGATCTCATCTGCCAAATTCTGCACCGAGATGAAGACCAGCTCTGGGGAAGCTTGAAAGCTTGTCTCTCTCACCAACAGAAGTTGGCCCAATAAAAGATATTACCTTACCCACCTTGTGTCTAATATCCTGGGACCAACATGGCTACAACAAAACACAAATTCTGCACTCATCAGCCATATTTTTACCTACAACAAAAGTCATTAGAGGTGGAGTGTTTGGATCAGCTACCACAAAACATGCCACCACAGGATTAGTGACATCAGGCTATCTGCCAACCTGTACTTATTTGGAGTAGAGAAGCAGAAACAAGAGGAGAGTGATATTTTTATTTTGATACTCCTGCTATCATTACCAGAGGATCAGTTAACTCAAGCCTAACCATTACTTACAAAACAAAAAGTGAACTGAGGAGACATCTTATTGGAGTGTAGTTTGACACTTGACTACCTGTTAAGCCTGTAGTTGCTTGTGCCATTACTGCGCAGAATTTAGATTGAGAGTTTCATACAGTTGGCATTTTATATAGATATACTGAGTGAGTGGGAATTACCATACAGACCAGTGGGGGCGGAAAAAAAGGAACGAATGAAGAGAGCGTTCTGGGTGGGAGACGACTACTGCAGAGGTACAGAAATTTAATTCCACTCTCAGGCTTATAATTCACATCTGGGCAAAAGGGGTATTCAGGTGACCACAACTGTACTTTGTTACATATTATGAAGTGCAAACTGAAGTAAGTATGCAGAATGCTCCAGTTCAATGTGTAAACCAAAGCCTCCACTATCCACCATGAGGATTCTAGGTATCTGAGCACAGTGATTATTTCGCTCCCTTTATAGTCATCAGGTTTACCTGGGCTTTCTTTAGCGCCATTTGGGGTTGTGTTCAGAGTAGGTTCTGCATAAAAAGGAGATTTAGAAGAGGATACAGGAGCAACCCACTTATCTGAATGTGTTGACCAAAGCCATGCCATGCATGGAAAGACCTCAAAGGCAACAAGACAACTAGAGTGATTTTACAATGTCAGTTTGCAACAAAACATGCTAAAAAGACCCAGTGCCAAGATTGCTCCTTCTCTCCCATCAAAGGATCAAGCATTACCTCCTAGCACACTATGAACTACGAAACACAGACAAGCTATTTTACCCATTTCATTTTCCTTAAGATTCCTGTTGAGTTTGCACAGTGACAAGTGTCCACATGCATTAGGTATATTACTCTTACAAACATGCCAATAACTAATACTTCTCCATATGATTTTGTCCTTAAATAAATGTACTCTGCTTTGAAAGAGTGGAGTGGATTTTGATAAGCTACTATCATTATCCTTATAGCACGGGGGCTAGGCATTTGTCTGACCCGCTTGGGATACTCAGTGGATTGCAGGGGAATGATATGCTTGAAATCACTGCATAGAAGTTTGTGTATGCCGATGATTTGATACTTTCAACTCAGGCCTGTAGCGGTCAACAACATGAAATTACCCTTACACATCTGACTTTAAGATCATGGAGGAGTACTTCCAAAAGTGGCAGTTGAGAAGCCGATCGGTAGTCTACTTTCCCCCTTAACAAAATCGCACAAAACCACTGTCGAGTTTTGTGGTAAAACTGAGTTACAACCCAAAGTCAACATCTCAGTGTCATTCTTGACCGCACACTCACCTTCCATAACCATATCCAGAAAGTAGCCTCCAAAGCACAGACTCACCTCAAAATTGTCCAAAAAATAGCAGGAACAAGCTGGGGATCAAGTGCTCTGGTGCTATCTACAATAGCATTGGTCCTCATGTACTCAGTTTCAGAGTGCTGTGCACCAATGTGGACAAAAAGCTGTCACATCTCACTTGTGGATGGGCAGCTGAATCAGACAATGTGAATCATCATGGGAACTTTAAAAATCAACTCCTCTACCATGGCTGTCTGTATTAGCAAACATTGAACCTCCAGCTATCCATGGAGATACAGACAATGCACGTGAACTTAATACTACCCAGAACTTCCCATTCAGCAGGTTATGGACAAACATACCACATGCCTGAAATAGCAACAACTGCTGTGGACCACATGAGAGCACCTCATATCCTTGGATCTAGCCAGGGAATGGCAAAGTATCTGGACCTCATCCACTGTTCCAAACAAATACATTAGCACAGACCCAACAAGCCGCCTCCATGGTTTCAACCTGCTATGCAGACTCTGGACCATACTCAACTGCACCTGAACCATCAAAGATGCAGCTACTTGATGCACAAATGGAAAAATCAGAGACTCCCTTTCATGCGACTGTGGTTTGGATGTTCTCACCACTGAACACAGTGCTCCAAATATGGATTCAAAGGTGAAATGGATGATGGCCTCCTCTGTGACAGTAGCTTTGAAATGGTTTATGGACCTACAATTGCATCTATGAAATCTTGCTCTGCAAATACTGCGAGTTAAAAATAAAATAATAAAAAAAAACACGACAAGGGACCTGTGGCCTAAAATCTCCCAAGCTGGAGATTTAAGGAATGAAGGTTGCTGCCAGAGAGAACTTAAGGAACGATCTCTCAGATCTCTAGCCATGAGCAGACCGTAACGGGGGGGAAGGGATCAAAGACGCAGTTACCTCAAAATGGTGACAACAAAACTAGAGAATTAACACTTTCCCAACATAAAGTTGAGAGATTTTAAGTGTGTTTTTACCCGGGGCATTTTTAGTGTTTCTTCTGTGAGTTTTGCAGTTGATCCTGTACAAAGAAAAATATGTACAAATATTTTCAGGTGCTAGGTGCACATCATCCTTGAAGTCAATAACTCATTCTTCCAACTGTGCAATTAGACTAACAAAGATGAAGTACACTATAATCAATTCTGAGAGCCCACATAATTAGTAGAGAACCCAGTTAGCAACACAAAGTGAGTGAAGCCAAAACATAAGCGAACAATGGCTCCGTTCTACAGCTGCTTCTTGTAGCATTACAATTTATTCAATTTTTTTTAGTTAGTTGCATGAGATAACTGCGAAAAATATTTAAGAAAATAATCCTAACAGGTCAACAAGTGCCACAAATTCATTAGAGGAAAAATCCGGTGTGCAGAGCTCACTGGAGACTGCCTACTCACCATAGGCAGTGAAAAATAGCTGACGGGAGCGAAGGCAGATTGGTGGGGAAATGAGGCAGCTCAGGGCACATGCACTGCTCCAGTGAGTACCATTATTGCAAACTCTCTGGCTTCAGACAAGGCCCTCAAACACCAAACATGGAACAAATGTGCAATCACTTGAAAGGAGGGGAAATCTGAATTTCTTCACACTTCTGAAGCTGTTACAAATCTGAAGCCATTTCCTTGTTGTTCAAATGTATCATTAACCTCAGGTGACAGCTGCTAAACCTCTCCTGAATGCTTCACCCTATGGGCCCTCATGAGGAAAGTTACACATGCTCACAGCTCAGGACAGCATTAGCCATTTCAAGTGCTTTAGAGAAGAGGATGCAAGGAAGGGTAGAAGAAGAAATATGCCGTGCTCTAAAACCTGAGGGAGAACACTGCTTATAGTGGCAATTGTGAATGACAAAATCCCAGAACTTGGAGATGAAATGTACTTTGTGAATTTCACACTTCCGTTTTCAGTCTTGTACAAACTACATGCTAAAAATTTGGAAGCTTTAAATAACCAAAACTTCTTCCAACTCACCAGAAATATCTTCCGTTCCTCCTGGCGATGCAATATCTGTTATGCCTATGACAAAAAGGGGACAGACTCAAACTTTACATCATTGTAACATGGCTACTCAAAAACAATAAGCTTCCTAAACATTAGCATATAAAAGATTAAATACAACTGCTTATACTTACGAAGACAGGTGGGCAATGATGGAACCCATGAATTGTTAGCTTCACATCTAACTGAACTGCCACCATTCAGAGTGTAGCCAGAATGGCATTCAAATATTACGGTGTTTCCATATGAATAGTCAGATCCAAACCCAGATTGCTTTTTTCCATTTTTGACTTCTGGCTCTGGACACTTGACCACTGAAAATTAAAAGTACCAGCATAAGAACGTTTTGCACAGGAAGCATTTAGTGGGGTTGGGGGAGAAGAGGGGCAGTAGAGGAAAGAAGAAAAAGCCCTGATACTTGGATAGAGCAGGTATCAAAATGTATTTTAAAATAAAGTATTACAACTTCAGATCTTTCCCTTTAAAAATATGTTAGCCATACCGTTGGATGCTGTGCTGTATGTAGACTATCAAGCCCCTTCCCCTGTCCTCCAGTAAACTGCATGAGTTAAACATTTTATGAAACCATCAAGAATTTGGGTCAAGCTGTAAGATATACATACAATGACATTCTGAAATTGAACTTCCCTGCTTTTGGGGGAGTTAATATTAAGTAGCGAGGTGACCAACCTGCCTAATGCCACTGAAAAAGCCACAATCCCAGCTGCTAGGTTGGGTAACTCATCAAGAATAAAACCAAGTTGTTGCAGATTCTTGAATATCAAGTACATACATGCATTGTTAGCTAAATGCAATAGTGTGTGTGAGCACTGCCGTCACCAAAATGAGGATTGTACAATGACCTTTATTTCCCCCTCCTAAAAACTTTATGGCTGTGATATGAACTCACAAAAGTCTGAGCCTTCACTGCCAAGGAGCCCTCCCAGAGAGTTCTGAAAAATATGGTTTCCAAACAATCCTGCTTGTAAGGCTCTCTCCCCTGCCCCCCACTTAGCACCTGAATAGTAGGGTACTGGCATAAAAGCAAAACCTTAATTTAAGAGTTTATCTCCACCTAAAAATCAACTGTTTGTGACATGAGAATTAACTGCAACCTTGGAACACTGAAGGGAGACAAAAAATACAGGATGTATTACAGGCAAAATTGTTTCCAGGAACGATTTATGAAGTGTCAGTCATTCTTTAGTTTTCCAACAGTAACTAGTTTCCATGATACGTATTCAGGGGGACTAAGCACGAACTGAATGTCCTCAGGTTTATGGGTTTACTTAGCAATCAAAACACAGTTTTTCCTGGGAGGAGATAGTAGAATAAGAAAGGGATAAAAAACAGATGCTACTAACCTTTGCATTCAGGGGCAGGCCTATTCCACTCTCCATTGTGATTATCTTTTGTCGTACAATGAATGGAGGCCAATCCAATGAGAGAGAAGCCCTGGTCACATTTGTAAGTTACTGCTGAGCCAAAGTAAAACTCTTGTCCACTCTGACCATTATGGGATCCATGGGTAATATCAAGTGGTGGAAGACAAGGTATTGCTGAAGCAAAGAATGTCAACATGAAAATTAAAGTTCACATTGAAGGTGAACTGAAGAATATTTTCACTAAGAAAATTGTTTCAGATCCCCCCCAAAATGATATTTAGCCATTTGGAAGTGTACTTAACATTGCATTTTAACATTTGAAGCAATACCCCTTTCAGACTGTGAAGGTTTTTTTGCTTTTAGGCTTGACCCAACCCAGTACATCCACTGCTCAAGGAGGATGCTCCATAAAACACCAGCTCTGGAAGATGACCTTACCAGAGCGTGCCCCTTCCCAACATTAGCCTCAGGGAGCCAGAACCTCTTGCCCAGCATCTCTAGACTTAATATTGTTCCACCAGTAGAAAACTAAGCTAGGATATTTCTTGTAGCAGCAGATGATTCTAGACTTGACCATCAGCAGCATGGTTGGCAGACTAAGCCCCGAAAGCATCCAAGAGATCAAATTAAGGAAGAAGCAAATTAATTGTGATTCACTCCCAAAGAGCCTCAGATTTTAAGTGGATAGTCAGATTTGGGAAGGGTTAAAACTTCTGGAAGTCATTATCATGCCTTTTACTTAGGGATTGGCTACATTTGCAGATGTAGAGCACTGGGAGTTAAACCAGCCCTCAGACAGCAGCAGGGAAAACGCTGCTGTGTGTTCACACTGTCAGCTGCAAGCTCAGTGGGGTGGGCACATTAGTAGCTCTTGCAATGTCACAGAGAGCAGTGCATTGTGGTAGCTATCCCAGTGTGCAAGTGGCTGTTGCGAGCTTTTCAAAGGGGGGGCGTGGAGTGAGAGGGAGTGTGTTGTGTGTATGTGGAGGGAGAGACTGTGTTTTGGGGGGCAGTGTGTGTCAGCATGCGGTCTTGTAAGTTCAGACAGCAGCAGGTGGAAGGGGGAAAAAACCCTGACATCAGCCCCCACCCGCCCCCCTCACTCACAGATGCACAAACACCTGCCTCTGCTGCAGGAGCATTCCACAGTAATGGTTTGTTGTGTGTCCTGGAGCAGATAATCATACCAGATTTCAGAAATGGAGCTTTGAATGGGGATATCCGCATGCCTGCAGCCAAGTTCAAAACAATGATGAGAGTATCCACTTGACTTCAAGGGATTATGGGATGTTTCCGATGGCCAATCACAGTGCACTAATGCAACACGTCATCCACACTGACACCCCGGCATTACAGCCAGGGCGCAGCAAGCGCTATGCTTCTTGTGGAGGTGGATTACCAGGGGAGCTCCAGCCACGGAGTCCAGGCGCTCTAAGTGCCTTGCCAGTGTGAACACCTCAGGAGTTACTGCGCATTAAATCAGCCCCGGGCGCCTTAACTTGCAAGTGTAGACAAGGCCTTAGTGAACAGCAGGATTACACAGATACAATAGTGAAGAGGAGCCATGAGGCCTGTTGGATTATGCATATGAAACAGTGCCAGGTGAACAATCTAAAAGGGACTTAAAAAAAAAAGAAAAGAAAAAAGAAATTTGATTCTGTAGGAGTCATCCAAACACCATGGTGAACCACAGTAGGATTTCATTCCTCCCCCCAACTCAACTGTCGTTTGGATTAAATGCCAAAGACTAGAGACTCCTCTGAAGCACTGGCTATGCTGCATCATTTCCAGACATGAACCATTCTTAAAACCATTAAATTAGTTTACCTTGGCAAAGTGGAAGCTCCTTATCCCAATCAACTCCATTTCCCACAACCACACATTGGGCAGAAGTTGGTCCGATTAATCTGTACCTAAAGAAAAAAGAAAGGTTCAAGTTTGTTACTCATGTAAGCAAAGAACTAGTTAACAATCCAGAAAGATGGAACATGGTTTCTTTCTGCCAGTAGGTGGAGACAAACCATTGAAAAAGGGATACATCTAACACCATAGGATCAAGGAACACTAAGGGCTGGTCTACACTAACCCCCCAATTCGAACTAAGATACGCAACTTCAGCTATGTGAATAACGTAGCTGAAGTCGAACTATCTTAGTTCGAATGAAAAGGTACTTACCTGGGGTCCACACGCGGCGCGCAGGCTCCCCCGTTGACTCCGCCTACTCCGTTCGTCGAGCAGGATTACAAGCCTCGACGGGGGAGCACTTCCTGGTTCGATTTATCGCGTCTAGACAAGATGCGATAAATCGAACCCAGAAGATCGATTGGACTCCTCCGACAGGACGCGTGAGTATAGACGTACCCTTAGGCCAGGTCTACACTACTCATCTAAAATCGGTACAACTACATTGCTCAGGGGTGTGAAAAATACCCTTGAGTGACAGTTATATAGGCCTCCCCCCCCCCCCCCCCATCACCACCCCTACCCCTGCACGTAGACAGTGCTATGTCGACAGGAGAACTCCCACCAACATAGCTACTGCCTCTTGGAGAGATGGATTAACTATGCTGACAGAAGAGACTCTCCCATCAGTATAGGAGCATCTTTATAAACAACAGTATAGCTGTGCCGCTGTATGCGAAGACCAAGCCCTGTGTAGTTAAAGGCAATAAAGAGCTACAAACCAGAGGCTATAGCTCCCAAAAGTGTTAGCAGGAGAGAGTCCTCGCTTCTGGGCTATGCTTATCAGATGCTTAGGTATACTTGTTAATCCTCTGCAAAGGGGAACAAATAACTCCTGTTCTAAATAAGAGATTTTACACTCCTATCTCGAATAGGTGAAAAAAGGTTATTTTACAGATCATGGCTCACAGTGCTTTGACATGTAAAAAGGGTTTGGACTTGCTGAGTAGGAGGCTGCATCTCATACTATGTTTCTAACAGGTAGGAGGAAGTGTTAGAGCCGCTGGCATTCTGCACCTTAGAATTACTCTGCTTTTCTCTGCATAAGAACTAAAAACCTTTCCTCTGTCCTATTGTGTCAGGCTGGCAAGGCTGAAGCAGCTCTTGTTACTTTTTCTCCTACTTTTACCAGTGCTGCCCATGCTGGGCAGCCAGAAGCACTGCATTTCCATGTCCATTTAGCTGAAGGTCCAGCTAAACCCAGCACACAAAGTTGCAACATACTGGCAAAGCTTACCCTTGGTCTTCACTACAGAATACATCAAGCATCGCTTAAATTGAAGTGAAAGAACGTGCAGAAATCACTCTCTTGTGAAGGCAGGGAACAGTGAGAAAGAGATGGCAGCCAAGCAGCTGATTGAGTGTAATTCTATTTTACAAACTAAGACAACCTGCAGACAGCAGCAATGGGAGACAAGACAGCTGCCCTGAACTGTCACCCACTTGCCATCTCCCTGTTCCATATTCAAAATTCAAGCATCTTAACTGTCCAAGATCTAACCAGTGATCCCAGAGACGTCATACGCCTGCACAATTCCAAAGCCTGAGGCCCCTACGGGCTACTACACAGAAAGTCACCAAGTCCTTCAACAAGAGCTCAAATTTCTGTGGATCAAACTTACTTCATTCAGAAAGCAGGATAATGACCAATCTATAGGATAAACCAAGGGATTTAACTCCCACCTCTGTGGAGCCGGAGAGCCAGCCTTGCCCCAGGGAGTCCTCACCATGCCAGATACATCTAATTGAGAGTGGGCCTTGACATCTCCCACCACCCCATCTCTCCCACCCCCACCCCTTGGGAGTCCAATCTCTGCTGCTTGGACAAGCCACTGTACACAACACCTGCATTCATGTCATTTGGGTGCCCAGACAACTCAATCCATTCAATTAGCAGAAAGGGTGAAGCGCTATTTAAACTAAGTACAATGCTGCCACAACAAAGAGTAAAAACCGGCCATGAACAATTTCAGGCTGGAAATTAGAAGGTTTCTAACCATCGGAAAGCTGAGGCTCAGGAACAGTCACTCAATAGTAGTTGTGGGGGTAACTAAATTAGTTTGAGAGAGAGTCAGACAAGCTTATGAGTGCAATTATATGATGGGATTGCTTGTGATGGTAGAGCTGGGGTTTGTTTCCAGTGTGTGTTATATTCCTAAAGGCTCACGCTTCAGGATTTCAGCCAGTCACCTGCAGCAGTCAGGAAGGGATTCCCCACCCAATGTATTCTGAGTTGGTTTCTTTTCTCTCCTTCCTTTGAACCATCAGGGATGGCCATGGCTGAAGATGGGACACTGGATGGGGAAGGCCAGGACGCTGAGGTTGCATCAAGCACTCTCACCTCTGTGCTTGGTTGCTTGCTGGTTCTTGCTTGCATGCTCAAGTTTCAGTATGTGGGGTCATTAAGACATTTTCCCCCAGGTCAGATTGACAGTGACATTGGGGTTTGGGTTTTGTTGGCCTTACTCTGTAGCATGTGGCATCACTTGCCAGGATTATCTCATATCTCACTTCAACATTTCCCTGCCATGAGAGGGGCCCGAGGAATTTGTGCATCTAAGGCCCTCCTATTCTCTGCCCATGGCACATAATGGTCTAAGCTCCTGCGGGCTGTAGTATTTTAGACTAATTTTGGTTGAGTTTAGTATGTGGGTCACCGGGAAGAGTTGGTGGCCTGTGATATACAAGAGGTCAGGCTGGAGGATCTGGTGGCTCCTTCTGGCCTTAAACTTTGAGACCTCAAAAATCCAACACATACCTGCTCAGTGCAATGAAGCCACAAGCTATTTTTGATTCCCCAAGGCTTGGCAACATAACCCATATGGACAAAAGCAACAACTGCACTGAGGCTATCCTGGGTAATACTGACATCTATAAGGAAGGGACAGACAAATATTAGCTATTGTAGAGCAGGAAGAGGTCTGCTTCTACCTGGTGCAGCATTTTATAGGCAATATTCTGCCACTAGCTCCCAGCACCCAGACAGAAAGCCCTGTAACAAGGGAGAGATGGCACGGGGCAGTAAGTGTCATATAACCCCTAAAGTGGGACTCTCAATCTCATGACCCATGATCCAACCCCTGAGGGCTCTAGGCTGGGATCTTCAAAAGCACCTGAGTGAGTTAGGTGCCCATCTCCCATGGAATGACAACCGTAACTGGGTGGCTATCTTCCTTCAACTCCTTTGAAAAAATCACAGGTGCAATTCTTAATGAGGGCCCAGTCCATTACTACAGATTTATAGCACACCACTCACTTATGTTCTTGAAGTTAAGCAGACTTTCTCCTCTCATTTTGCCGGACTTCACCGGGATTTTAAACCAGTCTAGGTTCTGTGAATTAGTCAAAAGAAACAACTTGCCACTCACCCTTCATTACAGGAGAAGGTTGCTGTTGCACCAAACTGGAGATCAGTTGCATCAACCCTGCCGCTTTCTAGTTCTAGTGCTTTACACGGTCTTCCTAGAAGAGAATAAGACGACTATTAGCGTTACCTCATATGACCTAAACGGGAAATAGGGGATATGCTAACTTGCACCCCATAACATAGCAAATACCATGGCAGACGAAAGCCACTGGTCTTGGAGTCCAGTATCTGTCCTGTACAACTACGGTCAGCACCAAAGGCTATAGAGGAAACCTTACAACCCACATTATAGATAATTTTGTAATATGCCCATGAGAAGTGAGAAGTGGAAGCGAGATGATGCTTCCTAATCCCACATAGACAGTGGTTGCCTTATATCCTGATTCAAGAGAATTACGATCCCCTTGCAGATTTAGTATAAGTGCAAATATTCATATTGTACATGTTAAGGCCCAGATCCTGAAAACTCATATGCATAACCATATTCATGTAGAAAGATCCATTGACCTCAACTGGCAGCAATTACAAATAAAAAGCAACATAATACATGGAAAAAAAGATAGATAGCATAAGTTATGAAATGTAAAAATTGATACGGGGAGCTAAAGACATTAGAGAGAGAGTCATAACTGGCATGGTTACAGACAATAAGGAGAAGATTTTGAAGAACAAAAGAAATCCTACTGTAAGAGAATGTACCTGTGTCCACACCCTAGAGACTGCTGTAATAATCTTTGTACAAAGTATGCCTTGTAAGTTATCTGAAAATTTATAGTTTACTGGTCAATATTGTCCTGATAAAATGCATGGCAACAATGTATGTGAAGTTATAATATTTCCCTGTTTAATGTTTACTCATGTTGCAACCCACAGCACAAGTTGGCAAACAAGTCTATCTCAAAGGAATGTGTGCTCTGCTTAATTTGCATTTAAGCAGTCATCAAGCAAGAAGAAAAAAAACCTTCAAAAAAGTGAGGAAAAGCAGCAGGGAAGATCTTTCCCTACAGACTTTTTGTCAGCTGGGAATGTTTTCCAAAGGGCAGGACTGACACTATAAAAAAAACGAGGGATAAACACTCCCAGGCACCCCTCCTCCCTCTCACTCCGTCCATCGAATCACTGTACTAGAAGAGAGAAAGAAAGCAGCCACTAAGCTGAAAAAGTTTGGTCAATAAGACTTCTGAGAGCATGTGGTAAGAAACCCTTTATTTTGGGTTTAACATAGTTCATTAACTTGGGCACCAGTTGTGTTTTATCTGGACTTCTCTTGTAACCATTTTGGACTTATGCCTCGTTACTTGCGTTCACTTAAAATCTCTTTGTAGTTAATAAACTTGTTTGATCTAATCCAGTGTTTTTAAATTGAAGTGTCTGTGAAACTATTTGGGTAACAAGATGTGAGCATATTATTTCTATTGAAGAAATACAGACTTTATATGAATTTTTATTGCCCAGCCTTCTCCTGGACAATACAAGACATACACATCTGGAGGGGGGGAAAAAACAAAATGAATACATACTAGGAGTTTATTGGGGTCACCCAGGCAGTATAACCAAAGCTGGTGAAAGCCAAGGTATGACTGGCTGAGACATAGCTGAGAGTGACTTGCACATTGAAGGCTGTTTGTGAGCAGTCCAGACTGCAGGCTACAGCAGCAAAGCATTGTAGAGAGCACCCCAGGTTACAGGGCAGGGGTGACAGATTCTCATTAGTCTGGATGACACATTGAGTATACCACAACTAGTAATGGTACACACCTGTTACTAAATGGAGATAGTAAAACAATTATGATGCAGGAAAGGCAGGAGTGTTCAATAAATATTTCCCCTTTGTATTTGGAAAGAAGCACGACAATGTAGTCTCATCACAAGAGTATGATGAAGTACTTTCCTGTCTATTAGTAATTAAGGAGGAAGTTAAACTACATCTGCTACGGATAAACATAGTTAAATCAAAATCTGGGGATAACTTGCACCCAAGTGTCCTAAAAAGTTGGCCAAGGAGATCTCTAGCCCACTGATTAACTTCTAATAAATCTTAGAGTACCAGGACATTCAAGATGAATGGGAGAGTGCTGATCTTGTGCCAGTATTAAAAAAGGACAAGCAGAATGGCCTAGGTAACTATACACTAGTTAACATGATCTCACTCTCAGGCATAATAATTTAAAGGTATTGTGGGATTCATCAATTCCAAGGGCAAATTGTTCTGACCTCTTGTGCAGTGTAGGGAAAATTTTCCCAATTCATAAGGAATTAAGAACAGGAACATAATTAATACCAATCAATATGGTTTTATGGAAAATCAGGTTTGTTTGATAAACCTGACCTAGTTTTTTGAAGTTACAAATTTGTTTGATAAATGTAACTAATGTAATATACTAAGACTTTTGTAAGCTGTTTGATTTAGTAACACAACATTCTAATTAAAAAATTAACACTTCAGTATCAATAGAGCACAAGTTAAATGGACTAAGAATTGGCTAAGAGCGTAAGGTAATATCTTTTATTGAACCAACTTCTCTGTTGGTGAGAAACTTTTGACCTTACACAGAGCTCTTCTTCAGGTTTGGAATACATTACCCAGACTAAGAAGAGTGGAGTGTAAGCTCGAAAGCTTGTCTCTCTCACCAACAGAAGTTGGTCCAATAAATGATATTATCTCACCCACTTTGTCTCTCTAATATCCTGGGACTGACATGGCTACACCACCATTGCATACAAGAACTGGCTAACTGACATCTCAAAGAGCAGTCATCAATGGGAATCATTATCAAACAAACATGTTTCTAGTAGGATTCTGCAGGGATCGGTACTAGACCTGATGCTATTCAACATTTTAATCAGTTGTCTGGAAGTACACAAAAATCACTCCTAATAACATTTGCAGATGACACAAAGATTGGTGAAGCAATAAATGAGGACAGGGCAGTCCTACAAAGCAATCTGGACCCCCTGGGTTCGTTCAAACAAAATGCATTCTAGTATCGTATAATGCAAAAATATACATCTAAGCACAAAAAATGCAGGCCGTTCCTAGAGAACGGAAAAAACTATATCCTGGGAAGCAGCAAGACTGAAAGGGATTGAGGTCATAGCACACAAGCAACTAAACATGAGCTCCCACTGCGATCCTAGGGCAAAAAGAGCTAATGCGATCCTTGATGTATTAACAGGGGAGTAGGAGTAGGGAGGTGATAGCAATGCTGTATACAGCATTGCCAAGACCCATATTGGAATACTGTACCCAGTTGTGGTGTCCACATTTTCAAAATGGTGTTGAAAAATTGGCGATGGTGCAGAAAAGAGCCACAAAAAGGTATTCATGGGCCTCAGAAAATGCCATACAGTGAGAGACTTAAAGAGCTCAGGCTGTGTAGCTTGTCAAGAGAGATTGTGAGACGACCCGATTACAGCGTCTAAGGACCTTCTTGAGGAGAAGATACCAGGTACTAAAGGGCTCTTTAATATAGCAGAGAAAAGAAGAACAAGAACCAAGAGCTGGAAAGTCAAGCCAGACAAATTCAAAATGGAAATAAGGCAAGTGTTTAATACTGAGGGTGACTAACCACTGGAACAAATTACCAGAGGAAATGGCAGATTCTCAGTCTCTGCAAGTCTACAACTCAAGACTGGATGTCCTTCTAGAAGATATGCTTTAGTCAAATATCCCTTTTCTGAGCCCACAAAGTTGTAACTTGGTGAAATCTAAATAGCCTGTCATGTAACAATCCCTTCTAGCATTAAACTCTATGAAGCAGCAGACTATTCACACGAGCAATATTAAGCACACTTGTGTTTGCCGGACAAGGTTCTAAGTGTCTCATCCTTTTCTGAATCCTACCATGTTCTTTGCCTCCATTTTGTGGCAGTATGTTCCACATGCGTGTCATGCGTTTTGTAAATATTTGTTAGTAGTTTTCTTGATACGTGAATCCTGATTTTAGACAGCTAAAACCTGCATGTTCCTCAGTCGAGCTCAGTGGGAGAGCTTTTCTTTGATCGTACAAGGAGTTATTTGTGATGCTTTCTCCTGCAGTAGACTTATTCCCACAAAAAATGAACTATCAAAAATTCACTATATCTATATGGAGTTCAATATAGATATACTGTATCCATGCAAAGATAAAGTTAACACTTTTTATGACTGTACTGAGAAAAAACTCTCAATTCAGGTCACAATTCAGGTCCCGCTGAAATCACTGGGACATAAGAACGCAGTAAGTGCTTTGCTGATTCAGGGCCTATATACAAAGTATTTTCTCAAGCCAGCAGGCCAGAGTAGGTGAGTCTAAGGCTATTCAAGAAAGTTCCATCAGTATTCAATATGACAAATTAAATCATAACTTAAAACATAGGCACAAGAAGGCACAGTTAAAAGGTTCATCAGCATCCAACTGTATATATCCTTATTAGTTACTGGTTGCATAGAATATAGCATATATAGTCTTGAGATGAAGAAACTTGCAAAAATCTTATTGTACTCTTAACAATGAAGCCAAGAGAAGTATTCTCTAAGTTTTGTTATGAATTAGTGTATTTTGACCAAGTTTGTAACACACATTATTCAATACTGGGTTTCCTTTAAGTATGCTGAAATAATAAGTATGCTGAAAAAAACACACCATACAACAAAAACACCAACCCAGGAACCTATCCTTGCAACAAAGCCCGATGCCAACTCTGTCAACATATCGATTCAAGTGATACCATCACAGGGCCTAATCACATCCGCCACGCCATCAGGGGCTCATTCACCTGCACATCTACCAATGTGATATATGCCATCATGTGCCAGCAATGCCCCTCTGCCATGTACATTGGCCAAACCGGACAGTCTCTACGCAAAAGAATAAATGGACATAAATCTGATATCAGGAATCATAACATTCAAAAACCAGTAGGTGAACACTTCAACCTCCCTGATCACTCAATGACAGATTTGAGGATAGCAGTGTTGCGACAGATTAACTCCAAAAGCAGACTTCAAAGAGAAACTATTGAACTCGAATTGATATGCAAACTAGATTGCGTTGCCTCCGGATTAAATCGTGATTTGGAATGGCTCGGCCATTATGTTAATTGAATCTATTTCCCTTAAGTTAACGATCCTCATTCACACCTGTGTGACCATCTTGTTTATCACTTCAAAAGCTTTTTCTTCCCCTGCTGTCATGTTTCCTCTCAACTAATTAGCCTCTTAAGATTGGTCTATACACCTGGACCATCATGTTTCTCTGACTGTATAAATATGTCTGAAATATAATTTCATTCCATGCATCCGATGAAGTGGGTACTAACCCACGAAAGCTTATGCTGAAATAAATTTGTTAGTCTCTAAGGTGCTACAAGTTTTTCTTTCTTATTTTCATTTTGCTGACACAGACTAACACGGCTACTACACTGAAACCTGAAATAAATTTGTTAATCTCTAAGGTGCTACAAGTTTTTCTTTCTTATTTTCATTTTGCTGACACAGACTAACACGGCTACTACACTTAAACCAGTGAACTCAGTATATTTCGTTATCAGGGATAAAGCAACTACAATTTTTTGAAAAAGACAGACCCTTGTCACACCAAAGTGTTTTACTTTATTGTAACAGGTTTCAGAGTGGTAGCCGTGTCAGTCTGTATCAGCAAAAACACCTAGAAGTCCTTGTGGCACCTTAGAGACTAACAAATGTATGTGGGCATAAGCTTTCGTGGGCTAAAACCAACTTAATCAGTCGGAAGTGGAGTGCATGGAGTGGAAAATACAGTAGAGAAGTATAAATACAAAGCATATGAAAAGATGAGAGTTACCTTCTTTTCATATGCCAATAGAAGAGAGATACCCAATAGAAAAGAGATTCCTAACTGTGTCAAGATGGCTTGCACATCAATTGAAATGGAAAAGCAACAAAGATACTCACCTACACAAAATTCAGGGTCTACTGACCATGATGAATTTGGAAGACATATAACAAAAGGAGACTTTCCAGGGACCGGAATGTATCCTGGGCGACAGGAGCATTTCAGTTTGGTCCCAACAGGATAGGAATTGTTCACTACCCCAGGCAGCTCAGCAAAACTCAACCTTGGAGGAGACTCACAAATGCCTAGCGAGAGACAAGGAAGGGAAAAAGTTAACCATGAAAGATATTCAGTAGTCTGTTGTAACAGAATACCCGTTTTTGAGAAGCCACAAATGATTTTATTGGGGATAATTTGAATGTACTTTTTTCATTAGAACCTTGAAGCTAGTTTACTGAATGGGCTTGATACAAAACTGCAGTACATTAAAATTTTACATTTACCATGTATACATCACCCTGAGCATGTATGGTAACGCAAGGTAAGTACACTGCAAAACAGGAGATTCCTCCACCTCACAGGTTTTATGATCTAACGCAGCACAGGCTCAGAGAGACTGTTGCAACCATACAGAGTGACATGCAAGAAGGTGATGTACAGGGCAAAGGAGACTAAGATAGCAATTTATAGAAGAGTACATGAAACATGTCTGGCATTAGAAACAAGTGAAAACAGCTGATGGAAAGCTATCTTTGAGACAGCTATCTTTCATATTTCTCATGAGATGCATGGAAACTGTATGACAGTCACAAGGACAAATGCCAATGAGAAGCAAAGTCGGGAAAGAAACTGAAATACTCCCGATGTACTGTTGTATTTTCTAAGGGCCAACCTAACCTAAATTCTCAATTACTGAGGGACAATCTTCACTCATTGCTATATTTGCTTTTCACAAGCTACTCTTAGTATAACCACTTATTAGTGATGTACCCAAAGAATTGGATGCCAATACTTTAGCTATATCACTGAATTTATTAACCTTAATTTGGGATACTGCAGATTATGTACTACATGTACCTTATGACTTTTAAACTAAATGTTGTACTTTTGGATAATTTAAGCATTATACCCAGATGTACAGACGCTCTATTCTTAACCTATTAGATCATTTTAACATTGGCTTTAATAAAAAAATTTAAACCTATTTCTGTACAGTCACAAACCTAAGGCTGTAACAGGGGAACTTGCTCATTTTATAATCTTTAGGAGTCTTATACTTCAAACTTCGTTTTACTGAAATTGGTCAGCTACAGCAGCTGCACCTTCAGCTGCTGTTCGAAACGTTTCTCTCCCCCCCGACAGACACCCCAGCAGCAGGCCCGGGGCACTGACACTCACCCCCGGGACAGTTTAGCGTCCCAAGCAGAAGCGCTCCCGAGGGCTCGAGGCTCGCAGACGTGCGGGGCCAGGGGCAGGGTGGGGGCAGCGGGGACCTGTCGCTGCCGCGCGACTCGGACCCCCCTGGCTCTCTCCTGCCCCCCCGCGGGCCGAGCCCGACGCAGCTCAGGATGAGGGGCTGGACGGGGGCGGGGCCAGGCCCCAGGGATGCTGAAGGGGCGGCCCCGTTTGGGCAAGAGGATGGGGAGGGACAGGGGGAGCCGTTGGGGATTCTGTGCCCAGCCAGGGGCCGGCGGGGCGACCCCCCCGCTTCCCCCCCCACTCACCGCGAGCCCCGGGCAGGAGCAGCAGCAGCGTCAGGAGCCCCCGGGCGCCGGGCCGGCAGCGCGGAGCCGAGACCATGACAGCGGGACCGACGGGAGAAGTCGCGGGACGAAGGCGGCGGCGGAACGAACCCAGGAGGTTCCTGCTTCGGAGACGCAACCTCGACCTCTGACGAGGCACCTCACCACGGCGTCTGCCGCCCGGTGAGCCAGCAGGGGGCGGAGCCTGAAGGCTGGGGGCGGGGCCTGTGTCGCTGTTGAGGCGGGAGTCGGGGGCGGGGGACCATGGGGACAAGAACCAGAGGCATTAAGCAAATTGAAGTGGGTTTTGTTGGTTGTCACGCCGGAGGAATCGGGCAGCCCGGCCGAAATGCTGTGTGTGTACATCAATATGTGCTCGCTTGGGCAGACTGGGCTCACACTATTGAATCCCCTGCAAGCATCGATGCCAGACCTCGAGCCTGCGGCTGGCCAATACAAGGAAGCGGGGAGCGGATAAGATGGTTGTAAATAAACAGGCCACTTCCCCCTTTGCTTCTAGCGAATGTAACGCCCAGGTTACGACAACAACAAGCAGCTAGTGGAAGGAAGGGAAGGGCCCCGGGGGTGGTGATTGAATCAGCACTGAGGCGTTTGCCCCAATATCTCAGTGTCTGTCGTGGAGGAAGCAGCTCATCTCCGAGCCGTGGCGCGTTCCAAAGTGCTGTGGTTTGCTTGGGTGCTCGTCTAAAGGACACATCAGCCCTCTCTTGCCCGTGGCTTGAGACTTAGCAGCACTGCCGCTGGTTTCAGTGGGGCTCCAGGCAACTACGGGGTCTGCGCTAGTGACCAGACGTCCATTTGTCCTGGTATTGCGGCTTCGGCTGTTTTTTGTGGGTTTTTTTTCTTCGGCAACTCTTCGCTGCTTCCCCAATGGGTCCCGATATTTCTGTTGGTTTCATCTGGTCACCCTAGTCTGCTCGCACAGTACAGGTTGCAGGAGTGGCACTCACCTTTGTTTTATATTTTAAATAAAAAGAATATCATATTTCATTCGTCTCCTTTCCGCAGAACTCAGCGTGGGGTCATTACTGTGATCTGGCCACAAAGGCTAGTCTAGCCACATTCAGTCAGGCAACGTGTAACCCGGTAATTGTGAAATAAGGGAAATGGTGTCTGTTTACAGTTAGGCCGCTTGTTCCCTTTATTTCTAACTCACAGAGGGAGCTGGCAGTGACCCCTGTATTGAGGGTGATGATGTCTTTCTATTACAAAAGAGTCTTGTGAAGTTAGATTTTCTCAAACATCGCCATTATTTGCAGCAGCCCTTTGAAATTCAGCAGGCAGAAAGCGCTCAGGTTAGAGACGTGCCTTTTTTGTGTCTCCTTCCAGGCAATTCCATTCATGGTTGGCTGAGGTATACATTTTTTTTAAAATCATCAGTTCCCTTTGCTCACTTGCATTTCAAGAAAAATGTTAGCAGCCTGCCAACAAAAACAACACAACTCTCAAGTCCTATACTAGGCCACTATAGCAGCAAGACGCTGCACTAGGAATGCCTGGGAGCTACAATGGAGTTATGGTCTGGGGCCCCAACCAGCTCCCATAGCTAGCACATTCGCCGTGGTAGAGCATCTCCCACTCTGGGGGCACCACACTAGGCAGGGGTAGGGATAAATGAGGAAGCCAGGCCTGGGCTCTTCCCTAATTCAGCTACAAGGCCTTGCCACTTCTGGAATGAGAAATAACACTGGCTACAAATTTAGGTAATGAGCTCTGTAGCTCTAGTGGTAGCTATCTGTGCTCAAGTATCAAAAATTGCTAGTTCATATCCCGCTGATGAGATGTATAAGGGATTATTATTATTGCAGGCAATAAAATTTTCAAAAATACTAGGAAATTGTATACAGTAATAACTCCTGCAGTGTATAGGGACTGCAGAGGGAGTGGTGTGGTCCCCAGAGCAATTGCCCCAGTGCAGGGAAAGCATATGCTGGCATATGCAGCCCCTGGTGTAGGTTACTGCCAAAGGCATGAAGAGAAGTGGCCAGAGCACTTCATGCTTTGGAATTCTTGGCTGCAGGGAAACCCATTGGCAGTGGCAGTGGGAAAGCTGCTGAGGATTATGCAGGGTTGTGACTATTCCAGGAACAGGTGGGAGCTGTGTGGGCGCGTAGTGCTCTAACGTACACAGGAGGCTGCACAGGGCCTCAGAGCCAGAGGAGCCCGGAATCGGAGAGGTATAAAGGGGGCTTAAAGCCCCGACATCCTGGTCAGTGTGTGGCCTTGTGTGCCACGCCTCTTGTGAGTGGCAGCACAGCCTTACTCATATCTTTCAGTCGCAGCACTTCCCGTCAGTGAAGGTTTGAACGGTTAGTGGTCATGAGAAGACATTTCTGTTCCGCTTCTGAACACTCACCTTCTACATTAGTGGCTCTCAACCTTTCCAGATTACTGTACCTCTTTCAGGAGTCTGATTTCGTCTTACATACCCCAAAGTTTCACCTCACTTAACTACTTGCTTACAAAATCAGACACATCTCACACATTCCTCTCCTGAGTCTTAAAATAACACAGCCAAGTTTATGAAAGAGAATTCCATGTGGAAAACATTCACCAGTCAGCCAATTTGAGCACCAGGTAGTTGATATTTTTTCTTTATATTTATAGTTAGTTTTATTAAGGAACTTGGAATTCCATAGGCATTGAGGGTGTTCAGGATCAGACTCTAAGGGACTGTCTACATTAGAATGTTGTGCCAATTTAACTATATCAGGACAGAGTCCCATAGTGCGGACTCAGTTATATCAGTACAAAGGTGCTTATAGCAGTATAGCAAATCTCATATGGGCAAGGGAATAAGTTATACCACTATAACTGCATCCATATTAGCGCTTTTACCAGTGTAACTATTCTGCTAAAACATCACACATCTAATGGAAATAGATTTACCAGTGAAACTTTGGACCAAGCTATAGTGCAATGTACACCTAGGGATGGGTGATGAGGCCAGTTGCCCTGCGTGCCAATTTCCAGGCAATTTCCTTCCTCTCTCTCTTAAATTTGTATCTACGGCCTTTCACATAAAAATACATATTTCCAAAGCCACCATATAAGAGGGAGATACTTGGACCATAATGGCCTTAGCTTACTGACCATTGGGGCAGACTGCAAGGCTCTTTTTCCCTATCTAGAAGAAGTTTTGGGACTGTTTTCAGAGTTCCAACCACCTTAACATTTGTTTTTGTTACTGCATAGCAAAGAAACACCTGGAAGCAGGAGAAAAATTAATCTTGGTTCACTGAGCTCCTCCTAGCGGCATTTTAGTGAACAGAACCAAAATTTAATTGTTTAAAACAAATACATGGATGGGCCCTGGTCTGTCCCACTGGGCGGGAGGGGGAGCCCCGTCGGGAGCAGGGATATTGTGTGAGGGCCAGGGGAATAGGTGGGAATGCAGAGGGAACCAAGGTGGGGGAAGCATGTATATTCCTTCATTGATGTCTCCTCTGCTCTAGCGGGAGAGCTGCCTCTGTCTGACAAAGCCTGTGTTATGAATGCCAGGATCTTCTGCAGAAGTAGGTCTGTGCCATCTCGCCTTGCCAGTTCACACCCTAACAGGAAGTGAGGGTGGGGTAGGACTGCACCTGTAGTTGACACCATAGCACTGATTTCAGCTCTGAGCAGTGGGGATCTCCTTCCTCTGACAGCGAACATGCAGGAGTCTGGCTCATAGGCGTCAACTATGACCTCCTTCCTTAGAGGTTTTTAAGGTCAGGCTTGACAAAGCCCTGGCTGGGATGATCTAGTTGGGGTTGGTCCTGCTTTGAGCAGGGGGTTGGACTAGATGACCTCCTGAGGTCCCTTCCAACCCTGAGATTCTATGATTCTATGACTCTGTGGGTGCTCCAGGGCTGGAGCACTGACGGGGAAAAATTGGTGGGTGCTCAGCACCCACCAATTTTTCCCCGGGGGGGAGGAGGTGGGGGCAGGGATGTGAGCACCCACCGGCGCCGACGAAAGTTGGTGCCTATGGAAACTGAGTCAACTTCTGCAACGTGTTACGAAAATCCCTCCACACTAATAAAGATACTTATGTGCAAGAGGAAAGGAGAGAACTTCTTTCTGTTCTGTAAGCAGCTAGTGATTAGATGAGAGCACAGGGTTAGATCTCAACATCACTTTTAAATAGTTAATGAGACAGTTTTTATTAACAGGTGTGGAAAAAATATCAGGATGCTAGAGTCTTTATTCAGTATCTCTTTTATTTAAGAAAAAGGCCTATTCCAAATAAGACATTGTAAATAACACAGGTATCGTCAATTATAGTTGCTTCATTTGTGGAAAAGATTTCTTCTTATTGCTAAATAAAACTCAATGCAGCTTGTGGTCACAAAAAAGGGCGTAAATAACATTTTAAATCTTTAAATCTTGTAAGACAGATGACAATGTGTTTGATTATAAACACCCCCTCTCAGCAGCAGTGTGAGACATTTCCTGAATATAAAAAAAGCTTATTTTAAGACCTACAAAGACAGTTTTCGACAACTAACATATAAAAATAATGGAGGCCCTAAACCACTGGAGAACTTCTCAGGAGGACACTTTTGATCTTATTGCTTACTTCTTATAAAAAAGTACTAGAGGATTGCAAGGAAACATGATTTCTTATTCTCACATCGAGAGAATTTTTAGGAAATCAGTAGTGAGTATTCTGAGCATCTTTGGAACCACATGTACATTCACATTACTTTTAATTTTCTCTTAGGGGAGACACACTAGATATCATGTTTGTGGTAAGAATACACATTGTGGAGCTGGTAACAAAAGTTGGCTTTTTTCTGTAGTATCACTTAAAAAAAATCTGTAAATGCAGAGTAAATTTGAAAAAAGGTCACATGAAAGCCAAAACTAACTGGGTTCAAAAAAGAATGAAAAGTTCATGGAGGATAGCCAACATGGATACAACCCCATGCTCTGAGTGTTCCTATTCTCTGATTGCCAGAAGTTGAGACTGGGTGACGGGGATGATCAGGGCCGGCTCCAGGCACCAGCGTGCCAAGCATGTGCTTGGGGTGGCACCTTAGGGGGGGCGGCGCTCAAGGCTGTGCTTTTTTTTTTTTTCCCCCTAAACGTTGCGGCCGGCTGGGAGAGCAGGCTGGGGCCGGGCTGGCCGCCCAGCCCCCGGCACTCCGGCTGCGAGAGCGGGGGCGGGGTCGGGCTGGCCGCAGAGCTCCGGCCAGGAGAGCAGGGCCCGGGCCAGGCTGCCTGGCCGCCCTCCCCGCAGAGCTCCGGCTGCAGCCCTCCGGGAGAGCGGGGCCCGAGCCGGGCTGGCTGGCCGCCCTCCCCGCGGAGCTCCGGGAGAGCGGGGCCCGGGCCGGGCTGGCTGTCCGCCTTCCCCGCGGAGCTCCGACAGGGAGAGGCGCTGGTGAGAGAGGGGGGGAGATTGTTGCGGCGCAACAGTGGGGGAAGGGGGGTTTCGGTGGGGCAGCGCTTGGGGGTTTTGTTTTGTTTTTTGCTTGGGGCAGCCAAATAGTTAGAGCCGGCCCTGGGGATGATGGATCATTCGATAACATTTCTTTAAGGGGAAACATTTAGCACTATGAAGAGGCCGAATAGGGAACCAGCTGCATGTTCAGAAGAGGAAGTAATTTTGATGCCGCCAACCACGGGCGCCGACTTTCTGTGGTGCCAGTGGGAGCTCACGCCCAGCGTTGGGGGTGGGGCCCCGCCCCCGACGCCGGGCCCCGCCCCCGACGCCGGGCCCCGCCCCCGACGCCGGGTGACATTGCGGGGCCCCGCCCCCGACGCCGGGCCCCGCCCCCGGGGGACGTTGCGGGGCCCCGCCCCCGACGCCGGGGGACGTTGCGGGGCCCCGCCCCCGACGCCGACGCAACGTCGCCCAGCATCGGGGGCGGGGCCCCGCAACGTCTCACGGTGCTAAGGTAAGATGGCGGCGGGCCCTGGGGTTGGCGGGGAGCTGGCCACGGGTCCCGGGGATGGCGGGGAGCTGCCGGTGGGTGCAGAGCACCCACCAATTTTTCCCGGTGGGTGCTCCAGCCCCGGAGCACCCACAAAGTCGGCGCCTATGCTGCCAACTTCCTTGCTTGCTTCAGAAGCCATTTTCAAAGGCAAGAGCAATGATCCACCTCCGGTCTTTCTGCTTTACTCAAATGCAGTGGGATTCCTACTACAAGTCCAGCTCAATGGAGGAAAGAAAGTGTAGCGAAAGTAACAGCAGTTACCTGAGAGGGGTCTATTTTCACTACAGAAATGTCAGTACAAATATATGACATTTATCTCCTAACTTTTCCATGATTTTCTTCCAATGTCTGTTACTGTGTAAACCATAGCCATCAGCCAGCATCAGTCATTTACACTGCAAAAGGAAGATAAACAATTAAAATCAAAGTAGTTCTATACTTCAGTCTTACATACATCTTCCTTTAGATTTCAAAGTATTCATTTAGACTAAACTTTTCATTGGTTGTACTTTTCAGTATTGTCAGGAACAAATACTAGTTCTTGTATTATGTGTAACTGCATAGAACACAAACATTTTTAACTCATTTCAGGTTAAAGCAGAGGTTGTGGCTTTTTTTTTTAGTGGCAAAATCTTAGAAAAGGCAGGAGAAAACAGGCATTAGGGATGTCACAGGGCTAGGGTTAATTTGTCAGCAGAGGTTGTAATTGTAAGGGACAAACAACAAAAAAGAAGTGTTGATAATTACACAAGCTAACTAACGGAGAACTAGGCTATCCATGAATCTGCTCTTCTCTCCACTGTACAACAAAGCTGAGCTGGAACATTGCTCTAGAAGTTCCGCTCTGCACCAGGAATGAACACCTACGTAGATTTACATAAACATTTTAATAGCGGGATATTAGTTTCTTACTGAAATATTCTTATTTAACAATGGACCATGTGAATGCTATGTGAAATACTGTATAGTCCTTATGAAGTCCACGTGAGCTTCTTTATGATATATACTAAACACCATTAAGCTCTTTATGATAGATACTAAATGCAATTAAGCAATTACTTTAGTTTACATACATGTTTTAAAGCACCATATACTGTAACTACACACTCAGAGTGCCATATAATCCATTTGAGGAACTAGCACATGCAATGCTGCCTCCTTATAGATGAAATCTTTTATTTGCTTATAATCTTTCTTTCTGGTTTTATATATTTATTTTTCACACAAAGAACAACATATGATTTTTTCCTTCATTCTTAATAGGGGACTATGGAAGGCTACTGGGAGCACATCAAACCTGACCTCTGCTCTCCACACGGGCGCAAAAGCAGCAGAAGCTTCACTTGAAAAGGTGGGGGGCTGAGGTTTGGGCAGGGGGCTGAACCAAGGAGTCCAAGGCTCAGAAGGTACGTCTACACAAGGTAAAGGCCTTCTAGCATGGCCGTAGCTAGCCCAAGTCAGCTGACTCAGGCTTCGGGGGCTCGGGCTGCAGACCGAGCTCTAGGACCCTTCTCCCTTTGCAGGGCCCCAGCCCAAGCCCAAACATCGACACAGCAATTAGCTCTGGAGCCCGAGCCCTGCGAGCCCGTCAGCTGACCCAGGCCAGCCACCAGGTTTTTTATTCCTGTGTAGACATTCCCAGAGAGAGCCTGGGCAGCAGGGCAGACACTCACCTTGGCATGGCAGGCTAAGGAAATGGTCAGAGCAGTGTCCCTGGTCCTGTTTCCCTACTCTGGGCACCCCAAGCAACCGCTCCCCCAGCTCCCAGTCTCATGCTCTGAAGAGGAAATGCCTGCCCTGCTCAAAATGATATGCCTTCGCCCATCCCAGTTCCATTCCCTGCCTCCAGGTACACCCTCTCCCCAGTGCCCGGGGGCTGGGACACAGGAAGAGCAAAGCCTGGGCTGCCCTATTTCACACTCTCCCCAGGCACCGAGGAACTATTGTCTGGGGGGGGGGGCAGGGGAGGCTCTACCAATTTTGCCGACCCAAGCAGGTGGTGGAGATGCCGCCGAATTGCCGATGCGGTGGGAACAGCGGCGGAGCTGCCACCGAATTGCCACCGCGGGACATGGACTGCCGCCCCATGCTGGATGCCGCCCCAAGGACCAGCTTAGAAAGCTGGTGCCTGGAGCCGGCCCTGGGGGCGCTAGCCCCCACTGGCCCTCCAGTTCCGCCACCCCAGTGCTGCTTTCCCATAGAATACTGGATCATATTCAGGTTTCTGTCCTTATCTTCAAGGCACTCCGTGGCCTGAGCCCAGGATATCTATAGCACTGCCTAAGGCCCCAGGACAAAAATCATGTTTGACAACTACGCTCCTCTCTACAATAAATATCAAGCTCCTCTGCATGGGAGACGTAACTTTCTCTGTGGCCGGGCTGAGACAATGCAATGAACTCCCCCAGAAACTACACAAACCTTATCACCTTCCACTCCAAGGGAAAGATGCATTTCTTTGACCTGCCGTCTCTTAACAGATACATAACAAAATGTACGTTAAAAAGCCAAAATGTACCCCAAAAAAAAGACAGTCCACTGGACTCATTTCTGCCCTCGGGGAGAAGATCAGAGAATAAACAGCACATGACAGATGTTAGACACGATGCTTAATGTGCTAGCTCAGGGGTAGGCAACTTATGGCACGGGTGCCAAAGGCAGCACGCGAGCTGATTTTCAGTGGCACTCACACTGCCCGGGTTCTGGCCACAGGTCTGGGGGGGCTCTGCATTTTAATTTAATTTTAAATGAAACTTCTTAAACATTTTAAAAACCTTATTTACTTTATATACAACAACAGTTTAGTTATATATTATAGTCTTATAAAAAGAGACCTTCTAAAAACGTTAAAATGTGTTACTGGCACGCGAAACCTTAAATTAGAGTGAATAAATGAAGACTCGGCACACCACTTCTGAAAGGTTGCCGACCCCTGCGCTAATGGAAGGTGCTCAGATACAACGTTGAAAAACATGGTATAAGAACCTATATAAGAACAGAAGTAATGAAATGGAAGTAACATTAGACAAATACCTGTTTCCAACATACTGCATTTAACAGACAAAGCACACAAAGTGTTCAAGTTTGTTGTGGTTGCAGAAAAACATAGAAATGCAATGTTTTAGTAGATAATCAAATAATATTACATGAACTATTTTTGCATGCAGTGTACTTGTAGCCATCTCAGTCCCAGGATATTAGAGAGACAAGGTGGGTGAGGCAATATCTTTTATTGGACCAACTTCTGTTGGTGAGAGAGACAAGCTTTCAAGCCACACAGAGCTCACCCACCTTCTCTCTCTAATGAAAGGTTTTTGTTCATGACATGGAAGAAAAAAGAAGAAATAACCCATAGAAAAAATTTATATTCTCAATTTGTATTTAATATTGTAAACTTCTACCCTACTCTCAGATGACATTTAATCAGAAGACCACCACACCACCTGCATATTTTTGGGTACAGGAAAAAATATATACCTTTGAAGATAAAATTAGATTTTGTTCCGTTCCTCTGCAACATTCTCTGGTAATTTGATGCTTTGGGGAATCTGAATTTACATTGTAAGAACTGAACAGCAAGAAAGGAGAGAACATTTGCTGAATAAAATCTGTTAACATAACGAACAACTTAAATTTAAAGTAGTTTTTTTTTTAAAAAAAGATGGAGCCTTTTTATAAAACTAGAACTGTTTAAAAGAAAAAAATGGAGGCTGAATATTAGGAAAATATTTTGATTGTAAGATATCTTAACCAGTGGAATTCTCTACTAAGCGCTGTGGTAGAAGAATTACTGTTTTGGAATTTTACAGCTAGCAAGGACAAGATACTTAAAACATTGTTTCCTTCTGTAAAATGCTTCTCAAAATAAAACAAACCATATTTGCAAAATCTTATGTCCCTTATACTTTTCAAAAACGTAAAAAATTCTCACAGGGATTACGTTTTAACAATACAGAAAAACAATATTCAGCATCAGGCATTTAATTTTTAGGTGTATGTGTGTACCCTTTATCATTGTCCTTCACCTAGAGGGGTAAGTTAATTTCACAAAACAAGCAACATTTTTGCCATGGGAACGAGGTCTCTTAGTCAGAATGTTATTCCCACACAGACACTTCTAAATAATTTATCTTGAAGACTCAACAGCTCAATAAAAGCTAGAACAGATGAGTATTTACTTTTCTTTTTTTGTCTGATGAGCATATAGTTTGCTACCTATATTTTGCCAGCAATATACAAACAAGAGTGCAGTAACCACATTTAGGTTGGTTCTCTTTCAATATCGTTCACAGTGAAATTCTAGCACCCCACTATATTCCATAGCATGGAAGAAATTGCACATGACAACATGACGCATGTGAGTCAACAACATTGGACTACTACAGTAAAAGCCCATTTCTGCTGGGCGAGTATCTTGGCTGATGAACTGCCAACACTGGGTATTTTATTCAAACGACATTGCAAACTAGGCTTCTGAATATAAAGCTTATCTTTACCAAGCTACCTGCTTGATGATCATGACAAAACGGAACAGGATTGCAGGAGCATAAACTTCACTTCAGTGGGATAAAGTCAAATAGTCCACACTATTAAATAAGCCTCCTTAAAAACACGGAAGGAAAGTTGGAAATTCTAGAAGTCCAAATGGATTTCTGAACAATTTTGTTCTACATGTTTAGGAGGGCATTGAACCAATTATTGTTTGTAGGTTGCTTCAATCTATTAGTTTAGTCAGGGCTTGGAAATCAATTCCCCCCCCCCCCCCCCAAAGCTTAACATCGCTGTAAAAGCTCTACTTGTGTGGATTCCAGGTAGTCATACTAGAAATCTCATTCACCATATAAACAATACCGGGCAGGTACTTTTAAAAATTCAGTTGTAAGCCATGTTTATGTGGGAAGGCAAATATGCAAATCTTTTCACAACAGTTAACAAGAGATGGTGTCACCAAGTTAATCAGTAAAAGGCAGACTTCACACAATCCAACATGTCAAAAGCAAAATTAATCTTTAATTAAAAATAAAAATTAAATTAAAATAGACTAGATATTAGGTGTAAGTCAAAGGCATCTCAGTATAAATGAACCCCAGGGGAATATTATTGAAGTGAATATGTTATAAAGCAAAGCAACTATTTAAAAAGCCTTTACACAATATTATCCAGCAGTGATACAAAGAAAGCCTGTACTGTGAGAACACAACTTCATGAGTTATACACAGATCCCGCTTTGGGTCTTTAATTTGCCATATTGATGTTTTGCGGGTTTGAAGACTGAGATGTGCCTTATGAGAAAATTTCTTGAAGGTGCACAGGTTGGGCCTTAGCCATAGCCACTCCACGTGCAGAATTCCTGTTGAAATAAACTAGAGCGCGGCTACAGGGTTGTGTCCCAATGTGGTACAACTTAAGGAGCAGACAGGGAAGGGTTAAAGGAAGCAAATATTTGAAGATGGAGTTTTGGACCAAACCACAGCAACAAAGAATTTCTAAATCTATCACAGGTATTTTCATGGTACCTGGAGCACCCCAACACACATCCATGGCTCTGTCTTGTTTGCGTGACATGGAGTCTGATTGATATCATCTTTTCCTTCTTGTGCATGTAAGACTTATGCATTGATGAAGCACAATGGTCATGTATTGGACACAGCATCAGCTAGTCCAACAATTTTCAAACAATGGTCCATGGAGCATTTTGCAGGCAGTCCATGGAGAGCTAATCGTTACATGACGCTGACTCTCATTCTAGTTTCAAACTGTTAAATCACACTGAAAGACAGTTCTGGGACGCCGAGAGAGGGCAGGATCCCAGAGCTTGGGCTCCAGTCTGAGCCTGAATGTTTACACAGCAATTTTCAGTCCTGCAGCCCTACCCCTGCGAGCCCATATCAACTGACCTGGGCCAGTCACGCCTGTGTTGTGGTTCTTTTATTCCAGACCAACTAAATATCATTCTTTCAATGCTGCATTTTCAGAGCACCATATGTGTAACTTTTCCTGACATGCAGCCACATGCAAGAAAAGACAAACCCTGCTGAAAAGGTAGATTAAATCTCTGAAGGAAATACCTGTTCATGCACTAATGAAATGCCGTGAGGATAAGTTGAAAATTAGTAAAGAATAAAACAAAATCTTCGGCTAGGTTACCCATTTTTCTTTTGCCATTTTTTATTCAAAGCTTTTTTCTTTTGCGATTTTTCATTTCCTTGAAGAAGAAAAAAAAACAACAATAAGGCAATGAAGTTACATTTTATTTAACATTTTGGTAAACACAGCTAGCAAACTTCACAGATAAGTCGTATGGAAAAGCCCCTCTTGTATCCCAGATCAAAAATCACGAGAAGCCCTTACTTATCCAGAAAATGGTTCTGATGTTGGATCTCCCAATTTATCACATCTTTAATGTGTCTTTACACTGCTGAATGTTTAGATTTTTAGTTCATTCGAAAAATGTTTAGTGTTCAGTCTACTTAACATTCAAGATGTTCAAGATTTACATCATCTGTTTCCATTCAAGTGCCTCCAAGCTGTTTAAGGAATTTTCTCGACCAAATAGTCATAGGATTTATTCTTGTGTCCAATTTTTAGTTTGGCTTATTTAATTTCTTCCTTGACTGATTAAATATTTTAAAAGAATACATAAAATTTAGAAAATGAATCCATTCACATGTGTCAGATTCTCACAATCTTGAACTTGCAAATGAAAACCTCTAATCAGACTGGGCCAACTAAAACTACATTTAAATTCTGTTATTAAGATTTCAGCACTTTCCCTGATTAGCACACAGGGACTGTTGCATCTTAGAACCATTCAACAGGAATACAGACTGCACAGTAGTTTGGGTTTGCATATTCTCGGTCCACATGGATCAGAAAAACAGCTAGAACCCTGCTTGTAACAGCCGCCTCTAGCATGGCTGTGCTCCAAGCACACAGGGACCTTACCCGCTGCTTGACAAAGTTGCTCTATGGCTCCAATTTAACAAGTTACTTAAACACAAACTTAAAGCACATACTTAATTGTGATTGACTGTAGTGGGATTTATACATACGCTTAAGTGCTATGAATGGGGGCCTATCCAGTGAAAAAACTTCACAAAGGTTAAGCTACTACAGCCTTTTGTGGGAATTCTTTGGGAAAGGGTTGCACGTGCGTTCAGAATTTGCTAGCATGATGACTAAACACCCATGCTCTGCGAAGTGGAGCCCTTTGCACTGCAGACTGACTAACTGAATGGAGGGAACTTCATTTATATAAGTAACAACTTTCTTATTCCCATGATGCTAGACTGTGAAACCCAACCTAAGAAAGGCTTGTTTGGATCTTCTGACAATTTCCCTTCCTGGCTTCTATCCTTTCCATTGCTGGAGAGCATCAGACAAATACGCAGTCCTAAGTGTTGAGGAAGTATTCTCACCCAGGACAGAAGTGAATCTTTTCTTCAGGGAGCAGGGGGGGAATGAGATTCTTCACTCCCCTTCTGTTCCCAAATATTGTGCACACAAATTTAAGACAGAATCACAGCAGGTTTCTTAGCTCAGGAAAATATTGTGAATAAATTACAAGAAAATAACTAAGAGTATTAATACAAGCTTCTCTCCAGGGAACAGCAATCTCAATCATGGGCATATATTTTACATGGCACCACAGAGCAAAAAATTAGTCAGTGGCAGAGAAATTCAAGAATCCTAAATCGAAGGACCTTTAGGAGTTAAAGAGGGGGGAAAATGAGATAGAGGAAGTGCAATCGTAAAATAGCCTGGACTGTGAACCTCAAAACAACGTCATAGCTTTAGTGTATCAAATTACTTTTTCAGTATTAAGTTACTTACCAATACAAATACCAATGCGGATGGCTTTTGCCCTTGCTGATGCCAATGCCGATGACGAAGCCAATAGGGTGACCAGACAGCAAATGTGAAAAATCGGGACGGGGGTGGAGGGTAATAGAAGCCTATATAAGAAAAAGCCCCAAAATCGGGACTGTCCCTATAAAACCGGGACATCTGGTCACCCTAGAAGCCGATGACGAAGCCGATGACGAAGCCAATGACGAAGCCGATGTGTGTATCAATGCCAGGCCCTAAAGAGAACAAAAATGTGAGCTAAAATATGGAACCATATTCATGTCAATAACCTACAGGAACTCATCCACAATCCATGCATATGAAGCCACACTTAGTACCCTAGATTATACCAGATATGAATGAAAAATTAATGGAGTCACATAAAATACCACATTATAAAATGAATAATTGTTAGCTACTGGAAACCATGATCTGACCAATCAACAACCTCACAAAGAAGAACAGCAACTTTTCAAGAGATTGCATAAATATGTATCTTGTAATACAGGCAGGAAAACCGTTGCAAAAATGGATGAACCAATTTCAGTTTAAAGGCTTTCTACAATATAAACCAAGGGATGTTAACTATTCTCTTAAACATGCTTCTAGGCTCTCATTTCCCAAGCCTGCACTGGCCAGCCATGTGCTTGCCAAAACACGGAGTAAGCACAGAATCATTACACGTGGGCTGTCTAGACGGGGTATCATAAAATCCACCCCAGCATATCGTCATAGGTTAGTGTTAGGATACGTCTACATTGCAACTATACACCTGCAGCTGGCCCATGCCTGCTTTCTCTGGCTAAGGGGCTCGGGCTAAGGGGCTGTTTAATGGTGATGCAGATATTTGGGCTCAGGCCTGTGACGCGCCCACCTTGCAGGGTCCTACGATACTGGCTCAAGTCTGAGGCCAAACGTCTAGACCACAATTAAACAATCCCTCAGTCCGAGCCCTGGGAGCACGAGTCAGCTGGCACAGAGTTTGTGCCATTGAAATGATCAGTCCTTGGAAGCCATAGAGCGATAGAAGATTTTCACACACCACCCTCTACTGCAGCCAATATTGTTATTAGTGTTGTCGCAATAGCATGAGAGGGCTCAAGTCATGACTCAGGGCCCCACTGTGCTAAGCGCTGTAGAACCACACAACAAAAAGAAGCTCCCTGCCTCCATCACTCTCATTACAGGTGCCATCAATCAGCCCATACAATAATATTCCTTACCCACCGTATTTGCCACGTCACTCTCCTTTTGAGAGGAATCAGAGGAATGGGCCAAGGTCAGAGCCCTGTGGTAATCCTTTGGAAAGTGGAAAGGGGAGAAGGACCCACCAAAAGGCTTTGATAACCAAAAGAAATGGTGCAGGAACAATGAGAGAGGTAGGAGAACCAGGAGAGCATAGAGCCTCCAAATGAACAACAAGCTCTTTATCAAGTTTTTACGCAAGCACAAAGTGAGCATCAGCATATTTGCATCTGTGAATAGCAGAATTGTAGAAACTGAAATGACCGTCACACTGTACATTTCATGTTTATGCAAGTGGAAATTTGAACCCGATATTCTAGACTTTTAGCAAATCCAAGTTCTTCCAATTTACCTGAGGAAGTACGAGCTACTTCTGCTCCTTCGGGAGGAACAGTTGTGGGTTTCTCCAAGGATGAGACTAAGGCAAAAAGAAGAGGGAAAGCAGTTATGAACATTACATCAGTCTCCCGTCACCAACTGGCCACTCAGAGTCAGGAGCTTGCCAAACTAATGTTTAGGAATCTGCATCTTTAGAGACAAGACATACTTTTCCCACTTACACGTTGTCATAGCGAGAGTCCACGTACTATCAGTCGGTCTACCTTGCAGACTGCTGCTGGGATCCCATTCATATATTCTAGGGGAAGCCCATAGCAACCCCTACAATGAGCTGCCTACCACTTTCCTTTACAAAAGATCTCTCTCTCTCTCTCTTTTTTTTTTTTTTAAGAGCTGTAACAGTTCTGTGGTTTGCAGCAGAGATGTGAAAGGCTCAGTGTAGTGCCATGAGTTACAAGCTGCCAAAATCTGTCATTTCCCTTCAGTTTTACTCATCAAAACTTCCTAGAGTGACTTCTAAATCCCTGAACATGCTGTTCTCACGGAGCGTTCTCGGCAAGGTGTTGCCATGTGCAACTCAGAACTATGCAATTCCAGCCCTCACGTCAAAATATCCTTTAGCCTAGGAGAAGATGCACTGGGTTGGGAACCAGGAGATGATGAGTTCAACTCTCACTATTTCTACTGACTGGTGTTAACAATCCTGCGCCCTTCGAAACTCAAGTTATCACTGAGGAACCCATCCTCCCTGAACGAAAGTTACACAAGCTCAGAAGAGAACCCAGATCTCTACTATGGCAGACCCAAGTCTCATCCACTTAGCCTAACCGAAAGAATTTGCCAAATCTAAATACTTGGCTACGCGGTGTGTACAATGAGGCTATTTGTGCATATATAATCCATTGTTTTAGTGTGTTGTTCCCCCTCCTCTAGTGGTTGGTCCATATAACAATTTACTCCTGCTGCCACCTATTATAATTAGTTCTTTAACTTGATAGAGCTCTGTGCTGCAGCACCTTAGATGAAACAATCCCTTAGCCCAAGCCCCGGGATCCCGAGTCAGCTGGCACGGGCCAGCCACAGATTTTTGAATTGCACTGTGGACATATTCTTAGATGTAAAAAGCAATGTAATCAGTATTGCAAATTATCCAAATAGATTGTTTCAAGAGACAGACTTTAGCTGTCCTTACTAGAGTAAGGTCATTTAGTATCTTCCATAGCTGCTGGTTAAACATTACATGAGAATCCAGCAGATGGCAACGAAACTGATTAAGGGGCTGGGGCACATGACTTATGAGGAGAGGCTGAGGGAACTGGGGTTTTTCAGTCTGCAGAAGAGAAGAGTGAGGGGGGATAAGATAGCAGCCTTCAACTACCTGAAGGGGCGGGCGGTTCCAAAGAGGATGGAGCTAGGCTGTTCTCAGTGATGGCAGATGACAGAACAAGAAGCAGTGGTCTCAAGATGCAGTGCAGGAGGTTTAGTTTGGATATTGGGAAACACTATTTCACTAGGAGGGTGGTGAAGCACTGGAATGGGTTACCTAGGGAGGTGGTGGACTCTCCATCCTTAGAGGTTTTTAAGGGCTGGCTTGACAAAGCCTTGGCTGGGATGACTTAGTTGGTGTTGATGCTGCTTTGAGCAGGGGATTGGACTAGATGACCTCCTGAGGTCTCTTTCAACCCTAATATTCTATGATTTTATGAAATGGGTAACTCCTTGCCACAGACTGAACATAGAAATCAGACTCATGTAAAAGCAATGCTCAGACTAAGATTTTTAGGGAAATTGTATGAAAGATTATAATAGTAACAATGAGGGCAAAGAGTGCTCTGAAGTGGCCTTTCAATGGCTCCTGGAATTACTGAACCTATTTGCCCTTAGGAAATACATCACTGACAAATGTATAGTCTTTAATATTAAGAATGTTAGTATGAAAAATGGTGTGTACATATTCACTTGTATCCATATTGTCCATCATAACTGTAGGTGTAGGACTCAGGTTTACTGATGGCTTCAGTGTTGGCAGAAGCCCACAGTTTGGGTTCTTTTTCGTTGTTGTTGTTGTAGTATGAATAAAGCTCAAATGAAAAACATTTTAAAAACCAGGCAGGAAACTGGCTAATGGAGAAAAAAGAGTTAGGGGAAAAAAAAAGAAATCTAGCTGATTTAGAAACAAATTTATAGTTGCGGTCTCCCTAAGTTATTGACTAGAATTTGTATTGAATGTATTTATTTTTGGCAGAAATTCAATGCGATGCCAATCTCATGCACCTAATTCAGCCACATGGACCAGCAACATTCAGGGATTCCTTAGTGCAATAGATTTGAAAAACAATCGAAAGTATGTCGCCAGTTCCAGTTCTCAAGCTCCCTACAGCCAGGTTTCCCTGCTCAGCAACACACATTGCGCTACCCAGTCTAACAGCTCAAGTGTTTTCTCTCTCCCCTCAGTACCTCACCTTCACCTTCAGGCTCAGCAGACTTGCCAGTTGTGTTCAGCACAGAACCTGTACGGAAAATAAAGTTTTATAAAATACTCGAGGTGCTCTCCACACAACTGACTATTTTAAATACCAAAAAGCCGGCACAGATTCCAGGCATGTAAAGACATCAACACCCACAAACAGACTGGAGTGAGATTTATCTTGCCAAGCACAGGACAAAACATATTGAATTTTAAAGAATCAAATCCACAAATGCTGATATTCTCTCCACAAGATATTTGAAGAAGAGCCCCCAAGCATGACTGAAAGCACGGTCAGGCGGAATAACTGCTAAATTCAATCCCCTCCCAGTGTTTTACCGGCTTTATTTTCTCTCCTATTTCTCTCTGTTGGGTATACTGTCAAGTCTGCACAAAGCAGAAGATCCACACGCATTAGGCGCATCACCCCTATCCTCATTCCAAGAGCTAATTCTTTCATCTGTAAATTAACTAGTCCTGAATTCTCATCCTTGGGATAACCATATGGATTTGGAGACTAACTGTCTTTGTCCCAGTAAAACCTACACCTAGGAAAGAGTTTGTGCCACTGAAATGATCAGTGCTTGGATGCCATAGAGCGATAGATTTTCACACGCCACCCGCTACTGCAGCCAATATTGTTGTTATTAGTGTTGTCGCAATAACACTAAATACTTGGCTACGCGGTGTGTACAATGAGGCTATTTGTGCATATATAATCCATTGTTTTAGTGTGTTGTTCCCCCTCCTCTAGTGGTTGGTCCATATAACAATTTACTCCTGCTGCCACCTATTATAATTAGTTCTTTAACTCGATAAAGTTGTACATTGCAGTACCTTAGGACCAAGAGTCAAACCTCAATGACACATGGAGGTAGAGGACGGGACATTAGTTTCACATAGACTTCTTTTTCTTTTTAAAAAGCCCAGAAGTTACTTAAAGTCCACAGCAGAAATAAGTTATTAAAATTGTAGAGCACTCAGAAGTTAGGAATCACAGAATTAACGTTACCCAGGAGATTTTAATTTTTTCTCCTTGTGTGTAAAAATGTAACCATTTTAAAGTGTAATTAGTTCTGTGTTTTCACAAAATGTGAGGCATTACCTTCCTTAGATTTACAAGACTTTCTGCTCTCAAACTTTACTCCACTCCCAACATCTGTTCAGCTAGAAGATTTTGACTCCATTAAACAAATCCCGGATAATAGCCTCATCAGAACACATCCTTCCCCCACATTAGCGGGGGAGGAATAGCTCAGTGGTTTGAGCATTGGCCTGCTAAACCCAGGGTTGTGAGTTCAATCCTTGAGGGGGCCATTTAGGGATCTGGGGCAAAAATTGGGGATTGGTCCTGCTTTGAGCAGGGGGTTGGACTAGATGACCTTCTAAGGTCCCTTCCAACTCTAAGATTCTATGATTATATACAAGGAGTGGGGACTCTTTGATTGACATTCTTGAAAGACAACACTTGCGTTCTACAATGTTCCAAACCTGAAAGCTTAAATTAGAACTTTCTTTCTAATTACAGCTGGTTCTAGACCAGATGACGATTGCCCTGTTGACAGATCCACACCAGGTAGTGTCCAAAAGGACAAAAAAAGTTAAAGCAAATAAATTGGGAAGACGTTTTAATACTGGGTTTCACTCCCAAACAGCCTCAGATTTTGAGTGTGGAGTCCAGGGTTGGTTGGTTTTGAGGGAAAGGGAGGAGAATAGTTAACAGGGAGGAATAACACTAAATAAAAAAAAGTTGGACAAAAGACTTCAAAAACAGCAGAGATTATTTGGTGAGGAATGAGAAACTAATCAAACCTCACCATCCCCGTGTTCAGGGTTCAAGTGTGTTTAGGTCATTAGTTGAGTTGGAATCTATGCACCAGACAGCAAGTTCAAGGGGAATGCTCTGTAGGGATTGAGAGGGCTGTGGGTTTTTTTGTTTGAAGTGTGGATTCTACAGAAGGCACCAGCAACACAATGGATCCTCCTACACTTTCATCATGTCTCCCCGCTCCCAAAAATATCTACGTGATCGACGTAATCTAAATTCAGTGAATATAAAACACATATTAAAGTTCTGTAACAGTTACTCTGCAACTGCTCCAGTCATGAGTTCTTCTTAAAACCATAAAAATAGCCTGACCTTGACAAGTTGGAAGTTGACTCCATTCAACTTGATCTCCCTTCAGCAAACATTGGATGAAAGTCCGCCCACGTAATCTGAACCTAAAGAAAAGAGAAAAAGTTTCTTACCTAACTCTCTAATTACTCCTGTAACAGTCCAGAATTTTGTAATGGGGGTTCTTTCTGCCAGTAAGTGACCATGTAGGGTCATTCCTGCTGTAAGTACCAACATGATCTCTAGGACCAAGGAATGATGAGTAGTTAAAGTCAATGCAGAACAAGCAAATAGGTGGGTATAATATTGCAGAGACCATGTTAGCAGGTGAAATCCTTCCCCTTAAAGTCTATACCAGCTAGATGCTTGGGAATTTCTGGGCAATATCTTTGTTAATCCTTAGCAAAGGGAAACAAGGAAGTCTCTCTTCTCCACATTTTGTAATGCTTCTTATTTCTTACATCTCCAGAAGGTAGAAGAAGTCCCTAAATAAGTTCCAGAATTTGAAAAATGCTAAGGCAATTAGTAATTTTTCAGAGTGTTAATCTTCTCAAAGTGTTCGCATGTCAAAGAGGTTTGGATTTGCAGAGTAGGAGGCTTCGTCACACCTCCCTCGTGCCAATCTCCAGAACAGCGTTCGGGATGTGTGCTGCTGGCATTCTACACCTTTGATTACTGTCCCAGATAAATGGGTAGCAAAGTACTAAAAAGGGGTATCTCTGTCACTCGGGAAATCAGTAGCTCAGCCTGCTTAGTGCCATCATTCCTCTTCCTATTTTAACTCTGCTCTTCTACTAATGAGTTGTCAAAAGTCCACATCCAAGACCCACTTAGCCAGACCTCTGGCTAATTCTTGCACAGGAAGTACTGCATACTAGCAATGCAGTCACTTAGCCTTCACTACATCCTTTATCTCTACAGGCTAAAGGTTGTGGCCTTATTTATTTGGCAAGGAGGTTTAGGGAAACAGATGAGAGGTCCACCTAGTAAAGCTGGTCTCTGTAGGTTCTTTCACCGGTCTGCTGAAACGGCAGGGACTAACAAGGAAAGACATGAACATTGTTTGTGGCCAGGTGGGTACTGCTTTTCTTCCAATTTAAAACATTACAAACAAAAGCCACTTGTGCTGACAGCAACAACAAGGAGAGAAGACAGCTGCCCAAGGGCTGTCCCGCTGCTGCCACTCTTTCAAAACCTTAACATCTTAATGTCCAAACCTGATTAGCCCATTTAAACCAAAGCTTTCATTGGCGGACACAATTCCAAGGTGTGTAGCTCTTGTACACTTCTGCATAGGAAAATATGAAGTATCACAACAATAGCTTGGACATTCTTCTGGGTGCAACTCAGATGCAGTATTGCCTAGAGGAAAAACCACTGGACTGGGACTCAGGAAACTTGGATCCCATTCTCATTTCTGCCTCTGGCCTGTGGGTGACCTTGGAAAGTCACTTCCTCTCTGCGCTTCCTTTTTCCCCCATCTGTAATATGGGGTAAACAATACTGACCTCCTTTGTAAAGTGATTGTTATTACATCACCTGAGTAGTAGGCTGATGGCTCAGCTACAGGAAAAGGCAGTCTCTTTTTCTCCCAATCTCTGTGGGGTTTGAAGACATAGAATCATAGGACTGGAAGAAAGCTCCAGAGGTTTTCTAGTCCAGTTCCCTACACTCAGGCAGGACGAAGTATAATCTCCCATCCCTGACAGGTGTTTGTGTAACCTGCTCTTAAAGATCTACAATCAGAGAGATTCCACAACTTTCCTAGGCAATTTATTCCATAACCAACAACCATAACCCTTCCAATCATTCTGATCCCAGCACAGGGAATCTAACCCTTGTTGCCTGCACAAAGCACCTACATGGGTAATACAGTTAAAAACCAAATGATGTATTAATTAAAACAAATGCATCCATGCTCATGCCATGTGATTCCCTGTTTAATTACAATGATGTCCAGGAAGTACCTGCACAATCCAGTGAAAGTAAAACCCAATCACATATTATGGTAGTTTTTGCCAACAGCAGCTTGAACAAATTGAAGAGCACCCCATGATACCGTAGCTGCACCTGCTTCCTTCCAACTTAATCTTTCAACTGGAGGACTGAGGGATCATGATCCACACCTGGCCAAATTCAGCTTGAAGGTTATACTTTTTCAATAGGACCCTGAAGCCAGGACAGCAGATCTGTAGCACCTGCCAGATTAGGTTTTTTAATTAAATCAGAATTTATATAATTAATTTTCCAATGTTCACCAGCAGTTCTATGCCAAACTAAGCTCCGTGAATTAATCAGCACCGGTTGCCCAACACTCACCCTTCATCACAAATGATGTTTACTTTTGCACCATACAGGTAATTTGTTACATCCCCAACAGCTCTGCCATGCTCTGGTCCTTTTGGAACACCACAAGATTTCCCTAGCACAGAACAAGATCAGTGTTAGCGTGTTATGTTGATGCAACAAACTCTAACATACTTAGAAGAGACTATGGCCAGGGTGGCAAATTGTGGATCACGAGCCGCATGTGGCTCTTTTACAGTGAAAGTGCAGCTCACCGAGCCCTCCTAACACACTTGGCCGGGGGGGAGCTTGGCACCTCTGCCTTGGGGCAGGATAGTGGGCTAGGGGCTTCTGTCCAGCAGGGAGGCAGGTCTCAGGGCTTCAGCAGGAGCGGGTTTGAAGCCCCGACCCCCTGCAGGTGCCTCCTGCTCCAGCTCTTGAACTTCTGAAGATTGTTGTATGAGGCTCAAAAGGTCAGTAAGTTTGGCCACGCCTGGACTATGGCAATGGCAGACTAGCAGTCCAGTTAGTTCACTCCCCTCTCTGGGGTTTATCCTACTTAACCGTGGATATTCTTATTCTCCATATTAAGTGTTTAATTATATCACTTTGTCAACTTCAATGACAGAGACTCCTCCTACCTGGTACAGGGAGTTATTTGTGATGCTTCCTCTGGTGCCAGGCACTTATTACCAGAAAGAACAAACTATCAGAAATTCACCATGTCCACATGCCGAACAGAAGAGACATGCTGCATTCAGGGAGCCACAGAGAAAGCTACAAACAGCACTAATGAGTATATTAGGAAAACATCTCTGTCCTTGATGTGGACAAGGATTTTTGCACATAAAAATATATGGCCTATTATATACATCAAGTATTTTCCTAATCAGGCATGCCAGACTACTTGTGTCTAAGACTGCACATGAAATTCACATCAGTATTAAGATATAGCCTATGTTTGTCAAACAGAATATAATACATACATGCAAGGAGCTGTGGTTAAGAGTGATCACTCAGTTGGCTCCTTCCTCTCACCCTATATTAATGTAGGTTTTTGCATGGAATACAACAGATACAGACTCAATATAGGTAGCTTTGCCAAAACCTATGGTATTCTTCACAATGCAGGCCATTCGTCATTAAAGTTTGGTTATGTATTTTGGTATTTGAACAACTTTGCCATAAATATAGTTATTAAATATTGCATTTATTTTTAATATGGTGATTCACTTTGGTTGAACTGTATGCTGAATGAGTGGTCTCTGAGGCAAGAATTTTAACAAGAACAACAAAAATAATGCTATTATTCTCCTTCACATATAGTTTCCAGGGATACTGTGCTCACCATTTTTAAATGGATATTTACCACATTATCATATTAACTTTGCTGCATTATTTGTGATTTCCTATTGCTGCTGGGAAGCAAAACGAACACAATGAAAAGGTTAACTACTGCAAGTGCTGTCTAAAGTTCAATAGTGCTCACTTTGCTTTCTCTCTCCATTTAAAGCTTAATTGAAATTTAACATCAAAACTTGACAAAAAGGTTTTTCAAATTAAAACTGACAGGCCAGTGCTGAAATGTGGACCAGCTACTGTGACAATGTTCCTCCTCTACCTTGGTGAGTCCTGCGCTTATTGGCGGATTTTGATCGCCTCAGAGATCTTCCCCTCTGGTAGAACCCACAGTCAAATTCCTCCTGTGTCTGATCAGGAGTTGGGAGGTATGTGGGGAACCCGGGCCCGCCCTCTACTCCGGGTTCCAGCCCAGGGCCCTGTGGATTGCAGTTGTCTATAGGGTTTCCTGTAACAGCTGCGTGACAGCTACAACTCCCTGGGCTACTTCCCCACAGCCTCCGCCCAACACCTTCTTTATGCTTACTGCCACAGGCGCCGACTTTCTGTGGCGCCGGTGGGAGCTCACGCCCAGCGTCGGGGGCAGGGCCCCGCTTCCGACGCCGGGCCCCGCCCCCGACGCCGGGCCCCGCCCCCGACGCCGGGGGACGTTGCGGGGCCCCGCCCGCGACGCCAATGCAACGTCGCCCGGCGTCGGGGGCGGGGCCCCGCAACGTCTCCCGGTGCTAAGGTAAGATGGCGGCGGGCCCCGGGGTTGGCGAGGAGCTGGCCGCAGGTCCCGGGGATGGCGGGGAGCTGCCGGTGGGTGCGGAGCACCCACCAATTTTTCCCCGTGGGTGCTCCAGCCCCGGAGCACCCACGGAGTCGGCGCCTATGCTTACTGCAGGACCTTCCTCCTGATGGTCTGCTGATGCTTGTACTCCTCAGTCCTTCAACTCTTCTCACTCTCAACTCCTTGCATGCCTCTTGCTCCCAGCTCCTCACACGCAACACCACAAACTGAAAGGAGCTCCTTTTTAAACCCAGGTGCCCTGATTAGCCTGCCTGTCTTAACTGATTCTAGCAGGTTCTTCTTAATTGGCTCCAGGTGTTCTAATTAGCCTGCCTGCCTTAAATTGGTTCCAGAATGTTCCTGCTTGTTCTAGTTTAGCCCCTGCCCTGGTCACTCAGGGAACAGAAAACTATTCATCCAATGGCCAGTATATTTGCCTGCTATCAGACTTCTGTACCCCACTTGTCTGGGTCTGTCACATATCCCTCCCCCCTGCTCAACACCAAGGGGGTGGGCAGCTTGGGACGCCAGACAGTGCACACGTGACAAGCCATCGGCATTGCCATGACGGCTCCCTGCTCTGTGTTGCGCACGGAACTGGAAAGGTTGGAGGGATAAGAACCACCTGGTCACCCTAGTGTTCTTCTCCTTGTTCCGCTGCATCCATTGAAGAGGGGCATGGTCGGTCACGAGGACAAATCTGCACCCGAGCAGGTAGTAGCGCAGCGTATCCATGGCCCATTTTACGGCGAGGCACTCTCTCTCCACCACGGCATATTTTTGCTCCCTCAGAAGGAGTTTCCTACTGAGGTAGAGAATTGGATGTTCCTCTTCCCCAACCATCTGTGATAGAACGGCCCCTAACCCTACTTCCGATGCATCCGTCTGCAGGATAAATTCCTTGGTGAAATCTGGGGCTATCAGTATGGGGTTACTGCAGAGGGCAGTCCGTAGGTCTGTGAACGCTCTGTCAGCTCCGTCAGACCATCTCACCAGATCAGGTCCACGGGCTTTCACTAGGTGTCAGGGGGCTAGTCCTTGTGGCAAAGTGGGGGATAAATCGTCGGTAATACCCCACCACACCTAGGAATGCCCGGACTTGCTTCTTGCGACGTGGTCGGGGCCAATTTTGGATGGCCTCTAACTTGTTCAGTTGGGGTTTTACCAGACCTTTTCCTACAATGTAGCCAAGATATTTGGCCTCCGTAAACCCTACAGCACACTTAGCAGGGTTAACTGTAAGGCCAGCTCGCCTGAAGGTATCGAGGACTGCCTCCACCTTCTCAAGGTGGGTTTCCCAGTCTGGGGTATGAATGACCACATCGTCCAGGTAGGCAGCCACATAATGATTATGGGGGCGTAATAGCTTATCCATGAGGCGCTGGAAGGTAGCTGGGGCCCCATGTAGTCCAAAAGGGAGGACAGTATATTGAAAAAGACCCTCTGGTGTAGAGAACGCAGTCTTTTCCTTTGTGTCTCTGGCAAGGGGAATTTGCCAGTACCCCTTTGTCAAGTCTAGGGTAGTCAAGTACCGGGCATTGCCCAGACGGTCCACTAACTCATCTATGCGAGGTATGGGGTACGCGTCAAATTGGGATACCTCGTTTAGTCGCCGGAAGTCATTGCAAAACCTTGCGGTGCCATCAGGTTTGGGCACCAGTACGATTGGGCTGGACCACTGACTGTGGGATTCTTTGATGATCCCCAACTCCAGCATCTTTTTTACTTCTGCTTTTATTTCCTCCCTTTTGGCCGCTGGCACCCTGTAGGGCCTCATTGTTACTCGGGCCCCAGGGTTTGTGACGATGTGGTGATATGTCTCGGTTGTTCGACCCGGTTTTGTGGAGAACACATCTTGGTTCCGGAAGATCATCTCAGACACCTCATTCTTCTGGTCTGCTGTTAAATCGGGAGACACTCTCACTTGTTTGGAAGGTTTGTTTTCCTGGGGTAGGTCTTTTCGGACAGCTGCGCATGCCTCTTGTGCATGCCAGGGTTTCAGAAGGTTGATGTGATATATTTGTTCTTGTTTCCGACGTCCTGGCTGCCGCACCTTGTAGGTTACTTCCCCGACGGGTTCAACCACCTCATAGGGCCCCTGCCATTGGGCCAGAAGCTTGCTTTCTGCCATGGGTACCAACACCATCACCCGATCCCCTGGTTGGAACTGTCGGATTTTTGCCTGGCGATTGTAATGGGTTCGCTGGGCCTCCTGTGCCTTTTCCAAATGTTTCCGTACAATAGGGGTGACCCGGGCTATCCGGTCTCGCATCTGCAATACATGCTCTATTATATTTCTCCCCTCACTGGGTTCCTCTTCCCAGATCTCTTTGGCGATATCTAGTATGCCACGGGGGTGGCGCCTGTATAATAATTCGAAGGGGGAAAACCCAGTTGAGGCCTGAGGTACCTCCCGGATAGCGAACATAAGGTAAGGTAGTAGCGTGTCTCAGTCCTTCCCATCCCAACTTACCACCTTCCTTATCATAGCTTTGAGGGTTCGGCTAAACCTTTCTACCAGCCCATCAGTCTGCAGGTGATAGACTGAAGTTCTCAGGGCATGTATATGGAGCAGCGTACAGAGGTCCTTCATTACCTTCGACATAAATGGAGTCCCTTGATCTGTTAATATCTCCTTTGGTAGCCCCACTCAGGCAAAGATCCCCACCAGCTCTTTGGCTATCGTTTTAGAGGCTGTGTTCCGCAGGGGGACGGCTTCTGGGTAGCGAGTAGCATAGTCCAAAACAACAAGTATATATTGGTGACCCCGAGCCGGCTTCTCCAGGGGTCCCACTAGGTCCATGGCTATTCGCTCGAAGGGGACTTCTATGATGGGAAGGGGTACTAAAGGTGCCCTCAAATGGGGACAGGGACTGTGCAGCTGACACTCTGGACAGGACGCACAGTACCTCCTCACTTCTTCATGTACTCCAGGCCAGAAAAATCGTCGTAGGACCCATGCCAGGGTCTTTTCTACCCCCAAATGCCCCCCCAAAAGATGACTATGGGCAAGGCTTAATACAGCATTCTGGTGTTTTTGAGGTACTAGGATCTGCTGTACCTTCTGCCCCTGTACTGGTGCAACCCGGTATAAGAGATCCTTCTTCATTATGAAGTAGGGTCCTGGTCCCTGGATTTTCCCTTCCACGGGAACCCTGACTATTTCAGTCACCTCTTTCCTAATGTTGTCGTATCTTGGGTCTTCAGCCTGGTCCCGTCCAAAATTTCCTCTCCCGGGGCTAATCTGCCCAAGATCTAGGGGGCCAGTCTCTGTTGCCTCTGCTGGTTCAGAGGCGTTAGGGTGGGGGTCAGACTCGGGTGCTTCTCCCTCCTGGGTGGCCTCTTGTTCAGCTGCACAGGTCAGCCTCCCTATGAGAGCGACCCTCTGGCTTTGGGTCAGTATTCGGGTTCCCAAGGCCTTAGCTGCCCTTCTTTCCCTTTTCGTCTTTCTACCCTGTCTGGGAGTGGGGAACAAATCTGGGGATATTTCAGAGAAGATTGGGGGTTGACAGTCTACTGTGGATGCCTCACTAATTTCAGGGTTCCCTTCTTTCTCCAATCCCCCTACTGGGAGTAAGTCTCCAAACCCTGGGAAGTCTCTCCCTATGAGCACTGGGTATGGGAGTTTAGGGACTACACCTGCTGCTACCTCAGTAGTGTTTCCTTGGATTTCGATTTTTACTGGGATGGTGGGGTAGTAACTAACTGCCCCATGGACACAGGTTATCCCCGTACGTTTAGCCTGCAGCAGCTGACTACGCTTCACGAGCCTCCCTGAGATGAGCGTGATAGCACTCCCTGAATCAACCAGTGCTGTGGTCTCTACCCCATTTAGTTTCACTGGTCTGGTGTACATATGTGGGGTTGGTGAGACCCCCACAAGGTGGATTAGGGAGCATGGGTCTGCCCAATTTCCCAGGTTACACTGCATAGGCTCCTCAGCATTGGGACACTGTGCAGCTATGTGTCCCCACTCTCCGCAGGCATAACATCTGTATGGAACCCTAGGCATTCCCTGGTCTGTTTGTTTGGGCAGTCTAATATCATGAACTTCTTCCCCCTCAGTGCTCCGACTCTTTGTGGCCTCTGGTGGGCCTTCAGCCCCTCTCTTTTTCCACCTGGGCTCTCCTGGTGGCCCAGTCACTCGAGCTCTTGGGTTTGGTGCTGCTAGTTTAACCCGGGGTTCCGCTTCCTTAACTGGTCTGGTCAGCTCCCTTGCCATCCTTCGCCTCTCTACCAGTGCAACAATCTCGTCATAGGTGGAGGGTTCATTCTGGTTTACCCATGTGCGAAGGTCTGGCGGTAGTCCCCTCATGTATCGGTCAATGACCAGAACCTCTAGTATCTCTTCTGGACCCCGGGACTCCGTTCGCAACCACTTTCGTGCAAGATGGATGAAGTCATACAATTGGGACCGTGGGGTTTTGTCTTCCTGGTACCTCCACTCGTGATACTGCTGGGCCCGCACTGTGGTCGTTACCCCAGATCTGGCCAGGATCTCTGCTTTCAGCTGTGGGTAGTCTGCTGCAGCCTCTTCAGGCAGATCATAGTAGGCCTTCTGGGCCTCCCTGCACAGGAATGGGGCGAGGATGCCAGACCACTGATCTCGAGGCCAGGCCTCCCGTAGGGCTGTCCTCTCAAAGGCCAGGAGATATGCCTCTATGTCATCCTTCCCCGTCATTTTCTGCAGGCAATTGCTGGCCCGTATCTTCCGCGTCCCATCATGGCCATGGTTCATCTCTGTAAGGGCCTTCACTTGGTTTACTAATTCCCGGAACATAGTCCGGTCTTGAGCGGCCTGGTCCATCAACAGGCGATTTGTCTCCTGCTACAGCCGCACTGCCTCCTGTTGGGCAACTGCCTGGACACGGGTAGCTTCCTGCTGGGCAGCTGTGGCTTGTATCAGTGCCCGTACTACATCTTCCATTGTGGTGAAGAAAAAAAATAAACCCGCTCCCTTTTTTTTTTTAAACACCCCTCTTCTTCCGCCATGCTGTGCACACCACAATCCCACCTCTAACACCAGTTGTGACAAAGTTCCTCCTCTACCTTGGTGAGTCCTGCGCTTATTGGCAGATTTTGATCGCCTCAGAGATCTTCCCCTCTGGTAGAACCCACAGTCAAATTCCTCCTGTGTCTGATCAGGAGTTGGGAGGTATGTGGGGAACCCGGGCCCGCCCTCTACTCCGGGTTCCAGCCCAGGGCCCTGTGGATTGCAGTTGTCTATAGGGTTTCCTGTAACAGCTGCGTGACAGCTACAACTCCCTGGGCTACTTCCCCACAGCCTCCGCCCAACACCTTCTTTATGCTTACTGCAGGACCTTCCTCCTGATGGTCTGCTGATGCTTGTACTCCTCAGTCCTTCAACTCTTCTCCCTCTCAACTCGTGTGCCTCTTGCTCCCAGCTCCTCGCACGCAACACCACAAACTGAAGGGAGCTCCTTTTTAAACCCAGGTGCCCTGATTAGCCTGCCTGTCTTAATTGATTCTAGCAGGTTCTTCTTAATTGGCTCCAGGTGTCCTAATTAGCCTGCCTGCCTTAAATTGGTTCCAGAAAGTTCCTGCTTGTTCTAGTGCAGCCCCTGCTCTGGTCACTCAGGGAACAGAAAACTATTCATCCAATGGCCCATAGGCGCCGACTTCGTGGGTGCTCCGGGGCTGGAGCACCCACGGAGAAAAATTGGTGGGTGCTCCGCACCCACCGGCAACTCCCCGCCCGCCCCAGACCCGCGGCAAACTTACCGGCACCGGGAGACGTTGCGGGGCCCCGCCCCCAATGCTGGGCAACGTCGCGTCGTCGTCGGGGGCGGGGCCCCGTAACGTCACCCGGCGTCGGGGGCGGGGCCCGATGTCGGGCGGGGCCCCGCCCCCGACGCCGAGTGACGGCACCCACGGGCGGAACCGGAAGTCCGTGCCTGTGCAATGGCCAGTATATTTGCCTTCTATCAGACTTCTGTACCCCACTTGTCTGGGTCTGTCACACTACTTAATACAAAACACTCCTATCTGCTCACAGAGAGCCACTCGCTCAATGGAGAGAGAAAAGTGACAAAAAAGACACCCACCTCTACAGAACTCAGGGACTTCTGACCATGTTAAATTCTCAAGACAAGTAACGACAGGTCTCAGTTCGGTCCTCTCATATCCTGGACGACAGACATAACTCACAGTGGTCCCACCAGGATGGTAATTCTTCATCTCATCTTCCTTACTTAAGAAAGCAGATCTGATCCTTGGTGGGGCAGGACAGCTAGCTAGGGGGGGTGGAAAAGACACAGGGTCTGAAAGATTTAGCTCTAAAGATAGGCATAAAATTGTACTTTTAGCTTTCTATTTATATATAAACACACACACACATATATACATCTATACATATATTTAAAAAACAGAAGCACTAAGTGTGCACAGCTCTGTAACATAAGTGAAGGGTACAAAACAGATAACAGGTACCCTGCCCCAAAAGTTTATGACTTAGAGGCAGCAGCCGCTATTACAGTACAGCCACAGAACAGCATATGAGCATTATAGAAGGACACTTTACAAAATATGTAGGGGAAGGGAGATTTAAAAAAAAATATTTTTAAGGAAGAGAGGCAAGTAATTTGGACAAAGTTAACTGGATGCTGCTCCAAGCAGCGGGTGATAGGAACTAAGGAGTAAAAAAGAAAAGGAAGGAGCTAAGAGACAGAAAGGCATTAGTAAGCATGTAGAAAGAGAACAACAGATTTTCCCCGTTCCTCATCTCCAATTCTAACTGACCATTCTGTTTACAACCACCACACAGTTGTCTTCTTCAACTCTAATCTTGTGACCCTCTCCAGTCTGTGTCCATCCTCTCCACTTTATTGAAGTCTCACACAATTCCCAGGGCCTCTACCCCACCCCATTCTCCCTGACCTCTTAGTGCCTTGGACACCATCAAGCATTTCTACTTCTTTAAATCTCATCATCTACTGGCTTTTGTCACTGCATCCTCTCAGTTTTTCTCCTGTCTCTTCCATCTCATGCTTTCTGTTCTAGTTATGTGTATCCTCCAACTCCCCCTCCTCCTCAGCCCAATCAGCAAGAATCTGCCAGGATTCTCTCCTCGGCCCACCCTCTTTTCCTTGTGCACCCTGTCTTTGGGATTCCATCTGCTCTCACAGCTTTGGATGTGATCATTATATTGACAACTCACAAAACTCCCATTTGGATTCCCTGCCAGTAGCTTAAACTACACATGACAAAAACAGAGCTTGTGTTCCCTCACAAATCTTTCCTTCTCCACGTCCTCAGTCGCCACTGATTGAAGAAAATCATCCTCCTCTCAGCTGCTCACGCCTGTAATCTGGGCATTAGTTTTGACTCAGCCCTTTCAATGGACTCTCATGTTCTGGTTATATCTAAATCTTACCATTTTCCCATCATAAGTTCTCCAAGATCCAGGTTCTCTCATCCAGGCCCTTATAGTCTTCTCCATGGACTTGGCTTTTATTCAGGTGGTGTCAACCCCTATTCTGCACATCTCTCCACCGGGACTCCCTTCTTTACCACATCAAAAATAAGCTTCGTATCTTCTCTTTCTAACACATCTCGTCACAGCCCTGCCTTACCTACCAGATGTCTCATCTCATGATGTCAACTACCAGCTGAGCTTTACCAACACACCCCACCTTCATCGCCTCTTCATCCACTTCTCCTAGAGAACCTCCAGACTTTCTTCCTTACCCATGAGATGGGCTCCCTGAAAAAATTCATAACCGCTACCTTAACCTCTAAAAAAACCTGCTCTACTCCCTATAGAACCCTGCTACTTTATACAAGCCAGAAACGAGACAAGCCACACTGCACGCACAGCTAATTTACATGAAAACATGCTGCCCTCCCTCCTCGCCACCTTCACCCATTTGTTTCATCCATGGGGCCCATGATACCCAATTGGGACCTTTATGCAATATTGTAATATAAGTGGTACTATGCAGGTAAATCATTTCTGAAACAGCTTTATTTCATATTTGCCAGGTGATGCAGCAAAACTGTCTGAGCATCCCGAGGAGGGAGGCATCCCCACCTATTTCTGTGCAGTCAAAACTCAAATATAAAATTACTTCCCATTCCTGACGGTCTAAACCGCACATTCCTGAATCAAGCACAAGCTGTCTCACCGATAGATGCTCCCAGATTGCTTTGCAACAAGATTCTTGAATAAGCAGGTGAATTGTATATGGTCACTGATCCAGCAAGGAACTTGAAACTAGTTATTAAAGGTAATTTTGAGTAGACCTATTCTATGGGGGAAAGTCTTACATTCCCATCAGCGAAGGGTGGCCCGAGCAAATTTGTGCCAGAGAAAATAAAATACTTACGACCACAACACTCTCCAATGGTTGACCACTCTGAGTTTGAAAGGCAAACGACAGTATTTGACTTTCCAGGGATTTTAACAAATCCATCAAGGCACCTGTATGTCACTTCTGTGTTGATAGGGAACCCCTCTGTGCGATTATCACGGGGAACGGCATGCCTGAGCCTTGGCGGGGCCCCACACAGACCTATCAGAAAAACATAAAAACATACTCTCATTTCAATAGGAGAGAGATTTTAAATAATTTCACACAGCTGCCTTAATTGAAAAGGATAATGATAATAACTTCACTGCATTATTTGTGATTTCCGATTGCTGCTGGGAAGCACACGAACACAATGAAAAGCTTAACTACTGCAAGCACTCAAGGATCAGGGCGTTAGTTTTGACTCAGCCCTTTCTATCGACCCTCATGTCCTGGCTATATCCAAATCTTGCAATTTTTCCTTCTTAAGTTCTCCAAGATCCAGCTTTTCTCAGTCCAGACTGCCAAAGCTCTGATCGAGGCCCTTAAATTCTTCTCTATGGACTTGGTTACTTTTCAGGTTCTCTCAACCCCTATTCTGTGCATTCCTCCACCGGGTCTCCCTTCTTTACCACCTCAAAAATAAGCTTTGTATCCTCTCTTTCAAAGCACATCTCATCACAGCCCTGCCTTACCTACCAGATGTCACATCTCGTGTCAACTACCAGCTGAGCTCTACCAACATACCTGTCAGACAGGCTCCCTGAAAAAAGTCACAGCCGCTACCTTAACCTCTAAAAAACCCTATTTCTGCTGTAGTGCCTATAGAACCCTGGTATTTTATACAAGCCAGAAACGAGACAAGCCACACTGCACGCACAGCTAATCTACATGAAAACATGCTGCCCTCCCTCCCCGCCACCTTCACCCATTTGTTGCATCTTCTTGTTAATCTGGATTTAGAGTTCTTTAGGGCAGTGGTTTTCAACCTTTTTTTTCTGGCGACCCAGTTGAAGAAAATTGTTGATGCCCACGACTCAACGGAGCTGGGGATGAGGGGTGACGGGTATGGGAGGGGCTCAGGGCTGGGGCACAGGGTTGGAGTGTGGGGGTGAGGGCTGCGGGGCGGGGCCTAGAATGAGGGGTTCAGGGTGGGTGGGGGCTCTGGGTTGGGGTGCGGGAGGGGATCAGGGCTCTGGGCTGGAGGTGCATGCTCTGGGGTGGGGCCAGGGATGAGGGGTTTGGGGTGCAGGAACTGACTGGGTTGGGAGGGGCTGGGGCAGGGGATTGGGGCACGGACTTACCTCAGGCAGCTCCCTGTCAGCGGTGGGGCAGGGTTGCTAAGGCAGGCTTCCTCCCTATGCTGGCACCACATACCATGCTGTGCCCCGGAAGCAGCCCAGCAGATTTTTCTCCTAGGTGGAAGCGCGCAAGCGGCTCCGCGCAGCTCTGGCCCGCAGGCACCACCCCCCAGCTCCCATTGGGTGGTTCCCGGACAAGGGAAATGTGGAGCCGGTGCTCCGCACGCTGGTGCCAGGACAGGCAGGACACCTGCCTTAGCGCCTCCACTGCACCGTTGACAGGGAGCCGCCCGAGGTAACTCCGCGCCCGAACCCCACGCCCCAATCCCCTGCCCCAGTGTAGTGTCAGAACAGGTAAGGACTAGCCTGCCTTAGCCGGGTAGCACCGCAGATGGGAGTTTTAATGGCCCAGGCGGTGGTGCTGACCAGAGCTGCCGCAACCCAGTGCCTTACATTCCACGACGCAGTACTGGGTCGTGACACGCAGTTTGAAAACCACTGCTTTAGGGGACAAACTGTCTCTTTATTACCATTGTACGGAGCATAGCACAAGGGGCCCCTGATACAATATGCATAAAGGTCCCAATTGGGTAATATAAGTGGTACTATGCAGGTAAATCATTTCTGAAACAGATTTATTTCAGATTTGCCTGGTGATGCAGCAAAACTGTCTGAGCATCCTGAGGATGGAGACATCCCCCCCTATTTCTGTGCAGTCAAAACTCAAATATAAAATTACTTCCCATTCCTGTCGGTCTCAACCGCACATTCCTGAACCAAGCACAAGTCGTCTCACTGATGGATGTTGCCAGATTGCTTTGCAACGAGATTCTTGAATAAGCAGGTGAATTTTATATGGTCACTGATCCAGCAAGGAACTTGAAACTAGTTATTAAAGCTAATTTTGAGTAGACCTATTCAGTGGGGCAAAGTCTTACATTTCCATCAGCGAAGGGTGGCCCAAGCAAATTTGTACCGGAGAAAATAAAATACTTACGACCACAACACTCTCCAATGGTTGACCACTGTGAGTTTGAAAGGCAAACGACAGTGTCTGACTTTCCAGGGATTTTAACAAAGCCATCAAGGCACCTGTATGTCACTTCTGTGTTGATAGGGAACCCCTCTGTGCGATTAGTATCAATAACTGGGACCATATAGATCATTGTTACAACCAAGGTCCTGTAGTGGCCCCAAATCTTGTATAAAGGGGGTCAAATGAGGTGTCTAAGACCGGGTTATGCTTGGCTGGTTATGATTATGCCGCTTATATGCATGTATCAGTTTTGTAGTTGAAGTTATGAATATTGGCTTTATACTGTCTGTAGTTCAATGGCTTTATATGTATGTCTGTATTTCAAACTGGGGCTGGGCTTCTGGGACCCAGGACAAGCTATCAGCTCTGCTAGGCCGGCTTGATGGCCCATTAAGAGCCATCAGCGATACAATGGGCCCATTGAGAGAGGGCGGACACGCCTGTGACTCAGCAAATTATGCAGGGACTTGCCCATGTGACTCCAGACTCCATTTTTGCTGTGATTTTTCCCACAGTAAGGACAAAGAGGTGCCTTTACACCTGGAAGAAACTATAAAAGGCAGCTGCCTCATCTCCATTTGGTCTTCATTTCCTGCATCTTACCTCTGGAGGAACCTTGCTACACATGGAAGCTCTGAACAAAGGACTGAAGGACCCATCCCAGCTGGGGATGTAATCCAGAGACTTGATTTGAACCTGCAGTATTCCATCTCTGCAAGCCTGACCCAAGAACTTTGCCATTACTGTGTGTAATTGATTCCTTTTAACCAATTCTAGCTCTCACCTATACCTTTTTCCTCTTATGAATAAACCTTTAGATTTTAGATTCTAAAGGATTGGCAACAGCGTGATTTGTGGGTAAGATTTAAGTTGTATATTGACCTGGCTCTGAGGTTCGGTCCGCTGGGATCGGGAGAACCTATTTTCTTTTACCGGGGCATTGGTTTTCATGACCATTTGTCCCCATAACGAGTGGCTCTGGTGGTGAGACTGGGAAACTGGAGTGTCTAAGGGAATTGCTTGTGTGACTTGTGGTTAGCCAGTGGGGTAAAACCAAAGTCTCCTCTGTCTGGCTGGTTTGGTTTGCCTTAGAGGTGGAAAAACCCTAGCCTTGGGCTGTAGTTGCCCTGTTTGAAGCAATTTGTCCTGAACTGGCACTCTCAGTTGGGTCTTGCCAGAACCAGCATCGTTACAGTGGCGTAGTCGTGCAAGGATCCACAGAACCAGGTCAATTAAGCTTTGGGTCAGAACCCCACGCTATCCAAATTTGATTTTTGGTATTGAGAGTTGGGTTGGTTAAAGAGCGGTTGCAATGGGTGAGCAAAGAGCATATGAGGGTCTTGACAAAAAAGCCCTGAAAGATTTGTGTGCAGAAAAGGGGATCAGCTTTAGAAAGAAAGCTACAAATCCAGAGCTGAGAAATCTGTTAATGGCCAGTGATCAGGAGGCAGGAGAACAGCCCTTACCTGATGCTACAGAAGCAATTAGAGTGCAAAAGGCAGCAAGTAAACCGCAACTTGAGCATGAACAAAGACTGGCAGAAATTCGATGGCAGGAACTAGAAGCTAAGGCAAAAATGGAAAGACTTCAGCTCCAAGTGAAAAAAGCAAGGGAAGAACAGCAGAAATTGTATTCTCTTGAAAGTCCAGTTTCTAACAATGTTGGCATGTTGTATAACTCTGAGCAGTTGTCTGGATATAACCCAATGTATCCCAACACTGCTACTTTTTATGTAAATGCTGTTACTGTGAGTTCAGTAGGGGGTGGCCCCATAAATTGTGCTATGTATGGGAGTGGTACTGAAAAATTCATAGAGAAGGTAAAAGTCAATGGTAAAAGCTGTTTAGGGCAAATGATGGCTTCTAACATCACTCTTGTTAAAGCAGATCTGGTCAAAGAGGAAGATTACTTGCCAAATCAGAGTGTTAATGTTGTAGTCCTCTATGAGTTTACTGTAAATGTGCCTTTAGCCAGAATCCACCTTGAATGGAATGGTATTAAGCATGAAGTTATAGCTGGTGTAAGGAAGTTATTGCCTAAGGATCTTTTGATTGGGGAAAATATCAAAGCTTTGTTCAGGCCAGGTAGCCAGTCACAGGAAAGGAAGGATCTTAAACCTGTATCTATTATGGGCAATGATTTGCCTGGGGAGGGTTTCTCCGAAAGTTTGTCTTTGAAAGGTAGCTGTTTGGGTGTGAATGAAGTTTCTGAATATCTGTCTAATGTCTCAGAAGTGAATCTGAAATTAGATCCAGCACAGAAAGAACTCATTGGTCAGGAAAATGTTTCTCAGGAGCAGATTAAAGTGGATGGTCAGGTGAAAACCCTAACTGAAGAAGGAAAGGGTAAAATAATATTGGCTAGTACAGCTTGTAAAAGTGAACCTGAAAAGGGTAACTATGATTTGCTGGAGGTAGCTCAGTGTAGTGAGAAGAGCAGTAGTTTGCCTGTTGCTAATGTGTGGCTGGGAAAGGGTGTAGCGACTCTGTCTAATCAGGGTGATACCCTAGCCAGGGCACAAGGAGAGCAGAAAGGTGACTTGGTTGTGTTACCTACTGACCGTTTGACAACTGGTAGCAAGAAGGAAAAGATTCCTAAACTTGTGTGTGGCAAAAGGAAGGAGAATGCTTCTATCCTTTTATCCAATAAGTCTAGGAGTTTGCCTGAAAGGGGATTGTGTGGGAATCTGCCTGATGAGCCAGAGGTGATCATGGATGTGAGTAAGATCCAGAAGGAGTCTGTTGTTGCTCAGGAAAGTGTTCCTTTAGAGCAAGCCCTAGGTGAAAAGGGTAAGGGCAGAATTTCTGTGAGGGGTGAATTGTTGCTTAGAAAAGTTTCTAGGGACAGGAATCCTCATGGTAATCTGTGCAAGCAGTTTGCTGTAGCTGAAGGGTGTGAAAGTGATTTGATCAAGGAAGTTTCAGTTCCTAACAGCCAGAAATTTTCTGTTGTGAATGGATCCACTGACTTTCCTTTTGAAAGATCCAGTGTGGACAGCTTTGAAAAGGTCTCAGATGGAGTGAGAGCTGTTACAGTTGATCAGTCCTATGACCAAGTGGCTGAGTTTGGCCAGCTTGTTGGGGAGTCAAGGTTGTTGAGAGAGGAATCTCTCCATGCTGATTCTATAGGTGAACAGTCTGTGTCTCAGGTTCAGAGGGAAGACTCCATAGCTGAGTCTGCAGAGCAGGACAGCTGTGTAGTTAATCTCTCGAGAATGCAGGGGATGGCAGGTGTACTCTCATCCCTAGACACTTTGGATGGAACTACTGTAACGATGCTGGTTCTGGCAAGACCCAACTGAGAGTGCCAGTTCAGGACAAATTGCTTCAAACAGGGCAACTACAGCCCAAGGCTAGGGTTTTTCCACCTCTAAGGCAAACCAAACCAGCCAGACAGAGGAGACTTTGGTTTTACCCCACTGGCTAACCACAAGTCACACAAGCAATTCCCTTAGACACTCCAGTTTCCCAGTCTCACCACCAGAGCCACTCGTTATGGGGACAAATGGTCATGAAAACCAATGCCCCAGTAAAAGAAAATAGGTTCTCCCGATCCCAGCGGACCGAACCTCAGAGCCAGGTCAATATACAACTTAAATCTTACCCACAAATCACGCTGTTGCCAATCCTTTAGAATCTAAAATCTAAAGGTTTATTCATAAGAGGAAAAAGGTATAGGTGAGAGCTAGAATTGGTTAAAAGGAATCAATTACACACAGTAATGGCAAAATTCTTGGGTCAGGCTTGCAGAGATGGAATACTGCAGGTTCAAATCAAGTCTCTGGATTACATCCCCAGCTGGGATGGGTCCTTCAGTCCTTTGTTCAGAGCTTCCATGTGTAGCAAGGTTCCTCCAGAGGTAAGATGCAGGAAATGAAGACCATATGGAGATGAGGCAGCTGCCTTTTATAGTTTCTTCCAGGTGTAAAGGCACCTCTTTGTCCTTACTGTGGAAAAATCACAGCAAAAATGGAGTCTGGAGTCACATGGGCAAGTCCCTGCATAATTTGCTGAGTCACAGGCGTGTCCGCCCTCTCTCAATGGGCCCATTGTATCGCTGATGGCTCTTAATGGGCCATCAAGCCCGCCTAGCAGAGCTGATAGCTTGTCCTGGGTCCCAGAAGCCCAGCCCCAGTTTGAAATACAGACATACATATAAAGCCATTGAACTACAGACAGTATAAAGCCAATATTCATAACTTCAACTACAAAACTGATACATGCATATAAGCGGCATAATCATAACCAGCCAAGCATAACCCGGTCTTAGACACCTCATTTGACCCCCTTTATACAAGATTTGGGGCCACTACAGGACCTTGGTTGTAACAATGATCTATATGGTCCCAGTTATTGTCAATAACGTCACAGTTAGTTGAGTTGGAATCTATGCACCAGACAGCAAGTTCAAGGGGAATGCTCTGTAGGGATAGAGAGGGCTGTGAGGGGTCTTCGTTTGTTTAAACAGTGGATTCTACAGAAGGCACCAGCAACACAATGGATCCTCCTACACTTTCATCATGTCTCCCCGCTCCCAAAAATATCGATATGATCGACATAATCTAAATTGAGTGAATATAAAACACATATTAAAGTTCTGTAACAGTTACTCTGCAACTGCTCCAGTCATGAGTTCTTCTTAAACCCATAAAAATAGCCTGACCTTGACAAGTTGGAGGTTGACTCCATTCAACTTGATCTCCCTTCAGCAAACATTGGATGAAAGTCTGCCCACTCCCAACATCCGTTCAGCTATAAGGGTTTGGCTACATTAAACAAATCCTGGATAACACCCGTAGCAGACCACATCCCTCCCCCACTTTATATGTAAGGAGCTGGGATTCTGATGGACATCCTTGAAAGACAATAGTTGCGCTCCTACAATGTTCCGGAAGCTGAAAGCTTAAATTAGAACATTATTTCTATCTACCTGCAGCTGGTTCTAGACCAGATGACGATAACCCTGTTGACAGATCCACCCCAGGTAGTGTTTAGAAGGACAAAAAAGTTAAAGCAAATAAATTGGGAAGACGTTTTAATACTGGGTTTCACTCCCAAATAGCCTCCGATTTTGAGTGTGGAGTTCAGGGTTGGTTGGTTGGTTGGTTTTGAGGGGAAGGGAGTAGAATAGTTAAGAGGGAGGAATTACACTAAATAAAAAAAAGTTGGAGGGAAGACTTCAAAAACAGCAGAGATTATTTGGTGAGGAATGAGAAACTAATAGACTCTCACCATCCCCGTGTTCAGGGTTCAATTGTGTTTAGGCAGTTAGTTGAGTTGGAATCTATGCACCAGACAGCAAGTTCAAGGGGAATGCTCTGTAGGGATAGAGAGGGCTGTGAGGGGTCTTCGTTTGTTTAAACAGTGGATTCTACAGAAGGCACCAGCAACACAATGGATCCTCCTACACTTTCATCATGTCTCCCCGCTGCCAAAAATATCGATATGATCGACATAATCTAAATTGAGTGAATATAAAACACATATTAAAGTTCTGTAACAGTTACTCTGCAACTGCTCCAGTCATGAGTTCTTCTTAAAACCATAAAAATAGCCTGACCTTGACAAGTTGGAGGTTGACTCCATTCAACTTGATCTCCCTTCAGCAAACATTGGATGAAAGTCCGCCCACGTAATCTGAACCTAAAGAAAAGAGAAAAAGTTTCTTACCTAACTCTCTAATTACTCCTGTAACAATCCACAATTTTGTAATAGGGGTTCTTTCTGCCAGTAAGTGACCCTGTAGGGTCATTTCTGCTTTAAATACCAACATGATCTCTAGGACCAAGGAATGCTGAGTGGTTAAAGCCAATGTAGAATAAGCAAATAGGTAAGTATAAGATTGCAGAGACTATGTTAGCAGGTGAAATCCTTCCCCTTAAAGTCTATACTAGCTAGATGCTTGGGAATTACTGGGCAATACCTTTGTTAAACCTTAGCAAAGGGAAACAAGTACGTCTCTTTTCTCCACATTTTTTAATGCTTCTTATTTCTTGCATCTCCTGAAGGTGGAAGAAGTCCCTAGATAAGTTCCAGAATTTGAAAAACACTAAAGCAATTAGTAATTTTTCAGAGTGTTAATCTTCTCAAAGTGTTTGCATGTCAAAGAGGTTTGGATTTGCAGAGTAGGAGGCTGCGTCACACCTCCCTCGTTCCAATCTCCAGAACAGTGTTTGGGATGTGTGCTGCTGGCATTCTACACCTTTGATTACTGTCCGAGATAAATGGGGAGCAAGGTTCTAAAAAGGGTAACTCTGTCACTTGGGAAGTCAGTAGCTCACACTGCTCGGTGCCAGCATTCCTCTTCCTATTTTAACTCTGCTCTTCTACCAAAGGGTTGGCAACAATACCCACTTAGCTAGACCTCTAGCTAATTCTTGCACAGGAAGTACTGCATACCGGCAATGCAGTCACTTAGCCTCCACTACTTCTTTTAACATTACAGGCTAAAGGTCGTGGCCTTATTCATTTGGCAAGGAGGTTTAGAGAAACAGATGAGAGGTGCACCTAGTAAAGCTGGTTTCTGCAGGTTCTGTCACCGGTCTGCTGAATGGCAGGGACAAACAAGGATAGATATGAACATCATTTGTGGCCAGCTGGCTACTGCTTTTCTCCCAACTTAAAACATGACACCCAAAGGCCACTTGTGCTAACAGCAACAACAAGGAGAGAAGACAGCTGCACAGGGGCTGTCCCGCTCCTGCCACTCTTTCAAAACCTGAACATCTCAACGTCCAAACCTTATCAGTCCATTGAAACCCAAAGCTTTCATTGGGAGACACAATTCCAAGGTGTGCAGCTCCTGTACACTTCTGCATAGGAAAATGTGAAGTATCACAACAATAGCTTGGACATTCTTGTGGGTGCAACTCAGATGCAGTATTATCGAGAGGAAAAACCACTGGACTGGGACTCAGGAAACTTGGATCCCATTCCCATTTCTGCCTCTGGCCTGTGGGTGACCTTGGGAAGTCACTTCCCCTCTGTGCTTCCGTTTCCCCATCTGTAAAATGGGGTAAACAATACTGTCCTCCTTTGTAAAGTGATTTGATATCTGATAACAGCTAGTTGTTACTACATCACCTGAGAAGCGGGCTGATGGCTCAGCTACAGGAAAAAGCAGTCTCTTTGTCTCCCAACCTATGAGGGGTTTGAAGACATAGAATCATAGAACTGGAAGGAACCTCGAGAGGTTTTCTAGTCCAGTCCCCTGCACTCAGGCAGGACTAAGTATTATCTAGACCATCCCTGACAGGCGTTTGCCTAACCTGCTCTCAAAAATCTCCGATGACAGAGATTCCACAACTTCCCTAGGCAATTTATTCCATAACCAGCCCTTCCCAGTCATTCTGATCCCAGCACAGGGAATCTAGCCCTTCTTGCCCGCATATACCACCGAAATGGGCGATACAGTGAAAAACAAAATGATGTATTAATTAAAACAAAGGTATCCATGCTCATGCCAAGTGCTTCCTTGTTCAATTACTCTGATGTCCGGAAAGTACCTGCACAATCCAATGCAACTAGAACCCAATCACATATTATGGTAGTTTTTTCCAACAGTGGCTTGAACAAATTGAAGCGCCCCCCACGATACCGTAGCTGTACCTGCTTCCTTCCAACTTAATCAATCAACTGGAGGACTGAGGGATCATGATTTTCACCTGGCCAAATTCAGCTTGAAGGTTATATTTTTTAAATACGGCTCTGAAGCCAGGACAGCAGATCTGTAGCACCTGCTCCGACTCTGTTTTTAAATTAGATCAGAATTTCTATTATTAATTTTCCCCTGTTCACCAGCAGTTCTACACCAAACTAAGTTCTGTGAATAAATCAGCACCGGTTGCCCAAAACTCACCCGTCATCACAAATGATGTTTACTTTTGCGCCATACAGGTCATTTGTTACATCAACAGCTCTGCCATGCTCTGGTCCTTTTGGAACACCACAAGATTTCCCTAGCACAGAACAAGCTCAGTGTTAGCGTGTTATGTTGACGCAAAAAACTCTAACATACTTAGAAGAGACTATGGCAGGGGTGGCAGCTCACGGAGCCCTCCTAACACACTGGCCGGTGGGGGGAGGGGGGAGGCGGAGCTTGGCACCTCTGCCTTGGGGCAGGGGGTTTCTGTCCAGCAGCGGGGAGGGTCTCAGGGCTTCAGCAGGAGCCGGGCTGAAGCCCCGAGCCCCAGCAGGTGACTCCTGCTCCAGTTCTTGGACTTCTGAAGATTGTTGTATGCGGCTCAAAGGGTCAGTAAGTTTGAACACCCCTGGACTATGGCGATGGCAGACTAGCAGTCCAGTTAGTTCACTAACCACGCTGCAGTTAAGGGTGATCACTCAGTTGGCTATTTCCTCTCACCTTGTATTAATGTAGGTTTTTGCATGGAATACAACAGATACAGACTCCGTATAGGTAGCTTTGCCAAAACTTATGGTATTCTTCACAATGCAGGCCATTCGTCAATAAAGTTTGGTTATGTATTTTGGTACTTGAACAACTTTGCCATAAATATAGTTATTAAATATTGCATTTATTTTTTAATACGGTGATTCAGTTTGGTTGAACGGTATGCTCAATGAGTGGTCTCCAAGGCTAGAACTTTTAAATGTGTGAATTTTAACAACAACAAAAATAATACTATTATTCTCCTTCACATATAGTTTCCAGGGATACTGTGCTCACCATTTTTAAATGGATATTTACCACAGTATGATAATAACTTCACTGCATTATTTGTGATTTCCTATTGCTGCTGGGAAGCACAACGAACATAATGAAAAGCTTAACTACTGCAAGCACTCAAGGATCAGGGGGTAGCCGTGTTAGTCTGTACCCACAAAAAACAACAAGGAGTCCGGTGGCACCTTAAAGACTAACAGATTTATTTGGACATAAGCACTTCTTCAGATGCATGGAGAGAAACGCGCTGTTTAACGTTCAATAGTACTCACTTTGCTTTCTCTCTCCATTTAAAGCTTAATTGAAATTTAACATCAAAACCTGACAAAAAGGTTTTTCAAACTAAAATTGACAGGCCGGTGCTGAAATGTGAACCAGCTCCTTAAGACAAGACACTCCTATCTGCTCACAGGGGGCCACTCGCTCAATGGAGAGAGAAAAGTGACAAAAAAGACACCCACCTCTACAGAACGCAGGGGCTTCTGACCATGTTAAATTCTCAAGACAAGTAACGACAGGTCTCAGTTCGGTCTGCTCATATCCTGGACGACAGACATAACTCACAGTAGTCCCAATAGGATGATAATTCTTCATCTCATCTTCCTTACTTAAGGCAGCAGATTTGATCCTTGGTGGGGCACCACAGCTAGCTAGCAAAAAAAAAGACAGGGTCTGAAAGATTTTAGCTATAAAGATAGGCATAAAAATAGTACTTTTAGCTTTCTATTTATAAATACACACACACAAACATATAATTTTTTTTTAAACAGAAACACAAAGTGTGCACAGCTCTGTAACATAAGTGAAGAGTACCAAACAGATAACAGGTATCCTGCCCCAAACGTTTATGATTTAAAGGCTGCAGCAGCTATTACAGTACAGCCAAAGAACAGCATATGAGTATTAAAGCAGGACACTTTACAAAATATGTAGGGGAAGGGAGATTTTTTTTAAAATTATTTTTAAGGAAGAGAGGCAAGCAACTTGGACAAAGTTTGGTGTTTGGATGCGACCGTTCTATTGACAACTCACAAAACTCCCGTTTAGATTCCTTACCAGTAGCTTAAAGTGCACATGGCAAAAATGGAAAGATTTGCGAGGGAACACAAGCTCTTTCTCCAAATCCTCAGTCACCACTGATTGAACAAAATCATCCTCCTCTCAGCTGCTCACGCCTGTAATCTGGGCGTTAGTTTTGACTCAGCCCTTTCTATCGACCCTCATGTCCTGGCTATATCCAAATCTTGCAATTTTTCCTTCTTAAGTTCTCCAAGATCCAGGTTCTCTCATCCAGGCCCTTATAGTCTTCTCCATGGACTTGGCTTTTATTCAGGTGGTGTCAACCCCTATTCTGCACATCTCTCCACCGGGACTCCCTTCTTTACCACATCAAAAATAAGCTTCGTATCTTCTCTTTCTAACACATCTCGTCACAGCCCTGCCTTACCTACCAGATGTCTCATCTCATGATGTCAACTACCAGCTGAGCTTTACCAACACACCCCACCTTCATCGCCTCTTCATCCACTTCTCCTAGAGAACCTCCAGACTTTCTTCCTTACCCATGAGATGGGCTCCCTGAAAAAATTCATAACCGCTACCTTAACCTCTAAAAAAACCTGCTCTACTCCCTATAGAACCCTGCTACTTTATACAAGCCAGAAACGAGACAAGCCACACTGCACGCACAGCTAATTTACATGAAAACATGCTGCCCTCCCTCCCCGCCACCTTCATCCACTTGTTTCATCCATGGGGCCCATGATACCCAATTGGGACCTTTATGCAATATTGTAATATAAGTGGTACTATGCAGGTAAATCATTTCTGAAACAGCTTTATTTCATATTTGCCAGGTGATGCAGCAAAACTGTCTGAGCATCCCGAGGATGGAGGCATCCCCACCTATTTCTGTGCAGTCAAAACTCAAATATAAAATTACTTCCCATTCCTGACGGTCTAAACCGCACATTCCTGAATCAAGCACAAGCTGTCTCACTGATAGATGCTCCCAGATTGCTTTGCAACAAGATTCTTGAATAAGCAGGTGAATTGTATATGGTCACTGATCCAGCAAGGAACTTGAAACTAGTTATTAAAGGTAATTTTGAGTAGACCTATTCAATGGGGGAAAGTCTTACATTCCCATCAGCGAAGGGTGGCCCGAGCAAATTTGTGCCAGAGAAAATAAAATACTTACGACCACAACACTCTCCAATGGTTGACCACTCTGAGTTTGAAAGGCAAACGACAGTATTTGACTTTCCAGGGATTTTAACAAATCCATCAAGGCACCTGTATGTCACTTCTGTGTTGATAGGGAACCCCTCTGTGCGATTATCACGGGGAACGGCATGCCTGAGCCTTGGCGGGGCCCCACACAGACCTATCAGAAAAACATAAAAACATACTCTCATTTCAATAGGAGAGAGATTTTAAATAATTTCACACAGCTGCCTTAATTGAAAAGGATCCTGACATGCCTTAGATGCTACAGGGACCTGCCACAGGCCAGGTGAGCCTCATTGTGGGGCCTCCTCAGGTTTTCCAGTAGCCTATGAGAACAGACAAGCTTCCCACAACAGCCTGCCTGCCGCCAAATTGCCACTGGGACTCGAACTGACGCCCCATTCTTGAAACCGCCCCAAGCACCAGCTGGAAAGCTGGTGCCTGGAGCCAGCCCTGGCGAGGTCAAGTTATCTAAACAGGAATTAGCCTAGCAAGAGCAACCACGCTGCAGAATAACGGTGGAGGCGCATAGAGTGATTGGATTAGCAGCACAGGGTAGCAGAGTCCTCACTGCAAGACTAGCTCCAGCCTAAGCAACTCTCCAGCTCCCACCCACACTCCAAGTGGCCCAACTAGTGTGCCAACTTGAGCTGGAGAGATTCGTCCCTTAAACAAAAGCGTCTTTTGACCACCATGAACACTGTGCTCAGAGCTAGAATGGATATTTCTTCTTCGAGTGATTGCTCATATGTATTCCACTTAGGTGTGCGCGCGCGGCGTGCACGATCGTCGGAAGATTTTTACCCTAGCAACACTCGGTGGGCCGGCTGGCGCCCCCTGGAGTGGCGCCGTTAGGGGGCCCGATATATACCCCAGCCGGCCCATCGCCCTCTCAGTTCCTTCTTACCGCCCGTGTCGGTCGTTGGAACAGTGGAGAGCAGCTCGCTGACCTCCACATCCCTAGCATACTTAGCACTCGCTTATCGTGTAGATAGTTTAAGTACTCTTAATTAGTTGTTAATAGTTATTCATAGCTTGTTGTTGTAGCTACTGTCAATAGTAGTAGGAGATAAGGGGCTTCTCCCCTGTCTCCCTCCCGGCACCGGGCCAATGCCTGGCTCTCCGGGATTTAAGCCTTGCTCGGCATGCCAGAAGCCGATGCCCACAGGAGATCCACACACCTCCTGTCTGAAGTGCCTCGGGGAGTCCCACCTTCCGGACAAGTGCCGCATCTGTAAGTCTTTCAAGCCGCGGACCAAAAAGGAGCGGGACTTTCATTTAAAGCAGCTCCTCTTAGAGGCTTCGCTCAGTACGATGTCGGCGCCGCAACGAACCCAGGGACCGACTTCAGCGGCCTCAACGTCTACGGCACCGGAGCGCCCGAGCTCCGGGAAAGAACCTCGGCACCGTCCTTCTCTGGCTGGGACCTCGCAGAGCCGCTCTCTGTCCCCGAGAACGAAGAAGTCGGGAGGACCGACCAAGGCGCCGCTGCATACGCAGCCAGCTGCAGACCTGCCCAGGCCTGTTACGGCGCCAGCACCGTCGACTCCGGTACCGCAAGGACCGTTGAGTTTGGTGCCAGTGGCCTCTGTGCCACTTACTCCGGCCCAGCAGAGGCCGTCGAGTCCGGCGCCGCCACCAGCACCGGCGCCGGCCCTGCCAACTCCGGCACCCGAGAGGCCGTTGAGCGCAGGTCAGCCTTTTCAGGTTCCGGTACCGACGACTCCGGTCCCGCGAGGGCCGTTGAGCTCGGTAGCCGCCAGCTCCCCGGCCCGTACCGTGGTTGAGCTTACGCTGCCGTCCACTCCGGACACCTTCGCAGCGGCAAGGGACCTGATCCAGATGACCGATCCGGCACCGACCCCGTCTACGGTACCGCCGGTGCGGATCGTGACTTCACGCGGCAAACCGGCCATCTTCCACCCGGTGCCGCAGGCGGAGACCAGCCAGCAGCAGCCGCCGGCGTCTCCCCGGTACCGCTCGCAGTCCCGGCGCCGGTCTCCATCCCGGCACCGCTCGTACTCGCGGTACCGCTCCAGGTCCCCCTCCACGCGGAGGTACCCTGACTCTCGGCGCCGCTCCCGGTCCCACGGCCGGTCGACGCGCAGGTCACCGAGACGTTCAAGGTCCCGATCTGTGTCCCGGTACCGAGGTCATCGCCGGTACCGCTCCAGGTCTCGATTCCGATCCGGCTCTCGACACCGGTCACCATCCAGGCATCGATCCGGCTCTCGGCGCCGATCTGGCTCTTGGCACCGGACACCATCCTGGTACCGATCCGACTCCCGGCACCGGATACCATCCCGGCACCGGTCCCTGCCGAGGAGGCAGACCCTGGCCACGCAGACGTCGCTGCATGGCTACTCTGCTCCACCCTGGCCTTCTCGCTCTGGATCCCGCTCTTCCAGAGCTGGCAGCGACCTCTACGTCGAGGACCGCACTGTCAGTTACCAGGGCCACCTGCCAGAGACCGGGCAGGTTCAGGAGCGATGGCCCTTCTGGACCCCGATGGCCTATTACGAAGCCCAAAGGGTACCACCGAGAGCTCCCACCTCGACCACATTGGAGCGTAGAGCGCCAGAGGCTACAGTCTCCCGGCCTCCGCCAGAGGTAGGGGACCCAGACCCTGAGCCCCCAGTCCTGGGCTCTTCAGCGGCACCCGCCGAGGATCCGCTTGCCCAAGGCCTGTCCTCCTCCTCCTCCCCTGACGAGGCAGTGGCGGGAGCGTCATCGTCCGGCCCGCCTCCTATTGATCTCAGGGACCATCAAGACCTGCTTCGCAGATTGGCCCTTAACATGGATCTCCAGATAGAGGAGGTTCCAGAACTGGAGGACCCGGTGGTGGACATTTTGACAACCGACGCCCCCACGAGGGTAGCCCTGCCATTCGTCCGTACCATACTGGCCAACGCCACATCTATCTGGCAGACCCCAGCCTCGATACCCCCCACTGCCAGGGGTGTAGAGAGGAAGTATATGGCACCTCCAAGAGATTTCCAGTATCTCTACACTCACCCCCCTCCGTGCTCACTGGTGGTCCAATTGGTCAACGAGAGGGAGAGGAATGGCCAACAGGCCCCCGCCCCAAAGTCTAAGGACGCCAAGCGCCTAGACTTATTTGGAAGAAAGATTTACTCAGGAGGGGGCCTACAGCTTCGGGCTGCAAACCAGCAGGCACTCCTGAGCCGCTACGGCTACAACACCTGGGTCTCCATGGAAAAATTCAAAGAACTTATCCCTCCGGAGTCCAGGCAGGAGTACAAAGCCTTTGTCGAGGAGGGCAAAAAGCTGGCCAGGACCTCGCTGCGAGCCTCTCTCGACATCGCCGACTCGGCGGCCAGAACTATCGCCTCGGGAGTCGCCATGCGGCGTGTCTCCTGGCTACAATCCTCCACCCTCCCCGCGGAGGTCCAGCACACGATCCAGGACCTACCGTTTGAAGGTCAGGGTCTGTTCTCTGAAAAAACTGACCCGAAGCTGCAGACCCTCAAAGATGGTCGAACCATCATCCGTACGCTGGGGATGCATACCCCAGCGACGCAGCGCAGACCCTTCCGGCCCTTCGGACGCCGTACCTACTTCCCACCCGCACCACGACAGGACTTCTACAGGAGGCCGCGTGGTCGAGGGGGCAGGAGACAACAACCCGGTCGACAGACCGGCCAGCGGCAGGGCCCCCACAAACCATCGTCGGGGCCCAATCAAAATTTTTGAAGGGGCGCTCGAGGCCGGAGTACCAGTTTCAATCGATCCTGCCCCCCTATTCCTGAACCGCCTCTCCCCTTTCTCCACGGCGTGGTCAAATATCACCACGGACCGCTGGGTCATACGAACCGTGCAAAGGGGATACCAATTGCAGTTCGTCTCCCCGCCTTCATCCCACCCTCCCTCCCCGTCCCTCTTCAGGGACCCTTCTCACGAGCAACTCCTTATCCAGGAGGTACAGCAGCTCCTCACTGCAGGAGCGGTAGAGGAGGTTTCAAGGGATCTCAGAAGCAAGGGATTCTATTCCCGTTATTTCCTAATCCCCAAGGCGAAAGGGGGGCTACGTCCTATTCTGGACTTACGGGACTCAACAAATTTATGGTAAAGTTGAAGTTCCGTATGCTCTCCCTGGGCACTATTATCCCCTCTATGGATCAGGGAGACTGGTACGCCGCCCTCGACATGAAGGACTCGTACTTCCATATTGCCATCTACCCACCTCACAGACGCTTCCTACGCTTCGTAGTGGGCCAGAGGCACTTCCAGTTCACGGTCCTGCCCTTCGGCCTCTCAACAGCACCGAGGGTCTTTACGAAGTGTATGGCAGTGGTAGCAGCCGCCCTCCGGCGTCAAAGAGTTCAGGTATTCCCCTACCTCGACGACTGGCTCATCCGTGGCAACTCCAGCAGCCAGGTCCAGTCTCACATTCGCACGGCCATGGGCATGTTCAAGCGTCTTGGCCTCCTACTGAACGTAGAAAAGTCCACTTTGGTGCCAACACAGAGAATAGACTTTATAGGGGCAATACTGGACTCTACTCTCGCCAGGGCGTTCCTCCCAGAGGCTCGCTTTCAAACGCTTACAGCCGCCATACGCAGCCTCCAAGCCTTCCCAACCTCAACGGCCCGCTGCTGCCTCAGCCTCATGGGTCATATGGCATCATGCACCTTCGTGACAGCTCACGCCAGGTTACGCCTACGGCCCCTCCAGGCATGGCTTGCCTCCGCATACCGGCCGCACAGGGACAACCTCGATATGATTCTGACGGTTCCACCGCAAGCCCTAGCCTCCCTCAACTGGTGGCTGGACCCCAGGAACGTGATGTCAGGTGTTCCATTTCATCCACCTCAGCCATCCCGAGCCTTAACTACGGATGCGTCATCCCTCGGCTGGGGGGCTCACCTGCAGAACCTCCAAACGCAGGGCCTGTGGTCAGAACAGGAGCTGACACTACACATCAATGTCAGAGAACTCCGAGCGGTACGTCTTGCCTGCCAAGCCTTCGCTCAACACTTACAGGGCCGTTGTGTCTCCATCCTTACAGACAACACGACGGCCATGCATTACATCAACAGACAGGGAGGAGCGCACTCCCTCCCCCTCTGTCGAGAAGCAACTCAGCTCTGGGACTTTTGCATAGCCCGATCCATTCACCTGGTAGCCTCGTTTCTCCCAGGGGTCCAGAACACCTTGGCGGACCGACTGAGCAGGTCCTTTCAAACCCACGAGTGGTCCATTCGACCGGATGTCATCCACTCTGTTTCCGGAAGTGGGGATTTCCCCGCATAGATCTCTTCGCGACTCGCGAGAACCGGAAATGCCACGTGTTCTGCTCATTCCAGGGTCGCTCCCCAGGCTCCCTGACAGACGCTTTTCTCCATCCTTGGACGGACCACCTGGCCTATGCCTTCCCGCCAGTTCCACTGGTCCACAGAGTCCTACTCAAACTGCGCAGGGACAAGGCCCGAGTAATCCTGATTGCTCCAGCGTGGCCCAGGCAACACTGGTATACCACGCTCCTGGAGCTCTCCGTGGCCGACCCGATCACTCTACCACTGTGGCCGGACCTGATCACGCAGCAGCATGGCAGGCTCCATCATCCCGACCTGCACTCTCTTCACCTCACGGCGTGGCTGCTGCATGGCTGAACCCGTCGGAGCTACGTTGTTCCAGCCCGGTCCAGCACGTTCTGCTGAGCAGTAGGAAACCCTCCACCAGGTCCACCTACTCAGCTAAGTGGAAACGCTTTTCCCTTTGGTGTGGCACTCGGGGTCTCAACCCCCTGCAGGTGCCAATTCACACCATTCTGGACTACTTCCTCTCACTAAAGGAGCAGGGTCTGGCTCTCTCGTCGCTAAAAGTCCACCTAGCGGCAATCTCAGCCTTTCACCCCTGGGGCGGGGCGGGTTCTGTTTTCTCCAACCCCATGGTTAGCAGGTTCCTTAGGGGGTTAGAACGGCTACACCCACTGGTGCGCCGCCCGGTCCCCACGTGGGACCTCAACCTAGTCATCACCAGGCTCATGGGGGCCCCATTCGAGCCCATGGCCACTTGCTCCATGCTGTACCTCTCATGGAAAACGGCCTTCCTTGTAGCCATTACCTCGGCTAGACGCGTCTCTGAGCTCAGAGCGCTTACTTCGGAACCACCTTATACGGTGTTCCATAAAGATAAAGTACAGCTGCGGCCACACCCGGCCTTCCTGCCCAAGGTAGTGTCGGCCTTCCATATTAACCAAGACATTTTTCTACCTGTCTTTTATCCTAAGCCCCATGTCTCTAGGAAGGAGCAGCAACTCCATTCCTTGGATGTCCGGAGAGCCCTCGCCTTCTACATCGAGAGGACGAAGCCGTTCCGGAAATCGACTCAACTGTTCATCGCCGTGGCGGACCGGATGAAAGGCCTTCCCGTCTCTTCCCAGCGCATCTCGTCATGGATCACCTCGTGCATCCGCACATGTTATGACTTGGCAGGTGTCCCCACCATGCACCCTACGGCCCACTCTACCCGAGCTCAGGCCTCGTCGTCTGCCTTCCTGGCACACATACCAATCCAAGAGATTTGTAGGGCCGCGACGTGGTCGTCAGTGCACACCTTTGCCTCGCACTATGCCATAGTGCAACATTCTAGAGACGCCGCCGCTTTTGGTTCGGCGGTCCTAAACTCTGCTGTATCACAATCCGACCCTGCCTCCTAGGAATGGCTTGGGAGTCACCTAAGTGGAATACATATGAGCAATCACTCGAAGAAGAAAAGACGGTTACGCACCGTAGTAACTGGTGTTCTTCGAGATGTGTTGCTCATATGTATTCCAAACCCGCCCTCCATCCCCACTGTCGGAATAGCCGGCAAGAAGGAACTGAGAGGGCGATGGGCCGGCTGGGGTATATATCAGGCCCCCTAACGGTGCCACTCCAGGGGGCGCCAGCCGGCCCACCGAGTGTTGCTAGGGTAAAAATCTTCCGACGATCGTGCACGCCGCGCGCGCACACCTAAGTGGAATACATATGAGCAACACATCTCGAAGAACACCAGTTACTACGGTGAGTAACCGTCTTTTCTCCCCCTCACAATCACCAGTTTTATTTCGGGGTTTTTTTCAGGGGTGCCTGGGATTGTTTTCAGCATAGACACTGGATAAAAAGGAATTCTGCAAGAGGAAAGATCGTCAGTTCGCTCATCTGACCGTTCTGAAAGTTATATAAACAGCCTTGTCACTTACGAAAAGACATCAGATGCCACAAGATGACTAGAGTGACTGTTACAGTGTCAGTATCTGACAAAACGGGCTAAAAGAAAAAAGGCTCATTCCCAGAATGGCTCCTTCTCTCGCCTACAAATATCTCAAAGTTCTGCCTCCTAATGCACAAGTGAAAGTACCACTGAAAAACAGAGCTAAGACAAACAAGAAAAAATGCAACTAATTTTACTCATTTCATTTTCCTTAATATTTCTGAGAAAACGCAGTGCAAGATGTCCACATGCATTAGGAGTACTGCCCTGTTAGCCACACCACCAATTAATTCTTTGAACCATAAACAATCTATTCCTGCGCACAACAGGGATGATTACAGTACAGTTTTAGCGATGGATAATCTTTGGCCCAGTCAACATGTCTGGAGTGCCATTCACAATAGGAGATCCCCTAGATGGACCCTTGGTCAGACCCACTACTGCCATTCTTATGTTCACTGCCTTGTGTTTCTGCCTTCAACATCCTCGATCCTCTTCAGTTCTATAACTGCTCCCCTCCTTCCCAGACAAATCTCATTCTCCTCTTGTCTGAGCTCAGTAATCAAATTCTCTTCCTTATTCCTGTCTGATCTGGGCTTCCATTAGCCTGCACTCCCCTGCTGATCCTGTCCTGTCTTGGGACCCTCTCATCAGCTCACAAGACTTCAGCTACCAACTTTACGCCGATTCCTTACAACACATCCAGGCGCTGGGGGCATCATCCCTGGAGTCAGCAACTTGTTCTCCCCCCTTCCCAGTGGGACGGTGAAAGGATCAATTACACTAAAACCAGGCGGAGATGCCCCATCACCACTACAAGAACCAGCACAGCCGGAGTGAAGCCAAGGGCGGGTGAACAAAGGGCTCCGCGCACCGGTATCTCGGGTCCCATTCCAGACCCTGCCCCACACAGCCGAGCCGCAGGCGGTGACTTGCGGGCCCAGACCGGGGGAAGGGCTCTGGGTAGCTCCGGGCTTGTCTCTCACGAGGATAAGCGGGGCCAAGACGAGACATCGCCGCAGCAGGTCTCTGGCAGCGGGAACAGACGCACCGACGGGCCCAGCCAGCTGACCTGCCCGCTCCCATCGGGAACCCCGGCCCGGGCTGTCCGGCGCCGCTCGCTGCCCAGGGGCCCCGACTAGCCGGGGCCGAGCCCCCGCGCCCGGTAGCCAGTGGGGCGGGGCTCGCTGCCTCCCGCTCCGCACCGCGCACAGCCAGTGCGGGGCAGCAGCAGGTCCCCACCCGCCGGCCCCGCGCAGCCCGGGTCACCGCCCGCTGCTGGGGCCGCCGCGACTCACCGCGAGCCCCGGGCAGGGGCAGCAGCGGCAGCAGCAGCGTCAGGAGCCCCCAGGCGCCGGGCCGGCAGCGCGGAGCCGAGACCATGACAGCGGGGCCGGCAGCGGAGTGTCCAGGGCGCGACCGCTCGCTCCGGCTCTGCCAGACCCGACTGGGTCTCGAGCTCGCGGGCCAGCGAGGAAAAGGGGGCGGGGGCGTGGCCAGGAGAGATGGGGCTGAGATGAGAACCGGGGGGCGGGGCGCGTTCAAAACGGGGCGGGGCTTGTGTCACTGCTTTGTACCCAGGCGCTGTCCGGGGAACAAGTGCTGGAGTGGGGGGGAGGGGAGAAGAGGTTCCTCTGCAAGGCAATTTCCCCCTCTTGACCATCTACTTCTGCCATGATGCGTACAGGGGATTAGATAGCTGATAATGGCAAATTCAAGGAATTATTGGCATTACATGGCATCCAGGGCCCCCCTTTGGCCATGTTAAGTTTAAACTATTAGCGAAATATACATGAGGAAGTGTCAGAAAGAAGAGCTGAAATGCAGGTTTTGGTGGAGGGAGACAGCTCACATTTTGGCGAAGTAGATCTGAGAGTCATCAGGATAGAGATGGTAGCCAACACCAACCATGTCAACGGATGAGATCATTAGAGTGTCAAAAGCAAATGAGATGTGGAGGAAGACAGATTAGAGGCCCTAAAATTTGGCCATAAAAAGGTTGTTGAAAACAAAACAGAGCTTGAAATCCTAGCAGACTGCAGTTTGCACATGGCATATCTACTTTGTACAATGGTCATACAGCTGTGCTTTAAGCTTCATGAATGCAAACTTCACATTTAAAGAGATTAAAGGTGGGGCTTTAAAAAAACTGCATTATTATTAGCAATGGGTTTTACAGCTGATCCTATGACAAGAGATTACACGTAAGTACACTAAAAACAAAGATGCCATGAAATTAATCAAAATAACCAAAGAGCACCACCTTTTCTCTATTCCCTCTTCTCCTGAGCTACAGTCAGAGAACAAAGGCTCCAATCCAGAGTCACAAGGAACCTCCCTAAAATAAGCAAGCTATATTACATACCTATACTTTTAGGGGTGTAAGCACAGGCCCTGCGGCTTCCTAATATTATTGGACCAGAGACCAACATCCAGTTTGCATTGTCGTTGCAGGGAGTGATACAGTCCCAGCCTGGGACATCAGATCGTGGGTTTGCACAGGTCTTTTGTGCACACCCAGCAAGGCTCAACCCACGAGAGCTCTGAACAGATCTAAAACCAACCTCATTTTCTAACAACGTATGTTCCTTCACACCTTCTCATCCTGTGGGATCTCAAAACACCAAGGTGCCCTAAAGCTCCTGCAGGCTAGTGGGTCAAGCTCATCAGCCCCACTACAGAATATGAGAAGGCGGCCAGATACTCAACACTATTGGGAAGTGTGGAGGTTTTGCCTCATGCTGGGAAGGATTATAGCATTTGATTCCTCCTTGGCTCTGTTCCCTTAGGACACAACCACCTCCCCTTTGCATCTGTGTGGTCTAAATCAGCCTTCCTATGTTCCTCTTTACCTCCTTCCTTTTCCATTTCCTCTCAAATGGCTAAGAGAACACACAGATCTACTGAGCTCCCCCAAGACAAACATGTAACTGGCAGCTGTACGTTTCGATAGCAGCACTGTGTCTGTTCCGATGAAAGAGTCTATGATAACATGTATTAGCCTGCTTGGAAACTCCTTTGCCCTGCCAAATGTTCTCCCCGAGATAAGCTGAGTAAAACAGATCAGGCCAGGCAGATTTTGAGGGGAGAAAATGAAAGCAAGTGCAACACAAACAGAACTCCTTTTTGAACTACATACCTGATCTCCATTCTACCATGCCTAGGAGCACAGTAAGATGCCAATGAGCATAATGACCTGCTGAACAAAAGCTTTGGAGACTCTGAATTCTGCTATTAATTATAGAGCTCGCCCTCCTTGCTTAGGATCAGATGGTGATCTCATCTTCAGGAGTGTAACAACGGGATTATTCCATAGATTTCACTGGAGTTATCACCAGCTTTACGCCAGTGTAAATGTAATCAGAATCTGTCTCTTGGCATAGAATGGGTGAGGCTGGACATACTAGGCTTTTTGTGGGGGATGCAGGGCACAGGCCTGTAAGATGCTGGGCACCTTATGGGAGCTGCTTAGTGTCCTCCACTCCCAGTGTAGGGCACTGAGCATCCTGCAGGACTGCACCCTCAGTGACTGCAGCCAGGCCCCCGCTGTCCATCAAAGACATATCACTCTCACCTGCTATGTTATCTCCAGTGATTAACAACTCTGTATTATCAGATGTGGGGGGGGGGGGAAGGGGAGGAGTAATAGAAACGTAATGATCCTGAGAATGCCACAGACAACAGCATAGATCATAGTGTAAAGTACTGTCTACGTAAATGCAGATCATGTAAACCAAGTCCTCTGGTGCTCTCCACTCCAGTGCAGATGATGCAAAGTCAGCCTGACCTGACCTGGCTTTTACAACAGCACAGTGACAACTAAAAACGTTTCTGCAGCAAAGCAGACATGCCAGCAAGGCCATGCCCAGAGTTTGAACTCTGCTATGAGACCCTTAATCACTAGGGTGTCATCAACTGTGACATGATAAGGAAATTAGTTTGACCATATTGCTAGTCTTGCCCTCCCCCTCCCGTAGCAGAGGCACTGGGCAAAGGGCATATACACATTTGCTTGGTGTTAATTTCTCTGCCGGGTAAAATCAGTGCTTATCTAATTTATTTTGCTCCAATGGCACAGGAAGCTAGAGGACTGTGATGGGGTGTGCAGGTCTTTGGGCAACCCCAGTAGGGGATCTGAAGCCCTGTCACCCGCGTGGTGTCACTTGGAGGAGATCTTGATGAGCCAACCAGCAGCCTGGCACTATGTGGGTTAATGCCCAGCCAGGCTATAGAGGCAGATCAGGAAGTTAAGGGCAGCTGAGCTTCCTTAGGCTGAAAGCCCTGCAAAAGAAAGATGTGACTCTCTGGCCATATCTGCTTTAAAAAAGCTACTCACTGCTGACAATGACCATGGTCTCTGAAATGGTACCAAAAGCACAATTTGCCTCATTTATACTTGGTTACCCATGCTCAACACTGGTTCAGCTGCACCTACTGCTGACACCTGTTGTCAGCAATGGATACACCAGACTTCAAAGAGGGAAGAGAGAGAGAGAGAGATAAGGTGGCTGTGCTGCCCAAAACCAGGGCAGGGAGCTCAAGGGAAGCATTTGAGCTACCAGGCTACATGGTTTATACAACTGGTTTGGTTGTTTTGAGTTAATTGCATGGCCGAAATGTGCCTCTACAGACCTTTGTCAGATCAGTGTCAATTCAAATCAAACCCAACCTAGAGAGGGCGATTTCTATGGTCATACGTGAGTCTCAGGTGGACTCTGTTTTAAGAACAGAGTGTCCAAGGGAGGACACTATTTTAACAGCAGCATGTTTTAGTATCAAAAGCAAATGAAATGTGGAGGAAGACAGACTAGAGGCCCTAAAATTTGGCCATAAAGAGGCTGTTGAAAACAAAACAGAGCTTGAAATCCTAGCAGACTGCAGTTTGCACATGGCATATCTACTCTGTACCACGGTCATACAGCTGTGCTTTAAGCTTCATGAATGCAAACCTCACATTTAAAGGTGGGCTTTTTAAAAAACATCTGCATTATTTAAAGCCCATTGCAAATCAGCTGATCCTATGACAAGAGATTACACGTAAATACAGTAAAAACAAAGATGTTATGGAATTAATCAAAATAACCAAAGAGCACCACCTTTTCTCTATTCCCTCTTCTCCTGAGCTACAGTCAGAGAACAAAGGCTCCAATCCAGAGTCACAAGGAACCTCCCTAAAATAAGCAAGCAATATTACATACCTATACCCTGCAGCTTCCTAATTATTCGACTGGAGACCAACATCCAATTTGCATTGTCATTAAGGGGGTGATACAGTCCCAGCCTGGGAGGTGAGATTGTGGGTGTGCACAGGTCTTTTGTGCACCCCCAGCAGGGCTCAGCCCACGAGAGCTCTGATCAGATCTAAAACCAACCTCATTTTCTAACAACGTATATTTCTCTACACCTTCTCATCCTGCGGGATCCCAAAACACCAAGGTGCCCTAAAGCGCCTGCAGGCTAGTGGGTCAAGTTCATCAGCCCCACTACAGAATATGAGAAGGCGGCCAGATACTCAACACTATTGGGAAGTGTGGGGGGTTTGCCTCATGCTGGGAAGGATTATAGCATTTGATTCCTCCTTGGCTCTGTTCCCTTAGGACACAACCACCTCCTCTTTGCCTCTCTGTGGTCTAAATCAGCCTTCCTATGTTCCTCTTTACCGCCTTCCTTTTCCTTTTCCTTTCAAATGGCTAAGTGAACACACAGATCTACTGAGCTCCCCCAGGACAAACACGTAACTGGCAGCTGTATGTTTTGATAATCACACAGGGTCTGTTCGGATGAAAGAATCTATGACAACATGTTTTAGCCTGCTTGGAAACTCCTTTATCCAGCCCATATGCTCGCTCAGAGATAAGCTGAGCAAAACAGATCAGACCGGGCAGATGTTAAGGGGAGAAAAATGAAAGCAAGTGCAATACAAACAGAACCCCTTTTTCACCTACATACCTGATCTCCATTATACCATGCCTAGGAGCACGGTAAGATGCCATCGAGCATAATGACCTGCTGAACAAAAGCTTTGGAGCCCCTGAATTCTGCTATTAATTATAGAGCTCACCCTCCTTGCTTAGTGTCAGATGATGATCTCATCTTCAGGAGTGTAACATTGGGGTTATTCCATAGATTTCACTGGAGTTATCACCGGCTTTTCACCAGTGTAACCATAAACAGAATCTGTCTCTTGGCATAGAATGGGTAAGGCTGGACATATTAGGCCAGATTCCAGGCTGCTTTGTGCCACTCCTGCAGCGTATAGGGTCTGCAAAGGGAGTGGTGTGGTCCCCAGAGGAATTCCCACAGTGCAGGTAAAACATATGCTGGCATATGCAGCCCGAAAGCTGCAATGCCAATGATCACTCCGTTAGTCTTCCTTGGCCGGAGGTAGCCCTATGGGCGCACGGAGAGCTGGCCCGGCTGCTGGCTGGCAGGCTCTGCCTCGCTTTGCCGAGAGTCAAACAGCCCCAGACGCACATCGCGAGCTGCCAGGTGCGGCCGCTGCCAGGGCTGGTGCAAGGAAGTTTCGTGCCCTAGACGAAACTTGCTTGCACCAGCCCTGCGCACACACACCCCCCCCCGCCGAGCTAATGCCGCCCCCCCCCATGGCAGCCCTCGCCGCAGCCCCCTGCGGCAGCTCCCCACCCTCCCTCCACGGGCCGCAGCAGCTCGTCCCCCCATCCGCTGGCTGCGGCAGCCTCCCCCCTGCCCGCAGCATGTCCCCAGCTCCTGGCTCCACGCTCAGCCGCTGAGCCGGGAGGCAGGAGGCAGCTGCCCGCCACCCCCCAAATCCTGGCACCCTAGGTGACTGCCTAGGGTCGCCTAGTGGGAGCGCCAGCCCAGGCCACTGCCAGCGCGTCACAGCCCAACCCGGGGGGACGCGGCGAGTCCAGTTCTGCTCCTGGCAGGGAGACGTGGCCAACCCGCCTCTGGAGCGAGCGAACAAGCAAACGCTGGCTGCCCGCCCCCCGCGCTTCCCAGCCAACCGGGGAAACGGATCGAAGCCCGGACAAACCAGCGTGTGGCAGCAGCTCTGTCTGCAGGGAGGAAAGACCAGATCTTCCGCACAGGGCTTCAAGTCATCAACTGGGCCTCTGTATAACTGATTCACTGTGGAACCTTGAGATCTGTCACCTAGGGACTTATTTCATAGAATATCAGGGTTGGAAGGGACCTTAGGAGGTCATCTAGTCCAACCCCCTGCTCAAAGCAGGATCAATCCCCAATTTTTGCCCCAGATTCCTAAATGGCCCCCTCAAGGATTGAACTTACAACCCTGGGCTTAGTAGGCCAATACTCAAACCACTGAGCTATCCCTCCCCCGCTTTTCACATGTGCTAGGCACTCTCAGCTCCAACAGAAGTAAACGGGAAACACAGGTGTTCAGAACCTCTGAAAATCATGCCTTTAATCTTTATGCTTTATTTTTCCCTTATATGGAATGGAAATAATACTTCTCTACCTCACTAGGGTGTTCAGAAACTTACAGACTTGAAAGCCAGAAGGCACCATTATAATCATCTAGTCTGATCTCTGGCACATTCCAGGACATAAAACCTCACACCCCTATTCATGTAGTAGTGGGCCAACAGTCACTGGCTGAGTCACTGAAGTCCTCAAATCTTGATTTAAAGACTTCAAATTACAGAGAATCCACCATTTACTCTAGTTCAAATCAGCAAGTGACCCATGCCCCATGTTGCAGAGGAAGGCAAAGAATCCCCAGGGTCTCTGTTAATCTGATTTGGGGGAAAATTCCTTCTTGATCTCAAATATGACCATCAGTATGTGGGCAAGACCAACCAGCCAGACATGTGGGAAACTAATTAACTATTTGCAAAGCACTCAAATATCCTATACAAGTGCAGAGTATTGGCTTGGCTAATGAAAGGTATCATATTTTACAGTATGTGCATTTTCTCTCAAAGTCCATTGCATTAAATTAAAAAATATCCCCCCTCCCCAAATCCTATCATTTGATAATTTTGCCTTTACCTTTTTTCATCTCACAAGTGACTCAGATTTCTAATTCCAGACGAATGCTGTTGCACAAAAGCCTTGCTTACCACATACCCCAGACAATCATACAATGCTGTTGAAACACATTTTAAAGGCTTCTTCGTACTGCACTTTAAAAGGAAGTTATCTGCCAGGAAACATGTTCTCTGGAAGTATTTTAGCAGCACCATCAATACATTCAGTAGCCAGGTGGTGTACAATGATTTTGCACCTGTCATTTCCCCACCTTAAAAAAAAAAGTCACTGTTTTGGACAGACTAGATTCCTGCATTCCTACCATAATTCCAAGACACAAGAGGTACTGACCCAAAGGGCATGCATTAACAGAAAACTGAACAAACTTGTACAAGAAACCTTGGCTAAATCATCACACTGTACATTGAACTAGTCATTTTCATCCAGTAATTTCAAAGCACTTTAAAAATGTAATCCAATCTCTCTCCAACTCCCATGTGAAGCTGGTATGCATACCCCGATTTTATAGACGAAGCAACTGGGGCACAGAGAGATGACGTGACTGGCCCTTTGCCACACAGCTTGTCAGGAATCAGGCTGGAAATAGACTTCAGGAGTCACAGCCCCCCACTATTACTGCCAAACCTACTGCCTCTTAAACAAACAAATACAACATATGATTCATGGCTCTGCAAACTACATCAAAAAAATCCTTTATGTCCATAGACTTTGGACCTGATCTTTAAAAGTGTTATAGATATGCCAACCTCTATCCTAAATACAAGACACAAGAAACAGCAAAGGAAGAAGCTGGGAGTATGACGGAGTTTCTTTTGTTAACATGTCACTAGGAATTGCAGGAGCTTAGCCCCTCTCAATATCAGACCCATATATTCCCTTTAGTAAAGCTTTAGAGATGCACTCATGACAATAGGCCAAATTTCAGGGTATCAACACGGGTGCAAAAGGACACATGGGACCAAATCCTGAGAGGTGCTGACAGGGCTGGCTCTAGGCACCAGCAAATCAAGCATTTGCTTGGGGCAGCAAATTTGCAGGGGCGGCCGGGAGCCCTGGGAACTGTAGTTCCTTGGTTAGCTCCCTGCCTATAGAGTCAGCCCTGGAGCAGGGAAAGAACTACATTTCCCACCATTCCGTTGGCCGCCATCCATAGGCGCCGACTCCGTGGGTGCTCCGGAGCTGGAGCACCCACGGAGAAAAATTGGTGGGTGCTCTGCACCCACCGGCAAATCCCCGCCCGCCCCGGACCTGTGGCAAACTTACCGGAGCACCGGGAGATGTTCCGGGCCCTGCCCCCGACGCTGAGCAACGTCACCCGGCGTCGGGGGCGGGGCCCCGCAACGTCACCTGGCATCGGGGGCGGGGCCCCGCAATGTCACCCGGCATCGGGGGCAGGGCCCCGCAACGTCACCCGGCATCGGGGGCGGGGCCCCTCCCCTGACGCCGGGTGACGGCACCCACGGGCGTCGCTGGAAGTCGGCCCCTGTGCCGCCATCAACAGGAAAGGTACGGGGAGGGAGGGAGATAGCTGAGACAGGCTGTATCTTGCTGTGTTTGTAAAGCCGGCTGCTGAATGGCAGGAATACCATATTTTAACATTAAAAAAAAAAAAAAGGACACTTCACTGGTGTGACCTCACCTTGCAGCCCCCAAAGAAAGAATTGGGTGGATGAAATGGGCAGTGCAACTCTCTATCTGAAGCCTAGCAAGGGAGGTAGGTGGATCCCACTAGAATTTTAAATGAAAAGTAAGGGAGGGGAGGCTCTACTAGAGGACCTGGGCAGCTTTAGGTACTATAAAGCACGTAGGAGGATTTCCACTTCTGAGCCATGAAAGCAGAAATGGACTTTTCCTTTCCAGATTTAGCTAATATTCAGAAAGGGAATCTAGCACCTGCATTCCAGACTTGAACACCCTCAAAATTCAGGAGTGCTCAAGCTCATTTTGGGCAGCTGTTCCTTCATTTCTCCCAAATCAAATATACTGATCCACTGTAACTTGCTGTAGAAAAAGTAGGATAAAATTGAGCAAGAAATGCTTCCCAGTGGTTATTAGGACTGGAATTGCTATTTTCAACAGCCATTGGTTTTTTTTTATTTGTTTAAAAGGAAGACAGTGATATTGCATTGTCAAATTCCCCATAGAAACACAGAATGGAACAAAAGAATAATAAAGGCACCTCAACTTTTCCTCATTAATGTAGGACAGTCTTATAATATGCATCCAGATATCCTTCAATCACACAAGCTGAAAATTGTTCCACTTTACTGCAGTTCTGTAACCATATGGGAACCAATCCTGTCTGTGTTCTGTGCACATCCAAAATTCCTACTGAATGACCTGGGACCTAGTTACCAGTGACCCAGGGCTGGGGCGGCAGGAGGGTGCAGCTGGGGTGGGAGAGCCCAGGGCTGGGGCGGTAGGGGAGTGCGGGAGGGGGTTGGAGGTGGGAGGGAGAGAGCCCAGAGCTGGGGCAGTGCAGGGCTCGGGTGCTTGGGGCGGCAAAAAACCTAGAGCCGGCCCTGGGTGCTGAACACCTGGTACTCCTACTGACACTAATGGGAGTTGGAAGTGTTCAGCAGCTCTCAGCATTTGGCCCATGAGGAGCAATATAATTGCTGTTCATCTTAAGAAGGGGCTATTGGCCACCTCTAACTACTGCTCATGTTAACTAGCATTACCTCTTTGTTTCCTTGTGCTCCCTCCTTGCATCAAGCAGTTATCAACAGCCTTATACTTCAATTGCAAGCTCTTTGACCAGGAATCGCCTCTTTACACAGTGCCTAGCGCAATGAGTCTGGGCCTCTAGGCATTGCCACAATAAGAAATGATAAATAAAAATAATGATGTGGTCTTTTACCAAGGCCTGCTCTGTGCAGAGTCTGTTTTTGAGAGACTGCCTGATTTCTAGAGCAGAGGTTCTGCCTAACCTCCAAAGAGTGGATATTTCTCCAAACCTTGTGATGTTTACCCACCACTTACTTTCAAAGGAACATCCTCCAGGGAATATCTCCCTAAACTGCAGCTAAGAGCGTGCCTCTCAGCTCAGGTAGACAGACACCACGCACTAGCTCTGCTTGACCTAGTGCGCTAAAAACAACAACGTTGATATTGCGGCACAGGTGGTGACATGGACTAGCCACTCAAGTATGGACCTACGGGGTCAGGTGGGTTTGTACCCAATGCTCCTAACTGAAGTGTAGACATACTCTAAGAATGATTTTGGCACACTAGCATTCATCATGTACCTTTGACCACATTTTTACTGCCTCTTCCCTTTCCCTGGCGATCAAGGGACAATCTGCCCTCCTACCTCTCTATTTTAAGGTACTGTTTCTGAGTCATAAATTGCACTGTACTGATAATATGGATACAAGAAGTCTTAACATATACATTATGGCCCCATGCAATATTAGGGATTACTGCTTAGGGATAAAACATCCTTTGAACTAGAAAGCTCTCTGATTAATCAGGCCGTCGTAGAAGCTTTTTTTCCCTCTTTAAAGTCTAGAGGGAACAGCTTTAAAAATAGCCACAAATGGGACACTCGTCATTCTGGCAAACAGGTTTGAAAGAGACTAATCTGTCTGAAAGCTTCACTATCTCTGGAAGCCTCAGTTCCACTCAGGCAGCCTGGAAGAAGGAGATAAGCATCTATTTCATAGTCTTAGAATTTCAGGAGTTAGCTATTCTTTGGGTGTTCACTTCCTCCTTGATGGAAAAGGTACAACAAGCCAGTTGCTTATAGCTGTTTTTGCCTGCATTTGTACACAACAAAAAATGCCTTTGTGTTTAAATACAAATCAAAGGGATACAGTGTATTATTTATTGTTTGAAAACATTTTCTGTGCTCAGTTTTAAAACGTTATTGGGAAAAAGAGGAATACTGCATTGAGGCTGATGTAATGAATGTTAGAACAAACAGACTAATATGCATGTTTCAAAGTAGCAGCCGTGTTCATCCATATATATATATATATATAAAAATAAAAACACACACAATCAGCTTTCAAATGTTTCTTATGCATCTGAGATAAAGCCACAGTTCCCCCCCCCCCCGCCCCAAAAAAGAGAACTTGTGTGCAAAGTAGGGAACAAAATTAAAGTGTGAACACACGCAAGGTTAAACCACCACCAACTTTTATCAGCCCTGGAACAGGATGAACCACGTGTTAAAATCCTGAATGAAAATGGACATAAATGTTCACTGTTTGCTTCCATGTCTCAAAATCTACTACAATATAGAAGGTTACATAAACATGACCTGTGGTTTTTATAAGTTGGTGTATGTGTAGCTATTCTCCTGTTGTCTGGTGTGGAGTCGTGCAGTGCTAAGTGGTAAGTTCCTAAGGGGGTGGGGGAGGAGAATCCATAGGACCTGGAAACCAAATGATTATGGGGGGACAACTAATGAAACAGGGGCAGGAGTGTTGTCAAAGGGTCAAATGAAGGGAACCCGATAGGGACACTGAGCAGAGAACCCTGGACAGCACCCACTGCTCCTCAAAGGTGTCAAGGGAGTCAGTGGACGCTGCCCAGAGGAACTCTGCCTGGATATGTGAATGGACAGAGAATTGGAAATAGGCCCCACAGTCACAGGAGACTCCATTGGCCAACCTCCTCACCCTGGTTTTATAGATGGCCATTTTAGCCAGGGCCAGGAGGAGGTTGACCAGGAGGTCCTGTGACTGAGGCCATAGATAGGGAGTGCATAAATAAAAAGGTGAGGGGAAAAGTGCTTAGTTGGTGGGTAGGTAGGTGAAGGGACATACCTTGGTGTGAAGGAGGCTGAGGACAACGAGCTCCCCATGGCCTGTTCCATGTTAATGAGATGCAGGAGCAAGGCTTAAATCAGCCTGGGAGGGGGGGGGTGGAAATTTACCACAGGAAGGTTAGTGGACAGGAAGAGGGTTGTTCTGCCCAGGGATTTCTGGCAACTGAGGGAGTCCAGCCGAGGAGAAGGCAGCCCTCAGACACACCCCTCCTGAAGCTGCCCTGACCAATTGTGAAGCAATATGCCCCAGGAAGAGGGGGGAGATGGTAAATCCCACGAAAGAGCAATAGTCTCAGACCTAAGCACTTAGAGCTGACTCTAGGGGCTGCCTCAAAGTTTGGTCCTTGGTTCAGCCAGACCCTCCCCTCTTGCAAAGGGAAGAACAGGAGCCAACGCCTGGCTTGTTGGTGGTAGCCCACAGGGAGCTTCCCCAAAGGCTGCCAAATGGGGAGAAAAGGGAGTACATAATGGACTGGGGGGATGGAAATCCAGGGAGCCCACCCCCCCCACAGAGAAATACACTGGGAAGGAAGGCTGCCAAGTCTGAGGTCTTGGGTGTGTAGGTCAAAGCTCTGCAGCATTTCAGTTTGTTGCCTGAGCAAACCCATTACACCCTGGTGCATTTCCCAGTGTGCCTCAGTCCTTCTGCCTCTTCTGCAGCAGCCACCCTCTCCATTCTCAGTCAGTCATTCTCCATGCTGGTGGTCAGATGGCCCTCCAAATCCTGTGCTCATGGTCTGAGGCCACTGAGCATTGGAGGATTTCAGAACAAACTCTCCCTAGTTGCCCATCTCCTCCTGATCAGGGTGAGGTATTCAGTAGGCATGGAGATGGCACTGCTCAAGCCCAGCATGCCAGAAGTTGGTGCATCTATTTTAATTAGATTGACTGTCAGGAAGGAAAGAGAAAAAAGCAGGGGTAGGCAACCTATGGCATGTATGCCAAAAGCACTATGTGAGCTGATTTGCAGTGGCACTCACTGCCTGGGTCCTGGCCACCAGTCTGGGGGGGCTCTGCATTTTAAATGAAGCTTCTTAAACATTTAAAAAAACACTTTAATATAACTAAACTGTTGTATGTAAAGTAAAGACTTCTAGAAAGACCTTCTAAAAACATTAAAGTATTACTAGCACACAAAACCTTAGAGTGAATAAATGAAGACTTGGCATACCACTTCTGAAAGGTTGCTGACCCCTGGAAAAAGTCTGAAAATGCCCATTATTAAATGTATGGAAATAAGTCCTTGACACCTAGGTTTGAAACATCTTGCTACAATGTTGCTCTGAAGCTCAAACTATGGTGAGTCCAGCCTAGCTGAGAGGAGTGGGCTTGTTCTGTTACATGGAAGCTGTAACTGTTCCTTGCCCTTTCCTGGGTGTGGGTAGAGGGCACTGTTCCCTCTAAGCTGTGTGCATGCACAGATCCTAAACACTGTGCACATGGTGAAACTGCACAAAAATTTGCACAGAAGAAATTTTTTGTGCACACAGCCTGTCAAAAGTTAGAGGGAACATTGGTAGAGGGAAAGTGCAGTGAATACTGGCATTTTCACAGGCACTAGCGATTTTGCCCTTCACTTGTGAGATTGGCAAAGGCACAGAGAACCTAGCTGGGGTCCTGTAGCCCCCAGGCCCACATGCCACTATCCTGTTTATTGTGATAGTACCAGCCTAGCCCATTCCCATGACATTCTGCAGAGTGCTTCATTGCAGTGCCAAAAAACCAAACACACAACAACTGCGGTCTTAGAAATCTTGAGAGCTCTCCATGGAGAGCTCAAGGCAATAGGGACATTCCTATTGAGCTAGGCAAACTACTCTGCATGGCCCCTATGACATAGTCCAACAAGCAAAAGAAATTAAAAGCAGATGCTGACTGTTTCTTCCACCTTGACCCAAGTAGAGGCTGATCTGATGTTGACCGTGCAAATGGACTCCCATACTCTGAATTTATTCCCTAGCCTTTTATATTGTGATATTATACCAGTAAACCACACCAGTCCCAAAACCCCTTTTATCTGTAAGCTTGCAGATGAAACAGGTGCAATTTTTAAATGGGGGAGGAAGAGAGGGTGGTTGCAAGGTGGGGGGGGAGGGAGAAGGGAGAGAAAGATGAGATTTCAGGGGGAAAAAAGCCAAAAGCCACAAAGTGTATATGCATTATTTCTCACTTACCCAAGCTCACTTCCCCTTCCTGAGTGGGCACCTCTGCACTTACCTGGCAAGATTGGCTTGGCCCCAGCAGAGTTGCAACAGTTCTTGGCTTGCAGCATGGTTGGAGTCCCTGGCCACATCATCTTCCTCCTTGCTGTCCACAATGGGATCCTCTGAAGTGCCTACAGTTGCCTGCAGGGTGCTGCTGGTGTGGGGAAGGGGTGCCCATTGCCAAGTATGGCATGTATTTCATTGTAAAGGCAGCTGGTTCGAGAGGCGCATCTGATTGAGTTTTGTTCTCCTCAGCTTGTAGTAGGTCTAGTGCTGTTCCTTTGCTTTCACATGGCACTGCTGTTCCATCTCTTGTGTTCCCATTGCAGCATCCCCTATGCAATCTGCACCTGGATGTTGATTGTTTCATGGCTTTGCTTGCCCAGTCTTTTCTCCCCACCATGTGAGGAGATCCATGACATCATGCCTGCTCCAGGCAGAGGGGTGTGTGTGTGTAGTAGTTCGTCTGAGGGTGTGTGGAGCTGGCATGGTCAGATGCATGCAACAATGGTAAGCTGCTAGGTTTGCTCATCAAGGTGGACAGTTAGGAAAAAGGCATTTCAAAAACATGGGGTTCAAAAGAGGTGGGGGGCAGGCTTCCAGTCTGTGCCGCCCCCCGCTCCAGTAGTGGAGTTCACAATTGTGACAAGCAGTCACTGCAGTGGAGCCTGGGGCATTGTGGGATAGCTGGAGGATTATCAAGTTGACAACCAATGCAGTGTCTACACTCACATGGTCTACCAAAGTAGGTTTGCCATGGCTTGCTGTCACTCAGGAGATGGTGTTATTTTGTTGCTGTAATGGTGCTTATGTTAATGGGAGACAAATTTGGTGTTGACGAGTTATACATGTGTCAACCTAATTTTATAGATGACCATGTGTAAGACATACAGGAATGTTACTTGCAGGACAGTATGAGTGCGTGCACAATATCATTTAAGAATCCAATGAGAATTCCTGCTTTTCAGCCACATCCTGCACATTTACTGACATGAGCAATCCTGGCCTTTTTTTTTTGCACTATATTGCAAGGATTTTGCGTTAACTCAACTTTTAGTTTCATTAGATATTTATAGTAACCCCCATTCTGCAGAGTACACTAGCCAAAAAAAACTAGTACTAAAATGCCAGGCTATTCTTATCAGTACTTCTAACAGTACTAGTGTTTCAGTATCTAAGGTATGAGACTGAAAGTCAGGAAACCTGGGTCTAGTGCCCATCTACCCACTCACCTGCTGTGTAACCTTAAGTCACGCACCAGCCTATCCTCAGTTTCCCTATCTGTAAAATAAGGATGATAGAGTTTTAAACTGATGCCCTCAAGAGTCAAAGTTACACCCTCTTGTCAAGCCAAGCCAAACCACAGAATGCTTCTGAGAATTGGTCAGTTTTAATGTTTGTATTCCTATAAATGGGTTTTGAATTATTCCATTTGCACTTGTGTTGAGGGGAAACGTGGGAGGAGGCTTGGAATCTACTTGCTTCAAGGATTTAAAGAACAATTGTAGCTACTGCTTCAAACCCATATTTGAAGACCAAAATGTAGCTTCTGTTACTACAAGTAACAAAATTGCTACACAAATAGGGAATGGGCAAGAATGGTTGGTCTGATCTACAACACTCAGAAATTGAGGAGGCAAAAGTTCAACTTGAACCTGCTAGAGACTAAAAAAGGAGCAAAGAGATGAAGCATCCAAGGGGCAAACAGGCAGAGTAAAGACCAGTTGAGAGAAATGGTGAAGAAATCTGCTACCAAAGCAGTTCTAGTTTTAAAAATGAATCAACTCTGGCATTGAGCATGGAAGAGATGGAAAATCATGTTTAACTTTTTACTCCTGTATGGGCAAAAGACTCATGGATTTGAAATTGTTTTGCAATGCCAAAAATGGCTTGACCAGGCTCACAAAACATCCATCTCCATGAGATTTGCACTTTTACTATTTACAAAGGAAATGATTGACAACACTGCATTTTATCTGCTCTCAGTCATAAGATACATCACTGTCCTTTGCCCCAGGGTGTAGATTGCATGACAGCTACTATACAGTGGCCACAGCTTTCCAATAATTTCAGGTATTATCAAGTGCAATTGCACTTGACTAAGAAGAATACAAGGGTTCTGTTCAACTAGAAAGCTTTTATTCATGCTGTTGCACTGTCCCCATCGTCTCTCCCTGCACCGTGTTGACCCAGGGACCTGCCTGGTTCCCCTCTCTGCAAGTCAGCCCCAGAGCTCTTTCCTCTCCAATCTACATCTTTCTCTCCCTATAACCAGATTCAAAACCCTAGAACAGTGCTACTCAAAGTGGTGGTCTGCGGTCCGGTGCCAGTCTGCGAGCCATTGGCTGCCGGTCTGCGGTGAGCTTCCAGGAAAGAAATGTGCTATGTGAATATGATATGGCACAAAAACTATTTTAGAAATTAGTATAAATACTATAGTATTTACAAGTGTGCCCTGCTTACTTTTCCAGAAGTTTCCATGTCTCAGATTGTTGGAAAGCTGTCCAAAGAATCTTTCCACTGAGGTGTCTGACTGTGGTCTTGCTAAAGTAAAATACAAACTAAATCTATTCCCCGCATACACCGTGCATAATGTACAATAGGCCAGTCAGATGGGGTGATTCAAACATTGTTCAAACAAGTTTAGTGCAGAAGGACAGCCCTCTGGGTATTTAGGTGGAGCAAAAAAAAGCCTCGTGTGCAGACAAATTCCACAGAACTTCCATAATTGCTATCAAGGTGAGTGGTAGCACATTTTAACTTGGTTCAACAACTGTCTTTATTTATTTAAGACCTTCTCTACATTAGAGATATTTACCATGCTAAGTGTGGTTTATTCTCCCTCCACTACAGCACACCTCACACAAAGGGTCTCATTCAAATAGTACCTCATTAAGCCAAATAGCCTATGCTTGTGCATCAGTTTCATAAACCAGGGCTGGGGAACACAGTCCATGGGCTGGATCTGGCCTGCTGCTTCGTTTCATCCAGCCCACAGAAAGTTCCTGTGCTGCAGGCCAGCAGCCTCTATGCCCCCTGCAGGGCTGGAGCCACAAGCACTGGCTTGCCCTGCTGCTGGGGGAAAGGAGGGTGGAGGAGAGGAGAAATAGGAATGCAAGGCCATTAAGGGCTTGTCTTCACTACCCGCCGGATCGGCGGGTAGCAATCGATCTATCGGGGATCGATTTTTCATGTCTCGTTAAGACGCGATTAATCGATCCCCGATCGCGCTCCCCATCGGCTCCGGAAATCCACGTCATCGAGTGGCGCAAGCGGAGTCGACGGGGGAGCGGCAGCGATCGACTCGCCGCCGTCCTCATGGTCAGTTAAGCCGATTATGATACGCCGACTTCAGCTACGTTATTCACGTAGCTGAAGCTGCGTATCGTAGATCGACCCCCCTTCCCTAGTGTAGCCCTGGGCTAAGAGTCTGGTCAGCTCCATGCAGCTCCTAGAAGCAACCAACTTGCTTCTAGGGGATACAGGGACAATCAGGGAAGCTTCGCATGCTACTCTTGTCCCCAGCCCTGGCTCTGCAGATCCCATTGGCCAGAAACCATGGCCAATGGGAGCTGTGGGGCGGTGCCTGTGAGCACATGCGGTGTGCATCATGCAGAGCCACCTGGCCCCTCTGCCTAGGGGAGGGACATGCCAGGTGCTTCTGGGAGCTGAGTGCAGCCAGGGAGCCTGCCTCAGCCCTGCCGACCAGGAGCCTCCTGAAGCAAGTACCATGTGGCCAGAGACTGCACCCTGAACTCTGCCCCAGCTCAGAACCCCCTCCAATACCTCCTCCCACATGCACCCTAACCCCCACCCCACACCTGAGCCCCCCCTCCTGCACCTCAAACCCCTCATCCCCACCCCAGATCCTGCACACCCAGCCAGATCCCTCACTCCATTCTATACCCCACCCCAACCCAGAGCCCCTGTGATGGGATCCCCGTGTGAGCCTGGGACTGTGGGACCACTGTGCCTCCTTAACTCTCCAGCCTGGGCTGGCTCTCACAATGCTTTGCTAATGCCAAGCAGCAAACCCCTCCAGGGTGCTATCACTCAGCACAACTGCATATGGTGCCCCCTACCCAGCCAGATTGTGTGAATGCTCCTAAAGCCACTCACGAAGCACAGAGTGAGGCACTAGCCAAGTTCCCCCAGCCTTGTACCCCAGGACTATGCACTCTTGTGCTACGGAAGATGGAACAGTGCAAATGTATTAATTGGTTCACCACTCTAATGGAAAGGGGATTTACAACAGCCTTTGCAAGCCTGAGTAGATTTACTACACACTTCAGGCAAACTCACTAGTAAAGATCAACAGCAGTTTGAGTACAAAAGAGATTAAGTGGCAGGCAAAAAGCAGTTTTATTTGGTAACCATTCTAAACACGCAGTCCAAACTCAACCTTATTAGGCTGGGCAAAATCTAGGGTAAGCAGTTTCTCACCCCCACTGGATATCGCAGTCCTTGATATACAGGTCCCTTAAACCTGGGCCAGTCTTCTTCTGGGGGGGTCTTTGTTGCTTGCAGTGTAGCTGGGGCAGGAAAAGGTCAAACATGTGGCTACTGCATTGTTTTATACCCTTAAGTCATGTACTTAGAGAACACAAGTCCAGGCATGTCTAGTGGGAATTGCAGCGTCCCCAGGCAAGATTGAGCAATTCCCTTGGTATGTCTTATGCAGGTGAGTTATTGAATTGTAGCTCCCTTGCTGGACATCTTTCTGTTGCCAGTCTTAGATTTATGCAAGCCCCCACCTGTTCCCCACAGGTGGGGGCTTGCTTTCAATTAGTGAATTTCTCAGCCTAAATCTCTCCCCTGATTGCTGCTTAATTGGACCTGCATGGCCCAAGTCAATCCTCTGAGGTCCTGTGTGGGGAGTAAACCCCATCACAGGGGCAAAGAGACATTGGAGTTCTCCATATTTAGGGGACAGAAGGAGCCTGGTCTAAAAAAAGGTCACAGAACATAGGGTCCTTCAACCAAGGAGGTTGAGGTCTCTGGGAAGTGAATGCAGTTGAGAAACCTACTTCAGGGAAGATTTTAAGTTGCTGAAGTTTGTCCTAGAAGCACATTTTTACTCTTGTTTGTCACCCTGTCTAGCTTTACTCCACATACTTGGAGTCATTTAAACTTTTGACCTAGTCTTTAGTGCACTTATTTCATTTACTATAAAGCAATTCAGTGCTAAATTACATTTAGAGTTATTGTTAACACAAATAGGCTATTGCTATCATCTCTTTAAAGAAGCAGCAAGTTTAATTTCTGTGAGTGTTCCAAGAGAAGGTGGGCCACTGCAGTGTTTCCCAACAGGACAGACAAACAGGTACATCAGGGAGCTGTCACAACTTAGCAATGGCAAAAGTCACTTGCTGACAGAGTGAGAAGGGTAACATAGTAATTCACAATTCTGGGAACCTGGGCTGATTGTCACATCGGCAGCTGGTTTGGAGGAAATTCAGAAGTGTGTGCAAGTGATAAATTGCCAGTGGAAGCTAGGGCGTGACCTACAGAGGCACTGACTCCATGGGTGCGCCAGGGCTGGAGCACCCATGGGGAAAGTTGATGGGTGCTCTGCACCCACTGGCAGCCAAGCTCCCCTCCCCAGTTCACCTCACCTCCACCCGAGTGTGCCATGTCCCCACTTCTCCCAGTGCTTGCCACTGGGCAACAGCTGTTTCACAGAGTGACAATCTCAGGAGGGAGAGGAGAGCAGGAACACAGCATGCTCATGGTGGAAGAGGCCGAGCCAGGTACTTTAGGGAAGGGGTTGAGTCAGGGGTAGAGTTGAGCACCCACTGGCACCAGCAGAAGTCAGCACTTCTGACATAGGCGCTGACTTCGTGGGTGCTCCGGGGCTGGAGCACCCACAGAGAAAAATCCGCCCACCCCGGACCCGCGGCAAACTTACTGGCACCGGGAGACATTGCAGGGCCCCGCCCCCGATGCTGGGCAACGTGGCGTCGGGGGCGGGGCCCCGCAACGTCACCCGGCGTTGGGGGCGGGGCCCGGTGTCGGGCGGGGCCCCGCCCCCGAATGACGGCACCCACGGGAGGAACCGGAAGTCCGTGCCTGTGCCTGACAATGCCAGCAGGACTACCACCCTGTGGACTCTCCAGTCCCTAACAGCAAGACCTGGAGGTGAGCAGAGACAGGGAGGGATTGGGGGAGCCATATGGGCTTTTCTTGTTTATCTGAATATCTGTGACTCTTGTGTGTGTTGAGGGTAAAAGTTACTGTGGTTAAACTCCTCTTGGTTTGCCTGCTGTGCAGTTCCCAAAGAGTTAAATTGTAAACCGGAGTGCCCACGGGGCTCCCTGTATAAACAGCCCCGCTACCCACCCCAGATGTGGCTGCATCTAAGCACCAGGCAAGGGAGGTCCCTGTATAAACAGCCCCTGCGCCCCATCCCAGAGGTATGAGGATTCATATCCATTCCAGAATATGTGGCCATTAACTGTTGTTATGCTGGAAGGTGATAATGCATCTTTGTCAATCACAGACCTGAGTGTGTGAAGAGCTTTTCTTTCCAGCTAAGGGGAAGGAGCAATTAAATGCCCCTTTGTGTAGAGAGAGCTGTGAGCAAGGGAGAGCCACCACCCGAGACACTCGGCCACATGGCACAGCCGATCAGAAGCCCAGGCGTGTCTCTGGGAACGGTTGTAGACACAGAGGCTGAGGGATACGCTGTGTTCTGGGCAGAAAGTTGGCAGACAGTAAAGGAAGCCAGGCCGCTGGAAGGAAGTAGAGAAACAGCTCCTTTGGACATGGGGCAGGCCGAAGAAGCAGGCTTGGGTTTCGGAGCAAGGAAAGGGCCTGGGTGGTTTGATTCCCTCAAGGAACAGGACTCTGTGTGTGCACCATGAGTAACTCGGATTGTGCCAGATGGAAATAGTTCAGCACGGTCCCAAGTAACAGCAAACCACAGGGGCCAAAGGAGTTACCGTAATGTTGCTGATCCTGTGTACCTCATAATTCCCCTTCCTCCCCCTGGTGCTACCATAATATTGCTGACAATGTGCACTATAAAAAGGGGAAGCTGTTACTGTAATGGTGCTGATAATGTGTACTTCATACTGGGGCTCCTCCCAGGTGGTATGATAATGTCGGGGCGTGCAAAAGGGAGGACAAGCAGAGGCATACCCCCTCCCCAGTAATTGTCAGGGACACTGAACACCTCCAGCCCTGAGGCTGCAGTGGTAGGGAGAGCAGAGACGCTCCCCCTGTGCCCAACCCCAGGCCCCCTCATACCCAGACCCTCCCGCCGAGCCTCACCTTCTGCACTCAGAACCCCCCGATGAGCCCCACTTACCCAGCATCTGGACCCCTCCACTGATTTCTCCCCACACTCAGACCCCCCCTTCCGAGCTCTATCCCCCCACACCCCCACTGAGCCCCAACCACGTTCACCTGGAAACACCCCCACCCCCTGCAGAGTCCCAGTACTGTTGCACCCAGAACCCTCCAATAAGCCCCTGTACATCCAGGTGTCTCCCCCTCCCCACAGCTGTATCCCCCACTGAGCTGCCTGCACCGATTGCCCCACCCAGAACCCTCTCAACCCACACCTGAATCTCCCCACACTAAGTCCCTTTAGACTTGGACCCTGCCTGCTCACAGCTGGTGCACCTGGCAAGGAGGGGCAGGGCTCTGGGCTGTTTCCGGGCCAGGCTCTGTCCTTGCACTGTGTCAGGGTTGTGCGCAGCCTCACTGCTGAGTCCCGGGGGGAGCTTCACAGCGATCTCCCACCTCGATGAAGCCAGTGGCCTGTGCTCCCCAATGCCATGCCATGCCAATGCTTCCACATTTATTTGACAAATGAATTTTGCAGATTTTTAAAATAGCGTGTACAGAATTTTCATTCTTTTGGTGCAGAATGCCCTCAGGAGTAACTTGTTCTGTATCTTTCATTTTCCTTGTTTTGGATACTAGCATTCCAGGTACTGACCCCAGAAGGTACCTTTTGTACTGGGGCAAAATAGAAATGTATTTGGATTTTTTGACAAGTGACCTATCTGCTTATGTCACAGGCCAAGCAGTGCTATCACAGCATGTAGATTACCTCCTTTGCATTGACCGGGCGTTTAGTTTGGCCCGCCTTCCGGTTACAACAAGAGCGATCCCAGGGCCGCCATAATCCACCTCCCGCGACCAGAGGGGTTACTCGTTTGATGGGTTACCAAAGGACTCAGCGGCTAGTCACAAATCCCTGCATTGAGACTCTGCCACCGGTCTGGTGGCCGTGACACAAGAATACGTTAATGGCGACTGGCCGGGGGGGGGGGGGGGGGGGAAGGGGCTGCGGGGCGGTACAGAAACTTCCCAAATTTGCTATGACCATTCTGGTTCTCCCAAAGCGTCTTAGGTGAGGTCTCACCTAAATGCCGGGAACACACTAGTCATTAATATTGCGGTCCAATGTTGTACAGATATTATGGAAGGAGTTGTGTGTGTTGTGGAAGGTATAGGACAAGGAACTACGTGGACAGGACAGTTACTATTCCAAGCTAATGATAGCTGTGTGTATATGCAGGCCACCACTTTGCAAGACATTAATTTTAATCTCACCACGACCGCGGGAAATCGCTTTATTTATTGTCCAGCAGATAAGACCCTACTTTTAGACCTTCGATATCAAATTTATTTTAATTGGGCCAGTTTTATACCCGATCAATTCGCATTCACTTCTACCAGAGGTTCAAAAGATTTCTGACTTAAGAGTCAAATCCATGTGTTACAGAATAATATATTAGCGACACAGGGTCCTGTGCTTTTTTCCACTGCTTGCATCCAATGAAGTGGGTATTCACCCATGAAAGCTTATGCTCCAATACCTCTGTTAGTCTGGATCTGTAGAAGCGACAAAGGGTCCTGTAGCACCTTATAGACTAACACGGCTACCCCACGTGACACAGCACTGCGCAATCCCGCCCACCCTCGGCCTCCGGCGCATGAGCATATGGGAAGAGCCGCCCATTGGCTATGCAGGCGCCCAATGGGCTGCGCCGGCGGGGGGTACAAAGGCGGAAGCGGCTCACGCGCGAGAGAGCGGCGGCTGCTGCTTCAGCATCCAGAGCAAGGAAGAAGCCGGAGCAGCGTCAGCGGGTGTCCCGCCGGGCCTCCGAGAGCTGCCGGCCGCTCCCTGCCCGGCCCTGCGCTACAGGACCTGGGCATTGGATGAAGAAAAGGTACCACTTCCCCCCTAGTGCAGGCAGGGAAGACGCTAGAGCCGGAGGGGGGTTCGCTGCCTCGCTACGGGGATTAGTTACCGACCCTCAGGTCTGTTACTTTTTGGGAATGGTTGTAACCCCCTCCCCCCAAACTGCTTTCATTCTTTACCCATCCTGGCCAATAGCCATCTCCTTGATTCAAACAAACAAGTCAATGGAAGGGGTGGAACCTTCCCATAGTTGGGAAAGGTAGACAAGATGTCCTGGAGGCCAAATTTTAGCTGCAAGGCAATCGTGTAGAGAGGAGGGGGTTTAGCTTTATTAGAAGCTTTTGGGATGGGGGTGTTGGTTAACAAACATGTGGAAATGTGGACTGACCCGCCCTTCTCCCCCCCCTTACAAAAGTAAGCAGCTAGTAACACCGCCCCCCGCTTATAAAACTTGCTACGTATATGAAAGTGCTAGTGGATTGCAAGGAAACAAATGCCAAAACTATAACTGGGTTCCCAACTCAACAGAGGAAAGACTTTGTAGCAAAAGTAACAGCAGTTGCCTATTTTCAGTACAAATGCATGATTTTCTTCCTTCCAATGTGGCCATCGGACAGCATCCATCATTTATACTGAAAAAGGAAGATAAACAATCAAAATAGTGCTAAACTTCAGTCTTGCACACATTTCAGGTTAAAGCAGATCACAGGGCTAGGGTTATTTGTCAGCAGAGGTAGTAACTGCAAGGGCCAAACAACATGAGAGTCTGTGTCCCAGCCTAGACACACTTTTGCTAGGGCTGGGCTGGGACTGCAATGAACTCCCCCAGAAACTACAGAGTGAAAGGTGACAACATACTGCATTTCAGTCCCAGGATAGTAGAGAGACAAGGTGGGTGAGGTAGGAAGAAAACATTTGTATTTAATATTATTATACCTTTCAAGATCAAATTTGATGTTGTTTCAGTCATCTGGGAATCTGGATTTACACCGTAAGAACTGGATAGCAAGAAAGAAGAGAACCTTTCTGTAATTAACAAGTTGGTACTAAGTAGTAACAGACAGATACAAGAGTGATACATGTATACAAATAGGATGATATTCTAGTTACATTATATTCACACATTAAATACAAGATTTTTATAAAAATCTGCTAATCTTGCAGACTCAACAGATCAATAAAAGCAAGACCAGATTGAGTATTTCATAGCATGGAAGAAATTTAAGGAGCCCAGAGCTTGGGCTCCAGTCTAAACCTGACTGTCAGCTTCCATGCTGCATTTTCAGAGCACCATATATGTAACTTTTCCTGACATGCAAGAAAACACAAACCCTGCTGAAAAGGTAGAGTAAATCTCAGAAGGAAAATACATGTCCATGCAGTAATGAAATGCCATGAGGATAAAATGGGCTGGGGGGGGGGGGGGGAAAGAGGTATATCTTCCGCTAGGTTACCGTTTTTTATTTTGCCATTTTTTAGTCAAAGCTGCAAATATTCCAGCACTAACAACAGCAGCACCTTGAAGAAAAACAAATAAATAAATCAGACAATGAAGTTATATTTTATTTAACATTTTTGGTAAACACAACTAGCAAACTTAATGGCTCTACACTGCTGAATGGTTAGATGTTTTAGCTCATTCAGAATAATGTTTAGTACTCAGTCTACTTTACATCATCTGTTTCCCTTCAACCACCTTTTTCCTCGACCAGATACTCATAGGATGTATTTTTATGTTCAAGGTTTAGTTTGGTTTTTGCTAGGAACTTCATTTTTATAAGTAACAACTTGCTTGGATCTTCTGACAATTTCCCTTTCTGGCTTCTATCCTTTCCATTGTATTCTCACCCAAGACAGAACTACAGAAGTGAAACTTTTCTTGAGGGAGCAGGGGGGAAATGAGATTCTCCACTCCCCTTTTGTTTCCCAATATTGTGAATAAATTACAAGCCTACAGACAGAGAAAATAACTAAGAGTATTAATACAGGCTTCTCCCCAGGGAACGGCGGTGGTCCTAAGCCTTTAGGAGTTAAGCAGGTTGAGGAAATGAAATACTAAAACACAGTCCTAGCTTTAGTGTATCAAATTATTTTTTTCAGTATTAAGTTACTTGCCAATACTTAAGCAGATGCCGATGATGGCGCTGCTGATGCGTCTATCAATGCCATGCCCTAAAGAGAACAAAAATGTAAAACCATATTCATGTCAATAGCCTCCAGGAGTACCCTAAATTATACCAGATATGAATGAAAAATCAATAGAGGCACATAAAATACCACATTATTTTCAAGGCATTCATTTTCAGCCATGTGTTTGCATGTGGGCTGTCTAGATGGGATATCATAATATGAACCCTAGCATGACAGTGCGATTAAAGGGAGCCGGAGTCAGCTAGCACAGGCCAGACACAGATTTCATTGACAAATTTATAGTCTTTAATGTTCAGAATGTTAGTATGAAACACACAGTTTGGGTTCTTTTTTGTTGTTGTATAAATAAAGCTCAATGATACCCAATTGGGAACCTTTATGCAATATGGTAATGTAAGGGGTATGATGCAGCACATCCTGAATCAAGCACAAGCAAGGAACTTGAAATTAGTTATTGAAGCTAATTTTGAGTAGACCTATTCAGTGGGGGAAAGTCTTACAGTCAGGGCTTTGGGGCAGAGCAATTCAAATATCTGATTGCTCCAAATCCCTGTTTACATTTCCATCAGTGATGGGTGGCCCGAGCAAATTTGTTCCAGAGAAAATAAATACTTACGACCACAAAACTCTCCAATGGTTGACCACTCTGAGTTTGAAAGGCAAACTACACTGTCTGACTTACCAGAGATTTTATCAGAGCCATCAGGGCACTTGTCTGTCACTTCTGTATTGATAGGGAAGCCTTCTCTGAGATTAGTATCACGGCGGAGCCTTGGCAGGGCGGTACACAGACCTATCAGAAAAACATAAGAACATACTTCCATTTCAATAGGAGAGAGATTTATTTTAAATACTTTCACACAGCTGCCTTCATTGAAAAGGATCCTGACATAGACCAGGAGTCCCGTTGTGGCAAGTTCCTCAGGTTTTCCAGTAGCCTATGAACAGCCAGGGGTTTAAACTAAAGGCTTGTTGAGAGCAACCACGCTGCAAAAATAACTGTGGAGGTGCATAGAGTGGCAACTCTCCAGTTCCCATCTACACTCCAAGTGGGCAAACTAGTGCGCCAACTGATCACCATGCAATCACCTGTTTTATTTGCGGGTTTTTTTTAGAGGTGCCTGGGATTGTTTTCAGCAGAGACACCAGATAAAAAGGAATTTTGCAAAAGGAAAGATCATCAGTACACTCATCTGACTGTTCTGAAAATCATATAAACAGCCATGTCATTCACAGAAAGAAAGAAAAATGACTAGAGTGACTTTTACAGTGATTTCAAAGCTAGAGTGACTACAAAAAAACCCTGAACATGTTGTTCTCACTGAGCACTCTCCGCAAGGTGTTGCCATGTGCAACTCCATCCCCCACATCATAAAGGAGATAAGTTCAACTCTCATTATTTATCTGTGCCCTTCAAAACCCAAGTTATCACTGAGCAACCCATCCTCCCCGAATGAAAGTTACACAAGCTTGGAAGAGAACCCAGATCTCTACTATGGCAGACCCAAGTCTCATCCACTTAGCCTAACCTAAAGAATTTGCCAAATCTAAATACTTGGCTACACGGTGTGTACAACGAAGCTATTTGAGCACATATAATCCATTGTTTTAGTGTGTTGTGCCTCCTCCTCTAATGATTGGTCCATATAACAATTTACTCCTGCTGCCACCTATTATAATTAGTTCTTTAACTTGATAGAGGTCTACGCTGCAGTACCTTAGGCCCAAGACTCTTAAAAAGCCCAGAAGTTACAAAAAACCCACAAATCACAGAATTAAGGTTACCCACGAGATCTTAATTTTTCCTCCTTGTGTGATTAAGTTTCCAACAGCAACCAGGTTTCCCACAAGTTATATCTTTAGATGATTAATGCCTAACTCAATTTCCTCATGTTTATGGGTTTGCCTAGCAATCAACATAAAGCAAATAAATTGGGAAGACGTTTTAATACTGGGTTTCACTCCCAAATAGCTTCAGATTTTGAGTGTGGAGTCCAGGGTGGGTTGGTTGGTTTTGAGAGGAAGGGAGGAGAATAGTTAAGAGGGAGGAATTACACTAAATAAAAAAAACTTGGATGCAAGACTTCAAAAACAGCAGAGACTATTTGGTGAGGAATGAGAAACTAATCAAACCTCACCATCCCTGTGTTCAGGGTTCAAGTGTGTTTAGGTCATTAGTTGAGTTGGAATCTGTGCACCAGACAGCAAGTTCAAGGGGAATGCTCTGTAGGGATAGAGAGGGCTGTGGGGTTTTTGTTTGTTTGTTTGAAGTGTAGATTCTACAGAAGACACCAGCAACACAATGGATCCTCCAACACTTTTATCATGTCTCCCCGCTCCCCCCAAAAATCAATATCATCGACATAATCTAAACTGAGTGAATATGAAACACACATGAAAGCTCTGAAACAGCTGCAATCATGAGTTCTTAAAATCATCTTTGTTTCATCTTCTTGTTAATCTGGATTTAGAGTTCTTTTGGGCAGTGGTTTTCAACCTTTTTTTCTGGCGACCCAGTTGAAGAAAATTGTTGATGCCCGCGACTCAATGGAGCTGGGGATGACAGGCTTGGGGTATGGGAGGGGCTCTGGGCTGGAGGTGCATGCTCTGTGGTGGGGCTGGGGATAACGGGTTTGGGGTACAGGAATTGACTCCAGGTTTGTGGGGGAAGGCTGGGGCAGGGGATACGGGGAACGGGCTTACCTCAGGCAGCTCCCTGTCAGCGGTGAAGCGGGGTGGCTAAGGCAGGCTTCCTGTCTGTTCTGGCACCATGTACTATGCTGTGCCCCGGAAGAAGCCCAGTAGAGTATCTGGCTCCTAGGCGGAGGCGCGCAAGTGGCTCCGGCCCACAGGCACCATCCCCAAGCTCCCATTGGCTCCCAGCCAAGGGGAATGTGGAACTTGTGCTCCGCTCGCTGGTGCCATGACGCCTGCCATAGCACCCCCACTGCACCGCTGACAGGGAGTCGCCCGAGGTAACTCCGCGCCCCAATCCCCTGCCCCAGCGTAGTGTCAGAACAGGCAGGGACTAGCCTGCCTTAGCCGGGCAGCACCGCCGATCGGAGTTTTAATAGCCCAGTCGGCGGTGCTGACCAGAGCCGCCGCGACCCAGTGCCTTACATTCCACGACACAGTACTGTGTCGTGACCCGCAGTTTGAAAACCACTGCTTTAGGGGACAAACTGTCTCTTTATTACCATTGTACGGAGCATAGCACAAGGGGCCCATGATACAATATGCATAAAGGTCCCAATTGGGTAACATAAGTTGTACTATGCAGGTAAATCATTTCTGAAACAGATTTATTTCAGATTTGCCTGGTGATGCAGCAAAACTGTCTGAGCATCCTGAGGATGGAGACATCCCCCCCTATTTCTGTGCAGTCAAAACTCAAATATAAAATTACTTCCCATTCCTGTCGGTCTCAACCGCACATTCCTGAACCAAGCACAAGTCGTCTCACTGATGGATGTTGCCAGATTGCTTTGCAACGAGATTCTTGAATAAGCAGGTGAATTTTATATGGTCACTGATCCAGCAAGGAACTTGAAACTAGTTATTAAAGCTAATTTTGAGTAGACCTATTCAGTGGGGCAAAGTCTTACATTTCCATCAGCGAAGGGTGGCCCAAGCAAATTTGTGCCAGAGAAAATAAAATACTTACGACCACAACACTCTCCAATGGTTGACCACTGTGAGTTTGAAAGGCAAACGACAGTGTCTGACTTTCCAGGGATTTTAACAAAGCCATCAAGGCACCTGTATGTCACTTCTGTGTTGATAGGGAACCCCTCTGTGCGATTAGTATCATGGGGGACGGCACGACGGAGCCTTGGCGGGGCCCCACACTGACCTATCAGAAAAACATAAGAACATACTCTCATTTTAATAGGAGAGATATTTATTTTAAATAATTTCACACAGCTGCCTTCATTGAAAAGGATCCTGACATGCCTTAGATGCTACAGGGACCTGCCACAGACCAGGTGAGTCCCGTTGTGGGGGGTTCCTCAGGTTTTCCAGTAGCCTATGAGAACAGACAAGCTTCCCACAGCTAGGGGTTGAAGCTAAAGCAGGGGTCAGCAACCTTTCAGAAGTGGTGTGCCAAGTCTTCATTTATTCACTCTAATTGAAGGTTCTGCAGGCCAGTAATACATTTTAATGTTTTTAGAAGGTCTCTTTCTATAAGTCTATAATATATAACTAAACTATTGTTGTATGTAAAGTAAATAAGGGTTTTTAAATGTTTAAAGAAGCTTCATTTAAAATTAAATTAAAACGCAGAGCCCCCCAGACCGGTGGCCAAGACCTGGGCAGTGTGAGTGCCACTTAAAATCAACTCATGTGCCACCTTTGGCACGCGTGCCATAGGCTGCCTACCCCTGAACTAAAGGCTTTTCTTCACTGGTGTGCTAGGTCAAGTTATCTAAACAGGAATTAGCCTAGCGAGAGCAACCACGCTGCAGAAGAATGGTGGAGGTGCACAGAGTGATTGGATTAGCAGCACCGAGTAGCTGAGTCCCCACTACAAGACTACCTCCAGCCTAAGCATCTCTCCAGCTCCCACCCACACTCCAAGGGGGCCAACTTGAGCTGGAGAGATTTGTCCCTTAAACAAAAGTGTCTTTTGATCACCATGAACACTGTGCTCAGAGCTAGAATAGGTATTTCTCACCCTCACAATCACCAGTTTTATTTGGGGGTTTTTTCAGGGGTGCCTGGGATTGTTTTCAGCATAGACACTGTATAAAAAGGAACTTTGCAAAAGGGAAGATCATCAGCTCACTCATCTGACTGTTCTGAAAATCATATAAACAGCCATGCCACTCACAGAAATACATCAGATGCCACAAGATGACTAGAGTGACTTTTATAGTGTCAGTATCTGACAAAACTGGCTAAAAGAAAAAGAGGCCCAATCCCAGAGTTGCTCCTTCTCTCGCCTACAAATATTTCAAAGCTAAAGTGATTTCAAAAAACCTCTGAACATGCTGTTCTCACTGAGCACTCTCCGCCACGTGTTGCCATGTGCAACTCAGAACTGTGCATCTCCATCCCTCACATCAAAATATCCTTTGGCCTAGGAGAAGGCGCACCGTGTTGGGAACCAGGAGATGATGAATTCAACTCATTATTTCTACTGGCTGGTGTTAACAATCCTGTGTCCTTCAAAACCCAAGTTATCACTGAGCAACCCATCCTCCCTGAAAGAAAGTTACACAAGCTTGGAAGAGAACCCAGATTTCTAATATGGTAGAACCAAGTCTCATCCCCTTAGCCTAACTGAAAGAATTTGCCAAATCTAAATACTTGGCTACCAGGTCTGTACAATGAGGCTATTTGTGCACATATAATCCATTGTTATAGTGTGTGGTGCCTCCTCCTCTAATGTTGCCACCTATTATAATTAGTTCTTTAACTTGATAGAGGTCTACGCTGCAGTACCTTAGGCCCAAGAGTCAAACCTCAATGACACATGGAGGTGGAGGACAGGACAATATTTTCACAGACTTCATCTTTCTTTTTAAAAAGCCCAGAAGTTACAGAAAACCCACAGCAGAAACAAGTTATTAAAGTTGTAGAGCACTCAGAAGTTAGGAAATCACAGAATTAAGGTTTCCTCCTTGTGTGTACATGAAGTGACAGCCATTTTTCAAGAATTATGTTTCCAACAGCAACCAGGTTTCCCACAAGTTATATCTTTTAATGATTAATACCTAACTGAATTTCCTCATGTTTATAAATTTGCCTAGCAATCAAAATATTGTTTTTTCTGGTGGGAGAAAGTAGAATAAGATGAAGATAAAAACAGTCACCTTTGCATTCAGGGGCAGACCCATTCCAGACTCCCTTGATGTTATCTTTAGTTGTACAGTGAATGGAGGCCTCTCCAATAAGTGAGAAATTATGGTCACATTCGTAAGTTACCGATGAGTTATAGCCAAAGATTTCCATGTTGCTGCCATTGTGCATCCCATTGGTAATATTAGGAGGAGGAGAACAAGTAATCGCTGAAGGAAAAGAGAATGGTATCATGAATATTTATGCACATTTCAGTTAGAGGTGAATTGTAACGATTAAGTAAACATTTATTTCCCATTCCTCCCAAAAAGGGGAAAAAATTCAACCATTTGAAAGTGTAATTAGTACTGTGTTTTCACAAAATGTGAGGCATTACCTTCCTTAGATTTACAAGACTTTCTGCTCTCAAACTTTACTCCACTCCCAACATCCGTTCAGCTATAAGGGTTTGGCTACATTAAACAAATCCTGGATAACACCCGTAGCAGACCACATCCCTCCCCCACTTTATATGTAAGGAGCTGGGATTCTGATGGACATCCTTGAAAGACAATAGTTGCGCTCCTACAATGTTCCGGAAGCTGAAAGCTTAAATTAGAACATTATTTCTATCTACCTGCAGCTGGTTCTAGACCAGATGACGATAACCCTGTTGACAGATCCACCCCAGGTAGTGTTTAGAAGGACAAAAAAGTTAAAGCAAATAAATTGGGAAGACGTTTTAATACTGGGTTTCACTCCCAAATAGCCTCCGATTTTGAGTGTGGAGTTCAGGGTTGGTTGGTTGGTTGGTTTTGAGGGGAAGGGAGTAGAATAGTTAAGAGGGAGGAATTACACTAAATAAAAAAAAGTTGGAGGGAAGACTTCAAAAACAGCAGAGATTATTTGGTGAGGAATGAGAAACTAATAGACTCTCACCATCCCCGTGTTCAGGGTTCAATTGTGTTTAGGCAGTTAGTTGAGTTGGAATCTATGCACCAGACAGCAAGTTCAAGGGGAATGCTCTGTAGGGATAGAGAGGGCTGTGAGGGGTCTTCGTTTGTTTAAACAGTGGATTCTACAGAAGGCACCAGCAACACAATGGATCCTCCTACACTTTCATCATGTCTCCCCGCTCCCAAAAATATCGATATGATCGACATAATCTAAATTGAGTGAATATAAAACACATATTAAAGTTCTGTAACAGTTACTCTGCAACTGCTCCAGTCATGAGTTCTTCTTAAAACCATAAAAATAGCCTGACCTTGACAAGTTGGAGGTTGAGTCCATTCAACTTGATCTCCCTTCAGCAAACATTGGATGAAAGTCCGCCCACGTAATCTGAACCTAAAGAAAAGAGAAAAAGTTTCTTACCTAACTCTCTAATTACTCCTGTAACAATCCACAATTTTGTAATAGGGGTTCTTTCTGCCAGTAAGTGACCCTGTAGGGTCATTTCTGCTTTAAATACCAACATGATCTCTAGGACCAAGGAATGCTGAGTGGTTAAAGCCAATGTAGAATAAGCAAATAGGTAAGTATAAGATTGCAGAGACTATGTTAGCAGGTGAAATCCTTCCCCTTAAAGTCTATACTAGCTAGATGCTTGGGAATTACTGGGCAATACCTTTGTTAAACCTTAGCAAAGGGAAACAAGTACGTCTCTTTTCTCCACATTTTTTAATGCTTCTTATTTCTTGCATCTCCTGAAGGTGGAAGAAGTCCCTAGATAAGTTCCAGAATTTGAAAAACACTAAAGCAATTAGTAATTTTTCAGAGTGTTAATCTTCTCAAAGTGTTCGCATGTCAAAGAGGTTTGGATTTGCAGAGTAGGAGGCTGCGTCACACCTCCCTCGTTCCAATCTCCAGAACAGTGTTTGGGATGTGTGCTGCTGGCATTCTACACCTTTGATTACTGTCCAAGATAAATGGGGAGCAAGGTTCTAAAAAGGGTAACTCTGTCACTTGGGAAGTCAGTAGCTCACACTGCTCGGTGCCAGCATTCCTCTTCCTATTTTAACTCTGCTCTTCTACCAAAGGGTTGGCAACAATACCCACTTAGCTAGACCTCTAGCTAATTCTTGCACAGGAAGTACTGCATACCGGCAATGCAGTCACCTAGCCTCCACTACTTCTTTTAACATTACAGGCTAAAGGTCGTGGCCTTATTCATTTGGCAAGGAGGTTTAGAGAAACAGATGAGAGGTGCACCTAGTAAAGCTGGTTTCTGCAGGTTCTGTCACCGGTCTGCTGAATGGCAGGGACAAACAAGGATAGATATGAACATCATTTGTGGCCAGCTGGCTACTGCTTTTCTCCCAACTTAAAACATGACACCCAAAGGCCACTTGTGCTAACAGCAACAACAAGGAGAGAAGACAGCTGCACAGGGGCTGTCCCGCTCCTGCCACTCTTTCAAAACCTGAACATCTCAACGTCCAAACCTTATCAGTCCATTGAAACCCAAAGCTTTCATTGGGAGACACAATTCCAAGGTGTGCAGCTCCTGTACACTTCTGCATAGGAAAATGTGAAGTATCACAACAATAGCTTGGACATTCTTGTGGGTGCAACTCAGATGCAGTATTATCGAGAGGAAAAACCACTGGACTGGGACTCAGGAAACTTGGATCCCATTCCCATTTCTGCCTCTGGCCTGTGGGTGACCTTGGGAAGTCACTTCCCCTCTGTGCTTCCGTTTCCCCATCTGTAAAATGGGGTAAACAATACTGTCCTCCTTTGTAAAGTGATTTGATATCTGATAACAGCTAGTTGTTACTACATCACCTGAGAAGCGGGCTGATGGCTCAGCTACAGGAAAAAGCAGTCTCTTTGTCTCCCAACCTATGAGGGGTTTGAAGACATAGAATCATAGAACTGGAAGGAACCTCGAGAGGTTTTCTAGTCCAGTCCCCTGCACTCAGGCAGGACTAAGTATTATCTAGACCATCCCTGACAGGCGTTTGCCTAACCTGCTCTCAAAAATCTCCGATGACAGAGATTCCACAACTTCCCTAGGCAATTTATTCCATAACCAGCCCTTCCCAGTCATTCTGATCCCAGCACAGGGAATCTAGCCCTTCTTGCCCGCATATACCACCGAAATGGGCGATACAGTGAAAAACAAAATGATGTATTAATTAAAACGAAGGTATCCATGCTCATGCCAAGTGCTTCCCTGTTCAATTACTCTGATGTCCGGAAAGTACCTGCACAATCCAATGCAACTAGAACCCAATCACATATTATGGTAGTTTTTTCCAACAGTGGCTTGAACAAATTGAAGTGCCCCCCACGATACCGTAGCTGTACCTGCTTCCTTCCAACTTAATCAATCAACTGGAGGACTGAGGGATCATGATTTTCACCTGGCCAAATTCAGCTTGAAGGTTATATTTTTTAAATACGGCTCTGAAGCCAGGACAGCAGATCTGTAGCACCTGCTCCGACTCTGTTTTTAAATTAGATCAGAATTTCTATTATTAATTTTCCCCTGTTCACCAGCAGTTCTACACCAAACTAAGTTCTGTGAATAAATCAGCACCGGTTGCCCAAAACTCACCCGTCATCACAAATGATGTTTACTTTTGCGCCATACAGGTCATTTGTTACATCAACAGCTCTGCCATGCTCTGGTCCTTTTGGAACACCACAAGATTTCCCTAGCACAGAACAAGCTCAGTGTTAGCGTGTTATGTTGACGCAAAAAACTCTTACATACTTAGAAGAGACTATGGCAGGGGTGGCAGCTCACGGAGCCCTCCTAACACACTGGCCGGTGGGGGGAGGGGGAAGGCGGAGCTTGGCACCTCTGCCTTGGGGCAGGGGGTTTCTGTCCAGCAGCGGGGAGGGTCTCAGGGCTTCAGCAGGAGCCGGGCTGAAGCCCCGAGCCCCAGCAGGTGACTCCTGCTCCAGTTCTTGGACTTCTGAAGATTGTTGTATGCGGCTCAAAGGGTCAGTAAGTTTGAACACCCCTGGACTATGGCGATGGCAGACTAGCAGTCCAGTTAGTTCACTAACCACGCTGCAGTTAAGGGTGATCACTCAGTTGGCTATTTCCTCTCACCTTGTATTAATGTAGGTTTTTGCATGGAATACAACAGATACAGACTGCGTATAGGTAGCTTTGCCAAAACTTATGGTATTCTTCACAATGCAGGCCATTCGTCAATAAAGTTTGGTTATGTATTTTGGTACTTGAACAACTTTGCCATAAATATAGTTATTAAATATTGCATTTATTTTTTAATACGGTGATTCAGTTTGGTTGAACGGTATGCTCAATGAGTGGTCTCCAAGGCTAGAACTTTTAAATGTGTGAATTTTAACAACAACAAAAATAATACTATTATTCTCCTTCACATATAGTTTCCAGGGATACTGTGCTCACCATTTTTAAATGGATATTTACCACAGTATGATAATAACTTCACTGCATTATTTGTGATTTCCTATTGCTGCTGGGAAGCACAACGAACATAATGAAAAGCTTAACTACTGCAAGCACTCAAGGATCAGGGGGTAGCCGTGTTAGTCTGTACCCACAAAAACAACAAGGAGTCCGGTGGCACCTTAAAGACTAACAGATTTATTTGGACATAAGCACTTCTTCAGATGCATGGAGAGAAACGCGCTGTTTAACGTTCAATAGTACTCACTTTGCTTTCTCTCTCCATTTAAAGCTTAATTGAAATTTAACATCAAAACCTGACAAAAAGGTTTTTCAAACTAAAATTGACAGGCCGGTGCTGAAATGTGAACCAGCTCCTTAAGACAAAACACTCCTATCTGCTCACAGGGGGCCACTCGCTCAATGGAGAGAGAAAAGTGACAAAAAAGACACCCACCTCTACAGAACGCAGGGGCTTCTGACCATGTTAAATTCTCAAGACAAGTAACGACAGGTCTCAGTTCGGTCCGCTCATATCCTGGACGACAAACATAACTCACAGTAGTCCCAATAGGATGATAATTCTTCATCTCATCTTCCTTACTTAAGGCAGCAGATTTGATCCTTGGTGGGGCACCACAGCTAGCTAGCAAAAAAAAAGACAGGGTCTGAAAGATTTTAGCTATAAAGATAGGCATAAAAATAGTACTTTTAGCTTTCTATTTATAAATACACACACACAAACATATAATTTTTTTTTAAACAGAAACACAAAGTGTGCACAGCTCTGTAACATAAGTGAAGAGTACCAAACAGATAACAGGTATCCTGCCCCAAACGTTTATGATTTAAAGGCTGCAGCAGCTATTACAGTACAGCCAAAGAACAGCATATGAGTATTAAAGCAGGACACTTTACAAAATATGTAGGGGAAGGGAGATTTTTTTTTAAATTATTTTTAAGGAAGAGAGGCAAGCAACTTGGACAAAGTTTGGTGGATCCTCCAACTCCTCTAAATCTGCCAGGATTCTCTCCTCGGTCCACCCTCTTTTCCTAGTGCACCTTGTCCTTGGGATCCTATCTGCTCTCACAGGTTTGGATGCGACCGTTCTATTGACAACTCACAAAACTCCCGTTTAGATTCCTTACCAGTAGCTTAAAGTGCACATGGCAAAAATGGAAAGATTTGCGAGGGAACACAAGCTCTTTCTCCAAATCCTCAGTCACCACTGATTGAACAAAATCATCCTCCTCTCAGCTGCTCACGCCTGTAATCTGGGCGTTAGTTTTGACTCAGCCCTTTCTATCGACCCTCATGTCCTGGCTATATCCAAATCTTGCAATTTTTCCTTCTTAAGTTCTCCAAGATCCAGCTTTTCTCAGTCCAGACTGCCAAAGCTCTGATCGAGGCCCTTAAATTCTTCTCTATGGACGTGGTTACTTTTCAGGTTCTCTCAACCCCTATTCTGTGCATTCCTCCACCGGGTCTCCCTTCTTTACCACCTCAAAAATAAGCTTTGTATCCTCTCTTTCAAAGCACATCTCATCACAGCCCTGCCTTACCTACCAAATGTCTCATCTCATGTCAACTACCAGCTGAGCTCTACCAACATACCTGTCAGACAGGCTCCCTGAAAAAATTCACAGCCGCTACCTTAACCTCTAAAAACCCTATTTCTGCTGTAGTGCCTGTAGAACCCTGGTATTTTATACAAGCCAGAAACGAGACAAGCCACACTGCACGCACAGCTAATCTACATGAAAACATGCTGCCCTCCCTCCCCGCCACCTTCACCCATTTGTTGCATCCATTTGTTGCATCTTCTTGTTAATCTGGATTTAGAGTTCTTTAGGGCAGTGGTTTTCAACCTTTTTTTTCTGGCGACCCAGTTGAAGAAAATTGTTGATGCCCACGACTCAACGGAGCTGGGGATGAGGGGTGACGGGTATGGGAGGGGCTCAGGGCTGGGGCACAGGGTTGGAGTGTGGGGGTGAGGGCTGCGGGGCCTAGAATGAGGGGTTCAGGGTGGGTGGGGGCTCTGAGTTGGGGTGCGGGAGGGGATCAGGGCTCTGGGCTGGAGGTGCATGCTCTGGGGTGGGGCCAGGGATGAGGGGTTTGGGGTGCAGGAACTGACTGGGTTGGGAGGGGCTGGGGCAGGGGATTGGGGCACGGACTTACCTCAGGCAGCTCCCTGTCAGCGGTGGGGCAGGGTTGCTAAGGCAGGCTTCCTCCCTATGCTGGCACCACATACCATGCTGTGCCCCGGAAGCAGCGCAGCAGATTTTTCTCCTAGATGGAAGCGCGCAAGCGGCTCCGCGCAGCTCTGGCCCGCAGGCACCACCCTCCAGCTCCCATTGGGTGGTTCCCGGACAAGGGGAATGTGGAGCCGGTGCTCCGCACGCTGGTGCCAGGACAGGCAGGACACCTGCCTTAGCGCCTCCACTGCACCGTTGACAGGGAGCCGCCCGAGGTAACTCCGCGCCCGAACCCCACGCCCCAATCCCCTGCCCCAGTGTAGTGTCAGAACAGGTAAGGACTAGCCTGCCTTAGCCGGGTAGCACCGCAGATGGGAGTTTTAATGGCCCAGGCGGTGGTGCTGACCAGAGCTGCCGCAACCCAGTGCCTTACATTCCACGACGCAGTACTGGGTCGTGACACGCAGTTTGAAAACCACTGCTTTAGGGGACAAACTGTCTCTTTATTACCATTGTACGGAGCATAGCACAAGGGGCCCATGATACAATATGCATAAAGGTCCCAATTGGGTAATATAAGTGGTACTATGCAGGTAAATCATTTCTGAAACAGATTTATTTCAGATTTGCCTGGTGATGCAGCAAAACTGTCTGAGCATCCTGAGAATGGAGACATCCCCACCTATTTCTGTGCAGTCAAAACTCAAATATAAAATTACTTCCCATTCCTGTCAATCTAAACCGCACATTCCTGAATCAAGCACAAGTCGTCTCACTGATGGATGTTGCCAGATTGCTTTGCAACGAGATTCTTGAATAAGCAGGTGAATTTTGTATTGTCACTGACCCAGCAAGGACCTTGAAATTAGTTATTAAAGCTAATTTTGAGTAGACCTATTCAGTGGGGGAAAGTCTTACATTTCCATCAGCGATGGGTGGCCCGAGCAAATTTGTGCCAGAGTAAATAAAATACTTACCATCACAACACTCTCCAACGGTTGACCACTCTGAGTTTGAAAGGCAAACGACAGTGTCTGACTTTCCAGGGATTTTAACACAGCCATCAAGGCACTTATATGTCACTTCTGCGTTGATAGGGAACCCCTCTGTGCGATTAGTATCACGGGGGACGGCACGACGGAGCCTTGGCGGGGCCCCACACTGACCTATTAGAAAAACATAAGAACATACTCTCATTTTAATAGGGGAGATATTTATTTTAAATAATTTCACACAGCTGCCTTCATTGAAAAGGATCCTGACATGCCTTAGATGATACAGGGACCTGCCACAGACCAGGTTAGTCCCATTGTGGGGGGTTCCTCAGGTTTTCCAGTAGCCTATGAGAACAGAGAAGCTTCCCACAGCCAGGGGTTGAAACTAAAGCAGGGGTCAGCAAGCTTTCAGAAGTGGTGTGCCGAGTCTTCGTTTATTCACTCTAATCGAAGGCTCTGCGTGCCAGTAATACGTTAACGTTTTTAGAAGATCTCTTTCTATAAGTCTATAATATATAACTAAACTATTGTTGTATGTAAAGTAAATAAGGTTTTTTAAATGTTTAAGATGCTTCATTTAAAATTAAATTAAAATGCAGAGCCCCCCAGACCGGTGGCCCGGACCCAGGCAGTGTGAGTGCCACTGAAAATCTGCTGCCTTTGGCATGCATACCATAGGCTGCCTACCCCTGAACTAAAGGCTTCTCTTCACTGGTGTTCTAGGTCAAGTCAGCTAAACAGGAATTAGCCTAGTGGGAGCAACCACGCTGCAGAAGAATGGTGGAGGTGCATAGAGTGATTGGATTAGCAGCACGGAGTAGCTGAGTCCCCACTGCAAGACTAGCTCCAGCCTAAGCAACTCTCAAGCTCCCACCCACATTCCAAGTGGGCCAACTCAAGCTGGAGAGATTTGTTCCTTCAACAAAAGCTTCTTTTGACCACCATGAACACTGTGCAGAGAGCTAGAATGGATCTCTCTCCCCCTCACAATCACCAGTTTTATATGGGTTTTTTTTCATGGGTGCCTGGGATTGTTTTCAGCACTGTTCCCTCTAAGCTGTATGCAGGTGCGCATGCACACACAGATCCTAAACCCCGCTCACACGGTGAAAAACCGCGTGCACAAAAAAATGAATTACTACTTGGGCGCATTTGCCTTATGGCGCACAAATTTGAACTCTGCTTCAAAAGTTTGCACAGAAGAAATTTTTTGCGCACACAGCCCGTCAAAAATTAGAGGGAACATTGGTTTTCAGCATAGACACTGTATAAAAAGGAATTTTGCAAAAGGAAAGATCGTCAGTTCACTTATCTGACTGTTCTGAAAATCATATAAATAGCCATTCCACTCACGGAAATTCATCAGATGCCACAAGATGACTAACGTTACTTTTATAGTGTTAGTATCTGACAAGTATCAGAGGGCTAGCAGTGTTAGTCTGGATCTGTAGAAGCGACAAAGGGTCCTGTGGCACCTAATAGACTAACAGAGGTATCTGACAAAACAGGATAAAAGAAAAGAGGCCCAATCCCAGAGTTGCTCCTTCTCTCGCCTACAAACATTTCAAAGCTCTGCCTCCTAACACACAAGTGAACGTACCACTGAACAACATAGCTAAGGCAAACAAGAAACATGCAACTGATTTTACTCATTTCATTTTCCTTAATATTTCTGAGACTGCCCAGTGCAAGATGGCCACATGTATTAGGTGTACTGACTGCCCTGTTAGCCACACCACCAATTAATTCTTTAAACCGTAAACAATCTATTCCTGCGTACAACAGGGAGGATTATAGTACAGTTTTAGAGATGGATAATCTTTGGCCCAGTCAACATGCCTGGAGTGCCATTCACAATAGGGATCCCCTGACACGTTGCCATCTCACTAGACTAGACTCAAATGCGAACAATCTCTGGTCTCCCACAATCTCAAAAGCCATCCTCTGATCCCACCTAGCCCTTCAACTATTGCCTCATATCCAAGGCTGGTGCAAGGAAGTTTCACGCCCTAGGCGAAACTTCCTTGCACCAGCCCTGTGTCGTCCCCCCCGCAATTCCTCTTTCCCCCCCGCCCCCAGCCAGCTCCCCCACCCATGGGAGCTCAGCCCCCCACCATCACCACCTGCGGGCATTCAGCCCCCCCCTCCACCACCCGTGGGCCCTCAGTCCCCCCACAACCACCACCACCCGCGGGCCGCGAGAGCTGAGCTAGGGGCAGGGGGCGGCTAGCCGCGGCTGCCCCCCGGCTTCCCGCTCAGCCGCTGAGCGGGGGAGGAGGGGGCGGCTCGCCATGGGTGCCTCGGCGAGCGGCCCCCGAAATCATGGCGCCCTAGGCGATCGCCTAGTAGGTGCGCCGGCACTGCTCATATCCCTTCCTCCCTTCCCTTCTAACATCAGTGAACATGATGCTGTGAAGACCAAAAGTAGAACAGAGTTAAAAAAAAAAGTTAGTGAAGTTCATGGAGGGCAGGTCCATCAATGGCTATTAGCCAAGATGGTCAGGGGCGCAACCACATGCTCTGGGCGTCCTTAACCCTCTGACTGCCAGACTCTGGTACAGGGGATGGATCACTCTGTAATTGCCCTGTTCCTTTCATTCCCCATGAAGAATCTGGCACCGACTACTATCAGAGGCAGGATACTGGTGTAGGTGGACGATTGGTCAGACCCACTACGACCATTCTTATGGTCACTGCCTTGTGTTTCTGCCTTCAACAACATCCTCGATCCTCTTCAGTTCTATAACTGCTCCTTCCCAGACAAATCTCATTCTCCTCTTGTCTGAGCTCAGTAATCAAATTCTCTTCCTTATTCCTGTGTGATCTAGGCTTCCATTAGCCTGCACTCCCCTGCTGATCCTGTCCTGTCTTGGGACCCTCTCATCAGCTCACAAGACTTCAGCTACCAACTTTACGCCGATTCCTTACAACACATCCAGGCGCTGGGGGCATCATCCCTGGAGTCAGCAACTTGTTCTCCCCACTTCCCAGTGGGACGGTGAAAGGATCAATTACACTAAAACCAGGCGGAGATGCCCCATCACCACTACAAGAACCAGCACAGCCGGAGTGAAGCCAAGGGCGGGTGAACAAAGGGCTCCGCGCACCGGTATCTCGGGTCCCATTCCAGACCCTGCCCCACACAGCCGAGCCGCAGGCGGTGAGTTGCGGGCCCAGGCCGGGGCAAGGGCTCTGGGTAGCTCCGGGCTTGTCTCTCACGAGGATAAGCGGGGCCAAGCCGAGACATCGCCGCAGCAGGTCTCTGGCAGCGGGAACAGACGCACCGACGGGCCCAGCCCGCTGACCTGCCCGCTCCCATCGGGAACCCCGGCCCGGGCTGTCCGGCGCCGCTCGCTGCCCAGGGGCCCCGACTAGCCGGGGCCGAGCCCCCGCGCCCGGCAGCCAGTGGGGCGGTGCCGCCTGGGGCGGGGCTCGCTGCCTCCCGCTCCACACCGCGCACACCCTAACCCTAACCCTGCCCCTGCCTGGGGCCGCCGCGACTCACCGCGAGCCCCGGGCAGCAGCAGCAGCAGCGTCAGGAGCCCCCAGGCGCCGGGCCGGCAGCGCGGAGCCGAGACCATGACAGCGGGGCCGGCAGCGGAGTGTCCGGGGCGCGACCGCTCGCTCCGGCTCTACCAGACCCGTCCCGGAGGAGGGAGCTCGAGGGCCAACGAGGAAAGGGGGCGTGGGCAGGAGAGGATGGGGCGGGGCATGTTAAAAGGGGTGGGGCAGGGCCAGTGCACCCTAGGCGAAAATTCCCCCTTGGGCCCCCCCCCCCCACACACATCGGGTTCATTGAGGGGCAAATCCCAACCAACCTGTATAGAGCCCAGGGGCCAGCCGTGCCCTGGGGCTGCTCCCCAGACCAGGTTCCCCCTTCCCCACCCCCATCCACTTCCCACCCCCTGAATGCCCCCCCCCAGAGCCCCCAACCTCCTTGTCCCCTGACTGCCCCATCTGGAGACCCGCCCCACCCTAACTGCCCCCCTAGGACCCTCCCCCTACCTGTCCCCTGACTGCCCCAACCTTATCCACACCCCCACCCCCAGACCGAGCACCCGGGACTCCCACGCACCATCCAACCACTCCCCGCCCCCTGACAGGTCCCACAGAACTTCCGGCCCTTCTAACACCCCGCCCCCCTCCCTGTCCCGACTGCTCGGATCCCTCTCCACACCCCTGCCCCCTGTCAGTCCCCCCCCCCCCCAGATCTCCCGACCCTTCCAACCCCCCTGCTCCCTGACTGCCCCCTGGGACTCCCCTTACCATGCCCATACTGCTGGCTCCACGTGGAGGGAAAACATGCTGCCCCGCTCACAGCCCCTCTCCCGGAGAGTGCTGAGGCAGCGGCTCACACTCTGTCCCGGGAGCCGCAGAACCCGAGCGGGGGGGGGGACCCAGGGGCTCCTGCCGTGGATACATGCGGGCGGTGGCCCCCGTGCACCCCCTGGTTCCCCCCTTGCTGTGCTTGGGGTTTGCAGCTCCCGGGAATGTGAGCCTCCGCTTCAGATCCCGAGCACAGGGAGGGGGAAAGCAGGGGGGCACAGGGGGGGCTGGCACGGGTCTGCATCTGCCACAGCCTGAAGGAGCCCCCCGGGAGGGCGCCGGGGCCGCAGCCTGGGCAGGAGGGGCAGGGGGTGCGGCTGCTGCCCACTAGCAGCGCTGCCGCCTTTGCAGGGCTGCTGCCCCCCCTGCACCGTGCCAGCGCCCCCCCTGCACCGTGCCAGCACCCCCAACCACTTGGCGCCCTACATGACCGCCTAGTTTGCCTAGTGGTTGCAGCGGCCCTGGGGTGGGGCTTCTATCACTGCACCCAGGCGGGGGAAGGAAGAGAGGAGGGGAGAAGAGGCCTGCAGGGGCCTGAATTATGTGAACGTTCCTGAAATATTTCCATATGGTGATTGGTTGCTGCAGACCTTGGAAATTGGTCAAAAAGAAAGCCATCGGGTTAGAGATGTGCCTTTTCTTAGCCCCCAAAAATCCCATTCAAGTTTAGCTGAGTGCTTAACAACTGCTAAAACAATCAGTGAAACATGCCCAGGACAATGTTTAACCTGCCACAATAATCGAACAGGGCTATCCTGAAACTCAGCCCATACACTGGGAACATCTGGGAACTGCCACAGGGCAGGGAGGGAGAGAAGCAGGCTGAGCTCCATTCAATCGCTCTCTCAAAGTCAGTACAGGACCACCTTCCCCTCCTCCCCCAGTACATCCCTCAAGCTGGGGGAACCAACCTAGGCAGGTGCAGCCCCACTCCATGAGGGAGGTGATGGTGGTGAGAGGTAGACTTGGGCTGAGCTCCATCCAAATCAGCATGCAAACATCCTGGCTGATGAGCTATTCTGGGACAACAACTTTCTCCTGCTGCCAGCTAGCAGAGTGAGTTCTGTAGATGAAGTGGTAGCCATCTGTGGTAGTGTGTGCAGGGGAGGGGTTTGCAAGTTGTACATAAGAGATTTAGTTAGCTTTTTAAAAAATACTAGGAAATTGTATTCAGTGAAAATTGGTGTAGGTTGCAAAGTCAAGCACCAAGGAGTTAAATCCAGCATTTCTGAAGGTTGCTATGCTCATGCATAACAGACTGGAAGCTGTATTTAAACAGCACCTAGGACACTGAGGTCCTGCTCCATGACTAAGGCTCCTAGGCCCTCTACTAATACAAATAAAGACTGCAATGAATCTGTAGAAGACCCAAAAGCAGAGCTCAAAACAGAACCCACAACTTCTGATTCTTATGCAGATGCTTTAACCATGTAACCACCTTCCTCCCTCCCTCCCTAGCCTTTACAGATCCTGCATATGAAGGTCTTACCTGCAACAGCAAATTCTCAAGTTTAAAACTTGGACTACTTAACTACCTCAAAAGGGGTAATATCTTAATCACAAGGAAATAAGATTCAAAACCTTTATACACTCACTGCCTATCCCTTCTTACATTTTCCATTATGGCCTTTCAGTTAAAGATACCTTTTAAATATCTTTCAGTGTAGTAGCCATGTTAGTCTGTGTCAGCAAAACGAAAATAAGAAAGAAAACTTCTAGCACCTTAGAGACTAACAAATTTATTTCAGCATAAGCTTTCGTGGGTTCGTACCCACTTCATCGGATGCATGGAATGAAACATACAGTAGACAGATATTTATACAGTCAGAGAAACATGATAAGGTGGAGGTGCATAGACCAACCTTAAGAGGCTAATTAGTTGAGAGGAACCATAACAGCAGGGGAAGAAAAACCTTTGAAGTGATAAACAAGATGGTCACACAGGTGTGAATGAGGATCGTTAACTTAAGGGAAATAGATTCAATTAACGTAATGGCCGAGCCATTCCAAGTCCTTATTTAATCCTGAGGTAATGCAACCTAGTTTGCATATCAATTCGAGTTCAACAGTTTCTCTTTGAAGTCTGTTTTTGGAGTTAATCTGTCGCAACACTGCTACCCTCAAGTCTGTCACTGAGTGATTAGAGAGGTTGAAGTGTTTTCCTACTGGTTTTTGAATATTATGATTCCTGATGTCAGATTTATGTCCATTTATTCTTTTGCGTAGAGACTGTCCGGTTTAAATACGTATCATAATAGCCTGTTTATTGACCTCTTGGCCACAACAGAGTGCCTGTATTTTCCCTATTTAGAAAAAACAGCATTGTTTTCACAGTGCCAGCATTGTTTTCATAATGTAATAGGTGGGAGGGAGAGTAGGAGAGCGGCAACTGAAGCCAGAGTAGGGATCTGAGCTCATTTTCTTCTTCTGACATCCTGTGGGACATGGACCAAACAGGAATACTCATCCAGATTACATCCTTTCAGACTGGTTAGGAAATCCGTGGACCCTAGTAAAGTTGCTTACCTGCAACAGCAAAGAGGCAAACTTCCTTCTGTTGTGTGGGCAGCTAGTGATTGGATCAGGCCAGAGAGCTAGATTTCAACTTCACTTTTAAATAGTTAACCAAACAATTTCTAGTAACAAGTATGAAAACAGAGTCAGGCTCTTTATTCAGTATTCCTTTAATTTTTTTTAAAAAGGACATCCCAAATAAGACATTGTAAATCCCCTAGATTTCGTCAACTGTAGTTTCTTTACCTGTGGAAAGATTTGTACATACAGTATTGCTAAACAAAACTCAATGTAATTTGTGGTAGCCCAAGAAAGAGAAACGTTTTAAAGTCTTGCAAGAAAAATGCACCTTTATTATAAACACCCCATCAGTAGCACAGATAATCATTTCCTGAATTTAAAAACTTGTTTTAAGATCAACAGTTTTTAACTACTAAAATCTGAAAATAGTATCACTATATAGTCTCTATAGCACTGGAGATCTTTCCCTGGAGAAGTACACTTTTGATCTTGCTGTACTTCCTTACAAGGAAGTGCTAGTTGATTGTACGGATTGTAGTTTTGATGCTGCACACTAAAAAAAACAACCTAGCTTCTGAAGCAAGCATGGTGAAGAACAGGACATTTTATACCACACAAACATATGTTAGGTGCTCGTCTAAAGAGGCATTGGCCCTGTGCAGCCAGACCCTTGAGCCTTTGCAGAACCTTTGTTGATTTCAGGAGGGCTCCACACAACTACAGGGTCTGTTCACACAGTACAGCTTGCAGGAGTAGAGCTCGGATTTGTTTTATGTTTTAACTAAAAATTGCATCTTATTCCAGACTTGTGCTTTCTGTGGAACTCAGGGTGGGGTCGTTACTGTTAACTGACCGCAAAAGCTAAGCACATTTAGTAAGACAGGGTGTAACCCGATAGTTATGAGATATGGGGAAATGGTGTGTTTAGGGTTTCACAGCTGGTTCCCTTTATTTCTAACTCACAGAGGGAGCTGGTAGTGACCCCTGTATTGAGGGTGGTGATGTCTTCCCATTACAAAAGAGTCTTATGAGGTTAGATTTTCTCAAACATCAGCATGGTTTGCAGCAGCCCTTTGAAATTCAGCAGGCAGAAAGTGCTCAGGTTAGAGACCATGCCTTTTTTTGTGCCCCCTCCCAGGCAATTGCATTCAGGGTTGGCTGAGATATCATCTTAAAAATAAATAAATAAACCACCATTTCCCTTCTTGCTTACAGTTCCAAAAATGTTGGCAGCCTGCCAAAAAACAAACACAATTATCCTAAGTCCTACACAGTGCCACTGCAGCAGCAAGACGCTGCACTAGGGATGCCTGGGAGCTGCACATGGGCCCCTATAGATCATCTCCCACTCTGGGGGCACCACACTGGGCAGGAGCTAGAGGCCAGTGAGGAAGCCCTGGAACCAATCAATGAAAGAACTGTCAACCTGAATCGTTAGTAGCAGAGGTGCTGGAACAATTTTTATAATGGGGGTGCTGGGAGCCATTGAACCAAACTGTAAACTCTGTATACAATGGAAATGACTTCAAGCCAGGAGGTGTGGCAGCACCCCCAACACCTCTAGTTAGTAGAGAGAATCCCTTCTTAATGTTTTTCCCACTTCATTGTCTCTAATATTTCTCTCTGTTGTAGGGTTGCCAACCCTCCCGGTTTCACTCGGAGTCTCCTGGAATCAGGCCCTATTTCCCGGAGGCTACTGCAGACAAACCGGGAGATTTGGGGCGCTAGGAGTCTGGCAGCTCAGCGGGGCTAAAGAAGGCTTCCTGCCTGCCCTTGCTCCGCGCCACTCCCGGAAGGGGCTGGTACCGTCCCTGGGGCGTGGGTGTCTCCACATGCTGCCCCCGCACCAAGTGCTGACTCCGCAGCTCCCATTGACCAAGAATTGCAGCCAATGGGAACTGCAGAGGCGGTGCCTGCAGGCAGGGGCAGCGTGCAGAGATCCCTGGGCCCCTCGCGCCTAGGAGCCTGTTGTGCTGGTCGCTTTTGGGAGCTGCCAAAGGTAAGAGCCACCCCCCTCATCCCCTCCCGCACCCCAACCCCTTCCCCAGCCCAGAGCCCGCATCCTGCGTCCAAATTCCTTCCCAGAGCCAACACCCCCTCCTGCACCCCAAGCCCCTGCCCCAGCTTCAGCCCGGAGCCATCCCCTACACTCTGAAGCCCTTGCCCTCACCCAGCCATCCCAGAGCCCACACCTCCTCCTGCACCTCAACCCCCTTCCCCAGCCCAGTGAAAGTGAGTGAGGGTGGGGGAGAGCGAGCAAGCAATGGAGGGAGGAGGGCTGGAGTGAGCAGGGGAGGGTGGCCTCGGGGAAGGGTGTTTGCGTTTGTGCCGTTAGACAGTTGGCAACCCTACTCTGTTGGGACCGCTGTCAAGTCTGCACAATGCAGAAAATCCACATGCATTAGCTGCATTACCCTTGTAATTGTTCCACGAGCTAATTATTTCAACTCTAGGAAGCTATCTACTCCCAAATTCACATCCTTGAGATAACTGTATGGGATTTGGAAACTGTCTCTGGCCCATTAAGATGCAAGAAATATAAGTTTTGTCTCACTTAGATGATCAGTGCTTCCATCTGTCAGTGTTAAGATTTTCAGTCAGTGCTATTTTTACAATTTATTATTTGTATTGCCATAGTGCATAGGGGCCCCCTGGGAGGATCAGGGCCTCACTGTGCTAAGCAGCGTAGAACTACACAACAAAAAGCTGGTCCCTGCCCCCATTAGTTCTCATTCAAGATGCAAGAGTGGACAACTTCGTAAAGAGCTGTATGAGAGGATTTGGTTCCAAAGATTCCAAATTCAAAATTTGTCCCTTAGTCTCACATTTGAGTGCAATGGAACTGAAAGGAGAAAGTTCACGAAGGGTCAGGTGCAGGCCAGCTTTGTCAGCTCAAGGGCCACATGAGGCAAGATAAACACTTAAGCTGATCACCTAAATTAAGCAAGCAGAGAGTACAGTGATAATGAGAACTCCAAGAAATTAACAGCTTCCATGAGGGAGGAGCACATTACACAGAAAGAAAAACCACTGAAAATCCTCTGACTGCTGCCTGCATGTGACAGACACAGCAGCTCTGTAATGGGGTCACAAAGCTCACAAGGACAAAACAGGATTTTTTAACCCATATCACTTTTACCAGTTTCTTCTGCTGTGTTTACAGTGGGTTCTATACAAGAGAGAAATACTTTCACATGCTCCTATTAAACATTCAAGTTGGACTAAAAAAATTTAAGAGTTTATTCCTCAGTGTCATTCATTCCTTTTCTTTCTACCCCTAGGTCCAAATCTCTCATCCAAGTCCTCACGCCCCATCTCAACTATGGCAACACCCTCCTCTTGGGCCTGCCTGACACCTACATTGACTGCCCCTCTCTAGTTTATTAAAAAATCAGCCACTAAGATAGTGTTCCTTGCCCACGTATGGACTATGTCACCTTCCATCAGCCAGGGCCGGTGCAAGGATATTTTGAACCCTTGGCAAAACTTCCACTTTGTGCCCCCCCCTCCCCTGCCCCCTATCCACTCCCTCCCACTTCCTTCCCCGCAAAGAACCCCCAACCCATCCAACCCCCACTGCTCCTTGTCCCCTGATCACCCCCTCCCAGGATTCCTGCCCCTAACTGCCCCCGGGACCACACCCCCTCTCTAAGCTTCCCCTCTCCCCGACTGCCCCCTCCTGAGACCCCCCACCCTAACTGCTCCCCTAGGACCCCATCCCCTACCTGTCTCCTGACTGCCCCAACCCCTATCCACACCCCTGCCCCCTGACAGACCCCCGGGACTCCCACACCTGTCCAACTACTGCCTGTCCCCTGACTGCCCGCCCCCAGAACCCTCCGACCCATCTAACCCCCCCCTGCTCCCTGCCCCTGACTGCTCCGACCCCTCTCCACACACCCGTCCCCTGACAGATCCCCCTGACCCATCCAACCCCCCTGCTCCCTGATTGCCCCCTCCAGAGACTCACTGCCCCTTCTCCAACCACCCGGCCGTACTGGAATGCAGGGGAGGGGGGAGCAGGGCAGGGGAGGAGGAGGAGGAGGAGGAGGGGAGGGGTGGAGCTCTAGAGTTGCTGGAGGCTCCGATGCCAGCAGCCGGCGGGCGCTCTGGGCTGTGGGGAGTGCAGCTGCTCCCCACTAGCGGTGCCACCGCTTTTGCAGGTTTGCTGCCCCCCCTGCACGCGTCGCTACGGCTCCTCCATGGCTGGGGCTCACTGCTGCTGCAAGCCCCACGCTCCGGCTCTCAGCGCCCCGGGCAGGGGGCGGGGAGGCTCGGACCAGCCCCCGGAAAGTGGCGCCCCCCAAATCTTGGTGCCCTAGGTGACCGCCTAGGTCACCTAGTGGTTGCACCGGCCCTGCCATCATCTCCATAGTATCAAGTTCAAGCTTCTACCAACCGAGTACGGAGGCCTGCCTACCTCAGCCTCTTCCTACTTCTGACCTGGTTTTGCATTGCTGCGCCTTCTGAAAACAAATGTGTGTGCCTTTCCCCCACACTAATATGCCCAAAGACTCACAATGAGCTCATCTGCAAGGCAATTCCCCAATTTCCCCCTCTTGATGATCGACTTCTGCCATGATGCCTATAGGGAACTAGATAGCTGATAATGGCAAGTTCAAGGAATTATTGGCATTACATGGCATCCAAGGCCCCCCTTTGGCCATGTTAAATTTAAACTATTAGCGAAATATCCACGAAGCAGCATCAGAAAGAAGAGCTGAAATGCAGGATTTGGTGACAGGAGAGAGGTCACGATTGGCAAAGTAGATCTCAGAGTCATCAGGATAAAGATGGTAACCAACACCAACCATGTCAACAGATGAGATCATTTAACTAAGAGGCACAGAAAGAAAAGAGAAGTGGGCCAAAGTCAGAATTCCGTGGGAATCCAGAGGAAAGTGGAAGTGAGAGAAGGACACTCTCCTCCCCCCCCCCCCCCGCCCCCACCTGCAAAATAGTGAAGGCACAAAGAGAAAGGTAGGAAAATCATGAGTGAACACCAAGGGAGGACAATGTTTTAAGAACAGCACGTCTTAGAGTGTCAAAAGCAAATAAGATGTGGAGGAAGACAGATTAGAGGCCCTAAAATTTGGCTATAAACAGGCTGTTGAAAACAAAACAGCGTGTGAAATCCTAACAGACTGCAGTTTGCACATGGCATATCTATTCTGTACCATGGTCATACAGCTGTGCTTTAAGATTCATGAATGCAAACCTCACATTTAAAGAGATTAAAGGTGGGGCTTATTTTTTTTTAAAAACCTGGATTATTAGCAGTTGGTTTTACAGCTGATCCTCTGACAAGAGATTACACGTAAGTACACTAAAAACAAAGATGTCATGAAATTAATCAAAATAACCAAAGAGCACCATCTTTTCTCTATTCCCTCTTCTCCTGAGCTACAGTCAGAGAACAAAGGCTCCAATCCAGAGTCACAAGGAACCTCCCTAAAATAAGCAAGCTATATTATATACCTACACTTTTAGAGGCGTAAGAACTGGCCCTGCGGCTTCCTAATATTATTGGACCAGAGACCAACATCCAGTTTGCATTGTCATGTCGTTGCAGGGGGGGATACAGTCCCAGCCTGGGACATCAGATTGTGGGTTTGCACAGGTCTTTTGTGCACACCCAGCAAGGCTCAGCCAGGAGAGCTCTGAACAGATCTAAAACCAACCTCATTTTCTAACAACGTATGTTCCTCCACACCTTCTCATCCTCTGGGATCCCAAAACACCAAGGTGACCTAAAGCTCCTGCAGGCTAGTGGGTCAAGCTCATCAGCCCCACTACAGAATATGAGAAGGCGGCCAGATACTCAACACTATTGGGAAGTGTGGAGGTTTTTTTGCCTCATGCTGGGAAGGATTATAGCATTTGATTCCTCCTTGGCTCTGTTCCATTAGGTCACAACCACCTCCTCTTTGCCTCTCTGTGGTCTAAAGCAGCCTTCCTATGTTCCTCTTTACCTCCTTCCTTTTCCACAATGGGGTTATTCCATAGATTTCACTGGAGTTATCACTGGTTTTACACCAGTGTAAACGTCATCAGAATCTGTCTCTTGGCATAGAATGGGTAAGGCTGGACAAATTAGGCCAGATTTCAGGCTGCTTTGTGCCACTCCTGCAGCGTGTAGGGACTGCAAAGGGAGTGGTGTGGTCTCCAGAGGAGTTTCCCCAGTGCAGGGAAAGCATATGCTGGCATATGCCACCCGAAAGCTGCCTCTCATGCAGCCCCTGGTGCAAGGTACTGCCAAAGGCATGAAGAGAAGTGGCCAGAGCACTTCATGCTTTGGAATTCTTGGCTGCAGGGAAACCCATTGGCCGTGGTAGTGGGAAAGCTGCTGAGGGTTATGCGGGATTGTGACTATTCCAGGAACAGGTGGGAGCTGTGTGGGCACGTAGTGCTCTAACGTACACAGGAGGCTGCACAGGCCCTCAGAGCCAGAGGAGCCCGGAATCAGAGAGGTAGAAAGGGGGCTTAAAGCCCCGACATCCAGGTCAGTGTGTGACCTTGTGTGCCACGCCTCTTGTGAGTGGCAGCACAGAGCCTTGCTCATATCTTTCAGTCGCAGCACTTCCTGTCAGTGATGGTGTGAACTGTCAGTGGTCATGACAAGGCATTTCTGTTCCGCCTCTGAACACTCTCCTTCTACATTAGTGGCTCTCAACCTTTCCAGATTACTGTACCCCTTTCAGGAGTCTGATTTCATCTTACATACCCCAAAGTTTCACCTAACCTAACTACTGGCTTACAAAATCAGACATAAAATACAAGTGTGTCACAGCACACTCTTACTGAAAAACTGCTGACTTCATCCAAAAGAAAACATACGTTGAGGTGCCAAAGTAGCTTTTAGCTTTCCACAAAGGAATGTACATAGTCTGCTCCCTCCCCTCACACATATTCCTGTCCTGGGCTTTAAAATAACACAGCCAAGTTCATGAAAGAGAATTCGATGCAGAAAATATCCACCAATCAGTCATTTTGAGCACCAGGTAGTTGATAGTTTTATTGGGAACTTGGAATTCCATAGGCATTGAGGGTGTTCATGATCAGGCTCCAAGGGACTGTCTACATTAGAATGTTGTGCCAATTTAACTATATCAGGACAGAGTCCCGTAGTGTGGACTCCGTTATATCAGTACAAAGGTGCTTATAGCAGTATAGCAAATCTCATATGGGCAAAGGAATAAGTTACACCACTATAACTGCATCCATATTAGCGCTTTTACCAGTGTAACTATTCTGCTAAAACATCACACATCTAATGGAAATAGATTTACCAGCCAAACTTTGGACCAAGCTGTAGTGTAATGTACTCCTAGGGATGGGTGATGAGGCCAGTTGCCTTGGGTGCCAATTATCAGCAGATGCAAATCAACATCTGGGTTGTGCATGCTTTAATTTTGCTCTGACTTTGTTTTTTGTTCATTCATTTGCAGGGGACCAGAAAACGAAACACCTTGAGGCATAGGAATGAGCCACTATTTAAACACTTCTTTCTTGGTTGTGGTATCACTGCCTGGACACCTAAATCTAGTTGTAAAATTTGATGTGAGGTTCTCTAACTAGTGCACACATTAGTAAATGAAGCAATACCTGTGTGATGTTGCACTCCATATGTTTTATGGAAATATGCTTATGAGTGTACATATAATGTAACTGGAATATGATTTATGCAAAAGGTCTCTTGTAAAGTATCATTACAAAGCTTATAATCTACTGAATATCTTCATCCTATTTGTACGAATGTATCATTCTTGTATCTGAAGCTAGAAATATAAAGTATTACTCTGAAGTCCTACTGTAACTATGCAAAGTGTGGGCCATTAATGGTGGCTTGGAATCTTGCCCCATTAACTGGGACAACTGTTTGTGAATAGCTCTGTTTACTCGCAAATTTTCCTGGGTAGGTGCAGGCCAGCCCTGAAATAATGAAGAATAAGGTCTGACAGTGACATGTGAGCATGTCACCTGGTACTGGCATTCATCGTAAACCTGGTGTTTTTCCATTTTGAAGGAGGGGTGGGGACCTAGAGAGACAAAAGATTCCCGCCATGTGCCCAAGCTATAAAAGGGGGTGGAACAGAACAAAGGGGGCTCCCAGTCATGTGAAATCCCCAATCCTTTTCACCTGGAATGGATAAGGTCTGTACCAAGGGAAAGGATTGGGCCCAGACTAGGAAGGAGTCTAGTCTATGAAAAAAGCTTACTGGAACATCTCTGGGGGTGAGAGTCACCTGTATTCAGTTTCTTAATGGATAAGGCTTAGACTTGCATGTTTTGTTTTATTTTGCTTGGTAACTTACTTTGTTCTGTTATTACTTGAAACTACTTAAATCCTACTTTTTATACTCATCACTTATGTTTATTAATTAACCCAGAGTAAGTGATTAATACCTGTAGGAGCAAACAGCTGTGCATCTCTATCAGCATTATAGAGGACAGACAATTTATGAGTTTACCCTGTATAAGCTTTATAAAGATTAAAAAGGATTTATTTGGGGTTTGGATCCCATTGGGAGCTGGATGTCTGGGTGCTGGAGACAGAAGTACTTGCTGAGCTGTTTTCAGTTAAGTTTTATCTTTGGGGGTGTGCTTCAGACTCTGGGTTTGTGTTGCAGCAGGCGTGTGTGTCTAGCTCAACAAGACAGGGTTCTGGAGTCCCAAGCTGGCAGGGAAGATGGGTTCAGAGGTAGTTTCAGCACATCAGGTGACAGTCCCAAGGGCGCCTCTATGAGCAAACCCCTCACAACCTGTAGGTCAGATTTTCACCAGACACTGAGTGCACTGTAGGCACCGTTACCTCTATTACTAACTATATTGCAAAACATAAGCCAAAACACACCAGTTGAGAAAGCAAAATACTTGTTGAAAGAAAAAACCCTGTGATCAAGCACTGGCCAATTATTTGACCTAGTAAGCATGGGGGAATTAGCTGCAATGAGCATTAAAAATTAAATGATAGAGGAGAACAAAACTGCAGCACTATAAGAGATTTAAAAAATAAATTGTTGGGTAATCTGAAAATTCTTTATATTTGTATGTGTGTATTTCCGCAAAGCTTCCAGGTACAATACAAAAAGGAAATGGAGAATAAATACATCCCCTGATATAATTTTAGCTATAATTTCAGTGTAGTAATTGCTAGGCAAATACAAGAATACCTCTGCTATTGTAAAGGCTTCAAGGAATCAGTCAACTAATAGCATGTAAAGTTAAATCCTATTACAGGATTTAATTTGAAAGGAAGGTGGTATGAAGATTTCATGAAACTCATCTAGCCAGTAAAAATAATTTAGAGTGAAACTTTTTCATAGCAGAAAGAAACTCTTGTCACAAGTAGTACTTGTCTTCATGAGGGACCTTAATATGCTTTAGAAATTTTATTAAACGTGCACACCATTACCATATTTAACATTGAGAATTCTAATGCCATGTCTACACCTCTAGAGTAGAAGGCAGCAATGGATACACCAGGCTTCAAAGAGGGAAGAGAGAGATAAGGTGGCTGTGCTGACCAAAACCAGGCCAGGGAGCTCAAAGGAAGCATTGGAGCTACCAGGCTACATAGTTTATACATCTGGTTTGGCTGTTTTGAGTTAATTGCATGGCCGAAACGTGCCTCTACAGACTTTTGTCAGGTCAGTGTCAGTTCAGATCAAACCCAACCTAGAAAGGGTGATTTCTATGGTCATACGCGAGTCTCAGATGCACTTTCCCTTGCTGGCCCTGCAATAAATACTACCCAGTAAAACTGACTATTCCCAGGAAAGCAGTTTATAACCTGCACTGGGGTTGCGCTTGTTGCCAGTGCCATTGAAACGCAACACAAACATTAATAGACTTATCCCTGCAGCTCCCCGGAAGGAAAGTACATTGGTCTTATATCCAGGTTAGAGACTAGAAACCTGAGGCACAGAAAGATTCAGACTTACTCAAGTCCACATGGCCAGTCTGTTGGAGAACTGACAGCCGAGTGGAAAGAAACACTAATTTCCTGACTCCCAGATTGGTCCACTGGTTATTTACCCTCAGTTAACTATTTACACCTTATTTCTACTCTGCATTTAGCCGTATTTCGTGTCCAGCTTCTCACATGTCCTCTTCAGAAGCCACTTAGATATTTCCAAACAGAAGAGGCTAACGGGAGGCTAACTACAAAGTGAAGTATTTTTATTTTTATTTAAAAAAAAACTGATAATGTGCATAACAGTGCCCCTTAGACATTACACAGAGGGATAAGCATTGATAAACAATGGTGTTTGGCAGCACGTTTCTGTGTTTTAAGTGTCAGACTGCCCAGATATTTTGAACACTTTGGCACAACCCTAGTTAGAACCTAATAGATCAAAGGTGGCACAATTAAAAGTGATCAATCTCATTAAACAATCATTCTTTGTACCACATTCAGCCCCTGGACTACAGAGAGTAAAAGAAAGTTCCCTCTGATGGAAAAACAAGAAGCAAATAACTATGTAGCCATCTAGTTTAACTCCAAGGGAATTTAATCAAAGACAAATGATGGGACATTTGCAGCATGGTCCACAGGGGCTAAATGCAACTCCCCTTGACAACCATGGGAGAACATGTAGCCACCTACTCAACTTGTTAAAAAAATACAGCTCACTTTGGCACCTTAAGTGCTTTGCTACTAGAGAAATAGTCTGACCTTGTGCCCATTGAAGTCAATAGCAACAATACCTGTGATTTCAGGATTGGGCCTTTGGGAAAGAAAAGCCAAGGAATAATAGAGCCATTAATTAGACTAGTATCAGAGGGGTAGCCGTGTTAGTCTGGATCTGTAGAAGCGACAAAAAGTCCTGTGGCACCTTATAGACTAACAGATGTATTGGAGCATAAGCTTTTCATGGGTGAATACCCACTTCATCAAAGTGTAGTATTCGTTGACGTATCCGACGAAGTGGGTATTCACCCACTAGGGTGACCAGATAGCAAATGTGAAAAATCGGGATGGGGGTAGGGGGTAATTTGCACCCATATAAGAAAAAGCCCCAAATATCAAGACTGTCCCTATAAAATCAGGACATCTGGTCACCCTATCACCCATGAAAGCTTATGCTCCAATATGTCTGATAGTCTATAAGGTGCCACAGGACTCTTTGTCGCTATTAATTAGATCCTGGGCATTTATTTCTCACTAAGGGGCAGATGCTGAGAGGTGATCAGCAGCTGCATTTTCCATAGATGGCAATGGGAGTTGTGGTACTCAGTAACTAATCATTTCAATCCTGCTCCCATTAATGTCAGTGGCAAAACTCTTGTTTGGTGTAAGACACTCAGATTTTTAAGGTGGTGGGAATGGGGAGCCCCCCCTCCAAATCTGCATTGCTCAGCATATGCTAGTGCAATTCACAGGCTCACCTATAGCACGTGAATTACTTTTGGGGAAAAATCAGAACAAAATTTCCATGTTATTACTCTCCCAGTGAGAAGGAAAACCCAGAGGCCTCTAAAGTAGGCACAGACTGACATCAATTACAAACCTCCTACTACGAACCAGAAGATTTAGTTGGTTCAGGGCCAGTGATAACTCACCACTTCAACAGTTTTGATAGCTGCCGTTAGTCTCCCCTTTCCCAGGAAGAGCTCCGTTTTGTTCCTTTGACTATAGTGCTCTTCCTAATGGCTTCAAGGTCAGGAGGATTAAGAAGTCAGAGTACCTCACACACTGTTCTCATGACAACCTTTTCTTGTTTGCGTCAGTGCTAAGGGTGACTCTAAGTCATCTCCACGGAAGGAGCTATGTACAGAACTAGTTTTGCATAGTTAGAGTCCAAGGTTACGATTTCCACAAATGAATCCTAGGGAGTGTTTGAATCTCTTCCCCCCCCCCCCCCTTCATGTGTCACAATACTTAATACAATAGCCAACCCTCAAACAAGGTACCTGGAAAGGAGTTTTCCTGAGATTCTCCCTTCCCTTCAAAATGGTCATTTTCTGGATTGGACAACAAACCACACTGCCTGAAATAAAACATTCTTCCATGGTAACATTCTTTGCAGACCACAACTCACTGACATATAGACAGGGACAGTTCCCTGTTTGTGTAGGAGCTCAAGCAGACCCACCCAGTTATTGATGGTTTAAAGGGTCAGCTTCTCTGCGAGGTGTGTCTGGTTCAGAAAGTGAGGCCATGTTCTCAAACTCAGTTTCTCGGAAAAGTCACAACAGGAAGTATAAACTCATTTGTTATCAGCATTGAAACATGGTGAGTTGTGTATTACAAATTGGAAATAGCTTATCTATGCATTTCTAATGGGTTATTTTTACTTGAAATATAGCAGGGACCAGATAGAGCTTCATGATAAAACTACCCTGCAGATGTTAATATGGCAACATTAATTCCAGTAACTCTTGTGTAGTTCTATGGCAAGTTTCAATTTGCAACACACAAAATCCACAGCTGGTCATCCCAGCAGTAACCAGGGACTGAATGGGCCATGGACATGGAGCTCCCATCTCAAAAGGTAGTCCCTATAGGACAGGATTTAGGACATGTTGCCAGGGGCAGCGTGGGGAAGCTCACAGTGCTGCTACTCAGGCTGTACTTGTGCTGAGAATAAAGAACTTCCCTCTCCAGGGCGGTCCATGTAACATTTCAATAGCAATGAACAGGTCACCTACTTCACTTCCCTCCCCATCTGTTCTGCTCCAGCCTGCTTCTGAACCTTGACCAATGGTTAGATGCCACTGTGATTAATGCTGAATAAATACCTGATAAGAAAGCTCTTCGGGGGTGGGACAGACTTTCGATTTACATCATGTACAGCACTGAGCAAAAAAAAAAAAAAAAAAAAAGATTTTTTTGAAAAAATCCACATTGCTGCCCTTCTGGATCTTAAACATCACTAAGTAACCAAGTTCATACCACCAGTATTCAGCCCAGCTCACACAAGCAAACATCAATGTCAAACGCATTCAGTATATTCCATTGGTGATATATTCCATTCACTGATAGCAAACGATCAGTTAGGAAAGGTAACAGGAACAGTAAACTGAAGTGGGCTAGAGACTGTATCCCTCTATTTAATCACATTTACTACTAACACTTTGCTTAGCACATGGGGCTGCTTGTGGAGTGAAGTGTTACTCAATATGAGTAAGGGTGACAGGACTGGACCCAGAATAGTGGGGTAGTTAGTGCACAAAATGATTGTTCAAGAGTGGCCTCTAGTGGTAGAGGGGCACATAGAATGATCACATTGCCTACCTTCATCCAGGATAGCACAGGAAAGCAGCCGTGATGAGAAGTAAGAGGCCGTGTGGGTCAAATTAACTCAGTCTCTCTGCGATTAGAGAGACTAACTTGGTGTGCGGGTGTGTTGCAATGTGATGCTGCAGAGTACAGGTGAGACAAGCAGCCAGAACCCCCCAAAGCACAGCTAAGCAGAGACACAGCTTGGATGTGCTGACTCAGTGGAACTTCTGGGCTGATCTCCTAAGGATCCCTGGGGTGGATTTAAATTGCTTCCTGCTCCCTGACACCACTAGGGCCTTGGCTACACTTACAAGTTACAGCGTAATAAAACTGCCGGCAGCGCTGTAACTCATTAACTGGCTACACTTGCAAGGCACGTGCAACGCTGTATCTCCTCAGATACAGCGCTGCATGTACTCCACCTCCCCGAGAGAAATAGCAACTGTTGCGAAGTGGGTGGAACGTTGGTCTTTCAGTGTAGCCCAGGAACAACGCAGTTACTGATCTCCGGAAGCTGCTTTGTTTTGAAACGGCACTTCCGGGTTGGAGTTCAGAGCTCCGTCTGGAGTTACTACAAACACAGCTTTACAACCACAGCTATTGTTTGCAGGCAGGGTGGGGAAAGAGGGGAGGGCTCTGTTAGGAATGCCGGCAGCAAAGCCTTGGGGGGGGGGGGGAGAAGAACGGCGTGGGGGGGGGGGGGGAAGGCTCTGTTTCCTCTCTTTTATCTGCTCTTTAAAAACAAAGCCCCTGCTGTTTGCTTTCAGTGATTGAGAGAGAGGCAGGGGATGTGGAGGTGTGGAAATAATGAGCTGACACTCTGTGGAGATTTCAAAAACCCCCTCTCTCTCTCAAAACGCTCCCTGTCAAAGTCCCCCTCACCCCCCCCCCCCATTTGAAAAGAACGTTGCAGCTACCTGAATGCCCATAATGCACTGCTCCCAATACAGCTGCAAGTGCCGCAAATGTAGCCACGTCAGTGGTAGTTACTGCGCTGGCGGCTGCCAGTGTGGACAGGCTGCAGCGCTTTCCCTACTCAGCTGTATGAACACGGGTTTAACTAACAGCGCTGTACATCTGCAAGTGTAGCCTAGCTCTCCCAACAGCAAGTAACCCCCTGCCCTGCTCTGAGCTCAGTAGTGCTCCCAGATTCAAGGAGACAGCAGCTTCCCACACCTGCAAGCAAAGGCTGAGTCTGCCTTTTATTGTTCTGCAGCTATTCAAAGTGTTCCTCCCCCCTTCAACCACAGACAGATCCCCCAGCCTGGGGCATTGACACTCCCACCCCTGGGACAGAGTTTAGCCTCCCAGGCAGAAGCGCCCCAGGGGGAGGGGGTTGAGGCTCGCAGAGATAATGCAAGCATAATGATCCGTTTCCCTTGGTGTTTGCAGGGGTGTCAGACAGGAGGTGCTTTGCACACACCGGCAGGCCTGACCCTGCAGCTATTCCTTTGCTGCTACAGGCACTACGATAATGCCTATTCCACCTGCAGAAATGGATTTATCCTCCCAGGGTCAAGTGAGAGTGTGCGCGCGAGAGAGAGAGAATCCCTATTTCAGAGATGAGGAACTGGAGACCCAGAAAGGGTATGATCCGGAGGCACAAAAGGAGTTCGGCACTGAGATGCTGAGCACCTGGAAACTTTTAGGCCCCCTGAAAGTCAGAGATTCACAAAGCCTGAGTTGGACATCTAAGGTTCTACCCAATGACTAGAGGGAGATAGGCGCCCTAGACTGTGAGCCACCAAAGCCAGCTCGCCAAGCAGGGAGCCACGTAAGCTGGCCAATGGGAGATGTTGAGGAGAAATGGCCCTTCAACCCCACCCCTCTCCAGGGCTGGCATGCCCACTAGGTGACCCTAGGTGGTCGCCTAGGGCGCTGGGATGTTGCCTGGCCGCGGCTGCCGCCCACCCTCCCGACTCTGTGGCTGAGCGGGGATGGTGCCTGGCCACAGCTGCCGCCTGGCTCTGGCTGCCGGGGGGCACCTGGCCACAGCTGCTGCCTGGCTCCACAGCAGAGCTTGGGGGCGGGGGGGCGTGCATGTGCAGGGCTGGTGCAAGGAAGTTTTGCCTAGGGCACGAAACTTCCTTGCACCAGCCCTGCCAGGGCCTCTGCCAATCTACCCTGGAGTAAAATTCCTTCCTGACCCCAAATATGACCATCAGCTGAACCCTGAGCATGTGGGCAAGACTCACCAACCAGACACCCAGGAAAAAATTCTCTGTAGTAACTTACATCCCATCACCAGCCATTTGGCCTATTTACCACTGATAGTCAAAGGTCAATTAATTGCCAAGATCATGTTATCCCATCAAACCATCTCCTCCATAAACTTATCTAGCTTAGTCAGATGGTTTAGTTTCATGGCCTTGTGCCATTATTATGAACCCAAACACTGGCTCTCAAAAGATCAGCTGGACAGCACCCCACTCACAGAAAGGACTGGTTTGCAGAGCTGGGGAAGTCTGAACTGATTTTTCAGCCTTCAGCTGGTTCTGATGGAAGCCAGGCAGATGCCAGAGGATGTGCACACTGGCTGGGAAGGCTGCAAATTCCCAGGTACCTTCTGATGGCACATAAGCAGCACAGATGAGACCTATAGTGAACAATAGAACAAAAAGCTTCCAGGAGCACAAAAACCAAACTGCATAGGCAATCAGACATCCAGGGAAACTTCACAGGACACAGGAATGGGTGTTTTAGGAATATAGCAGTCCAAAGAAGAATTGGGTGTGTGGCAGATGGTTACCAGAGGGAGATGTTTAAATTTAAACACTTTAAATTCTCAAAGTAAAATTTTATTTACAATTTCACAGCAAACATACATCATTTACACACTATTAGTGAAGCCTGGCTAAGGAAGAGGCTTACAAAGAACACCCAGGTTATTAGGACACTGAAATCACAGGTCAAATCTGAGACTGTACTGACGACCTGGGGAAAAGGACATGCCAATAAAAGCAAAGTGACCTTTCCAATGACATACAGAAGGACTTATTTACATTATGGCAGCATCTAGAGACCCCACTCAAATATTGGAGCTCCATTGTTCTAGGTGTTGTGCAGACAAATAAAAATGAGACTTCCCAGCAGAGAGCTTACAAAGTAGCCTCTTGCTCCTGGAATTCTGTGCAAAGGTCCATCGGCTTCAGTTGGAACGATCCCACATGCAGTGAATTCAGGGTCAGGCTAAGGTATCCGGCAGCTCACCATAGGTGGAGGAGAAGTGATTGCAGTACAGACAATAGCTACAGGTACAAATACAGCACGAGTAGACATTGAGCTAGCCTTAACCTAGCTAGCTCGGGTACCAGAACAGTGAAGCTGCAGCACTGTGAACTTCTGCACATGCTACCCTCCGAGTCACTACCCAGGGTTCCTGGTGGGCTTGTACAACCTTCATTGAACCACGTGCTACTGCAGCTTCACTGCTCCAGCACCTGAGCTAGTTATACACAAGCTAGCTTTAATCTATGTACTCAAACTGCAATCACCTCCATGACTGCAGTATAGACATTCCCAGAAATGAGGCACGGCTGGATTTTGAGGGGGAGGTAAGGGGGGAGGGGGAGAAAAAGGGAACAGAGTTTAGCAGAACAGGAGTCTCAGCTCATCCTTTGCCTAACCAATACCAGAATGGAGTGACTGAAGCTGGGCCAAATGTGTGAGAACACTTTAGCAATTTCTGTTCAGAGATTTCACTCACCAATTGCACTGTGTGAAATCAAGATTTTACATTTAAAAAACTGTGAAAGTGAACTTTAGCATGTTTTTACTGCATAGCCCCATTTGCTTGAAACCTCAGTGTTTCTTGAAATGCCATCCATTTTTTGGAGTGAAATTCTGACTTCTAGGACAACTATGGAAATAAAGTTCAAAAGCACACACACTTCAAATGTTCCTTATACATCTGATATAAAGCCACAGTTCCCAAAAATAGAACTTGATCATGTGCAAAGTAGGGAACAAAATTAAAGTGCAAACACACAAGGTTAAACCACCAACTTTTATCAGCCCTGGAACAGGGTGAACCACGTTAAAATCCTGAATGAAAATGGATACAAATGTTCATTGTTTACTTCCATGTCTCAAAACCTACTACAATATAGAAGGTTACATAAACATGACCTGTGGTTTTTATAAGTTGGTGTATGTGTAGCTATTCTCCTGTTGTCTGGTGTGGAGTCGTGTGGACTCTGCAGTGCTAGGTGGTAAGTTCCTGGGGAGGGAGGGGCAGAGAATCTACAGGACCTGGAAACTGAATGATTATGGAGGACAACTAATGAAACAGGGGCAGGAGTGCAGTCAAAGGGTCAAATGAATGGAACCTGATAGGGACACCGAGCAGAGAACCCCGGACAGCACCCACTGTTCCTTGAAGGCATCAAGGGAGTTGGTGGACGCTGCCCAGAGGAACTCTGCCCAGATATGTGAATGGACAGAGGATTGGAAATAGGCCCCACAGTCACAGGTGACTCCATTGGCCAACCTCACCCTGGTTTTATAGATGACCATTCTAGCCAGGGCCAGGAGGTGGTTGACCAGGAGGTCCCGTGACTGTAGGGCCATGGATAGAGAGTGCATCAATAAAAAGGTGAGGGGAAAAGTGCTTAGTTGGTGGGTGGTAGGTGAAGGGACATAGCCTCCTCCACACCAAGGTGAGGACGAGCTCCCCATGGCCTGTTCCATGTTAATGAGATGCACCAGCAAGGCTTAATCAGCCTGGTGGGGGGAGGGGCTTACAAGGGGGAAAACTTACCACAGGAAGGTTAGTGGACAGGAAGAGGGTTGTTCTGCCCAGGGACTGTGGGCAACTGAGGGAGTCCAGCTGAGGAGAAGGCAGCCCTCAGAGACACCCCTCCTGAAGCTGCCCTGACTGATGGTGAAGCAATATGCCCCAGGAAGAGGGGAAGAAGGTAAATCCCATGAGCAATAGACTCAGACCTAAGCACTTAGAGCTGACTCTAGGGGCTGCCTCAGTTTAGTCCTTGGTTCAGCCAGACCCTCCCCTCTTGTGAAGGGAAGAACAGGAGCCAACCCGGCTTGTTGGTGGTAGCCCACAGGGAGCTTCCCCAAAGGCTGCCAAATGGGGACAAAAGGGAGTACATAATGGACTGGGGGTGGGGGAGAAGAGAGATTCAGGGAGCCCATGCCCCCCCCAGGGAAATACACTGGGAAGGCTGCTGAGTCTGAGGTCTTTGGGTGTGTAGGTCAACAAAGCTCTGCAGCATTTCAGTTTGTTGCCTGAGCAAACCCATTACAACCTGGTGCATTTCCCAGTGTGCTTCAGTCCTTCTGCCTCTTCTGCAGCACAAGCCACCCTCTCCATTCTCATTCTCCATGCTTGTGTTCAGATGGCCCTCCAAACCCTGTGCTCACGGTCTGAGGCCACCAAGCATTGGAGGATCTCAGAACAAATTCTCCCTAGTTCTTGCCGGTCTCCTCCTGATCAGGGTGAGGTATTCAGTAGGCATGGAGATAGCACTGCTCAAGGCCAGTATGCCAGAAGTTGATTAAAATAGATGCACCATTAGATTGACTGTCAGGAAGGAAAGAAAAAAGCAGGGGTAGGCAGCCTATGGCACATGTACCAAAGGCAGCATGTGAGCAGATTTTCAGTGGCACTCACTGCCTGGGTCCTGGCCACCAGTCTGGGGGGGCTTTGCCATTTAATTTTAAATGAAGCTTCTTAAACATTTTAAAAACCTTATTTACTCGACATACAACAGTTTAGTTGTATATTGAAGACTTCTAGACGGAGACCTTCTAAAAACATTAAAGTATTACTGGCACACACAACTGTGGAGTGAATAAATGAAGACTTGGCATACCACTTCTGAAAGGTTGCTGACCCCTGGAAAAAGAGTCTCAAAATGCTGTGCCATTATTAAATTTATGGAAATAAGAAATCCTTGACACCTAGGTTTGAAACATCTTGCTACAGTGCTGCTCTGCAGCTTAAACCATGGTGAGTCCAGCCTAGCTGAGAGGAGTGGGCTTGTTCCGTTACATGGAAGCTGTAACTGTTCCTTGCCCTTTCCTGGGTGTGGGGAGAGGGAAAGTGCAGTGAATACTGGCATTTTCACAGGCACTAGTGATTTTGCCCCTCACTTGTGAAATTGGCAAAGGCACAGAGAAGCTAGCTGGGGTCCTGTAGCCCCCAGGTCCACATGCCACTATCCTATTTATTGTGATAGTACCACTCTAGCCCATTGCAGAATGGCATGGGAAAGTGCTCCATTGCAGTGCCAAACAAACATGACAATTGCTGTACTAGAAATCTTGAGCTCTCCATGGAGAGCTCAAGGCAATAGGGACATTCCTATTGAGCTAGGCAAACTACTCTGCATGGCCCCTATGACATAGTCCAACAAGCAAAAGAAATTAAAAGCAGATGCTGACTGTTTCTTCCACCTCTACCCAAGTAGAGGCTGATCTGATGTTGACTGTGCAAATGGACTCCCATACTCTTTCTGAATTTATTCCCTAGCCTTTTATTTTGTGACATTACACCAGTAAACCAAACCAAACTCAAAACCCCTTTTATCTGTAAGCTTGCAGATGAAACAGGTGCAATTTTTAAATGGGGGAGGAAGAGAGGGTGGTTGCAAGGTGGGGGGGGGGGGGAGGGAGAAGGGAGAGAAAGATGAGGTTTCAGGGGGAAAAAAAGCAAAAAGCCACACAGTGTATATGCATTATTTCTCACTTACCCAAGCTCACTTCCCCTTCCTGAGTGGGCACCTCTGCACTTACCTGGCAAGATTGGCTTGGTCCCAGCAGAGTTGCAACAGTTCTTGGCTTGCAGCATGGTTGAGTCCCTGGCCACATCATCTTCCTCCTTGCTGTCCACAATGGGATCCTCTGAAGTGCCTACAGTTGCCTGCAGGGTGCTGCTGGTGTGGGGAAGGGGTGCCCATTGCCAAGTATGGCATGTATTTCATTGTAAAGGCAGCTGGTTCGAGAGGCGCATCTGATTGAGTTGTGTTCTCCTCAGCTTGTAGTAAGTCTAGTGCTGTTCCTTTGCTTTCACATGGCACTGCTGTTCCATCTCTTGTGTTCCCATTGCAGCATCCCCTGTGCTATCTGCACCTGGATGTTGATTGTTTCATGGCTTTGCTTGCCCAGTCTTTTCTCCCCACCATGTGAGGAGATCCATGACATCATGCCTGCTCCAGGCAGAGGGGTGTGTGTGTGTGTAGTAGCTCGTCTGAGGGTGTGTGGAGCTGGCATGGTCAGATGCATGCAACAATGGTAAGCTGCTAGGTTTGCTCATCAAGGTGGACAGTTAGGAAAAAGGCATTTCAAAAACACATGCGGTTCAAGAAGTGGGGGGGCAGGCTTCCAGTCTGTGCCCCCCACTCCCCCAAGCAGTAGAGTTCACAATTGTGACAAGCAGTCACTGCAGTGGAACCTGGGGCATTGTGGGATAGCTGGAGGATTATCAATTTGACAACCAATGCAGTGTCTACACTCACATGGTCTACCAAAGTAGGTTTGCCATGGCTTGCTGTTACTCAGGAGATGGTGTTATTTTGTTGCTGCAACTGTGCTTATGTTAGTGGGAGACAAATTTGGTGTTGATGAGTTATGCATGCGTCAACCTAATTTTATAGAGGACCATGTGTAAGACATCCTGTCCTGCAAGTAACATTCCTGTATGAATGTGTGCACAATATCATTTGAGAATCCAATGAGAATCCCTGCTTTTCAGCCACATCCTGCACATTTACTGGCATGAGCAATCCTGGCTTCTTTTTTGGTGCTATAATGCAAAAATCTTTGCTATAACTCAACTTTAAGCTTTATTAGATATTTATAGCAACCCCCCATTCTGTACAGTACACTAGCCAAAACACCAACTAGTACTAAAATGCCAGACTATTCCTATTGGTACTTCTATCAGTAGGAGTGTTTCAGTATCTAAGGTATGAGACTGGAAGTCAGGAAACCTGGGTCCAGTGCCCACCTACCACTCACCTGCTGTGTAATCTTAAGTCACTCACCACCCTATCTGTAAAATAAGGATAGGGATTTTTTTATTTTGTAAAGTTCCTTGAGAGCATGCATAAAGCATCCAGCAACTGCTCAAATATCCATCAAGGATAGCCTCAGACTCTAGATGCTAGTGGAGATAAGGATTTTTTAAAATCATTTCCTGGTTGAGTAATCTTAAAAAAGAACCCTTCTGGGCAAGTCACAAGATGTCAAAGAGGAGCATACAGTACATCCACCAGACAGAATCCTTCAGAGAATAGGAACAATATCAGTAAGAATTTTTACCTTAACATGAACTTCATGAGCTTTTGGAGGAGCAACCTCCACCTCCTCAAAAAGAGAGCACTTTGCCTGCCTCAGACAACTGCAGCCTTGCATTTAACATGCATAAGTGTAATTGAAATTTTTTACAAGAGCCTGTAATCACTAAAAATGAACAGGAGTGTCAATGAAAAATTAATGTCATAACATTAATTTCCACTTTGCTACTTGTATGCATCTTCCCAATTTCAGGAACCCAGAACACTTTCTCTCAGCAGGGACAGTTTTGATTGGAATACTTTCCCCTTCTATAGGTTGAATTCCTTTCTGCTAAGCTACATTATGCTACTTCCACTCATTTTGCTTCACAGGGCATGGTCATGGAAAACGTGGTCTTCTTCCTTCCTAGTATGATCATTCAAAGATACCAGCTACAGTGGTAGCAGAGCTGTCTGCCTGCCTTCTGGAGACTGGGGAGAAGTAAAAGAAAACTGAAAAATACTGATAGACTTTTAAACTGATGCCCTCAAGAGTCAAAGTTACAGCCTCTTGTTAAGCCAAGCCAAACCACAGAATGCTTCTGAGAATTGGTCAGTTTTAATGTTTGTATTCCTGGAAATGGGTTTTGAATTATTCCATTTGCACTTGTGTTGAGAAGAAAGTGAGAGGAGGCTTGGAATCTACTTGCTTCAAGGATTTAAACAATTGTAGCTACTGCTTCAAACCCATATTTGAAGACCAAAGTCTAGCTTCTATTACTGCAAGTAACAAAATCGCTACACAAATAGGGAATGGGCAAGAATGGTTGGTCGGATCTAGAACACCCTCAGAAATTGAGGAGGCAAAATTTCAACTTGAACCTATTGTTCTGCTAGGGACTAAAAAAGGAGCAAAGAGATAAAGCATCCAAGGGGCAAACAGGGTAAAAGTAGAACAGGCAGAGTAAAGACAAATTGAGAGAAATAGTGAGGAAATCTACCAAAGCAGTTCTAGTTTTTAAAATGAATCTACTCTGGCACTGAGCATGGAAGAGATGAAAAATTGTATTTAACTTTTCAGTCCTGTATGGGCAAAAGACTCATGGATTTGAAATTGTTTTGCAATGCCAAATATGGCTTGACCAGGATCACAAAACATCCATCTCCATGAGATTTGCACTTTTACTATTTACAAAGGAAATGATTGACAACACTGCATTTTATCTGCTCTCAGTCATAAGATACATCACTGTCCTTTGCCCCAGGGTGTAGATTGCATGACCGCTACTATACAGTGGCCACAGCTTTCCAATAATTTATTTCAGGTATCATCGAGTGCAATTGCACTTGACTAAGAAGAATACAAGAGTTCTGTTCAGCTAGAACTATAAAGCTTTTGTTCATGCTGTTGCACTTTCCCCATCCCCCTCTTCTTTCCCCACGCAATGTTGACCAAGGGACCTGCCCGTTTCCCCTCTCTGCAAGTCAGCCCCAGAGCTCTTTCCTCTCCAACCTACATCTTTCTCTCCCTAGAACCAGTTTCAAAACCCTAGAACAGTGCTACTCAAAGTGGTGGTCTGCAGCCTGGTGCCGGTCTGCGACCCATGTGTTGCGGACCCGCAACACGCTTCCAGGAAAGAAAGATGTGCTATGTGAATATAATATGGCACAAATAAGAAAATACTATTTTTTAGAAATGTAGTATTTATACTACATTTATAAGTGTGCCCTGCTTACTTTTCCAGAAGTTTGCATGTCTCAGCTTCTGTTGGAAACCTGTCCAAAGAATTTCTTTCCACTGAAGTGTCAGTACCTGTGGTCTTGCTAAAGTCAAATACAAACTAGATCGATTCCCTGCACACTAACTGTGCATAATGTACAATAGGCCAGTCATAGATGGGGTGATTCAAACATTGTTCAAACAAGTTTAGTGCAGAAGGACAGCCCTCTGGGTATTTAGGCGGAGAAAAAACAACAACAAAAACCCAAACCAAACTCGTGCAGACAAGTTCCACAGAACTTCCATAATGCTATCAAGGTGAGTGGTAGCACATTTTAACTTGGTTCAACAACTGTCTTTATTTAAGACCTTCTCTACATTAGAGATATTTACCATGCTAAGTGTGGTTTTATTCTCCCTCCACTACAGCACACCTCACACAAAGGGTCTCATTGGCTTAATGAGAAGTATTATTTGAAATAGCCTATGCTTGTGTTACCAGCAGCAAGTGCTTGAGGCAGCAGCAACAGGGTTTGCTGCCCGGTGTGCTTTGCTCCAATAAGTACACCAGGGTGAAGAAGCAAACAAAAGTTTGAGATCTCAAAGCAGTGCAAGGAGACCGATACGTCTCAAATCAGGCACCTACCTAGAAAACAGTCTGTTTTTATATTTTACAGGAACAAAGCCCCTCCTTTTCTCCCCACCTTCTCCTCCCCCTCCCTGTTCCCACAGGGAGCTTACATTCAAGCAGCAAAGTCATATTGTTAAAAAGCAGCTTATAAACCTGGTTCATTAGTAACTTTGTGAACTGCTCTCTTCTCACTCCCCTGCTTCGTTCCTACCTCCCATTTACTTCTCACTCCCCTGCTTCATTCCTACCTCCCATTTACTTCACACAGGCTTAAGATGTGAGAGCTAGCTGATAACAACCCAGCTGCACATTCCATTCTAGTTGCCAGTCGGCTAGCTCGAGTAGAATTCAAACATAATTCAACATGGAGGAAGTTTGGTTCATAAAGGCCCAGAGCAAGGAGGCTTCGACACTCGTGGACTTCCACCCCCCCCACCCCCCCTGAGTTACCTGGGGGGTATGCCTAATGACACCAACACTTGAGTCAGTTTCGTAAACCAGGGCTGGGGAACACAGTCCATGGGCTGGATCTGGCCTGCTGCTTTGTTTCATCCAGCCCACAGAAAGTTCCTGTGCTGCAGGCCAGCAGCCTCTATGCCCCCTGCAGGGCTGGAGCCACAAGTACTGGCTTGCCCTGCTGCTGGGCAAAGGGAGGGTGGAGGACGAGAGGAGAAATAGGGATACCAGGCCATTAACAGTCTGGTCAGCTCCATGCAGCTCCTAGAAGCAACCAACTTGCTCCTAGGGGCCACAGGGACAATCAGAGACACTCTGCATGATGCTCTTGTCCCCAGCCCTGGCTCTGCAGATCCCATTGGCCAAAAACCATGGCCAATGGGAGCTGTGGGGCGGTGCATGTGAGCACATGCAGTGTGCATCATGCAGAGCCACCTGGCCCCTCCACCTAGGGGAGGGACATGCCAGGTGCTTCTGGGAGCTGAGTGCAGCCAGGGAGCCTGCCTCAGCCCTGCCAACCAGGAGCCTCCTGAAGCAAGTGCCATGTGGCCAGAGACTGCACCCTGAACTCTGCCCCACCTCAGAACCCCCTCCCATACCTCCTCCCACATGCACCCTAACCCCCACCCCACACCTGAGCCCCCCTCCTGCACCTCAAACCCCTCATCCCCACCCCAGATCCTGCACCTCCAGCCAGATCCCTCACTCCATTCTATACCCCACCCCAACCCAGAGCCCCTGTGATGGGATCCCCGTGTGAGCCTGGGACTGTGGGACCACTGTGCCGCCTTAACTCTCCAGCCTGGGCTGGCTCTCACAATGCTTTGCTAATGCCAAGCAGCAAACCCCTCCAGGTGCTGTTATCACTCAGCACAACTGCATATGGTGCCCCCTACCCAGCTAGGTTGTATGAATGCTCCCAAAGCCACTCATGAATCAGAGTGAGGCACTAGCCAAGTCCCCCCAGCTCCCAGCCTTGTACCCCAGGACTATGCACTCTTGTGCTATGGAAGATGGAACAGTGCAAATATATTAATTGGTTCACCACTCTAATGGAAAGGGGATTTACACCAGCCTTTGCAAGCCTGAGCAGATTTACTACACACTTCAGGCAAACTCACTAGTAAAGATCAGACGTTTGAGTACAAAAGAGATTAAGTGGCAGGCAAAAAGTTGGTTACCAAAATAAAGCTTTCTAAACACGCAGTCCAAACTCAACCCTATTAGGCTGGGCAAAATCTAGGGTAAGCAGTTTCTCACCCCCACTGGATATCACAGTCCTTGATATACAGGTCCCTTAAACCTGGGCCAGTCTTCTTCTGGGGGGGGTCTTTGTTGCTTGCAGTGTAGCTGGGGCAGGAAAAGGTCAACTGTGTGTGGCAACTGTGTTCTGTTTTATACCCTTAAGTCATGTACTTGGAGAACACAAATCCAGGCATGTCTAGTGGGAATTGCAGCATCCCCAGGCAAGATTGAGCAATTCCCTTGGTGTGCCTTATGCAGGTGAGTTATTGAATTGTAGCTCCCTTGCTGAACAATCACCAGCCATTCTGTTCAGCCCCTGCCCAGATGCTGGTTGTCTTCATAGTCCCTGGAGAGCTAGTATGTGTGCCTCCCAAACCCACAGCATATTTTAGTGACAACCATACAACACATTCTCATAATGTCATATGCATTAATGATGCACATTTAGATAGGAAAAATGGATTTCAGCAGATCATAACTTTCCCCGATACCTCCCAGGGCCTGCTTTATATGCAATATTACAATTTTATATTAACAGTGAATATGGGGGTTACAGGGTACCCCCCCAAGATACTGTCACAGCCTCCTCCACCCCCTGTTTCTGGCCCCACCCCAGATCCTAGGGGGAAGCCCTGAGCCTCCACCTGACTGCTCCCTGGGCCGTGTGTAGCCCAGGACTGATTTTTAATGTGGGTCAATGGAACCCTGATAGAAAAAAGGTTCCCCACCCATCATAAACCACAAGTGATTATGCAGGGTCCCTTAATGTTGTTAGAAGCAACTAGAATCCCACTTCACCCATTTTAAAGTCATGCATCATCATGTATTTTTTCCAGGCACTAAAACCTTCATCTGCATGGTTTGTTGGGGGGGGTGGTTTAGGCCACAAGACAGGTACAAAAGTCCCCTTAATGTCTGGCACAACTCAAGAACCCCAGATGGTTAAAGCCCTTAATGATTTCTGGCATGACTGTTGTGGTTGGCAAGAGGTGAACAACTGCCATGGATGTTATAAGTGAGCTATAAATACCTAAAGAGACCATTCAAACAAAAATCCTATTGGCACTATGTTGTTGGGGTGCCATTAAAAGAAACTCAATATCAAGGCCCTAAAATTGACACCCCTCAAAAATGCATCAGGAAAATTTATAATGAAGTTTCTTGGTAATGATTCACAAAGAAACAGGACTTTGAATGAAAAAGTAATGTTTAAAGATAAATGTTGACAGCGTTAGTGTGATCGCCAAACTCCTCTGCCCAAGTAGACAAGGATAACATGTACAGACAAAAATGAAGGATTGCAAAATAGTACAATTAAAAGCTTTGTCAGCTATATTTTAAAGATTTATAAAATTAGCCAGTGAGTCAGTCTAGAAGAAACATGAGCCAATGGTAAAACTACACTTGCACAAGAAAGGCAATCATTTTCTATAAAGTAGCGGACGGCTTAAATTGCTGACAGTAACAATGTGCTACAAGTTCTGAGGTAAAGACAAACTAACAGACCTTTTTCTGTAAAGACCCTGGGCAAGGGGGCATAAAATGACATGACAAACTGGAAAACCAGCGGCGGGGGGGGGGAGGTGGGGGAGAAGAGCAGAATTTGGGTAATTGAAGCATAATCATAGAAATGATAAGCAATAGAGTCAGTTCATTGTATACTCTATTAAGGCCTTAACTTCCCTAACATTGTTGAATCCACAATATTGCTTCCAGCACAATTTTGAGTGGGAGCCCTTGGTGACCACTCAATTGTGGCAAAGCAATAATGGATTTTACTATCATAAATATTGTACAATATTACCTTTCCACAATTTCTCATTGCTTCTTTACAATTCAGAATTTTTTGACAGTTAGCCCACAAGTACAGCCTGATGCACTATAAAAGTACATAGAGTGAGGTCTTTTATAAAAGCCTGAGATAGACATTTCTAAATATCAATGTATTAGCACTATCAGGAATTAGGGATAATCATAGATATGCTTTATACTATTCACCTGCAGCCATCTTTCTGTTGCTAGTCTTAGATTTAGGTAAGCCCCACCTGCTCCCCCACAGGTGAGGGCTTGCTTCCAATTAGTGAATGTCTCTTCACCTAAATCTCTCCCCTATTTGCTGCTTAATTGGACCTGCCTGGCCCAAGTCAATCCTCTGAGGTCCTGTGTGGGGAGTAAACCCCATCACAGGGGCAGAGAGACATTGGAGTTCTCCATGTTTAGGGGACAGAAGGAGCCTGGTCTAAAAAAAAAAAGTCACAGAACATAGACTCCTTCAACCAAGGAGGCGGAGGTCTCTGGGAAGTGAATGCAGTTGAGAAACCTGCTTCAGGGAAGATTAAGTTGCTGAAGTTTGTCCTAGAAGCACATTTTTACTCTTGTTTGTCACCCTGTCTAGCTTTACTCCACATACTTGGAGTCATTTAAACTTTTGACCTAGTCTTTAGGGCACTTATTTCATTTACTATAAAGCAATTCAGTGCTGTGATTACATTTAGAGTTATTGTTAACACAAATAGGCTATTTCTACCATCTCTTTAAAGAAGCAGCAACTTTAATTTCTGCGAGTGTTCCAAGAGAAGGTGGGCCACTGCAGTGTTTCCCAACAGGACAGACAAACAGGTACATCAGGGAGCTGTCACAACTTAGCAATGGCAAAAGTCACTTGCTGACAGAGTGAGAAGGGTAACATAGTAATTCACAATTCTGGGAAGCTGGGCTGATTGTCACATCGGCAGCTGGTTTGGAGGAAATTCAGAAGTGTGTGCAAGTAATAAATTGCCAGTGGAAGCTAGGGCGTGACCTACAGAGGCACTGACTCCATGGGTGCGCCAGGGCTGGAGCACCCATGGGGAAAGTTGATGGGTGCTCTGCACCCACTGGCAGCCAAGCTCCCCTCCCCAGCTCACCTCACCTCCGCCCCTGAGTGTGCCATGTCCCCACTTCTCCCAGTGCTTGCTACTGGGCAACAGCTGTTTCACAGAGTGACAATCTCAGGAGGGGGCAGTGGGAGAAGAGAGCAGGAACACAGCATGCTCATGGGGAACAGGCAGAGCTAGGGACTTTAGGGAAGGGGTTGAGTCAGGGGTAGAGTTGAGCACCCACTGGCACCAGCAGAAGTCAGCACCTCTGGTGACCTGCATGCTTGTTTGCTGGACATTAGTATCCAGGTTGTGAGCATAGCTTTTAAGGCCCCCAGAGCTGCAGGGCAAGGGTTACACAGCCCCTTACTGGTCTGGGTTGAACCCCCAGATCATCATACCGCCACCTCCCCACCAATAGCTCCTCTTGCTCTGGTGATCCATTCCAGATTTTAATACCTAGGGCATTTGAAGTACCATGCAGTCTCCCTGGATATGTATCAAGCATTGCTACATCTTTGTGATTTTGAACTGCAGAGCTGAAGCTACAGCATTGTCAGACCCCAACCCCCTAGCAGACTCCTTCAACTTTTCCTCCTCCATCCAGGCCCCACACTGGTCCATCCCAAAATGGTCCCCAAGCAAGAGAGTTTATAAGTTAATGATTTTATTGGTATCTGACAAACCAGTATTATAGCTGAAACGGTGTCTCAAAAATATATTCATGACTAATAGCTGTGCCCCTGTACCCATACATTTCTTGGCCAGCAGAAAGGCAGCAGTGGCCCCAAGCCACAAAAAGGCCCCACTATTTTGAGATTAAGAGTATTAAGACCTTACACTGGGTTTACAGGCAGTCATGTTGCTTGGCACATGAAAGTGACCCACCATGAAATAAGCATGGGAAAGGTGACCCAAACCCTTCTTAAAAGGTGGTCATTAGACAAGGAGCATGACAAAAGGGTCCAGGCTAAGAGTGGGGGAAAAGGAGAAACCTACATTCCCTCAGTAGCCAGGGGTCATTTCACCCAGCAGTTATCTGAGACCCAAGACCAAGAAGCTAGATTAGGGGGGGATTATGGGTTGGTAGTGTCCCTCCCCTTCCAGCTCATTGTGAGGGGACTCCACCTCACTACACCCCTGGGACACCCCTCATACCAGGAATTAGAGGTCAGGTCCTTAGGTGGGACAGTGCAGTCAGTCTCAAGGAGTCCAGGCCCTTAAGTAGTCTAGTATTTAGCATCCTGACTCCATCAGACAAACTCAGGCTTCTGAGCTTAAGGACTGCCACCCCAGGGTGGGGTTGGCATCAGGGGATAGGGGGACCCAGGCCCACCCTACTCCACCAGATCCCAGTCCAGAGCCCCAACCATGACCATGTTCCACCACTGGGTCAGCAGGGAGCCAACCAAAACACACTGACCAGCATTCAGGCAGCCACAGACCTAAACTATACTCAGCTGTCCCTGGGCTACTTCCTACTCTCCCACCATAAGGTACCTGCAGCTCAGGGTCATCCTCCATCTTCTGAAGGTACAGAGCAAGCAGCAATCCCAGCAGTTCTTCACCTGGGTCATTCTCAGACAGGGCACAATGCATCTATAAGATCAACAACCATTAGGGAACATCTACTTTCTTCCCTGGCTCAGGATAAAGTACAGTAGCGGCTCCGCCTTTTATACTTCCTGTCCCATCCCCTTAGCTTCCTGCAGGAGGCGGGAGCCCAGTCTGGCTCCGCCCATCAGGGATCAGAGAGTGGTCCCTCCCCCTCCACCTAGGGTGACCAAATAGCAAATGTGAAAAATTGGGACGGGGGTGGGGGATGATAGGAGCCTCTCTAAGAAAAAGACCCCAAAATCGGGACTGTCCCTATAAAATCGGGCATCTGATCACCCTACCTCCAGCTCAGTGGGAGGCCACACCATCTCAGTATGGGGAGTGGGGAACTGAACCCTTGTTGCAGGGAGAGGTCAATCACACAGGGCATTTAAAAGATTAGGTTCCAAAGGTGCAAAACAAAAAGAGACCTGAGCCCATATTTAAGCGTGGTCCTTGAGCTACAGATATGTAATGGGTACCCAAATCATTTGTTTGGAGGTAAAGGACCTTGATCACTATTTACAGGGAGGTCCTTCTACATGGCACTTCTAGGAGGTTTAAACCCACTGAAACAAGCGTTTAAGGGGAGCGGGGGCATGAATGCAGTGTGTCTCCATCCTGTCTCCAGGGCTTTTTCTTCCTTTCTCTTTTCCTGCCATTTCTTTGGTGCTTCTGTGGTCTTGTCCATTTTGTCTTTAGAGCTGCTAGAAAGAGAGCAAGAGAGAGAGAAGATTAGGTGTAGACTGAGTGGATATCCGGATTACAAGGTCAATTTAGATTAATCTGACAAGCCTCTCCTGTCTCCTTGAACCCAAACTCCTAGTCTTCCGTTCCCCTCTGTGTATCCCCGGGGAGCAAACTGGCTGGGGGTGGGGGAGCTGCTGGGCTGGAGATCTGCTCCTGCCATCTGCTTTGGGAGTAGAGACCCACCAACTCTCTGCAATACCTGCCCAGATGGGTTAACCTATAAACTGTGGGGGCCTGAGACCACTACACTCCTTTATTGTTCCCCACCCACTCCTCTCTGCCTGGGGCTCTCTGTGCCCCACTTCTTCCACCCCTCATGCTGGGACTCCCACCCACCCTGGGGATCCCCTCCTCCAGCTTAGAGTCAGTTTCCCCCGCTCCACATCAGCGTGCTCTGATCCACGTCTCTGCCCTCCCCCACCCAGGGCTGGGAGCCAGTTCTCTCCACATCCCAGGCTGAGACCCCAACTCCTCCCAGCCCTATGCTCATTCCCCCGGTCCTCCGGCCCTCCCCTGGGACTGCACCTCTGTCCCCTTGCTGGCCCCCAGCTACCTGTCATAGCTGCAGTGGGTCAGGACTCTGATCGTGCTGTCAGCACCGTCACCGATCAGCCAGGAGAAACCAGGGTCTCGGCACATCCGGATGGGATGCAGACCCCAACCCCGATTCAGGTCTCTCAGCACCATCATGTTCTGGGGGGACACAGAGAGAGACAGGAGCCTGAATGCATGGGTCCCATGCCCTACCACCCCCACTCCCAAGGTGTGGGAGCTGCAGAGACCCTAAAGGAGTCATCCCAGAGGTCTGGGTCCCATTCCTACCCCCCTCCCCCTCCAGGAGCTACAGAGCCCCTGCATAGCTGTCCTAGATTCTGGATCACATTCCCTCCCTGTGGGGCTGGCAGCATTGTTGTCCCTCTCCCAGGAGAGCTGCCTTGGACACCTGGGTGGCTGGGTCTGTTTCCCTTGCTGCACCCCCCACCCCCACTGCTGGGCCTAGCAGCACTGTGGTTCTGCCATTGGGGCATCCTCCCTGATGCCTGGGTCCCATTCCATCCCTGTGGGGCCTGGGGGAACATCGGGGGGGGGGCAATCAGAGAGATCATAGTGAAGAGGGCATGGGAGGGGTCACAAAGAGTGGAGGGGCAAGGGGCCATGGGAGATTTGGGAGGATGAGGGGCTTGGCGAAGTGGAGGAGAAAGAAGCTGAGGGGGTTATAGTAGTGGAGGGGACACTTGGGGTTTGGAGGTACTAAGAGGAGAAGTAGTTAGGTGTGGAGGGGGTCTGGGGAAGGGAGAAGGCACTGGGGCATTGCCGGATGGGGTGGGGTGGGGGAGCAGCAGAGGCACCAGGGGGCACTGAGGAGGGCAGCAGGGAGATCACCAGGTGTCCCACTTGTGCTGGATGCCTGGAATCTGGCAGCAAAGGGCCTCTTGGAAAAGTCCTCAGCTTCTCCGGCCTCCTCGTACCCAAACTGGCACCAACTGGCGATCGACACCATGTCTGACCTTCCAGGAGAGCGGAGTCACAGCCATGGGTGTTAGCTCCGATCTGGCCCCAGGGCAGGGAGGCAGACTGGTTGGCTCCGGAGTGTGTCTGTCGAGGGTGGGGGTGGGGGTGGGGATGGGAAATGGGACACGGGGCCTTTCCTCTGTAGAGGACACCAGCTCCAATCCAGACCCCAAGCAGGCTCAAGGGGGCGGGGAATGGGACACGGCACCCTGACACTGAGGGGTGCTTTGGGGGAAATTTACTGATACACAAAGATGATCTGCTCCTTGTAGGTCCTGTACCCAAGTCTCTGGCTCCCCAACTGGGCACAGAGATGGCACAGGTTGTACCTGCCCAGGGAAAGAGCTGTCAATGTCACCTCATTCAGCCCCTGCCTTTCCCCACCTGAGCAAGGGATAGCACCCAGCTCCCCTCTCTCTAGGCCACTAGACCAGGGCTTCTCAAACTGGGGGTCAGGACCCGGCAGGGGATCGCAAGGTTATTGCATGGGGGGGGGGGGGGGTTCGGGAGCTGCCAGCCTCCACCCCAAACCCCGCTTTGCCTCCAGCATGTATAATGGTGTTAAATATATTTTAAAGTGTTTTTAACTTATAATGGGGGTCGAACTCTGAGGCTTGCTATGTGAAAGGGGTCACTGGTACAAAAGTTTGAGAACCACTGCACGAGACCCATCCCCCTTTGAGAACCAGGGGTAGAACCCAGGCATCCTGGCTGGGTCCTGTAGCCGGTCAGTTCCTTTGCTAGGGCCAGGACAGCCTCTCCCATGGCGTCTCCGGCTTGCTGCACCATGGCAATGTCACAGAGCACCAGGATCTGTAGAGACGCACGCTGAGCAGGGGGGCGTGGGCAGCCAGGTATCGCACTGGCTTCATCAGCGCCTGCTCTCCGGGCAGAGCCTGTGACAGACCCCCCCACCACACCCTTCCAGAGCCAGGCTGGTCCCTAAAACCCCCCTGTGGAGCCAGGCCGCTCTCAGAACCACCCCCCAGCAAGTGCCTCAATTAGTGCACTTATCACCCGCGCATCGGCCACTTGGCCTCTCCAAAGCAGCGCACATTGAAGGCACAGATCTTGAAGGTGGCCCGGGCAAGGTGCATCCTGAACAAGAACAGGATCAGGGTGGGAGAGTGTTATAGGAGGGGGAGCCCCAGGCAAGCAGGAGAGGGCCTTGTGGGTCAGTGCCCAGGCTAGGAGGGAGGTGGGCGGGGGGTAGAGGGAGGCAGCGATCTGGCTTATTGCTGAGTAGGTGGCTGGGACATAGGTCCTTTTGACTGGCAGATCCCAGGACATTAAGGGGAGAGAGCAGCCTGGGCTGTGCTAAATCCCCTCTTCTCTCCCTCCCCCCGTACCGCCCCTGTCCATGCCCTGGGAGTCCTGGCTTCTAGCCCCCAAGTAGATCCCAGTCCCCTCCCAGTGCTGGGGATAGAGCACAGGCATCCTGGTTTACAGCTCCCGCCATGAGCTGTGGTGCTTTCTCCAGCTCTGGCCAGGTTTAAATCAAGATGGGGTGTTTTCCTAAGAGATTTGCTCTGGTTCCAGCAGGGATTAATTCAGGGCCTGGGTCAGGCAGGGGGCCAGATGACATGGTCACAGGGATCCCTTCCGGCTTTGAGATCTATGAGAACCTTGAGCTGTCAGCAGAGACCCAGGGCAGCTCATTGTAAGGGCTGACGCCACAGTCATCATCAGCTGTGGATGCCTTGGTAGGAGGAGGAGCCAGGCTGTCATCTCCAGGTGGACAGGGAGTTTCACCAGCTGCAGCTGATCAGTGGGTAAAGCAGGGTCAGGAAGTTTATTTAAGGGCCGGATCTAGGCCGGGCTCCCTCTTATGGGGAGGGTTATGACAGAGAATCCCCTTCAGAAACTGCTCCAGCTTGCAGCTAGTTTGGGGTTTTCCAGACCCTTCCCACTCCACTGCTGGGTGGGAACAGTCTTCTCATTTCCAGCCTTAGCTGATCCCTGGTGAGTTTATCCCCCTTGGCTTTTGGGCCAGCATTGTACTTTAGCTTCACTGGCTCTTTCCCTTCCCTGGTGTACTTACAGGGAGCAACCATATCCCTTCTTTTTAGGCCAAACAAGTCTTTTCTCGGAAGAGTTGTGGGCGGTTTCCCTGAGCATTGTCGTTGTCCTGCTCTGTCTTAGTTAGGATTCCTATTTGGGACCCCAAATAGGACCTAGGATTCCAGATGAGGCCTGGTCCACAGAATTGAAATGTCTCAATAGCTCCTGGAAATACATGGCCTGGTACATCAGCTGAGCATCACCTGACAATGCCAGCAGGAGGACAACCCTGTGGACTCTCCAGTCCCTAAAAGCAAGACCGGGAGGTGAGCAGAGACAGGGAGGGAGTGGGGGAGCCATATGGGCTTTGCTTGTTTTATCTGAATATCTATGACTCTTGTGTGCGTTGAGGGTAAAAGTTACTGTGGTTAAACTCCTCTTACTTTGCCTGCTGTGCAGTTCCCAAAGGGTTAAATTATAAACCAGGGATCCCTGTATAAACAGCCCCGCTCCCCACCCTAGATGTGGCTGCATCTCAGCAGCAGGCAAGGGAGGTCCCTGTAGAAACAGCCCCTGCGCCCCATCCCAGAGGTATGAGGATTCCTACCCATTCCAGAATATGTGGCCATTAACTGTTGTTATGCTGGAAGGTGATAATGGCTCTTTGTCTGTAGATCAATCACAGACCTGAGTGTGTGAAGAGCTTTTCTTTCCAGCTAAGGGGAAGGAGCAATTAAATGCCCCTTTGTGTAGAGATAGCTGTGAGCAATGAGGAGCCACCACCCGAGACACTGGGCCGCATGGAACAGCCGATCAGAAGCTCAGGCGTGTCTCTGGGACCAGTTGTAGAAGCAGAGGCTGAGGGATACGCTGTGTTCTGGGCAGAAAGTTGGCAGACAGTAAAGGAAGCCAGGCCCCTGGAAGGAAGCAGAGAAACAGCTCCTTTGGGCATGGGGCGGGCCGAAGAAGCAGGCTTGGGTTTTGGAGCAAGGAAAGGGCCTGGGTGCAGTAGTGTAGGCAGGTCTGGAGCACAGGGGGAGCGGCGCTATAAAAAGGCGCCTCCCCGCTCCCCCTGTACTCACCTGGTGGCGCTTTAAAGGGCCCGGGGCTCCAGCCGCTGCGGAGCCCCGGACCCTTTAAAGCGCTGCCGGAGCTCTGGCAGCGGGGCTCCGGCGGCGCTTTAAAAGGCCCGCGGCTGCAGGAGCCGCAGTCCTTTTAAAGCGCCCCCGAGCCCAGCTCCGGCAGCAGGCCTGCGGGGGCGGGGGGGCGCGCTTTAAAAGGGCCGCAGCTCCTGCCTTTTAAAGTGCGGCCCCCCCCCCGCCGAGCCCGGCTCAGGCAGTGGGGCTCGGGCGGCGCTTTTTAAGGCGCCGCTTCGGCCACAGGGGGAGCAGCCACACCCCCTGCTCCCCTCCTGGCCACGCTACTGCCTGAGTGGTTTGATTCCCTCGAGGAGCAGGACTCTTGTATGTTCACCATGAGTAACTCAGATTGTGCCAGATGGAAATAGTTCAGCACTATTTCCCAAGTAACAGCAAACCACGGGGGCCAAAGGAGTTACCGTAATGTTGTTGATCCTGTGTATCTCATAATTCCCCTTCCGCCCCCTGGTGCTACCATAATGCTGCTGACAATGTGCACTATAAAAAGGGGAAGCTTTTACTGTAATGCTGCTGATAATGTGTACTTCATACTGGGGAACCTCCCAGGTGGTATGATAATGTCGGGGCGTGCAAAAGGGGGGACAAGCAGAGGCACGCCCCCTCCCCAGTAATTGTCGGGGACACTGAACTCCTCCAGCCCTGAGGCTGCAGTGGTAGGGAGAGCGAGCACCTGCTGGAGCCGGGGCCGGGGGAGGGAAGAGCAAGCTCCTGCTAGAGCGGCAGAGCGGGGGAAAAAGGGAGCACAGTGCCCCCACAAAAGGGGTCATAGTTAAATTTCCACGCATATCCCTGGATAATGTGCACTTTGTTCAGGGACAGATGCTCCCATTCAGGGGGTGCCCCCTAGGCACTATAAAAAAGAGGAGCCCATCGGTGCTATTGTAGTGCTGCTGATAATGTGCACTTCCTAATGCCCCCACCCCCAGCTGCTACTGTAATGTGCTGCTGATAATGTGCATGTCATAGGGTCTCCATCTTGGTTTTGGGCTTCTATGTGCTACCATAATACTGCTAATAATGCCCATGCCATAAGTGGGCCCTGATTTTGGTCGGTGCCACTGTAGCCCACACAACAATGATCCCAGGCGGCCCAGCTGCGCCGCCTCCTGGCTGTCGCTGTCCTCCCCCCCACTCCCCTTTCAACTCTTTCTTTCTCATTGCTGCTCTCATATCCACGCCCTATTGTTCCAGGGGAGTAGGAGTCACATCACCAGAAGAGCACAGCCTGCCTGGATGATATTATCGCTGGAGTCACTAGAGCGGAAAAGGTTAAAGGGTGCAGTGAGGGGTTGCTCCCTCAGAAGGCCCAACAGCTGTTTGACTCTGGGCTGGATTCTGCTTTTGATTCCTGCTGTGTAACCCCACTGACTCCATTTCAGACCAGCTATCCCCCTACCCCGTCTCTCTCCATTGGGTCATTCTGGTTTTGCAGGTCTAATCGGAGCACCATTGACCACTGTATAGCCTGGTCTCTCCATGAGCCATTCAGGGACCAGGGCGCTTTGCTGAATTGTCACAACATGTTTGTAACCCCGTCGGTATTTCCATACCTTTGGGGGCATTTTTAATTCACAGAAATAATTCTGCATGAAGAGAGACGCTGAAACCAAGGCATAGCTCCTTCCAGTCGAAGCGGTATCAAATGCCAAAGAAGAGGTATTTATTTAAGGGCAAGGGGGTGGGGAGGAGCAAAGAACGGGTTTACTTCAGCAGTGAATGTACCAACCATTTAAAGCCAATGTCCCAGGGTGGCTGGCTTCTTTAAGAGGTGCCAGGGTCTGGTCTATTCATGATGAGCTTTTTAAAGAAGGAACCTGCCTATAATTAACAGCCTATGTGGCTGGTGGGCAGTGTTGATAAATGATAGCGTCAATTGCTTGGCTATGCTTTGGTTTGTTATGAAATATATAGAAGAGCTCAAATAATGAAGATCATAGAATCATAGAATATCAGGGTTGGAAGGGACCTTAGGAGGTCATCTAGTCCAACCCCCTGCTCAAAGCAGGACCAATCCCCAATTTTTGCCCCTGAAACCTAAATGGCCCCCTCAAGGATTGAACTCTCAACCCAGGGTTTAGCAGGCCAATGCTCAAACCACTGAGCTATCCTTCCCCCACCCCGTCCCCTGTCAGGTTTATTGCGGAAAGTCAATAACGGCATAGTACAGGAAGAAAAGTTCAATAAGATACTGTGACAGAACGCACCCCTGTATTCACATCTGACACACTATTGTAAAAATCTTTGTACAAAATATGCCTGCTTGAGGTACCATGTGATAAGTAAAACTTGCTGGTCAATAATATCACGCTAAAATGTACGTAGCGACATTGTATGTAAAGTTCTGAACAGAAGCCGAAATCAATACTATGTGTTTACCGGACATGTCTGGGGAGCAGGCAAACCTGTTTCTCAAACACAAAAGACAAGTTGATACTGTTAGAGCAAGGGTTAACTATTCAGCCAATATAGACAGAACGCTCAGTGGGGGAGGCCAGACAGACTTTTTCTGATTACCCACAGATGTTTCCTGAGGGGAATTTAAAAATGCATAGGCTAGCTGAATTTTACACTGCAAAGTGGTTTGTTACTGAGTATAAAAGAGCCTGCTTGTGCTTTGTCAGGGGGGCTTTTCTTCTGGCATTAGTCGAAGGAAGCCCCCCCGTTCAGCTGAATGATCAATAAAGAACTTGTAACTGTCTTTAAGTCCTCCGTGCCTCCTTGGGGTAATTGAACAGCTCCAGGGGGAACGAGCCCATTTGGCTAACAATGGCGACCACGAAGGGACCCCTCTCCCTGTAAGGGGCACTGACCGGCGGCGATTCCGAGGAGTGGCCACCTCGAGCTGTTGGTTCGGTCGGGCCTCGGATCCTCGCAACCGGTCGTGGCGGCAGTGCCCTCTCTAGAGAGAGAACTCCCCAAAAGACACGGAGGCAGTAAGACGACAAGCAGAGGGGGATCCAGGTGCCGGATGTGGCCGCTTCGGATGGTAAGTGCGTTTACCTCCCGGGTTTGAGGAATAACGCCTCCGAAGTGTGAGCTGGATGAAGGAAAGACCCTTCTGAGGAAAAGGTGTAACGCTGTTGTGAGTATTACATTGTATTGTATTGTGTTGTCTATTGTATACTGTGTAATTGTTCTGGGGTAGAAAACGGCCAATGAGTAATAATACCACTCACAGTAACCCATGGGCCACCCCTGAGAACTATTGGGATTTGGAGCAACCCCAGGGGCTATTATTATTCCTGGAGGGGGTATTCTGTTTTTTCTTTTAATATGGTGCTGGAAGTCAAAGTTGTAACAGATTACGGGTCTGTCCTGTGTAAGAAGTGAATGAATGCCTGAATGAATGCCGCTGACCAGGTCTGGGACTTAAGCTGACTCCAGCCGCCCCAAGACTCCTGTGAGGGGAAACCAGGTGACCAGGATATCTTGATTGCAAGGGGGGTCAGCCGAAGCTCGTGACCCAGCGGATGTCTGAGTGAGAACTTAATCCCTACCCTTTCCCTTATCTCGAGACCTCCATCCTGATACAAGTGAATAGGACATAATGGGGTCCGGACAAAGTTCTTTCTCCGGGACACCCTTGGGATGTATGCTGGATAACTGGAAGGTGTTTAGACGTCAGGCTGATTATGGAATTGTACTATGTAAAGATAATATGATAAAATTCTGTACTCTTGAGTGGACAACATTCAGGGTGGAATGGCCCGAGGCGGGGACACTTAAACCAGAAATTGTACAAGCGGTACATAACATTGTGACCCGGGATGGGCGTTGGGACCAATATCCCTATATAGATATTTGGCAGGACCTCGTGGCCAATCCTCCCCCATGGCTACAAAAATGTAGAACGCGAACTATTAAAACCTTAATGGCCCGTGCCTCTGTTAAGAAACCCTGCCCCCCCCATTAAGAAATCTTGTCCGCCGGCTGTGATTCCTTATGCCCCTGATCTTATGCCCCCTCCCCCTTTGTATCCTGGCCTCCCGGTTCTGGCACCCCCGAATGAAGCCCCCCCACTCTGAGGGTAATGCCTCAACTGAAAATTTAAGGGCCAAGCCAGGTGACCAAGACTCTTCCAAACGGGAACCCCCTCCGATCTCTCTGAGCTCCCCGATGTCTGACCGCACTAGGAGCAAGACTGGCCCCGTGACAGCTCAGGGCTCCAAAATGCCGTGGAGCTTGTCATCTGATTATAACCCTGGGGATACTCGGTTTACCCTTATTAGCCCATTGGGCAAGGGTGACTCGATACTCCAAATGTCCCTAAACCAGAGTTATTTGTGTCCAATGAGGGAAACTGTGGCCCCTAATGTCGATCTTACTATGGTATATGTTCCCTTTACTACTAGTGATCTGTATAATTGGAAACAACAAAATCCTCCATTTTCAGAAGATCCCGCCCCACTGACAGCAGTGTTTGAAACCTTAATTACGGCCCATAACCCCACCTGGGGCGACATGAGGGTCACTCTTAACACTCTACTGACCGCGCAGGAGAGGCGTTTAGTCCTCTCAAGAGCCCGCGAGTGGTTAGCCGAATCAGTAAGAGAACCGGCCGACGTGGCTGCACAGCTGCCTGAGAGTCCTCCCGACTGGTTACATGATGAGGCAGGCCGACGTCGCCATGGCCAATACGCCACGGCCATAGTACAGGGGATGAAGCGCTACATTAGAAAAACCCCAAATTGGGCCAAGCTATATAATATAAGACAGGAGAAGAATGAAAACCCAGCCGCTTTTTATGAGCGGCTTTGTAATACTTGTAGAAGATATACAGACCTCGATCCTGAGGACTCCAATGGGAAACGGGTACTGATCCCCTTTTTCATTGGACAGTCCTAGGAAGACATTAGGAAAAAATTGCAAAAATTGGAGGGGGCATCGGGTAAGAATATAGAGGAACTTTTAGAAATTGCCATGAAGGTTTATGATCGAAGGGATGATGAGGAACGAAAGAAAGGGGCCCGCGTTTTAGCAATGGCCCTAAGGGAAGGATATGAGGAAAGGGGGGCCAAAACTAAGGGGCGACCAGGGCAGCCAGGGAAGGGACGGGGCCCCTGCCTGGGTCGGAACCAGTGCGCTATCTGTAAGGGGGAGGGACATTGGAAGAATGAATGCCCCCGGCGACGGGCCATGGGAGAGGAACATAAAAACAGAACTCCACCCATGCCCGTCCTCTACAGCAGCACAGGACCCTTGGGGGAGGGATCCTCCCTATAGGGAGACCGGAGGACCCAGTGGCCCCTCCTGGCAGCACAGGCCGCCAGCCTGGATCCCACGGTAAAAATTAAGGTAGAGGGCCGTCCAATTGAAGCCCTTATTGACACGGGGGCTACCCTTAGTTTACTCCCCCTTAATAAGGCTCCCCAAGGTAGAGCTCGGGGACGTGCCATAGTCCAAGGAATTGAGGGACAAACCACAGCTTTAGAAAAAACCCTTCCCCTCCTAGTGAAAATAGGGGACCATCAAATTTCCCACCAGTTTGTTTGCAGCCCCTCCTGCCCCATTGCACTGCTTGGACGAGATATCCTTACTAAATTGCAGGCGGAGATCTCGTTCGACAATGGGACTATGGAAGTTAGGCTTCCTAAACAGCAGACCTCTAATTACCAGATGGCCCTCATAAGCCCTGGAAATCCCACCCCGGAATGCAAGGGGAGGGAGGAAAACCAGCTGCCGGGGGTTAATCTTGAGGTTTGGGCAGAGGAGGGAGGCGTCGCTCGGGCCCGGAATGCTTCACCAGTACATATTTCTCTCAAGAAAGGAAGCAGCCCGGTCCGAATTCGACAATACCCTCTAAAGCTGGCCACCCAAATCGGGTTGAAACCTTTGATTCAAAAATGTCTGCAGTGCGGGTGGCTCAGAGAGGGCACGTCCCCATACAATACTCCTATAATGGGGGTGCCTAAGCCTAATGGACAATATCGATTGGTCCAAGACCTGAGACAAATTAACAGGTTAATAGAGGCCCCCTACCCAGTTGTCCCGAATCCTCATACTATCCTGGGACAAGTTCCCAAGAACCACAGCTGGTTCTCTGTTATAGATTTAAAAGTGGCCTTCTTCTCTATTCCCCTTGATCTGGAATCTCAACGGCTGTTTGCCTTTGAATGGGAGGATCCAGATACCCACTACAAGGCTCAATATTTCTGGACTGTTGTCCCACAGGGACTTACCTGTGCACCCGAGATTTTTGGCAGCCAGCTAAAAAGAGACCTTGCCCCGTTCCTGGCTACACACCCCTCATGCAACATAGTCCAGTACTGCGACGATTTGCTTCTAAGTACTGAAACAGAGGCAGCCTGTAAGGAGCAAACTATAAAACTCCTTAATTACCTTGGGGCAGAGGGGTATAAAGTCTCAAAGGAAAAAGCTCAATTGGTTAAGCAACAGGTCACTTTTCTTGGATATCATCTTTGCCAAGGTAGTCGTAGTTTGGGTAAAGAAAGAATCCAGGTTATACTTGATAGCCCTCAACCCCGGAACCCCCGAGAATTAAGGGCTTTTCTGGGACTGACTGGCTTTTGTCGGCTCTGGATCCCTGACTACGGGGGAAGAGCCAAACCATTATATGAATCCCTAACTAAGGAAGGTCTGCTCCATTGGACATGGACCAAAGAAATGGAAAAAGCATTTCGAGAGCTTAAAGAGGCCTTAGTTCAGCCTCCCGCTCTAGCCCTCCCAGATCCCCGGAAGCCATTCACCCTATACGTTCATGAAAGGGGAGGGGTAGCAGCTGGAGTCCTGTGCCAAAGGTCGGGACCAACCTGGCGACCCATTGGATACTACTCAAAGGTGTTGGACCCTGTCGCCAAGGGGTGGCCTGCTTGTCTACGGACCGTTGCGGCAACCTCTCTCCTTGTCCAGGAGGCTGAAAAATTGACCCTGAGAGGGGACACTGAGGTTGTGGTCCCCCACGGGGTGCCTCAAATATTAGGAACAGGCGCAGGGGACAAGCACCTTAATCCCAGTCGACATAGCAGATATGAGATAGGGCTCTTGTTAGCTCCAAATTTAACCTTTAAAACAGTAAGCTCTCTTAACCCGGCTACCTTACTGCCTGATCCTCAAGTTTCCCCTGAGACAGGCCCCACTCATGACTGTATTGAAGTTTTGCAACAAGAAACTAAACCTCGTCCTGACCTCACGGACCTGCCCTGGCCCAACCTCGATATCGAAAGCTACGTTGATGGGTCCAGTTACGTGGTAAATGGTAAACGATATACTGGGGCGGCAGTAGTAATAAAAGGTGCCGGAGAATATAAATTTAAACTCAGCCCTAATCTGTCCGCCCAGGCAGCAGAGTTGGTGGCCCTTATTGAGGCTCTCCGGTTGGGGGCCGGAAAAACTCTTAACTTATACATGGACAGTCGTTATGCCTACATGGTGGTGCATGCCCACGGGACCCTGTGGAGGGAAAGGGGATTTATTACGGCCTCAGGCCAAAAGATTGCCCACGGGAGCCTTATTAAAACTCTCCTTGAGGCCCTGATGCTTCCCCTCCGGGTCGCCGTAATACATGTGCGTGCCCACGGAAGGGCTCCGGAGGCCAAACAACGTAGGTACAATCAATTGGCTGATCAGGCCGCAAAGGAGGCCGCACGAGAGGGGGCCGCATGGCTTCTCTTGGTTCAAGATACAGAGGCTAAAACCCCTCCTCCCCAATACACAGCAGAGGAAGTGTGCCACGCGCAAGCTGCAGGGGCCCGGCAGGTTTCCTCTGCATGGTGGAAATTGCCTGGGGGGGAGATTTTTGTCCCCAGACCAGTACTTCAGGAAATTCTCCAGCTCTTGCATAAGGAGGGACATCTGGGGTCGGGAGCAATGGTTGATTTGGCCACCTGATCCCTTAGGGGATTGGGTATGCACATGGAGGCCCAGAGAATTGTTAATAATTGCTGTTTGCCAATGAACAAACCAAAAGGGGTGCGGCCCTCCCGCCCCAATGGGAGGTCGGCCCTGGGCCGCTTTCCCTTTCCAAAGATGGCAAGTTGACTTTGCTGAAATGCCCCCTTGCAGGGGCTATAAATACCTGCTCATCTTTGTTGACCAGCTTACTGGATGGGTAGAGTGTTACCCTACCTGGCATTGCCAGGCCTGGTCTGTCACCAAGGCTTTATTACATGAAATACTTCCTCGCTTCCATCTCCCCGAAGTAATTGAGTCAGATCAGGGAAGCCATTTTACTTCCCAAGTGGTCCAACAGGTATCGCAGGCTCTCGGTATACAATGGAAATTGCATACACCTTGGAGGCCACAGAGCTCGGGTCAGGTAGAGAGGATGAATAGAACTCTCAAGGATATTCTCACTAAAATATGTACGGAGTCTGGTTTAAAGTGGCTTGACGCTCTGCCACTCGCCCTTACTCGCATTCGAAGGGCCCCGCGTAAGGGTCTTAAACTCTCACCCTTTGAACTGGTCTTTGGGTTTCCTCCCCGAATACTTATCCCAGGGTTCCGGGAGGATGTAAACTGGGAAATAGGGAATGACTCCTTATGGAAACAGGTTTCTGGGCTGCAATCTGTCTTGTTACAGCTGCATCGATACGTGGCGCCTTTCCAGAACCTTCCCTTGGATCAGCCTGTGCATCCGTTCCAGATCGGTGACCAACTCCTTGTCAAGAAGTGGAAGCGTGACCCTCTCACACCACGGTGGGACGGCCCACACACTGTTTTGCTCATCAGCCAAGCTGCGGTTAAAATCCTTGGGAGCGCTAAGTTGACGCACCACACGCGGGTAAAACGATTCCTGAACCCCACCCCAGAGATCGAGTCAATAGAAGAGGACACCAGCCCTCTGTCCGCCCCGGCCCCGGAAGCCCGGGGTGGCACAGGCGAAGACTCCACTTGGGAATATCAGGGACTAGACGGACTAAAAGAACTATTTAAGAGAAAGAAATGATAAAATTATCATTAATACTTTTGCTTATGTACTCCCATTACTGTTATGGTTGGGAAAAGAGGTTTATACAACTAGGGGAAAGCATAGTGAATTCCTTTAATCTCAGTAACTGTTGGGTGTGTGGAGGTCCATGGGGATTGGAATGAGTGGCCCTGGGTGGCCCAACCGGTACAACCCAAATGGTGGGTTAGTAACTTAAGTATAGTGCATGATGGAACAGAAATATGGACTGAGGATAGTAGTCCTTGGAGACTCTATTCTTCCGGAATGGGCATCTTTTGCCTTAATCGGACGAGGCGGGAGGGAGTATACGTAGGGGAAAGCAAGTGTGACTGGCCTTTATTCTTAGGATTTGATTGCTACGATCCTAACTGCTACCCGTATGACTGTTCTAAATATCAAGGGTGATGGAACCACACCCATGTAAGACTTACTGATAACAGCTGGGTAAGATGTTCCTACCAACAGCCTACGGGCGATGGTTGTAAGGCAGTGAGTCAGGATGGGTTCTTTGATGCCCTCTTTTTGAGTTGCCAGCGAGATAATAGCATTAGCAAGGACCACGTGGTACGGTGGTATCAACGGGCATGGCAACACCATAATGGAACCCGAACTCAGACAGTTTTGGTCTAGTACCAGTAAGCCAAAATTTGGCTGTAACTGTGCTTGGAAACAGGAGCTGGGGCATGGAAATGTGATTACTGCGATTCTGACGGCTTGCCCGCAGATATAATGGGGGGACCCTTAGGGTCAGGTAATCACTTATACTATGAACAACCAGCAGACCCCGAAACCTGGGATGGTCCCTTTGCTAATGGAACTTGGGCCCTGAAAGGCCATTATTAGATCTGTGGGCCCTATGCTTACCGAAGATTGCCTCCAAATTGGTCAGGAGTATGTTATGTCGGATATAACAGACCCTTGTTCTTTCTATTACCCCAAATACAGGGAAATAAATTGGGAATTAAAGTATATGATGATTTAATTAGAGAAAGGCGGTCCGTGGACTCTACCTTAGCCGCCGGGAGCTCCCAAACCTGGGGAGCTCAGGAGTGGCCTCCTGAAAGAATCATAGAATATTATGGACCGGCCACTTGGAACCCTAGCGAGCTAGTATCAGGGGCCAGGGAACCAATGTATAACCTAAATCAGATAATTAGACTACAGGCTGTTTTGGAAATATTAACCAACCAAACAGCCGCAGCCCTTGACCTTTTGGCCGATCAATCAACCCAAATCAGGAATGCAATTTATCAGCACCATATGGTCCTTGACTACCTACTGGCAGAGGAAGGAGGAGTTTGTGCAAAATTAAATGAATCTAATTGCTGTTTACAAATCGACGATAATGGAAAAGCGGTAAAACAGCTAACGAAGGAAATGAGAAAGTTAGCCCACGTCCCATTTCAGACCTGGGGAGGGTGGAATATGGACTGGTTTACTTCCTGGTTACCACAACTAGGATGGCTCCGAAGAGGTTTCCTCTTCTTTGTACTCTTTATTACAATTCTATTAACCCTAGCTTGCTTTGCTCCCTGTTTAGTTGCGTTAATCCGACAAATGACCAATCGAGTTGTATATCAACAAATGATGGCGCTATACCAGCCGGTGAAAACTGAAGATTGGGGGGCCATAAAGCTCTCAAAATGCCTTTTAAGGGGGGAAAACTCTGTTAGAGCAAGGGTTAACTATTCAGCCAATATAGACAGAACGCTCAGTGGGGGAGGCCAGACAGACTTTTTCTGATTACCCACAGATGTTTCCTGAGGGGAATTTAAAAATGCATAGGTAGCTGAATTTTACACTGCGAAGTGGTTTGTTACCGAGTATAAAAGAGCCTGCATGTGCTTTGTCAGGGGGGCTTTTCTTCTGGCATTAGTCGAAGGAAGCCCCCCCGTTCAGCTGAATGATCAATAAAGAACTTGTAACTGTCTTTAAGTCCTCCGTGCCTCCTTGGGGTAATTGAACAGCTCCAGGGGGAACGAGCCCATTTGGCTAACAATACCCCAGGCAGGTGTCATCACCTATCAAGTGCAGGGCTGGATTAATGCAGGGCTTTAGGGGCTGCAGCTCAGGGCTTCGGGTTAAGGGGGCCCCAAGGCCCGTCAGCCGGATGCAGCCCACTGCTTCTTTTCATCCGGTCTGTGGTAAGTCTCCGCGCCGCGGGCCGGACACCGGTCCCCTAGCCTCAGCACCCCCATTAAGGTCCGGAGCCATGAGCGCCAGCTCACCAATGTGCCCTTGCGGCATCTAGGCGAGGGGCGCTCAGGGAATTTCTATGTGCTGCCCCCGCGACGGCTCCGCGGCTCCCGTTTGCCAGAGTAAGTGTCTCCCGGCCGGAGCCTGCACCCCAGCCCTGGGCCCATTCCCCCACTCCAAACCCTCAGAGGCCCCACAAAAATCTAGTAGCCCGGGCCCACAGGAGAGTTAATATGGCCCTGATCGAGTGGTCATTTTTTGGCAAGGAAGCAGGGCAGGAACACACAGATCTGATCTTGGCAAATGACAATATGAAACTTTTCCCCCACTAAACTCTGTGTGTCCTTGCTCTCAGCTGGAAAGAGCTTTTAACCAGGGGTCACGCTCAGGAACATGGTTTCCAAAGGGTGACTGTGCTATAAAAGAGAGGCAAAAACTTCCCAAATTATCTCCTCTTGTCCATCTCTCTCTTTTACCTAAGCGGACAAAAGAAAACAGCCATTGGACTTCGGGAGCAGATCCTGCCCTGTAATTTGGTCAGCGCTGCTACTGAAAATCTGTGGTAAGAATTTCACCTTGAACCATATGTAGTTTAAATTGAGAACTAGGAAGTGTTTTATGATTGTCTCATAACCATTTCTGACTATAACTTGTACTTAAAAAAAATCTCTTTGTAGTTAAATAATCGTCTTTTGTTTTTTAATCACAATTCATCCAGTGTTGTGAATTGTGTGGGGAACTCCATTTAAGGAGTTGTAGCTCGATGCCCTCGCAGAGGCAAGGGTTCGAATATATCTGGACAGGGTGGAATAGACCTTTCTGCGGGGAAGACCGGGAGCGCGTCGGGATCACTGCACACGTAATAATCGAGGCTGCCGGAAGTGAGAGCGTGGCTGGCGTTTGCTAACAGGCCGCCGGGGTCTGAATTGCCAGACCACGGCCGTGGCGATACACGGCCGTTCAGGGTGTGACCCGCAAGTCATTTGGCTGTTTGTGAACGGCCCTGCTCGGGAGCCACAGCGGCAAGGCATTGTGAGGCACCGCCTGTTGCAGGGGAGGTTGTGTATTTCTAGGATGATTGTACAAGTTATAAAACTCTTCATGTCACTAAAATCCAGCCCATCAGTTGGTTACAATTCTTCCACTTGTTACTCCTGGGGGAATTCTGTACCCCTGTGTGTGCGCAGAATTTGTCCCTCGCAAATTTCTTTGCTTTCCCACAGAAAAATGACTTTTTGATAAGGAAGCCACAAGAGCGGTCACGCGACCTTCCCAGCAGGATGTTTCGGTGTTCAGGGCAGCGGGCAGAGAGGTAAATCATTGCTGGGCAGAGGGCAGGACTGGGGAAGACCTGGCTGGTAGCTTCTACCATGTGCCGGGCTCAGCTGCTAGTCCCATCTGGGCTGGGGAGGACGGGACTACTTCTTCCCCTGCACGGCATCCAGGGTCGTGTCAGTCCCACCCCCAGATTTCTCCCCCAGCTGTAGGAAGTGCCGCGTGCACATCCCCCACCCCCGCACTTCCTGCACCCATCGCTCTTCAGCTGCAGGGGGAGGGATCACTGTAGAGGGAGGTGATCCCCCTGTGCCCAACCCCAGGCCCCCTCATACCCAGACCCTCCTGCCGAGCCAAGCCTTCCGCACTCAGAACCCCCCCGATGAGCCCCACTTACCCAGCATCTGGACCCCCTCCACTGATTTCTCCCCACACTCAGACCCCCCCCTTCCGAGCTCTATCCCCCCACACCCAGACCCCCACTTCCGCTGAGCCCCAACCATATTCACCTGGAACCCCACCCCCACCACGCGGCAGAGTCCCATTACTGTTGCACCCAGAACCCTCCAATAAGCCCCTGTGCATCCAGGTGTCTCCCCCTCCCCACAGCTGTATTCCCCACTGAGCCGCCTGCACCCAGATTGCCCCACCCAGAACCCTCTCAACCCACACCTGGATCTCCCCACACTAAGTCCCTTTACACTTGGACCCTGCCTTGCTGAGCCTGCCTGCTCACAGCCAGTGCACCTGGCAAGGAGGGGCAGGGCTCTGGGCTGTTTCTGGGCCTGGCTCTGTCCTTGCACCCTTTCAGGGTTGTGCGCAGCCTCACCGCTGAGTCCCAGGGGGAGCTGCACAGCGATCTCCCACCTCTATGAAGCCAGTGGCCTGTGCTCCCCAGTGTCATGCCGGAGCCTTCATATTTATTTGACAAATGAATTTTGCAGATTTTTAAAATAGCATGTACATTTTTTTTATTCTTTTGGTGCAGAATGCCCTCAGGAGTAACTTTGTTCTATATCTTTCATTCTCCTTGTTTTGGATACTAGCATTCCAGGTACCGACCCCAGAAGGTACCTTTGTAATTTGTACTGGGGGAAAATAGAAATGTATTTTGATTTTTAGACAAGTGACCTATCTGCTTATGTCACAGGCCAAGCGGTGCTATCGCAGCATGTAGATTATCTCCTTTGCATTGCCCGGGCGTTCAGTTCGACCCGCCTTCAGGTTACAACACAGAGCGATCGCAGGGCCATCGCAATCCACCTCCCGGGATCTGGGGGGGTTACTCCTTTGATGGGTTACCAAAGGACTCGGCGGCGTGTCACAAATCCCTGCATTGACTCTCTGCCACCGGTCTGGTGTCCGTGAGACAAGAATACATTAATGGCGACTGGCAAGGGGGGTTCAGAGGGGTTACAGAATCTTCCCAAATTTGCTATGAACATTCTGGTTCTCCCAAAGCATCTCAGGCAAGGTCTCACCTGAATGCCGGGGCCACACTAGTCATTAATATTGCGGTCCAATGTTGTACAGATAATATGGAAGGAGTTGTGTGTGTGTATATACTGGAAATATGCGTTTAAACTCTGTAAGGCATGTGTGTCTGTTGGGATAAAAATGCAGCATTGTAAAATAACAGAACACATGCCTGTTTACATACAAAGTCTATGTAATAAAGAGATGTGAACTCTACACAATAGGAGCAGGCAAGTGAAAACAAGCCCCGGGGGATCATCCTGCCTTGGAGAAAAGACAATGAAGGGCGGGGGTATATACAGAAGGCACCCCTTCATCCCGCACCTAACGAGCGTTGCAGGCAGCCTCGGTCGAAAACCCCGCAGGCCTGCCATGATTTTGGCCCTTTAGGTAACGACTTGTTTCTGACATGCCTATTAAACTCTGTTCTTTGTTCATAATTTTATTCTGCTTTTCTGTAATCTCAGCCCTTGTGGGTAAACCACAGTGATTCTTCCCCCCCCCCCCCCCCCGGCCCAAATTTCCCCAACCACCCCCCCCCCCCCAGTTTTGTGAACTAGTTACATGCCAATTTAGTAATACCCCCCCCTCCCCCCAATTTCAATTCCTGGGGCAGCTACTGGTAAGCCAAGTGTTGGTTCTGAGTTGAATCTTACAAGCCAGCGGTATGTATGTTTATTTGGGAAAGTGTTCAGTGGCACAGGCTGGGCCCTGTAGTGGGTGTGTACCTAGCTCTTCCCAGCCAGGGAGAGCCATTGGCATGTGGCAGACTTCCTCAGGTGAAGAGCGGTGGTGGTAGCAGTAATGAAGTGCCTCCTGCCCCAGGGGAATGTGAGGGTGCAGGTGCTGGTCCCTGGAGGAGCCCTGCTCTTGGGGTGTAATAAAACAACACCCACCCCCCTTGTCTACTGTGCAACCCGCGCCTGGTGCTGTCCCCTTCCCCACCTTGTGGTGTCATGTCAAGGTGAAGGCGACATCTGGGTTCTCCTTTCCACCTGCTCTTTGTACCAGTTCAGGGGTTGGGGTAATGACAGTAATTGGTCCTGCCATGAGGGCAGGATTCGATGACCTCTCCAGGTCCCTTCCAGACCTAGAATCTATGAATGAAAAACAGAATGGGACAGAGGCTGGGTTACTGCTGGTCTAAGGCCTCTGCCCCATCTGCTGGTGTCTGCTTGGTTTTTTTGTTTGTTTTGGGGGGCGGGCGGGCGGGGTAGGAGCTTGGGCTGCTGGGGCACGTTGTGTTTTTGTTCTGGGTCTGTGCAGGGCTTGGCTCAGTGACTGGGTTCCTAGTGTAGCGCGCGTGCGCGGAACGTGACACGGCGCTGCGCAATCCCGCCCGGCCTCCGGCGCATGAGCATATGGGAAGATCGGCCCATTGGGCGCCTGCATAGCCAATGGGGGGCGCCGGCGGGGCACAAAGCCGGAAGCGGCTCACGCGCGAGAGAGCGGCGGCTGCTCCAGCATCCAAAGCAAGGAAGAAGCCGGAGCGGTGTGAGCAGCGCGTGTCCCGCCGGGCCTCCGAGAGCTGCCGGCCGCCCCCTGCCCGGCCCCGCGCTGCAGGACCCGGGCATTAGCTGAAGGGAAGGTACCGCTTTCTTTCCTCTCTCCCCTCGCCGGTGCCCGTAGGCCGCCCCCCCGGGCTCTGCATAGTGGGGGCAGGGAAGAGCCTCGCTACGGGGATTAGTTAACAGGTCTGTTACTTTTGGGGAACCGTTGTAAACCACCCCCCCTTTCATTCTTTAGTCATCTCCTTGATTCAAACAAAACCTTCCCATAGTTGGGAGAGGCAGACAAGATGTCCTAGAGGCCAAATGTAAGCTGCAAGGCAATCGTGTAGAGAGGAGGGGTTTAGCTTTATTAGAAACTTTTGGGATGGGGGTGTTGGTCAACAAACATGGAAACACATGAAGAATCCAACTTCTGCCCCCCTCCCTTACAAAAGTAAGCGGCTAGTAACACCCCCCCCCCCCTATAAAATTTACTACTTTTATGAAAGTGCTAGTGGATTGCAAGTAAACAAATCTTATTCTCATTGTGAGAGAATTTGTAGCAAAAGTAACAGCAGTTGCTCTCCCCCCCCAAGTGGCAAAAATCTTAGAAACAGGGTTAGGTTAACTTCTGGTTTCTCTCCCTAGCCCTTGCATGTTGTTCCAGTCATCTGGGAATCTATCAAGCACAGTGCTCATGATGACTGCCTTCAGATACATTTATAGGACTAGGATTATATTCACATTTACACCCTTTCATTGTCTCATTTGCCATATTGATGTTTTGCAGGTTGTTTGAAGACTGAGATGTGCCTTATGAGGAAACCAGTGTAAGGAGTCTACAAAGCAGCAAATGTTTCTTCAAATATAAATAAATATTACTTCCCATTCTTGTCACACTAAACAGCACATTTGTCACATCAAAGTTATACTCAAAGCTTTCCATGTTGCTGCCATTGGTCTCCACAAGTAAGGATCCTCCTACACTTATGTCTAGGCAATACCTTTGTTAAACTTTAGCAAAAAGCCAGAAAGGCATTAGTAGATTAAAGATTCTTGAATTAGCAGGTGAATTTTATATTGTCACTGTTGAGGTGCCAAAGTAGCATATTCCTGGCCTGGGCTTTAAAATAACACAGCCAAGTTCATGAAAGAGAATTCCATGCAGAAAATATCCACCAATCAGTCATTTTGAGCACCAGGTAGTTGATTGATAGTTTTATTGATTGGGAACTTGGAATTCCATAGGGTGTTCAGGATCAGAAAGTCGTGCCAATTTAACTATATCAGTACAAAGGTGGTTATAGCAGGGTAGCAAATCTCACATGGGCAAGGGAATAAGTTATACCACTATAACTGCATGCATGGACCAAGCTGTAGTGTAATGTACTCTTAGGGACGGGTGATGAGGCCAGTTGCTGCCTTGGGTGCCAATTATCAGCAGATGCAAATCAACATCTGGGTTGCGCATGCTTTAATTTTGCTCCTTGTGAGCCAGCCATAGGCATGTGTGACGTTGCACTCCATATGTTTTATGGAAATATGCTTATGAGTGATTCTTGTATCTGAAGCACTCTGCAAAGTGTGGGTCATTAATGGTGGCTTGGAATCTTGCCCCATTAACTGGGACAACTGTTTGTGAATAGCTCTGTTTACTCACAAATTTTCCTGGGTAGGTGCAGGCCAGCCCTGAAATAATGAAGAATAAGGTCTGACAGTGACATGTGAGCATGTCACCTGGTACTGGCATTCATCTTAAACCTGGTGTTTTTCCATTTTGAAGGAGGGGTGGGGACCCAGAGAGACAAAAGATTCCCACCATGTGCCCAAGCTATAAAAGGGGGTGGAACAGAACAAAGGGGGAATCTGAGGCATGTGAAATCCCCTGCTTTTCACGTAAGATGCCTGCTGGAACTGACAAGGTCTGTACCAAGGGAAAGGTTTGGGCCCAGACTAGGAAGGAGTCTAGTCTATGAAAAAAGCTTATTGGAACATCTCTGTGGGTGAGATTCACCTGTATTCAGTTTCTTAATGGATAAGGCTTAGACTTGAATGTTTTGTTTTATTTTGCTTGGTAACTTACTTTGTTCTGTCTATACTTAATAAAATCACTTTTGTTTATTAATTAACCCAGAGTAAGTGATTAATACCTGTGGGAGCAAACAGCTGTGCATCTCTCTATCAGCGTTATAGAGGAGAGACAATTTATGAGTTTACCCTGTATAAGCTTTATAAAGAGTAAAAAGGATTTATTTAGGGTTTGGATCCCATTGGGAGCTGGATGTCTGGGTGCTGGAGACAGAAGTACTTGAAAACTTAACAGAAAACAGCTCACCATCTTTGGGGGCGTGGTTCAGACCCTGGGTCTGTGTTGCAGCAGGCTTGTGTGTCTAGCTCAACAAGACAGGGTTCTGGAGTCAGAGGTAGTTTCAGCACATCAGGTGACAGTCCCAAGGGCGCCTCTATGAGCAAACCCCTCACAACCTGTAGGTCAGATTTTCACCAGACACTGAGTGCACTGTAGCCACTGTTACCACTATTACTAACTATATTGCAAAACATAAGCCAAAACACACCAGTTGAGAAAGCAAAATACTTGTTGAAAGAAAAAAACCCTGTGATCAAGCACTGGCCAATTATTTGACCTAGTAAGCATGGGGGAATTAGCTGCAATGAGCATTAAAAATTAAATGATAGAGGAGAACAAAATTGCAGCACCATACGATATTAAAAAAATAAATTGTTTGGGTAATCTGAAAATTCTATATATTTGTATGTGTGTATTTCCGCAAAGCTTCCAGGTACAATACAAAAAGGAGAATAAACACATCCCCTGATATAATTTTAGTTATAAATCCGTGTAGTAATTTCTAGGCAAACACAAGAATTCCTCTGCTATTGTAAAGGCTTCAAGGAATCAGTCAACTAATAGCATGTAAAGTTAAATCCTATTACAGGATTTAATTTGAAAGGAAGGTGGTATGAAGATTTCATGAAACTCATTTAGCCAGTAAAATTAATTTAGAGTGAAACACTCTCTTTTTCATAGCAGAAAGACAAACTCTTGTCACAAGTAGCACTTGTCTTCATGAGGGACCTTCATATGCTTTAGAAATTTTATTAAACGTGCACACCATTACCATATTTAACATTGAGAATTCTAATGCCATGTCTACACCTCTAGAGTAGAAGGCAGCAATGGATACACCAGGCTTCAAAGAGGGAAGAGAGAGATAAGGTGGCTGTGCTGACCAAAACCAGGCCAGGGAGCTCAATGGAAGCATTGGAGCTACCAGGCTACATAGTTTATACATCTGGTTTGGCTGTTTTGAGTTAATTGCATGGCCGAAATGTGCCTCTACAGACTTTTGTCAGGTCAGTGTCAGTTCAGATCAAACCCAACCTAGAAAGGGTGATTTCTATGGTCATACGCGAGTCTCAGGTGCACTTTCCCTTGCTGGCCCTGCAATAAATACTACCCAGTAAAACTGACTATTCCCAGGAAAGCAGTTTATAACCTGCACTGGGGTTGCGCTTGTTGCCAGTGCCATTGAAACGCAACACAAACATTAATAGACTTATCCCTGCAGCTCCCCGGAAGGAAGGTACATTGGTCTTATATCCAGGTTAGAGACTAGAAACCTGAGGCACAGAAAGATTCAGACTTACTCAAGTCCACATGGTCAGTCTGTTGGAGAACCGACAGCCGAGTGGAAAGAAACACTAATTTCCTGACTCCCAGATTGGTCCACTGGTTATTTACCCTCAGTAAAATATTTACACCTTATTTCTACTCTGCATTTAGCCGTATTTCGTGTCCAGCTTCTCACTTGTCCTCTTCAGAAGCCACTTAGATATTTCCAAACAGAAGAGGCTAACGGGAGGCTAACTACAAAGTGAAGTATTTTTATTTTTATTTAAAAAAAAACTGATAATGTGCATAACAGTGCCCCTTAGACATTACACAGAGGGATAAGCATTGATAAACAATGGTGTTTGGCAGCACGTTTCTTTGTTTTAAGTGTCAGACTGCCCAGATAATTTTGAACACTTTGGCACAACTCTAGTTAGAACCTAATAGATCAAAGGTGGCACAATTAAAAGTGATCAATCTCATTAAACAATCATTCTTTGTACCACATTCAGCCCTTGGACTACAGAGAGTAAAAGAAAGTTCCCTCTTTGATGGAAAAACAAGAAGCAAATAACTATGTAGCCATCTAGTTTAACTCCAAGGGAATTTAATCAAAGACACAAATGATGGGACATTTGCAGCATGGTCCACAGGGGCTAAATGCAACTCCCCTTGACAACCATGGGAGAACATGTAGCCACCTACTCAACTTGTTAAAAATACAGCTCACTTTGGCACCTTAAGTGCTTTGCTTACTAGAGAAATAGTCTGACCTTGTGCCCATTGAAGTCAATAGCAACAATACCTGTGATTTCAGGATTGGGCCTTTGGGAAAAAAAAGCCAAGGAATAATAGAGCCATTAATTAGACAAGTATCAGAGGGGTAGCCGTGTTAGTCTGGATCTGTAGAAGTGACAAAGAGTCCTGTGGCACCTTATAGACTAACAGACGTATTGGAGCATAAGCTTTTCATGGGTGAATACCCACTTCATCAAAGTGTAGTATCCGTCGACGTATCCGACGAAGTGGGTATTCACCCACTAGGGTGACCAGATAGCAAGTGTGAAAAATCGGGACGGGGGTAGGGGGTAATTTGCACCCATATAAGAAAAAGCCCCAAATATCAGGACTGTCCCTATAAAATCAGGACATCTGGTCACCCTATCACCCACGAAATCTTATGCTCCAATACACAGGACTCTTTGTCGCTATTAATTAGATAGTGAGAAATAAATGCCCAGCAAGGGGCAGATGCTGAGAGGTGATCAGCAGCTGCATTTTCCATAGATGGCAATGGGAGTTGTGGTACTCAGTAACTAATCATTTCAATCCTGCTCCCATTAATGTCAGTGGCAAAACTGTTTGGTGTAAGACACTCAGATTTTTAAGGTGGTGCGGATGGGGAGCCCCCCTCCAAATTTGCATTGCTCAGCATATGCTAGTGCAATTCACAGGCTCACCTATAGCACGTGAATTACTTTTGGAAAAAAATCAGAACAAAATTTCCATGTTATTACTCTCCCAGTGAGAAGGAAAACGCAGAGGCCTCTAAAGTAGGCACAGACTGACATCAATTACAAACCTCCTACTACCAACCAGAACATTTAGTTGGTGAGAGTTATCACTGGCCCTGAACCACTTCACTTCAACAGTTTTGATAGCTGCCGTTAGTCTCCCCTTTCCCAGGAAGAGCTCCGTTGTGTTCCTTTGACTGTAGTGCTCTTCCTAATGGCTTCAAGGTCAGGGGGATTAAGAAGTCAGAGTACCTCACACACTGTTCTCATGACAACCTTTTCTTGTTTGCGTCAGTGCTAAGGGTGACTCTAAGTCATCTCCACGGAAGGAGCTATGTACAGAACTAGTTTTGCATAGTTAGAGTACAAGGTTACAATTTCCACAAATGAATCCTAGGGAGTGTTTGAATCTCTTCCCCCCCCCTCATGTGTCACAACACTTAAGATAATAGCCAACCCTCAAACAAGGTACCTGGAAAGGAGTTTTCCTGAGATTTCTCTTCCCCCCGCCCCCTCCCCATTCAAAACTGTCATTTTCTGGACTGGACTGAACAACAAACCACAGTGCCTGAAATAAAGAATTCTTCCATGGTAACATGCTTTGCAGACCACAACCCACTGACATACACAAACAGGAAATTGTCCCTGCCTATATGAGCTCAAACAGACCCACCCAGTTATTGATGGTTTAAAGGGTCAGCTTCTTTGAGAGCTGTGTCTGGTTGAGAAAGTGAGGCCATGTTCTCAAACTCAGTTTCTCGGAAAAGGCACAACAGGAAGTATAAACTCATTTGTTATCAGCATTGAAACATGGTGAGTCATATATTGCAAATGGGAAATAGCTCATCTATGCATTTCCAATGGCTTATTTTTACTTGAAATATAGCAGGGACCAGATAGAGCTTCATGATAAAACTACCCTGTGGATGTTAAAATGGCAACATTAATTCCAGTAACTCTTGTGTAGTTCTATGGCAAGTTTCAATTTGCAAAACACAAAACACACAGCTGGTCGTCCTAGCAGTAACCCAGGACTAAATGGGCCATGGACATGGAGCTTCCATCTCATCAAAGGTAGTCCCTATAGGACAGGATTTAGGACATGATGCCAGGGGCAGCGTGGGGAAGCTCACAGTGCTGCTATCCAGGCTGTACTTGTGCTGAGAATAAACAACTTTCCTCTCCAGGGCTGTCCATGTAACATTTCAATAGCAATGAACAGGTCACCTACTTCACTTCCCTCCCCATCTGTTCTTCTCCAGCCTGCTTCTGAACCTCAACCCAATGGTTAGATGCCACCGTGATGAATGCTGAATAAATACCGGATAGATAAGAAAGCTGTTTGGGGGTGGGACACACTCTCGATTTACATCGTGTACAGCACTGAGCAAAAAATTGACAGATTTTTTTTTGAAGATAATCCACATTGCTGCCATTCTGGATCTTGAATTTGGTTAATTAGTGATGTTTATACTACCAGTATTCAGCCCAGTTCACACAAGCAAACATCAATGTCAAACGCATTCAGTATATTCCATTGATATCACAGATAGCAGCAAATGATCAGTGAGAAAAGTTAACAGTGACAAACCATTTTTAACAGGAACAGCAAACTGAAATGGGCTAGAGACTGTATCCCTCAATTTAACCACATTTACTTCTTACACTTCAGAGATGTAGAAAAATTAGCACATGGGGCTGCTTATGGAGTGAAGTGTTACTCAGTATGAGTAAGGGTGACAGAATTGGACCCAGAATAGTGGGGTAGTTAGTGCTCAAAATGATTGTTCAAGAGTGGCCTCTAGTGGTAGAGGGGCACATAGAAAAGATCACATTGCCTACCTTCATCCAGGATAGCACGGGTCAAAGCAGCGGTGATGAGAAGTAAGAGGCCGTGTGGGTCAAATTCAGCTCAGTCTCTCTGCGATTAGAGAGACTGACTTGGTGTGTGGGTGTGTTGCAATGTGATGCTGCTGAGCACAGGTGAGACAAGCAGCCACAACCCCCAAAGCACAGCTAAGCAGCCAGAGACACAGCTTGGATGTGCTGAGTCAGTGGAACTTCTGGGCTGAGCTCTTAAGGGTCCCGGTTTGGATTTAAATTGCTTCCTGCTCCCTGACACCACTAGCTCTCCCAACAACAAGTCACCCGCTGCCCCACTCTGAGCCAGGGGCAGCTCTAGGCACCAGCAAACCAAGCACATGCTTGGGGCAGCACATTTTCAGGGGTAGCATTCTGGCCATCCTTTTTTTTGTTGTTGCTTGGGGCAGCAAAAGGACTGGGTAAGGACCGGGACACTCAGGCTGGGGGGCCGCCCTGTAGGGCACACGGAGCTGCCCGCAGGTGCTGCAGGGCAGCCCCCCCCCCCCCCAGGCCCACAGCCGGGGCTGGGTGAAGCGCCCAAGCTACTCAGGGGCTGTGGCAGGGTGGTCAGGAGCAGCAGCGGGGCCATAGAAGGGAACGGTGCCTGGCGTGCTGCCGTGCGGGGCCTGCATCCCGCTCTCCGGGGCTCTGCTCCCTCTGGGGCTGTCCTGCCGTGGCTCCTCAGCCCCCTGCCGGGGCGGTCCCCCTGGCTCTGCCCTCCCGGGTCCCGGCCAGTCCTGGAGGCGGGAACCCCGGCTGGAGAGACCCTGGGCTGAGGTGCGGCCTGGGAGCCCCGCTGCTTACCCCAACCCCGCCAGCACCGGACAGGCTGGAGGTGAGAGCAGGCAGAGTCAGCACTGGTGTGGGGGAGCCCAGGGGTGGGGTGGCAGGGGGTGCAGGGAGGGGAGAGAAATCCCAGGGCTGGGGCGGCACGCGGGGAGAGCCCAGCGCTGGGGCAGCAGGGAGTGCAGGTGAGGAAGGGCACTGGTGGGGGGGGGGGTGAGAGCCATGGGCTGGTGTGGCAGGGCGTGTGGGGGGAGCCCAGGGCTGGGGCAGCACGGGGGGAGAGCCCAGCGCTGGGGCAGCAGGGAGTGCAGGTGAGGAAGGGCACTGGGGGGGGGGGGGGGGAGCCATGGGCTGGTGTGGGGGGAGCCCAGGGGTGGGGTGGGGTGGGGTGCAGCCAAAAGTTTTTTTGCTTGGGGCTGCAAAAAACCTAGAGCTGGCCCTGCTCTGAGCTCAGTAGTGCTCCCAGGTCCAAGGAGACAGCAGCTTCCCCCACCTGGAAGCAAAGGCTGAGAGTCTGCCTGTTATTGCTCTGCGGCTGTTCGAAGAGTTCCTCCCCCGTTCAACCACGGACGGACAGACACCCCCGCCCACAGCAGCAGACCCGGGACAGAGTTTAGCCTCCCAGGCAGAAGCGCCCGGGGGGAAGGGGGGTATCGAGGCTCGCAGAGATGCGGGGCTCGCCCCAGGGGCCGGGCTGGGGCAGCGGGGACTTGTCGCTGCCGCGCGGCTTCGCAAGCGGCCCCGGCGTCCGCCGCCAGGTGAGCCAGCGGTGGGCGGGGCCAGCAGCGAAGGGCGGGGTCTGATGGCCGCGGGGCGGGGCCTGTGTCGCTGCTAGGCGCTCGTGCGCTGTCCGGGAAGCAGGTGCTGCCTGAGGCGGCGAGGGGGCGGGGGGAGAGCTGCGGGTTCATTCACTAACATGAGCATACTGGTCTGTTTCTCTTTGTGTTTGCAGGGGTGTCAGACAGCAGGTGCTCTGCACGCCTGACCCTGCAGCTATTCCTTCGCTGCTCCAGGCACTACGATAACGCCTATTCCACCCGCAGAAATGGATTTATCCCCCCCCAGGGTCCGGAGAGGGAGAGGAGAGGTTTTATCCCCATTTCAGAGATGAGGAACTGGAGACCCAGAAAGGGTATGACCCGGACGCACAAAAGGAGTTCGGCACTGAGATGCGGAGCACCTGGAAACTTTTAGGCCACCTGAAAATCGCTGAGATTCACAAAGCCTGAGTTGGACACCTAAGGTTCTATCCAATGACTAGAGCGAGGGAGGCGCCTTAGACTGTGATCCACCAAAGCCAGCTCGCAAAGCAGGGAGCCACCTAAACTGGCCAATGGAAGATGCTGAGGAGAAATGGCCCTTCAGCCCCACCCCTCTCACAGCGTTAGGCAGCTAGCTCTGGGAACTCCTCCTCTGGATTCAGGCAACGTAAGTTTCTTACCGGAATGAGTTAGGTGCCTGCTTCACTCTGCATAAATTGGTTGGAGGTGGCATTAGCTGTACTCACCTTATAACATTTAGCCCCACAGTGAGCACAGTCTCCTGGAATGTGGGGAGACCCAGGTTCAATTCCCCCCCCCCCCCCCCCCATCAGGCACAGGGTAAGAAAGGATTTGAACATAAGTCTCCTACATCTCTCAGCAGAGTGCTGTAATCACTGAATATGAGATATTCTGATGGGGGCTCCCTCAGTCTATCCACTTGAAGCTGCTGCACTGTGGGGGGAAAATAATGAAAGTGATTGGAGCTAGTGTCTCCCACCACCCAGCTGACCATCTGCTCCACCCTACTACAGAGTCTCTCTGGCTCTATGACTATTTTAAGTACATATCCAGAGTGGAACACTGAGCTAAAAGTTATAAGGGGGGCACTGGCACCACCACCACCTCCTCCTTATGAGGGTTAAGCGGACTGGTTTGGGCATTACAGACATGCTGAGACTAGGACTTGGGCACGTACAATAGGGCCTTGGGCACCTAACTCCTTTTGTGCATTCTGGCCTATGTGACTTACCCGAGGCAGTACAGAGAATCTGTGGGAGAGACAAAAACAGAGCTGAAAACAGAACCCGCATAGCTTCTGACTCTTAGTCCTATGCTTTAAGCACACTACCTTTCTTCATCGCCGTCCTTTTGCCAGTTCTTACTGTGGAACCTGCACGTGAATGTTTAATCTGTGACAGAAAGTGGGGGTATTTTGTAACTACTTAAATACCCCAAAGGAGTAGCACCTTACTCAAGGGAAATGACTCAAAATATTTTACAATCTCTGCCTATCCCTCTCTTTATATTTGAATCTATGGCTTTTCACATAAAAATACAGATTTCCAAAGCCACCATATGAGGGAGATACTTGGACCATAATGGCCTTAGTTTATTGCCCATGGGGGCAGACTGCAAGGCTCTTTTTCCCTATCTAGAAGAAGTTTTGGGACTGTTTTCAGAGTTCCAATCTTCTTAACATTTGTTTTTGCCACTGCATAGCAAAGAAACACCTGGAAGCAGAAGAGAAATTAATCTTAGTTCACTGAACTCCTAGCTGCTGTCTAGTGCACAGGACCAAAATGTAATTGTTTAAAGCAAATACATGGATGGGCCCCTGGTCTGCCCCATTATGTGGGGAGCCCTGTCGGGATCAGGGATGTTGTGAGAGGGCCAGGGGAATAGGTGGGGATGCGGAGGGAACCAGGGTGGGGAGCATGTATATTCCTTCATTGATGTCTCCCCTGCTCTAGGGGGACAGCTGCCTCTGTCTGACACAGCCTGTGTTATAAATGCTAGGATGTTCTGCAGAAGTAGCTCTGTGGCACTTCACCTTGCTAGTTCACACCCTAACGGGAAGTGAGGGTGGGGAAAGGACTGCAGCTGTAGTTGATGCCATAGCACTGATCTCAGCTCTGAGCAGTGGGGATCTCCTTCCTCTGACAGCGATCCCGCTGGAGTCTGGCTACACAGAACTGAGTCAACTTCTGACACGTTACGAAAATCCCTCCACACTAGTAAAGATACTTATGTGCTAGAGGAAAGGAGAGAACTTCTTTCTGTTCTGTAAGCAGCTAGAGATTAGGTGAGAGCCCAGTGTTAGATCTCAACATCACTTTTAAATAGTTAATGAAACAGTTTCTTTTAACAGGTATGGAAAAAATATCAGGATGCTAGAGTCTTTATTCAGGATCCCTTTTATTTAAGAAAATATTCCAAATAAAACATTGTAAATAACACAGCTATCTTCAATTATAGTTGCTTCATTTGTGGAAAAGATTTCTTCTTATTGCTAAATAAAACTCAATGCAGCTTGCGGTCACAAAAAAGGGTGTAAATAACATTTTATATCTTTAAATCTTATAAGACAGACAACAAAGTTTGAGATTATAAACACCCCCTCTCAGCAGCAGTGTGAGATATTTCCTGAATATATGAAAGCTTATTTTAAGATCTACAGAGACAATTTATCAACTAACAAAAATAATGTAGGCACTAAACCACTGGAACTTCTCAGGAGGACACTTTTGATCTTACTGCTTACTTCTTATAAAAAAGTGCTAGTGGATTGCAAGGAAACAAACATGATGGCTAAGGATACAACCCCATGCTCTGAGTGCTCCTACTCTCTGCTTGCCAGAAGTTGGGACTGGCTGACAGGATGATGGATCACTCAATAACTGCCCTGTTCTGTTCATTCCCTTTGAAGCACCTAGCTAGATGGACCATTGGTCTGACCCCCGGATGGATGTTTTTTTGAAGAATCTACGACATTCCACTTAGTGTTTGGCATCTTTAAATGTGTGATTATAGAGTAATACACACTGCATGATGGAAGCTTGTAAGCAGGGATCCAAAGAGGCTCTCTTGCTGTCTGCCGTTAAATCCACAACTCACAATCCAAACCATGCCACGCTCTGATGGTGACTATGTTCTTTAAGGGGAAACATTTAGCACTATGGAGAGGCCAAATAAGGAACTAGCTGCATGTTCAGAAGAGCAAGTAATTTTGATGCTGCCAACTGCCTTGCTTGCTTCAGAAGCCATTTTCAAGGGCAAGAGCAACGATCCACCTCCGGTCTTTCTGCTTTACTCAAATGCAGTGGGATTCCTACTACAAGTCCAGTTCAACAGAGGAAAGAAGTTGTAGCGAAAATAACAGCAGTTACCTGAGAGGGGTCTATTTTCACTACAGAAATTTCAGTACTAATATGACATTTATCTCCTAAATTTTCCATGATTTACTTCCTATGTCTGTTAATGTGTACACAAATGAATCCTAGGGAGTATTTGAATCTCTGCCTCCCCTTCATGTGTCACAACAGTTAGTACAACAGCCAACTTTCAAGCAAGGTATCTGAAAAGGAGTTTTCCTGAGATTCCCCCCACCCACCCACCCATTCAAAACTGTCATTTCCTGGATTGGACTACGACAAAACACACTGCCTGAAATAAAACATTCTTCCATGGTAACATGCTTTGCAGACCACAACCCACTGACATACACGAACAGGGAACTGTCCCTGCCTATATGAGCTCAAACAGACTCAGTTATTGATGGTTTAAAGGGTCAGCTTCTCTGCGAGGTGTGTCTGGTTCAGAAAGTGAGGCAATGTTCTCAAACTCAGTTTCTCTGAACAGGCACAACAGGAAGTATGAACTCATTTGTTATCAGCATTGAAACATGGTGAGTCATGAATTACAAATGGGAAATAGCTCATCTATGCATTTCTAATGGGTTATTTTTACTTGAAATATAGCAGAGACTAGGCTAGAGCTTCATGATAAAACTACCCTGCGGATGTTAAAATGGCAACATTAATTCCAGTAACTCTTGTGTAGTTCTATGGCAAGTTTCAATTTGCAAAACACAAAACACACAGCTGGTCGTCCCAGCAGTAACCAGGGACTGAATGGGCCATGGGCATGGAGCTCCCATCTCATCAAAGGTAGTCCCTATAGGACAGGATTTAGGACATGTTGCCAGGGGCAGCGTGGGGAAGCTCACAGTGCTGCTATCCAGGCTGTACTTGTGCTGAGAATAAACAACTTTCCTCTCCAGGGCTGTCCATGTAACATTTCAATAGCAATGAACAGGTCACCTACTTCACTTCCCTCCCCATCTGTTCTGCTCCAGCCTGCTTCTGAACCTTGACCCAATGGTTAGATGCCACCGTGATGAATGATGAATAAATACCAGACAGATATGAAAGCTGTTTGGGGGTGGGACAGACTCTCGATTTACATCATGTACAGTAGAGCCAACAGTTAGATTTAAAAAAAAAAAATCCACCTTGCTGCCATTCTGGACCCTTGGTTTGGTTAATTAGTGATGTTTATACTACCAATATTCAGCCCAGTTCACACAAGCATACACCAATGTCAAACACATTCATTATATTCCATTGATATGACAGATAGCAGCGAATGATCAGTCAGGAAAGTTAACAGTGACAAACCATTTTTAACAGGAACAGCAAACTGAAATGGGCTAGAGATTGTATCCCTTTATTTAACCACATTTACTTCTTACATTTCAGAGGCATAGAAAAATTAGCACAATGGGCTGCTTATGGAGTGAAGTGTTACTCAATATGAGTAAGGGTGACAGGATTGGACCCAGAATAGTGGGGTAGGTAGTGCACAAAATGATTGTTCAAGAGTGGCCTCTAGTGGCAGAGGGGCACATAGAAAAGATCACATTGCCTACCTTCATCCAGCTGTGATGAGAAGAGGCCGTGGGTCAAATTCAACTCAGTCTATCTGCAATTAGAGAGACGGACTTGGTGTGCGGGTGTGTTGCAATGTGATGCTGCAGAGTACAGGTGAGACAAGCAGCCAGAACCCCCGAAAGCACAGCTAAGCAGCCAGAGACACAGCTTGGATGTGCTGAGTCAGTGTAACTTCTGGGCAGAGCTCTTAAGGGTCCCGGTTTGGATTTAAATTGCTTCCTGCTCCCTGACACCACTAGCTCTCCCAACAGGAAGTCATGCCCTGTCCCACTCTGAGCTCAGTAGTGCTCACAGGTCCAAGGAGATAGAAGCTTCCTCCACCTGCAAAGGTTGAGTCTGCATGTTATTTTTCTGCTGCTGTTCTTTTTCCATTAGCTGCTCCTGGCTTTATACAGCTAAGGTTTCTCACTGGAAGAGACTGCAGCACTGTTACATTTTTGGCATAGGGACAATCACAAGTGACGTCATTCATCTTTCATTACTTATCCTATTGGCCAAATTAATCCCTGCTGTTCCCCCAGGAATGTAGCTGAATCTGTGATCCCTCTGGGTACATCAAAAGTGGTAAAAAAAAAAAAAAAAAAAAAGCTAGAAACTGGCATTCCCCCCTTATTCCAGAGGACAAGCTTCCCTTCCACTACCTTGCCAGTTCAATTCAACGAAGAGCACTCTAGGTGCGAGGGGTAGGGCCAGTCTCCAGGGGCTCACTCAGACTAATCACTGGGCTGGAGGAGGAAGAGGAATTAGTTCTTCACTCTCACTGAAACGATCCTTTAAACACGCTGGGCATCTCCCTGCCTTGCAGCAAAAGGGACCAAGTTATAAAAACAAAGACAATCGGCAGTTATTAAAATTGCATTTTATTGTAGACCTGCAGGGCAGGAATTACTTGTTCACAAAGGGTTAGGTAAGAGAACACCCCCTATCATTTATTGGGAAATGGCTCAGATGGTTGCTTCACTACTATTTAGTTTGCTATCTCTACTCCTAATGTGTGTGTGGCTGAGTACAACTATAGAAGTGCCACGGGCGATAAGAGATTTCAAAAATAGCTCTGTTCAGTTTGGCATGGCTGAGTGTCCCTAAAAGGAAGCCTCCTGCTGACTTTGTAATTTAGCAGACAAGGCAGAGAATAGGCTTTTTTCAGTCTCTACACATTTTAGAGTGGTGCAGGAATTTATTAACATCACTGCACTTAAGGTGTGTGGAAATCAGGCAGTTAAATACCCATTCACCACTTTGAATGTGTATGCTTTGGTGCATTAAAGTTAAATGTAAGCAGGAATTGTGGGATGTCTGCAAAGCTGAAGTTAGTCTTGAGTTTTCTTTTGCATAGGATCTAAAGCTTGTATCAATTATAATTTGCTTCCATGCTACTTGGTTAACTTACCTAAGTAAAACCAAATCTCAACTCAATCCTTCACTATAACCTCTAAAACCTGTATGAGAACCTGAAATCCCTAGTTTATCATCAAGTGGAAACTCAAATTTGTGAAATTCAAGGGGAAAGAACAAAAAATCCTAAAAAACAGCACCCAGGAAGGAAATCTGATCCCTGATTTACTGCCTATTCTGAGTTATTAGCAAGTTCTATGAAATCTGTAAAAATCATCCTGTGTGTAGTGTAATTATATAAAATGCATCCAAAGGGGAGACAGTTTATCGCAATATCGACCATGGGTCTCAGCGATTCATTGTGACTTTAGCTCCTGCTTCAGTTTCTCAATCTCCAGATACAGTTTCCGCACTTCCAGCAGAGTTTTCAGTTTCTCCAGAGGCACACCACACTCTGTGAACACTCTGCTCTCAGGAACCACCTCACACACATCAGAAGTGCTTTGCTTTTCTGTAAAACAAACAGAGGGAACATACTTATGCTGCAGAAGAGAAGGACTTATCCTCTCAAGCATGCTTGCTCCTTTTTGAGTCTGAACCATCATCCAGTGTGTTACATGTATCTGCCTCAGAACCTGAACATGCTGTGTACCCTCAAATCCTATTCAATTCTACAGAAACGGACTGTGCTAAGCAACAGTGATGAAGTTCTGAGCAACATAAGGTTCTGGCACATAGATTATAAACACATTGGGCAGGAACCAGCCTTCCTTTTACATAGACTAGGTACACTGCAATAATCTAAATTGAGTGAATATAAAACACACATGAAAGCTCTCTAACAGTTACTCTGCAACAGCTCAAATCATGAGTTCCTCTTAACAGGGCCGGCTCCAGGCACCAGCCAACCAAGCATGTGCTTGGGGCGGCACCTGGAGGGTGGCGGCGCTGAGGTTTTGTTTTTGTTTTTTATAAAAAAAAACAAAAAACACGCTTCCCAGGCGGGGCAGCGGGTGAGCCCCACTCCCCGCTCCGGCTGGGGCAGCGGAGCCCCGGGGGAGCAGGGCGGCGGGCATGCCGTGCTCCCCGCCTGCGCCCCGGCCAGGGCAGCGGGAATGCCACCCCCTCCACCGGCGCCCCGGCCGGGGCAGTGGGGAGTGGCATCGCCCCGACCAAGGCCCTGGGGAAGCTGCCCTCCCCGCCAGCGCCCCGGGCGGGGGAGCGGGGAGCGGCATTGCCCCGACCGGGGCCGCAGGGCCCTGGGGAAGCCGCCCTCCCTGCCGGCACCCCGGCTGTAGCCGTGGGGAAGACGCGCTCCTCACCAGCCCTCCAGCCGGGGCAGTGGAGAAGTCACCCTCCCCGCCGGTGCCCCGGCTGGGGGAGCGGCATTGCCCCGGCTGGGGCAGCGGGGCGGTGGACATGCCGCGCTCCCCACCGGCGCCCCCACTGGGGGAGCGGGACCGTGGGCATGCCGCACTCCCCGCTGGCGCCCGGCCTGAGAGGGCCTGGGGCGGCAAAAAAGCCAGAGCCGGCCCTGGGTCAAGCTGTAAAATCTACATACAATGACAGTCTGAAACTGAACTTCCCTGCTTTTGGGGGAGTTAATATTAAGTAGCGAGGTGACCAACCTGCCTAATGCCTCTGAAAAAGCCTCCATCCCAACTGTTAGGCTGGGTAACTCATGAAGAATAAAACCAAGTTGTTCCAGATGCTTGAATATGAAGTACACACATGCATTGTTAGCTAAATGTAATAGTGTGCATGAGCACTGCCATCACCAAAATGAGGATTGTACAATGACCTTTATTTCCCCTTCCTAAGAACTTTATGGCTGTGATATGAACTCACAAAAGCCTGAGCCTTCACTGCCAAGGAGCCCTCCCAGAGAGTTCTGAAAAATATGGTTTCCAAACAATCCTGCTTGTAAGCCTCTCTCTTCCTCCCTCCCCTTTAGCACTAGAGTAGTAGGGTACTGGCATAAAGTAAAACCTTAATTTAAGAGTTTAAAAATCAACTGTTTGTGACATGAGAATTAACTGCAACCTTGGAACACTGAAGGGAGACAAAAAATACAGGATGTATTAGAGGCAAAAATTGTTTCAAGGAATGATTTATGAAGTGTCAGTCTCTCTTTAGTTTTCCAACAGTAACTAGTTTTCATGATAGGTCTTTAGGGGGACTAAGCACTAACTGAATTCCCTCAGGTTTATGGGTTTACTTAGTAATCAAAATATAGTTTTTCCTGGGAGGAGATAGTAGAATAAGAAGGGGATAAAAAACAGATGCTACTAACCTTTGCATTCAGGGGCAGGCCCACTCCACTCTCCATTGACATGATCTTTCGTTGTACAATGAACGGAGGCCTCTCCAATAAGAGAGAAGCCCTGGTCACATTTGTAAGTTACTGCTGAGCCAAAGTAAAACTCTTGTCCACTCTGACCATTATGGGATCCATGGGAGATATCAGGAGGTGGAAGACAAGGTATTGCTGAAGCAAAGAAGGTCAACATGAAAATTAAAGTTTACACTGAAGATGAACAGAAGAGAGTTTTCCCTAAGAAAGTTGTCTCAGATCCCCCCAAAAAGCTATTTAGCCATTTGGAAGTGTACTTAACATTGCATTTTAACATTAGAAGCAATACCCCTTTTAGATACTGAAGGTTTTTCTGCTTTTAGGCTTGACCCAACCCAGTACGTCCATTGCTCAAGGAGGATGCTCCATAAAACACCAGCTCTGGAAGATGACCTTAACAGAGTGTGCCCCTTCCCAACATTAGCCTTAGGGAGCCAGAACCTCTTCCCCGTCATCTCTAGATGTAGTGTTGTTCCATCAGCAGAAAACTAAGCTAGGACATTTCTTGTAGCAGCAGCCGATTCTAGACTGGACATCAGCAGCATGGTTGATAGACCAAGCCCAGAGAGCATCTAAGAGATCAAATTAAGGTAGAGGCAAATTAATTGTGATTCATTCCAAAAGAGCCTCAGATTTTAAGTGGATAGTCAGATTTGGGAAGGGTCAAAACTTCTTGAAGTCATTATCATGCCTTTTACTTAATGAACTGCAGGATTTCACAGACACAACAGCGAAGAGGAGCCATGAGGCCTGTTGGATTGTGCATATTAAACAGTGCCAAGTGAACAATCTAAAAGGTACTTTAAAAAAAATGTTTCTGTGGGAGTCATCCAAACACCATGGTGAACCACAGTAGGATTTCATTCCTCCCCCCAACTCAACTGTCGTTTGGATTAAATGCCAAAGAAAGAACAGACTGACCCCTCTGAAGCACCAGCTATGCTGCATCATCACCAGACGTGAACCATTCTTAAAACCATTAAGTTAGTTTACCTTGGCAAAGTGGAAGCTCCTTATCCCAATCAACTCCATTTCCCACAACCACACATTGGGCAGAAGTTGGTCCGATTAATCTGTACCTAAAGAAAAAAGACAGGTTCAAGTTTGTTACTCATGTAAGCAAAGAACTAGTTAACAATCCAGAAAGATGGAACATGGTTTCTTTCTGCCAGTAGGTGAAGACAAACCATTGAAAAAGGGATACATTTAACACCATAGGACCAAGGAACACTAAGGCCAGCTCTACAGTACACATCTATATCGGTACAACTACGTTGCTCAGTGAAAACTACGTTACGTGTGAAAAATCCATACCCCTGAGTGACTGTTATACTGGCCTAACCCCCTCACGTAGACAGTGCTATGTCGACAGGAGAACTCCCGCCAACATAGCTTCTGCCTCTTGGAGAGATGGATTAACTATGCTGACAGAAGAGACTCTCCCATCAGTATAGGAGCATCTTTATAAACAACAACAGTATAGCTGCGCCGCTGTACGTGAAGACCAAGCCCTGTGCAGTTAACGGCAATAAATAGCTACAAACCAGAGACTATAGCTCCCAAAAGTGTAAACAGGAGAGAGTCCTCGCTTCTGGGCTATGCTTATCAGATGCTTAGGAATACCTGTTAACTCTCGGCAAAGGGGAACAAATTACCCCTCTTCTAAACTAGAGGTTTTTGCACCCCTATCTCCAGTAGGTGAAAGAAGGCCCTACCACCTCTGCTACAGGACTCTTCAAATACCCAGAAAACTAGTTATTTTACAGATCACGGCTCACAGTGCTTTGACATGGAAAAAGGGTTTGGACTTGCTGAGTAGGAGGCTGTGTCTCATACTATGTTTCTAACATGTAGGAGAAGTGTTACAGCTGCTGGCATTCTGCACCTTAGAATTACTCTGCTCTTCTCTGCCCTACTGTGTCAGGCTGGCTCAGCTGAAGCAGCTCTTGTTACTTTTTCTCCTACTTTAACCAACGCTGCCCCTGCTGGGCAGCCAGAAGCACTGCATTTCCATGTCCATTTAGCTCAGGGGTGGGCAAACATTTTGGCCCGGGGGCCACATCGGGGTTGCAAAATTGTATGGAGGGCGGAGTAGGGAAGGCTGTGCCTCCCCAAACAGCTTGGCCCTGCCTCCTATCTGACCCCCACCAACTTCCTGCCCCCTGAGTACCCCCCTCAGAATCCCCAACCCATCCACCCCACCTGCTCTTTGTCCCGTGACTGTCCGCTCCAGAGTCCCCCTGCCCCTAACCTCCCCCCCCCGTGACACCACCCCTTATCTAAGCCCCCCTGCTCCTTGTCTCCTGACCGCCCCCTCATGAGACCCCCCCCATCCTAACTGCCTCCCTGGACCCCACCCAACCCCCCCTGCTCCCTGTCCCCTGACTGCCCCGACCCCTATCCATACCCCCACTCTCTGACAGACCCAGGGACTCCCACGCCTATCCAATCCCCCTGTTCCCCATCCCCTGACCACCCCCTCAGAACCTCTGCCCCATGCAACTGCCCCCTTCTCCCTGTCCCCTTACTGCTCCTCGGGACTCCCTACCCCTTATCCAACCCCCTGCTCCCTTACCATGCCGCTCAGAGCGACAGGAGCTCAGGCCCCGCCAGAGCCAGCCATGCTGCTGCAGCCCAGGAGTGACGGGCCAGAGCACTGGTGGTGCGGTGCCCTGAGGCTGCGGGTGAGGGGGACAGGAGAGGGGGCGGGCTAGCCTCCCCGGCCGACAGCTCAGGGGCCGGGCCCACAGGCCGGATGTGGCCCGCGGGCCGTAGTTTGCCCACCAGATTTAGCTAAATGTCCAGCTACACCCAGCACACAAAGTTGCAAACATACTGGCAAAGCTTAAACTTGGTCTTGACTACAGAACACAGTAAGCATTCGATTACATTGATTTCTGCAAGTTCTTTCACTTCAATTTCCTGTGAAGGCAGGGAACACACACACAGAGAGAGAGAGAGAGCGCGAGCGTGTGTGTGTGAGAGAGAAGATGGTGGCCAAGCAGCTGATAGTTTGTAAAATAGAATTACACCTAAAGACAACCTGCCGACAGCAGCCATGGCAGACAAGACAGCTGCCCTGAGCTGTCACCCACTTGCCATCTCCCTGTTCCATATTCAAAATTCAAGCATCTTAACTGTCCAAGATGTAACCAGTGGTCTTTAAACCCAGAGACCGCAAAGGCCTGCACAATTCCAAAGTCTGAGGCCCCTATAGGCTACTGCACAGAAAATCACCAAGTCCTTCAACAAGAGCTCAGAAAATTCTGTGGAGCAAACCTACTTCATCCAGAAGGCAGGATAATGACCAATCTACAGGATAAGCCAAGAGATTTAACTCCCACCTCTGTGGAGCCGAAGAGCCAGCCTTGCCCCAGGGAGTTACCTCACCATGCCCAGATAGATCTAATTGAGAGTGGGCCTTGACATCTCCCCCCACCCCAAACATCCCTTTGGAGTCCAATCTCTGCTGCTTGGACAAGCCACCTAAAGTTGTGATACAGAAAAACAAAACTACACAATACCTGCATTCATGTCATTTGTGTGCCAATGCAATCCATTCAATTAGCAGGGAGGGTGAAGAGCTATTTAAACCAAGCACAATGCTGCCATAAGAACAAAGAGTAAAACTAGCCATGAACAACTTCAGCCTGGAAATTAGAAGGTTTCTAACCATCAGAAAGGTGGGGCTCAGGAACAGTGACCCAATAGTAGTTGTGGGGGCCACTAACTTAGTTTGAGAGAGAGCCAGACACGTTTGAGTGATTTATATGATGGGGTTGCTTGTGATGGTAGGGCTCAGCGACCCTGGGTTTGTTTCCAATGTGTGTATTATGTTCCTAAAGGCTCACGCTTCAGGATTTCAGCCAGTCCCCTGCAGCAGTCAGGAAGGGATTCCCCACCCAATGTATTCTGAGTTGGTTTCTCTTATCTCCTTCCTTTGAACCATCAGGGATGGCCATGGCTGAAGATGGGACACTGGATGGGGAAGGCCAGGACTCTGAGGTGGCATCAAGCACTCTCACCTCAACACTTGGCTTGCTGGTTCTTGCTCACATGCTCAGGCTCTAGTATGTGAAGTCGTTAAGAAATTTCCCCCAGGTCAGATTGGCAGTGACATTGGGTTTTGTTTTGTTTTTGCCTTCCTCTGTAGCATGCGAGTACAGGTCACTTGCCAGGATTATCTCAATATATCTCACTTCAACATTTCCCTGCGATGACAGAGACCCGAGAAATTTGTGCACCTCAGGCCCTCCTATTCTTTCCCTATGGCACATAATGGTCTAATCTCCTGTGGGCTGTAGTATTTCAGACTAATTTTGGTTGAGTTTAGTGTGTGGGTCCCTGGGAAGTATTGGTGGCCTGTGATATACAAAAAGTCAGACTGGATGATCTGGTGGTCCCTTCCAGCCTTAAACGTTGAGACCTCAAAAATCCAACACACACCTGCTCAGTGCAACGAAGCTACAAGCTATTTTTGATTCCCCAAGGCCTGGCAACATAACCCATATGGACAAAAGCAACAACTGCACTGGAGGCTATCCTGGGTAGTACTGACATCTATAAGGGAGGGACAGACAAATATTAGCTCTTGTAGAGCAGGAAGAGATCTGCTTCTACCTGGTGCAGTATTTTATAGGCAATATTCTGCCACTAGCTCCCAGCACCCAGACAGAAAGTAACAAGGGAGAGATGGCACGGGGCAGTAAGTGCCACATGACCCCTGAGGTGAGACTCTCAATCTCGTGACCCATGATCCAACCCCTGCTGGACGGTCTCCTGAGGGCTCTAGGCTGGGATCTTCAAAAGCACCTGAGCGAGTTAGGTGCCCATCTCCCACTGAATGACAACGTAGCTGGGTGTTTATCTTCCTTCAACTCCTTTGAAAATCACAGGTGTAATTCTTAACAAGGGCCCAGCCCATGGCTACAGATTTATAGCACACCACTCACTTATGTTCTTGAAGTTAAGCAGGCTTTCTACTCTCATTGTGCCAGACTTCACCAGCAATTTTACACCAATCTAGATTCTGTTAATTAATCAAAGCAGCAACTTGTCACTCACCCTTCATCACAGGAGAATTTTGCTATTGCACCAAACCGGAGATCAGTTAAATCAACCCTGCCATTTTGTAGTTCTACTGGTTTACATGGTCTTCCTAGAAGAAAACAAGACTAATGTTAGTGTTACCTCATATGACCTTAATGGGAAAAAGGGGATATGCTAAGTTGCACCCGCTAACATAGCAAATACTATGGCAGATCAAAGCCAATAATCTTGGAGTCCAATATCTGTCCTGTACGACAGCGGTCAGCACCAAAGGCTGCAGAGGAAAGCTTAAAACTCACATTACGGATAATTTTGTAACATGCCCATGGGAAGTGAGGAGAAGTGGAAGTGGGATGATGATTCTTAATCCCACACAGACAGTGGTTGCCTTATATCCTGATTCAAGAGAATTACGATCCCCTTGCAGATTTAGTACAAGTGCAAATATTCATATTGTACATGTTAAGGCCCAGATCTTGAAAACTCATATACATAACTATATCCGTGTGGGTAGACCCATTGACCTCAACTGGCAGCAATTACAAATAGAAAGCAACATAATACATGGAAAAAAGGATAGATGGCATGAATTATGGAAAGGTAAAAATTGATATGGGGAGCTAAAAACATCTGTGAAAGAGTCACAACTGACATGGTTACAGACAATAAGGAGAAGGTTTTGAAGTTCATTAGGAACAAAATACATCCTACTGTAAGAGAATGTACCGTGTCCACACCCTAGAGACTGCTGTAATAACCTTTGTACCAAGTATGCCTTGTGAGGTATCTGAAAAGTTATAGTTTACTGGTCAATATTGTCCTGATAAAATGCATGGCAACACTGTATGTGAAGTTATAAGATTTCCCTGTATAATGTTCTCATGTTGCAAACCACAGCACAAGTTGGCAAATAAGTGTCTCAAAGGGATATATGTTCTGCTTAATTTGCATTTAAGCAGTAAAGCAGTCAGCAAGCAGAAAGGAAAAAACCCTCCAAAAAAAGCGAGGAACAGCAGCAGGGAAAATCTTTCCCTACAGACTTTTTGTCAGTTGGGAATGTTTTCCATGGGGCAGGACTGACACTATGAAAAGGGAGGGACAAACACTACCAGGCACCCCTTCTCCCTCTCACTCCATCCACTGCACTAGAAGAGACATAAAAACAATAGAATGGCCATACTGGGTCAGACCAAAGGTCTATCCAGCCCAGTAACCTGTCCACCGACAGTGGCCAATGCCAGGTGCCCCGGAGTGAGTGGACCTAACAGGTAATGATAAAGTGATCTCTCTCTTGCCATCCATCACCCCCCTCTGAGAAACAGAGGCTAAGGACACCATTTCTTACCCATCCTGGTTAATAGCCATTAATGGACTTCATGAATGTATCCAGTTCTCTTTTAAACCCTGTTATAGTCCTAGCCTTCACAGCCTCCTCAGGCAAGGAGTTCCACAGGTTGACTGTGTGCTGTGTGAAGAAGAACTTCCTTTTATTTGTTTTAAACCTGCTGCCCACTAATTTCATTAGGTGGCCTCTAGTTATTCTATTATGGGAACAAGTAAATAAACTTTTCCTTGTTCACTTCCTCCACACCACTCATAATTTTATATACCTCTATCATATTCCCCCTTAGTCTCCTCTTTTCCAAGCTAAAAAGTCCTGCCCCCATTCCACCCCTTCCCCAAATCCCCGTCCCCTCCCCCAGGCATGCTGCCTCCCCAGGCTTGCAAGCCTGGGAGGGAGGGGGGAAAAAATCAGCAGAGCACCCACCGGCAGCTCCCCGCCAGCCCCCCTGAGCCCAGCTCATCTCCGTCTCGGCCTCGGCCTCCTGCGAGGCGCTGCCGCCGAGCCGCTTTTCCTCGCTCATAGGCTTGCCATGCACCAGCTGTTCGGCACGCGGCAAGCCTGGGAGGGAGCGGGGGGAAAAGCGCAGCGGCAGTGCCTGGGGGGGGGGGGGGGGTTGAGGGGGGGAGCGCAGCGGCGGCGCTTTGGGGGAGGGGTATGGGGAGGAGGCGGAGATGGGCCCTCCGCCTCCTCCCCGTACCCCTCCCCCAAAGCGCCGCCGCTGCGCTTTCCCTGCCCCCCTCCCTCTCTCCTTCCTAGGCTTGCCGTGCGCTGAACAGCTGGTGCGTGGCAAGCCTGTGAGTGAGAAAAAGCGGTTTGGCAGCGGGGCCTCACGGGAGGCCAAGGCGAGCTGGGCGCAGGGGGAGGGGGGCTGGCGGGGAGCTGCCGGTGGGTGCTCTACACCCACTAATTTTTCCCGGTGGGTGCTCCAGCCCCGGAGCACCCATGGAGTTAGCACCTATGCTCACAGGCATAATAATTTAAAGGTATTGTAGGATTCATCAATTCCAAGTGCAAATCTATTCTGACCTCTTGTACAGTGTAGGCCAAAATGTTTCCAATTCATAAGGAATTAAGAACAAAAATATAATTAATACCAATCAATATGGTTAAGCGCATTTGTGTTTGCCAGACCAGGTTCTAAGTGTCGCATCCTTTTTTTAATTCTTACCATGTTCTTTGCCTCCATTTTGTGGCAGTATGTTCCACAGCCTTGTTATGCGTTTTGTAAATATTTGTTAGTGGTTTTCTTGATATGTGAATCCTGATTTTAAACAGCTAGAAACTGCATGCTCCTCAGTCAAGCTCAGTGGAAGAGCTATTCTTTGCTCCTACAAGAGTTATTTGTGATGCTTTCTCCCGCTGTAGACTTATTCCCACAAAGAATGAACTGTATCAAAAATTCACCATATCTATATGGAGTTCAATATAGATTTACTGTATCCATGCAAAGATACAGTTAGCACTTTTTATGACTGTACTGGGAAAAATCTCTCAATGCAGACAAGGCATGTAAAAATTGTGACCTCTTTACTAAGGCCTGATCGATTCATCAAAACAAGTTCCGCTGAAGTCACTGGGACTTAAGAACACACTAAATGCTTTGCTGAATCAGTGCCTACATATAAAGCATTTTCTCAGCCAGCAGGCCAGAGTAGGTGAGTCTAAAGCTATTCAAGAAAGTCCCATCAGTAATCAATACAATAAATTAAATCAGAATTTAAAACATATGCACAAGAAAGCAGAGTTAAGGTTCACCACCATCCAACTGTATATAGCCTTACTAGTTACTGGTGGCATGGAATATAGCATATATAGTCTTGAGATGAGGAAACTTTCAAAAATCTTGTTGTACTCTTAGAAATGAAGCCAAGAGAAGTATTCTCTTAGTTTTGTTATGAATTAGTATTTTGACCAAGTTTGTAACACACATTATTCAATACTGGGTTTACTTTTAGTAAAGTGAATTCAGTATATTTCTTTATCAGGGATAGAACAATTACAATTTTTCAAAAAAGACAGACACATGCCACACCACAGTGTTTTACTTTATTGTAAGGGGTTTCAGAGTGGTAGCTGTTGTTAATTTGTATCAGCAAAAACAACTCAAAGTTCTTGTGTCACCTTAGAGACTAACAAATTTATTTGGGCATAAACTTTTCTGGGCTAAAATCGACTTCATCAGATGCATGGAGTGGAAAATACAGTAGAGAGGTATAAATATTGAGCATATGAAAGGATGGGAGTTGCCTTCTTTTCATATACCAATAGAAGAGAGATACCCAATAGAAGAGAGATTCCTAACTGTGTCAAGATGGCTTTCACATCAATTGAAATGGAAAAGCAACAAAGATACTCACCTACACAAAACTCAGGGTCTACTGACCATGCTGAATTTGGAAGACATGTAACAAAAGGAGACTTTCCAGAGTTCAAAATATATCCTGGGCGACAGGAGTATTTCAGTTTGGTCCCAACAGGATAGGAATTGTTCACTACCCCAGGCAGCTCAGCAAAACTCAACCGTGGAGGAGAATTACAAATGCCTAGCAATAGAGACAGACAAGGAATGGAAAAAGTTAACTATGAAAGATATTCAGTAGTCTGTTGTAACATAATACTCATTTTTGAGAAGCCACAAATGATTTTATTGGGGATAATTTGGATGTACTTGTTTTCATTACAGTCTTGAAGCATGTTGCTATATTTTCTTTCCACACGCTACTCTTAGTATAACCTTTTATGAGCGATGTGCCTGAATAATTAGATGCTAATACCTTAAGGGTATCACTGAATTTATTAACCTCAATTTCGGATACTGCAGATTATGTACTATATGTACCTTATGACTTTCAAACCAAATTTTGTACTTTTGGATAATTTAAGCATTATACCCAGATGTACAGACGCTCTATTCTTAACCTGTGTATTAAATAATGTTAACAGATTTAATAAGAATGTTCTATCTATTTCTGTACAGTCACAAACCTAAGGCTGTAACAGGGGAACTTGCTCATTTTATAATCTTTAGGGGTCTTATACCCCAAACTTCGTTTTACTGAAACTGGTCAGCTACAGCAGCTGCACCTTCACCGGCTGTTCGAATTTCGACGTGTTTTTTCCTCCCCCTCCCATCCCCCAGCAGCAGACCGGGGCATTGACACTCTCACCCCCGGGACAGAGTGTAGCCTCCCAAGCAGAAGCGCTCCCGGGGGGTCGAGGCTCGCAGAGGGGCTGGCTGGGGCAGCGGGGACCTGTCGCTGTTGCGGGGCTCGTCCTCTCCTCCGCACGGGCCGAGCCCGACGCAACCTGGGCTGATGGGGGCGGGGGCCAGGCCGCCGTGTGACGGGGAGGGTCCGAAGGAGCCGCTGCGGCTCCGGTCCCCGCTCAGCCCGGCACCAATGCGGGGGGCGGGGGTGTAGAGGGGACTCTGTGCCCAGGCAGGGGCCGCCCCACTCACCGCGAGCCCCGGGCAGGGGCAGCAGCAGCAGCGTCAGGAGCCCCCAGGCGCCGGGCCGGCAGCGCGGAGCTGAGACCATGACAGCGGAGCGTCCGAGGCGCGACCGCTTGCTCCGGCTCTGCCAGCTCTGCAAGGGGAGAGAGCTCGCGGGACAGCAAGGAAAGGGGGCGTGGCCACGAGAGGAGGGGCGGGGCCTGAGTGGGGGCTGGGCGCGGCGCGTTCAATAGGGGCGGGGCTTGTGTCACAGTTTTGCACCCAGGCGCTGTCCGGTGAGCAAGTGCTGGGGCGGCAGGGGATTGGGGAGAAGAGGCTACTCTGGGCCCTGAGTTATTGGTTCGCCCCAGGAATCAGCATCGAGCCTGTGTCCCAGGAGGCACCGGGACCTGCCCCGGCACACGCATGGAGCGGCCGGCTCAGCCCGCTGCACGTGTCTGGGGTACGTCACACGGTGGGGCAGCTGCTCATGGAACCACCCACCAGATCTAACCCTCCTTGCTTTTGTTCATGAGGGTGTAAAATTGAAACATTTAAAGCCCTCCCCGGGTTTCCCTTCCAGTCTGTATCTCTAAGTGCAACAGCCTTCCCGGGCCCTGCTGCAAGGAGCGGGCTTCCTACAGCTGACCAGAGCTGTTTCTTTCAAAAGATATAAAACCCATTGTTTGTACTAACCTAACTCTGTTCACTTTTTTTCCTTTTGTGAACAAGCTGTATGTCACTGTTACTATATTAGGCCAAAAGTGTCTAAGATAGGGCACTTAGACAGGGACTGTGTTATTTAGAAATGTTTATTTAAAAATGACTTCCTCTTTCTTTGAGGAAATTCAACCATCAGGCATGGCTGATATTTAATCTCAGTGTTGAGAGGGGTGGGGGAAGGAAGAGGAAACAGTCCCATAATGTATATACCCGGTCCATTCCCCACTGCTATATTTAGTTATTGATCCAACACAGTAGGGCACATCTTTTGACGTTCTGGCAAGAGTCATGGGTTGAAAGGGGTGTTTAAAGAGGGACTGAGTATGTTCTCAGTAAAGAGCACAGGACTTAACTAATACAAACTGTAGCTTTCCTTTTTTTAATGATTCTGTGTAAAATCAATATAAACGGTGAGTCACTACGTTTGAAGAAAATGTTGTCTAGCACTGAAAACATGTAGTGCTTCCTAGCTGACTAAGAGGCATGGTCTTTGTCCCACAAAGTGTACAATCTAAGGCCCTATTTCTGTGCTGTTCTGGGCTGAACTCCCCTCATATCTTCAGGAAAGTGGACTTTATCATCCTGAAATTCTTCCTCAAATGTCTGTCACCATCACCATTCTGTCACACCTGTCAGAGCTGGTTTGCCGAGACCAGAAAGGGCGCTTAGTGGATCAAAGCTGCTCCAGGAAAGCTTTATACACAATTAGTTTGAGCCACCCATGTGTGTGACATGGTGAGGTGAGAGCTGTGTCACCCCTGTCCTGTAACCTAGGATGCCTTACAATGTCTTGTGAATGTAGTTCCCACGTGGGCCATCCACAAACAGCCTTCCTTCATGCAAGTCACAACCTGCCAGCCACACTTGGGTTACACTCTAGCTTTTATCAGCCTTGGTTACCTCTTCATGGTAAACCTAAGACACTCCCACTCCCGGATTTCCCCCTCACACCCAAAAAAGTTCTGAACAGTCCAGAGATAGTTCTGTTGTCCCTTTAAGGGAACAATACACAACAACTTGCCACCTCAAATAGAGTTACTCAGACAATTTAACTTAATCAGATTGGATTCGTTTCAACTAAAGAATAAATACAGGTTTATTTAAACTACAAAGAGATAGATTTTAAGGAAGTACATGTAATGACGCATGAAAGTTATAAATGGTTAGATGAAAAATAAAGATAAAAAGCTTCCTGGTGCTTAACTTAAACTGTACTTGATTCAAAAGTGATGTCCTGACCCTATCCATTCAGCATTACTGAATGGATAGGGTACAGACTGAACTTTTCCAGTCAGGACACCTTCCTCAAGTCCAGCAGCTGTTTCTTCTGGTCTTCTCAGGTACAAAGAGGGAGATGGACAGGGAGAGAGAAGTGGCTTGGGGTGTTTGCCCCTCACTTTTATATTTAATTTCCCCCTTGGAAATGCAAGCCCCTGAGAGCGCTTTCTAGTACAAATTCCTCCCATGTGAGAGGCAGGCAACAAAATCTCCTGGTAAAAAGTCCCATGCTGTTTTTTCTCACCCGTTTGCTGAAATGTAGACCTCTTTTGTCCTCTGCCTTCCGCCAAGTGCCCAGCTATGTCTCCTTCATGCTGTTTGACTCCATGCACTGACTCACCAAACAGCTGAATTATGGGATGTGAGCAGAGGAATCCTGGGACTTTGCTGCTCTTTCAAGACCCGGAATGCCAGCGGTTTCTGGACGGCATCCCACAACCTGTCATGAGAAGAATCCCAAAATGGGTAGAGCCTAGCAGTGGGCCAAAGCACCATAGGATGCCTTCCCAGGATGCAGAGCATTTATTTCTACAAGTCAGTGTGAGGCATATGCACGAATTCAGAGAGAAGTAGATAAAAAAAAAAAAGAACCCATCTGTGAGGACACACTTATTTCGAAAATTATTCCACAAGAACATGCACAATTTAATCCACAAAATGTCCACTATGTGGGCAAGCCCTACAACCTCCTTCCTCTAATCTGTTCTATGCCAGCAGAGTCTTGAGTCTTTGCAGACCAGCAGTGGATTTCAGTGGGGCTTCACACTGGTGCAGGGCTCTGCTCACAGCAGGGCCGGCTCTAACTTTTTTGTCACCCCAAGCAAAAAAACAAACAAACCAAAACACACAACAACAGAGCACCGCCCCGCCGAAACAACCCCCCCCCAAAGCGCTGCCCCACCAAAACAAAACAAAACAAAAAAAACACTCCCGAGCACTGCCCCGCCGCCCAAAGACTGGCCGCTCCATGCACGTGCTTGGTCAGCTGATGCCAGCCCTGGCTCACATGCAGAAGCAGGAGCAGCGCTCACAATTTTGCCGCCCCAAGCAGTCACCGCGGCCCCTCCCCCAATGCAGGCAGACATAGCGGGGCCCCGCCCCCGATGCAGGCAGTCCAAGTTCTGCGGCAGCACGGGAAGAGCGGTGGACATGCTGCCGAATTGCTGCCGTGGGACTTGGACTGCCGCCCTATTCCTGATGCCGCCCCAAGCACCAGCTTGGAAAGCTGGTACCTGGAGCTGGCCCTGTGCAGAAGTGGGGCCTAAGTTTTTAGTTAAAATATAAAACAGATGAAGCTAGGGGCTGCTCTACACTACCCCCCCAAGTTTGAACTAAGATACGCAACTTCAGCTACGTGAATACCGTAGCTGTAGTCGGCGTATCGTTGATCGACTTACCTGGCCGTGAGGACGGCGGTGAGTCGATCGCTGCTGCTCCCATGTTGACTCCGCTTCCGCCTTTCACGGAGGTGGATTTCCGGAGTCAATGAGGAGCGCTTTCGGGGATCGATTAATCGCATCTAAACGAGACGCAAAAAAATCGATCCCCAATAGATCGATTGCTACCCGCCGATCCGGTGGGTAGTGAAGACAAGCCCTTAGTTCGAACGAAAAGGTACTTACCGCTGGTCCACACGGCGGCGCGCAGGCTCCCCCGTCGACTCCGCCTGCTCCGTTCGCAGAGCAGGATTACCGGCGTCGACGGCGAGCACTTCCGGGTTTGATTTATCGCGTCTAGACAAGACGCAATAAATTGATCCCAGAAGATCGATTGCTCACCACCCAAGCAGCGGGTAAGTATAGACGTACCCTAGTACTCTAGAACTCATCTGTTTGTGGAACTACGTGGTCCCATCACTGCAATGATCCCACCTCTAATGACAACTATGTGGAATTGAAGATGTGGACTGGTGACATTCTCTCCTTCATAAGCTATTTTATTTCTAAGTTATTTGACAAGCAGGAAGTGACTCCTTGAGGTTGCCTAGCACTACCCATTATTTATAAAACAAGTGTGTGAACTTTCCTGAGACATTTCCACATGGCCATTGTTCGCTGCAGATCTTGGAAATTGGTCAAGAAGAAAGCCCTCGGGTTAGAGACGTGCCTTTTCTTGGCCCCATAAAACTCCATTCAGGTTTGGCTGAGTTAGCAACTGCTAAAACGATCAGTGAAACATGCCCAGAAAAATGTTTAACCTGCCACAATAATCGAACAGGGCTAGTCTAAAACTCAGTCCATGCATTGGGAGCATCTAGGAGCTGCCACAGGGCAGGGAGGGAGAGAAGCAGGCTGAGCTCCATTCAATCACTCTCTCAAAGTCAGTACAGGACCACCTTCCCCTTCTCCCCCAGTACATCCCTCAAGCTGAGGGAACCAACCCAAGCAGGGGCAGCCCCAGTCCGTGGGGGAGGTGATGGTGATAAGAGGCAGGCTTGGGCTGTGCTCCATCCAAATCAGCATACAAACCCAGTGGCTGATGAGCTATTCTGGGATAACAACCTTCTCCTGCTGCCAGCTAATAGAGTGAGTTCTGTAGATGAAGTGGTAGCTATCAGTGGTCGTGTGTGCAGGGGAGGGGTTTGCAGTGATACATAACAGAATTAGTTAGCTTTTTAAAAAAATACTAGGAAACTGTATTGAGTAAAAATTCATTTAGGTTGCAAAGTCAAGCACCAAGGAGTTAAATCCAGCATTTCTGAAGGTTGCTCATGCGTAACAACAGACTGGAAGCTGTATTTAAACAGCACTTAGGACATCGAGGTCCTGTTCCGTGACTAAAGGTCTTGGCCTTCTACTAATACAAATAAAGAATGCAATGAATCTGTGGTAGACCCCAAAGCAGAACCCACAACTTCTGACTTATGCTGATGCTTTAACCATGCAATCACCTTCCTCCCTCACACCCACTCATCTCATCTTCTGCGGATCCTGGATGTGAAGGTCTTATCTGCAACGGCAAGTTTTCAAAGTTAAAACTTCAACTATTTAACTACCTCAAAGGGGTAATATCTTAATCACGAGGAAATGCAATTCAAAACCTTTATGCACTCACTGCCTATCCCTTCTTACATTTTCCACTATGGCCTTTCAGTTAAAGATACACATTTCCAAAGTTACCAGATATTTAAAAGGTATCAGCCTGTTTATTAACCTCTTGGTCACAATAGAGTGCCTGTATTTTCCCTATTTAGAAAAAATAGCATTGTTTTCACAGTGCCAACCTTCTTAACATTCCTGTTCATAATGTTTCAGGTGTTAGAGGAGTCGAGGAGAGCAGCAGCTGAAGCCAGAGTAGGGATCTGAGCTCATTTTCAGTACTTCTTCTGACATCCTGTGGGACATGGACCAAACAGGAATACTCATCCAGATTACATCCTTTCAGACTGGTTAGGAAATCGGTGGACTCTAGTAAAACTGCTTACCTGCAACAGCAAAGAGGCAAACTTCCTTCTGTTCTGTGAGCAGCCAGTGATTGGATCAGGCCAGAGAGCTAGATTTCAACTTCACTTTTAAATAGTTAACCAAACAATTTCTAGTAACAAGTATGAAAACAGAGTCAGGCTCTTTATTCAGTATTCCTTTAATTTTTTTTAAAAAAGGACATCCCAAATAAGACATTGTAAATCCCACAGATTTCATCAACTATAGTTTCTTCACTTGTGGAAAGATTTGCTCATATTGCTAAACACTCAATGCAGTTTGTGGTTGCCCGAAAAAGACAAACAAACATGTTTTAAATCTTACAAGAAAAATGCACCTTTATAATAAACACCCTGTCAGTAGCACAGATAATCATTTCCTGAATTTAAAAAGCTTGTTTTAAGATCTACAAAGAGTTTTTAACAACTAAAATCTGAAAATAGTATCACTATAGTCACTACATAGTCTCTACACCAATGGAGAATTTGCTCTGGAGTACACTTTTGATCTTACTGTACTTCTTATAAGGAAGTGCTACTTGATTGTACGGATTGTAGTTTTGATGCTGCACACTGAAAAACTAGCTTCTGAAGCAAGCATGGTGAAGAACAGGACATTTTACACCACACAAACTTGCGTTAGGTGCTCATCTAAAGAGGCATTGGCCCTGTGCTGCCAGACCCTTGAGTTTTTGCAGAACCTTTGTTGATTTCAGGAGGGCTCCACACAATTACAGGATCTGTTCACACCAGTACAGCTTGCAGGAGTAGAGCTCAGATTTGTTTTACGTTTTAACTAAAAATTGCATCTTATTCCAGTGTCGGAGAAAAACAGAGTTCTCACTCTTTCTTTGGGTGCAGCAAGGCAGACACATTTATTAACTCAAGCAATTGAAATTGAGGGAGAGAGTGCACTAGGACACAGGGTTTCAAAAGATAAACAATTAAGGCAAGCATTTATACTTTTTGTTACATACAGTAATGATCAACAGTTTGTTTATATTATGTCTTGCCCATTCCTGTATTTTCTCTCTTCTGTTCTCAAAACATAGCTATCTCAAGGTTGGGTCACGCTGACTCTACTCTGCTCTTTTCACCCGCTTCTGACGTGAGCCCTGCTTCTACAAATCTCACGTTATTACAGCTAGTGTTAGCCTGACTCTTGCTCATATAGAGGCCTGCATCCAAATTCCCTCTACCGACTTCCACACCAGACTTGTGCTTTCTGTGGAACTCAGGGTGGGGTCATTACTGTGATCTGACCGCAAAAGCTAAGCACATTTAGTAAGGCCTTGGCTACACTCACGAGTTACAGCGCAATAAAACTGCCTGCAGCGCTGCAACTCACTAACTGGCTACACTCGCAAGGCACGTGCAGCGCTGCATCTCCTCAGGTACAGCGCTGCAGGTACTCCACCTCTCCGAGAAGAATAACGTTCGTTGCACTGCTGCTGGTGCGCTGCGGCTACAGTGTGGTCACCCAATGCGCTGTTATTGGCCTCCAGAAGTATTCGGAAGTATCCCACAACGCCTGTTCTAGCCACTCTGGTCATCAATTAGCACTCTACTGCCCTGGCCTCAGGTGACCAACCGCCACTCCGACCCTTTAAATTCCCTAGGAATTTTAAATTTCCCCTTCCTGTTTGCTCAGCCAGGCGTGGAGTGCTCTCAGCGCATCTTTCCAGGTAACCATGCCTCCACGTGCGAGACGAGCCCCAGTATGGAGCAATGGCGAGCTGCTGGACCTCATCGCTGTTTGGGGGGAGGAAGCTGTCCAGTCCCAGCTGCGATCCAGCCGGAGGATACTTTCGGCCAGATATCAAGGGCCATGATTGAAAGGGGCCATGACCAGGACGCAATGCAGTGCAGGATAAAAGTAAAGGAGCTGCGGAGTGTATACCGCAAAGCCCGCGATGCAAACAAGTGCTCGGGTGCTCCCCCCACAACCTGCCGATTCTACCAAGAGCTGGATGCAATACTTGGGGTTGACCCCAGTACTCTTCCGAGCACCACCGTGGACACGGGAGAGGAGGAGGAGGAAGAGGTGGAGGAGGAGGGAGAGAACGAGGAGGAGGAGGGGGTTGAAGAAAACAGAAGCGAGGGTGCTGTGGCTGGGGGAGACACCCCTGACTCCCTGGGTGCATGCAGCCAGGAACTCTTCTCGAGCCAGGAGGAAGAGAGCCAGTCGCAGCAGCCGGTACGCGCTGAGAGAGAAAGAGAAGAACAGGTTCGCGGTAAGCAGCTTTTATTTTTGGGAATGAGTTTTTTCGGTGTGTGGTCCTTGGGCGAGGAGGGTTTGGGCTGCATGCATGCCTAGATGTGGAAGAGCGCATTGATGTGGTCTATCACATCGGAGAAATCGGCCACTGTAATCTCTTCGAAAGTCTCAGCCAGGACGTGGGCAATGTACTTGCGCAGGTTCATTGGGAGAGCCGCCGTGGTCCTTGTCCCAGTCAGGGTAACGTGTCCGCGCCACTGTGCCGCGAGGGGCGGGGGGACCATTGCTGCACACAGGCAAGCTGCATATGGGCCAGGGCGGAAGCCGCATTGCAGTAGAAGACCCTCCCTTGCTTCCCCGGACACCCTCAGCAGCGAGATATCTTCCAGGACGAACTCCTGTGGAAAATGTGGGGATAGTATTCAGTGTAGGTTCCCCCTGCAGCTGTTGGCTCTCCCCAAGGCACAGAAACCCGTCGGACAGTACATCCGCGAAACAATCAGTCCCCCTTTACCCTGTGTTTACTCACCATTTTGGGGCTCCCGTGGGTTCTGTGCGCTCTGTTTGGGATGGGAAAATTGTGCTGTTTTGGAGACTGTGTGTGCCCTCCTTAAGTGTGGGGGAATCATTGCTCTGTCTGGCATAAAACAATGATGCCTCTGTTAAATGTTGCATTTTGCCTTCCAGATGCAACCTTGAGATCTCAGCCATCCTTCTTATCACCGGCTCAGAGACTACAAAGGCTCAGGAAGAGGCCCAGAAGAACGAAAGAAGACATGCTGCAGGAAGTTATGAACCAATCTCTTAAAGAGAATCAAAAGGCTTGGGAGTGGAGGGAGAATGAAAGCAGGCTCCGCCAGGAAAACGCAGCAGAGCGGCGGCAAAGCATGCAGCTCCGGCAGGAAAGCACAAAGGAGCTGATTAGCATCATGGCGCGCCAAGCGGACTCTATCCAGGCGCTCGTCGCCATGCAGGCGGAGCAGTTGCGCACCCGCCCCCCCCTGCAGCCAGTGTCCCAAAACACTTGTGCCCCCATGTCACCACCTGCCCACTTCACCCAACATACTGGTTCTTATCGCCCACAGCAGATGCCCCCAACACCTGTAGCTTCACCAGACAGCCCTGGAAACTACGAACCTTACCCACTGCACTCTACTCCCATCCCGAATTATAGACATCCTGAGGTCCAGCAGTCACTGCACAGCACTCCAGACAGGAAGCCCGAGTATGAAAGCAGGACATACCATACCCTGTGATCGAACCCTTCCCTACACCACCCACCACCCCCTTGCCCTTTCTGTCTCACAAGCAGTTGTGTTTCTTTTTAATACATGTGTTTTCTCTGTAATAAACGGATTCTTTAGATGTGCAAACAATCTTTATTATTGCAAAAGGAAAAAAAAAAAACTTAGCCCAGGAAAGAAACAGGCAACACAAGTGAGCTGAGCAAACACAAATCAGCTTAGCAAAGACAGATAACTGATAACATTGGAACCACTTTACTTCAGGGTCGTGCAGGGCAGCACACATTAGTGGTGGTTGTCAGCCTCAAATTTCTCCCTCAAGGCATCCCTAATCCTTGCAGCCCCACGCTGGGCCCCTCTAATAGCCCTGCTCTCTGGCTGTGCAAATTCAGCCTCCAGGTGTTGAACCTCTGAGGTCCACGCCTGAGTGAACATTTCACCCTTCCCTTCACAAATATTATGGAGGGTACAGCAAGCGGATATAACCGCGGGGATGCTGTGTTCAGCCAAGTCCAGCTTCCCATATAGAGATCGCCAGCGGCCCTTCAAACGGCCAAAAGCACACTCCACAGTCATCCGGCACCGGCTCAGCCTGTAGTTGAACCGTTCCTTGCTGGTGTCAAGGCTCCCTGTGTAGGGTTTCATGAGCCATGGCATTAAAGGGTACGCGGGGTCTCCAAGGATCACAGTGGGCATTTCAATTTCCCCTACCGTGATCTTCCGGTCTGGGAAAAAAGTCCCGGACTGCATCTTCCAGAACAGGGCAGTGTTCCGAAAGATGCGTGCATCATGCACCTTTCCGGGCCAGCCTGCGTTGATGTCAATGAAACGCCCATGGTGATCCACAAGCGCCTGGAGAACCATGGAGAAATACCCCTTCCGATTAATGTACTCGGATGCTAGGTGGGGTGGTGCCAGAATAGGAATGTGTGTCCCATCTATCGCCCCGCCACAGTTAGGGAAACCCATTTGTTCAAAGCCAGCCACAATGTCCTGCACGTTACCCGGAGTCACGGTTCTTCTGAGCAGGATGCGATTAATGGCCTTGCAAACTTGCATCAGCACGATCCCAACGGTCGACTTTCCCACTCCAAACTGGTTCGCTACTGATCGATAGCAGTCCGGAGTTGCGAGCTTCCAGATTGCAATAGCCACCCGCTTCTCCACCGTCAGGGCAGCTCTCAATCTCGTGTCCTTGCGCCGCAGGGCGGGGGTGAGCTCCTCACACAGTCCCATGAAAGTAGCTTTTCTCATTCGAAAGTTCTGTACCCACTGCTCGTCATCCCAGACTTGCATGACAATGTGATCCCACCACTCTGTGCTGGTTTCCCGAGCCCAAAAGCGGCGTTCCACGGTGCACAGCATGTCCGTGAATGCCACAAGCAAGTTAGTGTCGTACGCGTTTTGAGTGACAATTTCATCGTCATCGTCATCGCCGGACTCCTCGCTGTCACTGTGGATCTTAAGGAACAGCTCGACTGCCAAACGTGACGTGCTGGCGAGACTCATCAGTATTTTGCTCACCAGGTCGGGATCCATTTTCCCGCTGACAGAAACGGAGCACAGATCACGCTACAAAGAAACCGTTGAAAGATGGCGCACATTGTGGCCGGAAACACAGGGATTGCTGGGATGCGAAGCGATGCATCACGGGGCATTGGGACAGGACCCAGAATGCACCATACCCCACGCCCCCTTCCCACAACCCACGGCGACAGAATTGGAAGAGGTGTTCTGTGGGATACCCGCCCATAATGCACCTCTCCCAAAACTGCTGCAAGTGCGGCGAATGTAGCCACGTCAGTGGTAGTAACTGCGCTGGTGGCTGCCAGTGTGGACAGGCTGCAGCACTTTCCCTACTCAGCTGTACGAACACGGGTTTAACTAACAGCGCTGTACATCTGCAAGTGTAGCCAAGGCCTAAGACAGGGTGTAACCTGATAGTTATGAGCATAGGCGCCGGCTTCCTTTGGGGCTGGGGGGTGCTCAACCCCCTGCTCAGCCCCAGACCCTGCCTTCATCTGCCCCCTTCTCCCAAGCCCTCACCCTTGTCCTGCCTCTTCTCGCCACCACTCTGCCTCTTCCCACCCAGTTCCGTTCCCTCCCCCGAGGGCACCTTGTCCCAGCCTCTCCCCTTTCCTCCCAGAGCCTCCTGCACATCATGAAACAGCTGATTGGGGCAGAGAGTAGGGAGGGGGAGGAAGAGTTGATAAGCAGGGCCACCGGTGGGCAGGAGGCGCTGGGTGGGAGGAGGGGAGCTGGCTGCCGGTGGGTGCTAAGCACCCACTAATATTTTTCCGTGGGTGCTCCAGCCCTGCAGCACCGACGCAATTGGCGCCTATGGTTATGAGATAAGGGGAAATGGTGTGTTTACAGTTTCACAGCCAGTTCCCTTTATTTCTAACTCACAGAGGTGACCCCTGTATTGAGGGGGGCGATGTCTTTCTAATACAAAAGAGTCTTGTGATGTTAGATTTTCTCAAACATCGCCATTGTTTGCAGCAACCCTTTGAAATTCAGCAGGCAGAAAGCACTCAGGATAGAGATGTGCCTTTTTTTGCATCCCCTCCCAGGTAATTGAGAGATCAGCACCATTTCCCTTCTCACTTACAGTTCCAAAAGATGTTGGCAGCCTGCCAAAAAAACAACACAAATTTCCAGGTCCTACTATGTCACTCCAGCAGCAAGATGCTGCACTAGGAATGCCTGGGAGCTGCAACACTGGGTCAGGAGCCCCACAGCCCCCTTAGCTAGCACGTGGGCCCCTATAGATCATCTCCCACCTGGGGGAACCACTCTGGGCAGGAGCTAGAGACCAGTGAGGAAGCCCTGGAGCCGATCAATGAAAGAACTGTCAACCTGAATCGTTAGTAGCAGAGGTGCTGGAACAATGTTTATAATGGGGGTGCTGGGAGCCATTGAACCAAACTGTAAACTCTGTATACAATGGAAACTACTTCAAGCCAGGGGATGCGGCAGCACCCCCAACACCTCTAGTTAGTAGAGAGAATCCCTTCTTAATGTTTTTCCCACTTCATTGTCTCTAATATTTCTCTCTGTTGTAGGGTTGCCAACCCTCCTGTTTTCACTGGGAGTCTCCTGGAATGAGGCCTTATTTCCCGGAGGCTACTGCAGCCAAACCAGGAGATTTAGGGTGCTAGCAGTCCGGCAGCTCAGCGGGGCTAAGACAAGCTTCCTGCCTGCCCTCACTCCGTGCCACTCCCGGAAGCGGCTGGCACCATCCTTGTGGCTCCTGGGGGATGGGTGAGGCAGGGGTCGCTGCACACTGCCCCTGCCCTGAACGCCGACTCCGCAGCTCCCATTGACCAGGAACTGTGGCCAATGGGAGCAGCAGGGGCGGCACCTGCAGGCAGGGGCGGGGCATGCAAAGCTCCCTGGGCCCCGCGCGCCTAGGCGCTACTGCCAGAGGGATGTGCGGGTCGCTTTCGGGCACTGCCCAAGGTAAGTGCTGCCCCCTCAATGTCTCCTGCACCCCAACCTGTGCCCCAGCCAGAGCCCACATCCCACACCCAAACTCCCTCCCAGAGTCCACACCCTCTCCTGCACCCCAACCCCCTGCCTCAGGCTCAGCCCGGAGCCACCTCCTACACTCTGAACCCCTTGACCCCACCCCCCAAGCACAGAGCCCACACCCCCTCCTGCACCTCAACCCCCTCCCCCAGCCCAGTGAAAGTGAGTGAGGGTGGGGGAGAGCAAGAAAGTGATGGAGGGAGAGGGGCTGGTGTGAGGGGGGGCGCTCAGGGAAGGGGCAGATCAAGGGTGTTTGTGCCATTACACAGTTGGCAACCCTACTCTGTTGGGACCACTGTCAAGTCTGCACAATGCAGAAAATCCACATGCATTAGCTGCATTACCCTTGTAATTGTTCCAAGAGCTAATTCTTTCAACTCTAGAAAGCTATCTGCTCCCAAATTCACATCCTTGAGATAACTGTATGGATTTGGAGACTGTCTCTGGCCCATTAAGATGCAAGAAATATAAGTTTTGTCTCACTTAGATGATCAGTGCTTCAATATGTCAGTGTTAAGATTTTCAGTCAGTGCTATTTTTACAATTTATTATTTGTATTGCCGTAGTGAATAGGGGCCCCCTGGGAGGATCAGGGCCTCACTGTGCTAAGCAGCGTAGAACTACACAATAAAAAGCTGGTCCCTGCCGCCATTAGTTCTCATTAGAGATGCAAGAGTGGACAGCTTCATAAAGAGCTGTATGAGAGGATTTGGTTCCAAAGATTCCAGAATTCAAAAACTGTCCTAGTCTCACATTTGAGTGCAATACACAGAAAGGAGAAAGTTCACAAAGGGTCAGGTGCAGGCCAGCTTTGTCAGCTCAAGGGCCACACGAGGCAAGATGAACACTTAAGCTAATCACCTAAATTAAGCAAGCAGAGAGTACAGTGATAATGAGAACTCCAAGAAATTAACAGCTTCCATGAGGGAGGAGCACATTACACAGAAAGAAAAACCACTGAAAATCCTCTGACTGCTGCCTGCATGTGACAGACACAGCAGCTCTGTAATGGGGTCACAAAGCTCACAAGGACAAAACAGAATTTTTTAACCCATATCACTTTTACCGGGTGGTTCTGCTGTGTTTACAGTTGGTTCTGTACAAGAGAGAAATACTTTCACATGCTCCTATTAAACATTAAATTTGGACTAAAAAAAATTTAAAAATAAAATATTGCCATCTCAATTATGGCCTCTTGGGCCTGCCTGATACCTACCTTGCGCCTCTCTAGTTTATTCAAAAGCAGCCACACATATGGACTATGTCACCTTCCTTTTAAAACCCTCCATCAGCTCCACAGTATCAAGTTCAAGCTTCTACCAACCGACTACAGAGACCTGCCTAACTCAGCCCCTTTCTACTTCTCTGACACCAGATTTAATGCTTTTAGTCTTGCATGAAGGGCCTTAGGATTTGTAATGGCCACTAGCAGTGAAGACCTTGCCTTTACCTCTCATCTGAAACACAGCACCCGCCAGCATCATGCAAGGATTCATGGGCCACATCCAGAGGGAAGTGCACGTCCTACTGAAGCACTAGCATAATTTCTTGCAGCAAATGATTTTTCCAGGTCCCCCATCCAAGTAATAACCCTGATCCAACACTGTGTAGTTGGTGAGATCTGACACGCTCTTTAGTATCTGAGAATGCAATAAAATAAATGACTAATATTGATTGCTAACTTTTGCAAAGCTTCCATTAAGTAATTGGTGCATACATTTCCCCCAAAATCAACACTTTCTAAGATGAAATCTAATGCTATTCAGAAAGGTACAGACAAGTAACATTAGATGCTAAAAGAAAACAAGAAAAATATTTGTGGCACCTTTGAGACTAACAAATTTATTTCAGCTTATGCCGAAATTTGTTAGTCTCAAAGGTGCCACAAGTATTTTTCTTATTTTCTTTTTGCTGACACAGACTAACACAGCTACTACACTGGAACCTGTCATTAGAGGCTAAGGAATCTGTAGGCAAAATGTATTTTTATACAAATGCAGGAAAGCCACAGCTGACTTGGCAAGTTAGCCAGTGATAGTGACAAATAAACTGAGAACATATTTTATACATGCAAGTGAAATTTTCTTCATTACAATTTAATGCATTTCATTAGATTTCCCAATTCTAAGGTGATCCTGGGAGGTATAAGGCAAAACATGAACAGCAATAATAACTGTTGGGCTAGTTAAAGGAACAGGTCTGTGTTGCTAAAACAAGTAGAGAGACGTACAGTGGAAACGCCCCAAAGAAGCTGCTAGTGACACTGTAGAGCCCTTTTGGAATCTTTGAAACCAGCCCGAAAGGCTTCTGAGGAAATAGCTCTCAAACTCCCTGCTGATTTCCATCCTCAGGGAGATGCTATTATACACCAAGGACTACATCCATTTAACACACATGAATCACACTGCGGCAACACCTTGTGCATGCTAATCTGTTGGCTATAAACAGAAACTACATATCAAGCCACCCCACTTGTACAATACGTATGTTAAGTACTCAAGGAACTCGGGGGCAGTGGACTAGAGCATTTTCTTTACCTTTTTTGTGGAAAGCTGGATTTTAAAGCCAACCCACCCACCCCTCCCCACCAAAAAACCTCATGTGTTTCATCCCAGTCCCCATTTATGCAATCCACCAGAACACTGCAAAAATCAGCATGGCTGGTAGTTTCTTCAGAGAAGAGGGTCTGGACTAAATGAGAGAGTACTGCTGGTACGAATCCCATTCTTTGGGTAAAACAGGGAGTGGAAGGAGGGATTAACTGTTCAGTAGAAGGGTGTGTTGTAGATAGAATTAAGGAGCGCTGGCACAGCCCTGTGGGAGCTCCTGCCAGGAACAGCAGGGGATTGAAGATGCTGACAAAGCTGTGGGGTGGAAGATTGCAGTGTGCTTGCCTGTACTTGCCTCTGGTCAGTGCTATTCTTCCCTCCCTTTAACCAGCACTAAATTGACTAGCCAACAAAAAGTAAACGCCAGTTGTTGCTTAAGCAGCAGGAGTGAAATTGTATCAAGCCTCTCCTGCTCTGAGCGGAAACAGCATTTTGCCATGTTTTGTGCCAGTTGAAGCACATTTTCAAACTCTTGGTAAAAATATACTGAAGACTTGAGTTACTTAGTACTCATACATTAGAGATGCTATTTGGGTTGCCTGAAATACTCAGAGTTGCTAAGCCAGACGTCGCTTGTGGGCAACTCACTGTGACAGTGTAAATAGTTTTATTCCTTAGCCTGAGCCACTAGCCTTGCAAGGTGGTTTACCTTAGGAGGAGAAACTGATAGGAGTTGGATATGTTCTTTGGTGAAGTCCTGTTTACAAAGAATGTACACCAAGTGCTCTTTCCCTGAACACAGTACAAACAGAAGGACGTTTCATTATTTCCAAGTCTGCCTCTCCAGGGTGTCCTCTGCCCAAGAAGCTCGGTGTCTCCGCTCCTTCTCACAGCCTTTTCTGCCTCTAACACATACAGCTTACTAAACACAGACCCCCTTCCCCTGCGTTTTCAACCATTCCCAGGGGAAACCCTTTTTAATTTCCTGAGGTTACATTTTTATTTCATCTGGTCTTGCAATGTGGCCCATTGCCTTGGGCGGTAGTTTCTGTTGTTTCCAGCTACCTCACTACATAAAAGGAGCATTTAATTGTTCCTTCCATTTAGCCTGAAAAAAAAAGCTTTTACCACACACACCTTTTAACCAGATCTGTGATTGATTTATAGACAAAGACCCACTTGAGCACCGCCAACACCTTCTAGCATGACAGAATCACCACACTGGTGAACATGCAGATCATCTTCTCCATCAGAGCAAGTGCACCTCTGACAAAGTGAACCCCATAGTTCTAAAAGCACCACTTTGAAGCTGAATTTATCTGTTATAAGGAACACAGGTGGAGACTTGGTCTCATCTCCAGCAAAACATAAAAGCAACAAAAGAACTGACATACCCAAACCAAACAGCACTGTGGATTTGTTCCTTTGCTGACTGCTTCCTGATAAAAGGTTTTAGCTTTGGAGCATGCAGGTATTTGGCAGATATGCATACGTTACACAGTGTTTGTGTCTGTACTGAGACGGGAAATTGAATGGCTTAATTTAGATGGGGATGGGTGAGACTTGTCCAGAGAAGTGCCAAAAGAATTGTGATTTTTACACAAGATGAAAAATGGGAGGGGGAGTACAAAGAAGGTTCCTACTTAATGTAGAGATGCCGAAGTCTGAATTTGGGAGGAGACAAATTACAGTGCAAAGAGTGTTGCCTAAATTCACAGCTGATATAAATTGGCCTCGCACTAGTGAAATTGGAGCTGTGCCTATTTACACCAGCTGAGAATTTAGCCCTGTATTCACAGCATAGGAAGACAGGCCATCATAGGTGTAGTAGAAAGGGAGAGCCTGAAACAGGAGGCCTGGTATAAGAGCCCTGAACTAAAGTAGTAGTCAGGCCCTGCTAATATAAAGCAAAGTTAGCAAAAGTGATCTGGCCCTGTTCTAACACATGCCTACTTGCAAGTTCACAGAACCTGAGAGAACAGGGCTGGTATTGCAAAACCACACATATTCCTAAGAAGCGCTAGGCACAGGACACTCACAGAAACACATTCCAGAAGAGTGGTAACAGAATACCCCATATCAAGTATGCTACAAATGCACTCCCCAAAGATAAAAGGAACATGTTGACTCCTCCTAGAGATAAGGTCAGGATGACACTGATGGAAAGAGGTGTTTGATTGAACCAACACATACAAGGTAAAGGGTGGTAACTAACCATGTCAGAGGGGCAATACGTAACATGTTTGTATCACTGTAAAAAGAAGGGTCTCAGAGGGAGTGTCTTTGGCCAAGGAGGGAACAGAAAGTCATAAGAATGGTCATACAGGGTCAGACCAAAGGTCCATCTAGCCCACTATCCTGTCTTCCAACAATGACCAATGCCAGGTGCCCCAGAGGGAATGAACAGAACATGTAATCATCAAGTGATCCATCCCCTGTCGCCCGTTCCCAGCTTCTGGCAAACAGAGGCTAGGGACACCATCCCTACCCATCCTGGCTAATAGCCATTGATAGCTCTAGCCTCCATGAACTTCTGGGTTTTTTAAATCTACATATTCTGGCAAGTTCCGCAGGTTGACTGTGCGTTGTGTGAAAAAATATTTCCTTTTGTTAGTTTTAAATCTGCTACCTATTAAAGTCTTGCCATTCACTGAGCCGCTCCGTTGTTACAGGCATACATGTGCTAGCGTAACTGTAGACATTGATCTGGGGAGCTAGGACCATGCTTTGTCAATAATAAACCTGGCTAGGTGCCTTTGCTACTGAAACGGGGCTGTGGTTTTATTGGGCAATTCGATTGAGAGCTGCTGTGTCCCCTAGCTGCACAGAGCTGGGACAGCACACTGAAAGAAAACATTCACACAGCCAACAACAGGCAGCCTACCCTACCATAAGTGGGTAAAGCCCACTTTGATTCCCAGCAGCCAACAGCAGGTGCTTTATGGTAGCTCCTCTCAGAAAGAGTCCCTGCCCCTTACTTTGGTGCCTAAACAGGAGCCAAGTTCTTTTGAAAAAATCAATTGCAGGGGCTGAGATTTTAAAGTCTGGCTGGCCCCAGGGTGGTGATGAATTTTCAGAGTAGCTCTTCTTGATAAAGCTTTTAGCTCTGCAGCATGCAGACCTTCGGCAGAGACATGGAAAATGAAAGCCTTACATAATGTTTCTGTATGCTCAAACGGAATGATTTAATTTAGCAGGGGACAGTGATGGACAAATATCTGCCCTCTTACATAGTGTTTCCTTTGGCAAAAAGGGAACTGGAAGAAAAGCTGAGAAGGTCACTGCAGACTGCATCTGTGGACACAATTGTCAGCTCGGTGGGGGCGGGGGGGAGGGGAATGGGCTAAAAACTACAGTTCAATACTCTCTTTGCAGCATGGGAAGGAGGTGGGCTAAGTGAGCAAAACTCAGTTTGAACATTTCATCTGTTGTGATCACCAAGTGGAATAGGTTGGGAAGTACACAGGGAGTCTATTCCGGGTGAGGGAAAAACAGATTTAGCAGAGGCTACTAGTGCTTGCCGTGAAAGGAGCATGCCTGGGGCTGGCCTTGTAAGGACAAGGGGGACTAATTCATCCCCATGCCGGATACTGCTTTGGTGCCTCCCCTGTTCTGGGTCCAGCTGCAACTGGTTCAGCCTCAGTGCAGGATAGAGCAGCCTTCTGGCTCCCCTACCTTGTGCAGGGCTGTGTTTGTGACCAAGAAGCTGGGAGTAAGCGTAGTGCAGCACAGGTCCAGCCACATGTCCATGCCCCTGGAAATACCCCCAGGACATACTGTTCTGGAAATCCCTGCAGGGATGCATCAGAGCTGTCAGATCCATGAATTGGGCCCCACCCCATGATTCCTGCCACCCTCACTCACGCACTACATCCCTATGTGGCTCTGGATCTAGGGGCAATAACTGAGCCCTTAGGTTTCACATCTGAGGTTGGGCAATAAGTGCAGATTGAAACAAAGAATGAGTAACTGACATGAATATGGCGACTAAGCACGAACATCCTCAAAGTTTTATATCAGGGCAATAAAAGGCTCTTGGGTTAATCAGTGATGATACAGGAGGAAGATGAGTGCAACACAGGGTGGAATCGCAATGAAATCTGCTATTGGGTGAACAATAGAAAATGGTGCTGAATCTCTCGTTAAATCTGTAAGGAGAATTAAACTTAGTTCACTACAATATACTGTAGTGAGCAAGACACTAAAAGGGCTCGGTTTTCCCCAGAAATCTGATTTTTAGCAAGTCATTTTGCTCCTTTGAAGAGTTTCTTGAATAGGGAGAGCAGTTCTAGAAAAGCTCCACAGCAAGCTAGAAGGACCTTACACTCGCAGAAGGCAGGAGCCATATTCCCCTATGATTGAAGGGAACAGATTAATATGAGCAACTGAACAGGCCTAGTAGGTTGTCATATCCCATTCATCCTCTACAGTGAGTACAGGCTTCTTTTAGCAAATTCTCATGTATCCTGCTGTTATAAATACAAAGCTGTGTCATGTACAGTCACAGCTGAAATGTGTCATGCACTTGTTATGTAAACATTATCAGAACTCTATACTGCTGTAAGAAGTCAAAATAAAGAGGTCCCTGAATTGAAAAAGTAATTCCTGGGGTGGTTCTTCCCACAACCTCTAGATTTCTCCACTTCTGGTGAAGATGCTCACGCATTGGAACTATTTCACAGGTAACAAAGGGCTAAGGTCAGACTGCAGAAACAGGCCCTCTGCTACCAGCCTTACACATACATATAGCTTGGTGTGAGTATGTGCACCAATAACCAAATCTTCTGTTAGCCCAACAGATCAGGACAACAGTCTTATCTCCACCAGACTGATTATACAGGCTTCCAGAGCAAGTCTAAGATTATGAATGCACTTTCATAGCATACACAGTATAACCTCCCAAACTCATTTCAGGTGCTAAATAGACACAAAACCAAGAACTGGGACCCAATCCTGCTGCCCTTACTCACATGAATCATCCTAGTGACTTTTATAAATGACAACTTTTGTGAGGAAAGGCTGCAGAAATGGGCCTCTGGAAGAGAAATCCAAGGAAGAAGAGAGCCATTAATTAGATAGTAACAAATAAATGCCCATGAAGGGGCAGATGCTGAGAGGTGATCAGCAGCTGCATTTTCCATAGATGGCAATGGGAGTTGTGGTACTTAGTAACTAATCATTTCAATCCTGCTCCCATTAATGTCAGTGGCAAAACTCCTGTTTGGTGTGATACTTGATTTTTAAGGTGGTGGGGATGGGGAGTCCTCAAATTTGCATTGCTCAGCATATGCTGGTACAATTCACAGGCTCACCTATAGCATGTCAATTACTTTAAAAAAATCAGAACAAAATTTCCATGTTATTACTCTCCCAGTGAGAAGGAAAACGCAGAGGCCACTAAAGTAGGCACAGACTGACATCAATTACAAACCTCCTACTACCAACCAGAACATTTAGTTGGTGAGAGTTATCACTGGCCCTGAACCACTTCAACAGTTTTGATAGCTGCCGTTAGTCTCCCCCTTCCCAGGCAGAGCTGTTTGTTTTGTTCCTTTGACCATAGTGGAGTGAAGTATTACTGACTATGAGTAAGGGTGACAGGACTGGACCCAGAATAGTGGGGTAGGTAGTGCACAAAATGATTGTTTAAGTGTGGCCTCTAGTGGTAGAGGGGCACATAGAAAAGATCACATTGCCTACCTTTGTCCAGGATAGCACAGGAAAGCAGCAGTGATGAGAAGTAAAAGACTGTGGGTCAAATTCAGCTCAGTCTATCTGCAATTAGAGAGACTGCCTTGGTGTGCGGGTGTGTTGCAATGTGATGCTGCAGAGTTCAGGTGAGACAAGCAGCCAGAACCCCCCAAAGCACAGCTAAGCAGAGACACAGCTTGGATGTGCTGAGTCAATGGAACTTCTGGGCAGAGCTCTTAAGGGTCCCGGTTTGGATTTAAATTGCTTCCTGCTCCCTGACACCACTAGCTCTCCCAACAGGAAGTCATGCCCTGCCCCACTCTGAGCTCAGTAGTGCTCCCAGGTCCAAGGAGATAGAAGCTTCCTCCACCTGCAAAGGTTGAGTCTGCATGTTATTTCTCTGCTGCTGTTCTTTTTCCATTAGCTGCTCCTGGCTTTATACAGCTAAGGTTTCTCACTGGAGGAGACTGCAGCATTGTCCCTATGCCAAAAATGTAACAATCACAAGTGATGTCATTCATCTTTCATTACTTATCCTATTGGCCAAATTAATCCCTGCTGTTCCCCCAGGAATGTAGCTGAATCCGTGATCCCTCTGGGTCCATCAAAAGTGGTAAATAAAAAAAAAAAAAAAGGCTAGAAACTGGCATTCCCCCTTATTCCAGAGGACAAACTTCCCTTCCACTACCTTGCCAGTTCAATTCAACCAGGACCACTCTAGGTGTGAGGGGAAGGGCCAGTCTCCAGGGGCTCACTCAGACTAATCACTGGGCTGGAGGAGGAAGAGGAATTAGTTCTTCACTCTCACTGAAACGATCCTTTAAACACGCTGGTCATCTCCGTGCCTTACAGCTAAAGGGACCAAGTTATAAAAACAAAGACAATCGGCAGTTATTAAAATTGCATTTTATTGTAGCTCTGCAGGGCAGAAATAATTACTTGATCACAAAGGTGTAGGTAAGAGAACACCCCTATCATTTACTGGGAAATGGCTCAGATGGTTGCTTCTCTACAATTTAGTTTGTTATCTCTACTCCTAATGTGTGCATGGCCGAGTAAAGCTATAGAAGTGCCATGGGTGATAACGGATTTCAAAAATAGCTCTGTTCAGTTTGGCAAGGCTGAGTGTCCCTAAAAGGAAGCATCCTGCTGACTTTGTAATTGAGCGGACAAGGCAGAGAATAGGCTTTTTTCAGCCTCTACACATTTTTAGAGTGGTGCAGGAATTTATTAACATCACTGCACTTAAAGGTCAGTAGCGTAGCCAGGGGGGAGCGGCTGCTCTCCCACTGAGCAGAAGCGGTGCCTTTTAAAAGGGGGGAGTGGAGCTAAAAAAAGGCGCCTCCCCTTGTACTCACCCAGCAGTGCTTCAGCTGTTCGGCGGCACTTTGGCAGCGGATCCTTCACTCGCTCCAGGTCTTCAGTGGCGGGTACCACCGAAGACCTGGAGGGAGTGAAGGATGTTAGAAGTTACTACAGAGAACTTTTTCCTGGGTGTCTGGCTGGTGAGTCTTGCCCACATGCTTAGGGTTCAGCTGATCACCATATTTGGGGTCGGGAAGGAATTTTCCTCCAGGGTAGATCGGCAGAGGCCCTGGAGGTTTTTCGCCTTCCTCTGCAGCATGGGGCACGGGTCACTTGCTGGAGGATTCGCTGCATCTTGAAGTCTTTAAACCATGATTTGAGGACTTCAATTACTGAGACATAGGTGAGAGGATTATTGCAGGAGTGGGTGGGTGAGATTCTGTGGCCTGCATTGTGCAGGAGGTCAGACTAGATGATCATAATGGTCCCTTCTGACCTTAAAGTGTATGAGTCTATGAGACCCACCGCCGAAGTTTTGCCAAACAGCTGAAGCACCGCCGGGTGAGTACAAGGGGGAGGCGCCTTTTTTTAGCTCTGCTCCCCCTGTACTCTGCACCTGGCTACGCCACTGCTTAAGGTGTGTGGAAATCGGGCAATTAAATACCCATTTACCACTCTGAATGTGTATGCTTTGGTGCATTAAAGTTAAATGTAAGCAGCAATTGTGGGATGTCTACAAAGCTGAAGTTAGTCTTGAGTTTTCTTTTGCATAGGATCTAAAGCTCGTATCAGCTGATAATTTGCTTCCATGCTACTTGGTTAACTTACCTAAGTAAAACCAAATCTCAACTCAATCCTTCACTATAACCCCTAAAACCTGTATGAGAACCTGAAATCCCTAGTTTATCAAGTAGAAACTCAAATTTGTGAAAATCAAGGGGAAAAAAAATCCTAAAGGAACAGCACCCAGGAAGGAAATCTGATCCCTGATTTACTGCCTATTCTGAGTTTAGCTATATTACCAAGTTCTATGAAATCAGTAAAAATCATCCTGTATGTAGTGTAATTATATAAACTGCATCCAAAGGGGAGACAGTATCACAATATGGATCACTGGTCTCAGCGATTCATTGTGACTTTAGCTCCTGCTTCAGTTTCTCAATCTCTAGATAGAGTTTCTGCACTTCCAGCAGAGTTATCACTGTCTCCAGGGGCACACCACACTCTGTGAACTCTCTGCTTTCAGGAACCATCTCACACACATCAGAAGTGCTTTGCTTTTTCTGTAAAACAAAGAGGGAACATGCTTATGCTGCAGAAGAGCAGGACTTACCCTCTCAAGTATGCTTGCTCCTTTTTGAGTCTGAACCATCTTTCAGTGCGTTACATCTGTCTCCGGGCCCAAGCATGCTATTCACCCTCACATCCTATTCAATTCTATAAAAACTGACTGTGCTAAGCCATAGTGATGAGGTTTTGAGCAACATAAGGTTCTGGTACATATTATAAACACATTGGGCAGGAGTCAGTCTTCCTTTTACATAGAGCTGAGCACACTGCAATCTCACTAGTAACACTTGAATTGCCTAGAAAACCTGACTGTTTTGTAATAGGGAAGTTTTCCTCCTGTTGTGATTTTTACCCACCAAATTTTGCTCTATGCAAAAAGTAGCTGCTATAAAAGCAAGAAAGCTTTTGTTTTTTAAAATAAGAGATTGTAGTGAGGGATGATTTGTTTTGTTTTCAGATAAATGGTTTTTCACCATATGGTGTATCAATGGCACATGTCCCTACCCAATCACAAAGACCTCATGAAGTTAAGTCTTTGCTTCATTAAATCAAAGCATGGTTATTACTCTTTATATTAGAAATTTGGCAGGGTGCATCAAGAAACCCAACTGGACAGTGATACTTACACACTTTGGTAATGCCGTCCAGCTGCCATCCACTAAACAAGTAATACTAAATGTGTCTGTTGCAGGCTGGTGGGAATGGCTTGAAAACTGGTATCCAGGAGAGCATTTGAAAAGAATGGTTTCATTCACACGGTACCACATTTTTTCATCCAATGCATTGACCATGCTTCCATTTTGCACCTCTGGCTTCAGACACCCAGCTGAAAAGAAAATGCAGAAGAGAAGGGAGTTCATTGAAAGGAACTGATGCACTGTGAATGCTGGTTATTGCTCGAAATGGAAGAGAGCAGATAAACTGTGGGTAAAGGATCTTGAGTGTATTTCACTGCAGTTCTGGTTTATAAACCACCCATTCTGTAAACCTCTCTCAATAAAGAAAGAGGGTCCATGATTGAGTGTGGAACCAAACATGAAGTGAATTAGAATAGCTGGTGTTCAGCACCTTTCAGGATTTAGCTCAGAGTGACTATCAAGCGATCCAATCAACACCTTCATTAGAGGCATTAGATTCCAGTCCCACCATTCTACAAAACCAAGACCTAAAGAAAAGCATGAGTTAAACACAGAAATCCCATCCGGTATTTTACACGACTGGCATTTCACAGAGGTGTCACCAGCTGGGGCAGCAGAGCAGATATGCTTTTTTGGGGATAGTTAACATGCAGTTTGTTCCTGTGCACACTTGTGGTAAAAACCTCCACTTGATTGCAGTCAGACTCCTCTGCAGCAAGGGAAAAGTGCATGGAAGTCAATGGAGTCACCTGGGATTTTCACTGGTGAATGAAGAGCAGCACTTGCTCCTCAACAGTGTTTTACACTCCTATAGTGACTTTCATCTTGAAGGATCCCAGGGTTTTTTCCTACATTCTACATGGATTTGCACTTTATAGGAACCCCTTCCCCACTGAAATGCAGCCTCTTCTAGGGCAGAGCACAGAATCCAAGCAGACAGGTTCATGTTAAGTCTGAGTCAAGGAACAACCAAAGCTAGTGCACTTATAGCAGCTGACCTATTTCCCAGGCAACTCACACTGAAAACCATGCCACATAGGAACATCAGATTATTTCCTTTAAAAAAATTCTAGAAAGAGGTTAAGCTTCAGTCTCCAGGGGCAGTTGCAGCAAATAGTTTCTTCCTGCACTGGATTTGCAATGACTTTGGGACTACTGGCAGGTTATTCCCACTTTCTAGAGTCAGGCTGTTTCACAAACTCTGATGTCACAGCCGGAGGGCACCACATACCTAAAGGGATGATACCAGGAGAGCTGAAAGGATACCAGGGAAACCAGAAACCTGGAGACAGATGACAGACTGACAATATCGTGAACAAACTGTATTGAATTAAGATTTACTTAATTCCATGAATTTTAATCTTATTGAATTCGTGTTATTAACTTTGGGGTGCACAGAATACCACAGAAGCAAAGGAATTCAAAGTTAAGGACAAAACAAACAAGACAACATCTGGGGTGCCCTATTTTATCCAGATGAAATATTTAATCTTAAGCCTGAATATCCTTTTGGTATGATTTTACAGAAGCTACAAAAAATAATGACCTTTACACTCAGGGGCCGCTCCACTCCAAACTCCATTTTGCTCTTTGTCAGATGTACAATAAATAGATGCCTTGCCAATAAGTGAGAAAGCGTCTGTGCCTCCTGTATCACAGCTGTAAGTTACTGTTGATCCATAGGTGTAATGATTATTAGGGTCACCGGAATACCTCCCATTCTTGATTTCTGGAGGTGGAAGACATGGAATTTCTAGAAAATATTAAAAGTTAAGAAAAAAGCATTTAACAGAAGGGAGGAAAACTGTCATAGCAACAAGCAGCACAACTACAACAAAGTACAATGTCTACAGGCAATAGAGCAACAGTCATTCAGTCTAGCGTAAAAAATGACAGAAGCCCACTGATTTTAACGGCAATATTATTCAAGGCAAAAGGATTTCCAAACGATCTGATGTATGTAAGCTTGAAATCTGACCCATTTTATGTGTAGAATACACAATTTTTTAAAAGTGATTTCACTGAATCAGCTAAACTATTTGATAATGGGGGGTTGTGGTTAAAACAAGTGCAAAACTAGAACCAAAAAGGTCAGAAAGAGAAAATGGAGATGTAAATACGTACAATTTTATGTTAGCAGCATAATGGGGAAAGGAGATGCTAAGGTGGTAGATGAACAGAAAACAGAGGAAAAGAGCTCTGAAAACCTGAAAAAAGTCGATGCATTTGCATTGGAAATCAGACTTGTTTTCTCAGTGCCTTCTGAAGGAAAGTTATGAATATTATGTTAACAACATCTTCCTGATCTTTAACTGGAAAACCTGAGTGTATTTTGATAAAACTTTTCTATTACATAGGAAACTAGAAGTCAGAAGTAAAAATGTAAATGTTACGGACATTAAAGGAAATAGCATAATACAACTTTTGCTAGAAATGCAGTTAACCTCTATGCTTGATTAACCTTTGTATATGGTGAAGTTATATTGGAATCCTTTTCCCTATAATTACTCAAAAATAACTAAAGAACAAGCCCCTAATGTATGCAGAAATCTAAATCTTATTGTCTAGAATGAAAATCTGACAAGCCTTCCATTAAAATGTATCTGAAAAGTATTTCCATAATAGCAGCAAATATAGATATTTTCCATTAAATGTCATGTGCATTTATGGCACTGGATGAATAAAATGTCATGAGTCTGAAAAAAGCAAGCATGGGTTTATCTCCAACCTACAACAATAAATCTGAACCAGAACACAGCAAAACAAAAGTTGAAATCATAAAATTTTCTACAAGTCAGTCATGGAAAAAGCCTACTGTGATACAAAGAAAGTAACACAGGATTATTGGGTATCAGGGTTATACATGAAAACATATCCTGTTCTCCTAAAATCAGTCAAACTCAAATCCGTTTTAAAACCATTTTCTTCAATATAATTTAGACAGAATTAATTTGACACAGCAATAAATTCCATGTAGACTATTAATCATGAGTTGACAGTTGTGTTACCAGTTATTCAACAGGTAAAGTTTACTCCTGATTTTCAATAAGTGAGTGAATTTGACCCATATGAGCTAGCCATCAGTAATCTTTGGGCATTTTCAACAGTCTTCCTCAGACTGGTACCTCCATTAGCTTTTAAAATCGTGAAATAAACACAAGGCTGAACATTTTAACAATACTTATTTTCTGTACTAGTGAATTCATTTTCCAGCACAATTTACCTAAACTAGTCACATGAACTGGCATAACCAGAACAGAGTCTTAAACATATAAAATCCACTTACCTTCACAAAATGGAATTTCATGATCCCATGTAATCTTTGTTCCCTCAGTCACACACCGACTAGTTTTCGGTCCAATTAATCTGAACCTAAACAAGAACATTTTTTAAAAGGCAAAATTTCTTAACAAATTACCGAACTTCTAAACCAGGGGTCTAACAAATTACCGAACTTCTAAACCAGGGGTCTCAAACATGCGGCCCGCGGAGCTCTTCCCTGCGGGCTCCCCACGCCCCGCCCCTTTAAAAAAATATATATATTTTTTTCTTACCCCCAGGCAGTTCCCGCCGCCAGACAGTTGTTCTGGCAGCGGGAACTGCCTGGGGTAAAAAAAAAAAGGGGGGTGGGAAGAGGAGGCGGGAGCCCAGCGGGCAGCAGGGAAGAGCTCCGCGGGCCGCATGGGAAGAGCTTCGCGGTTTCGGGGAGGGAGGGGGGAGGAGCGGGAAGCTGTGTGCACAGGGGAGGAGGCGGAGAAGGGGTGGGGCCCAATGGAAGGGGTGGAGTGGGGGCGGGGCCGGGGGGCAGCAAGGGGGCGGGGTCAGTGATGCAGCCCTCGGGCCAATGCACTAGTCCTCATGCAGCCCTCGTGGTAATTTGAGTTTGAGATCCCTGTTCTAAACCATCAGCTCAGATATTTGGTCTACACTTCTGTTCTGCCAGCAGGAGGCAATGACACAATTTCAGGTGATGCCAATCTCATAAGACAAGAGTTACTTATTTTGCTAATTATTCTGATCAAAGCCAGAAAATAGCAAGAGAGAAAATTGACTCCAGCTAACAGAAGGATCGACATCTGAGATTTACATATTATAGATACCACTGCTGAGTCTTTGAAAATTGCCAAAGCAATGCCAAAGATACTGTAGAAGGAGGAAAATAATTGGCTACCGAATACAGAACTAACACTCTGTTTAAGAGCTCAGTGCCATTGTTTGTATTTGTTTGATGCATGACCCTATATCCCAAACATCTAGAAAGAGGCAGATAAAGTTAATACAAATTACAAAATTCTGCCCTGTACATATTTATACAATTATAGATGTTTAACAAAATATAAACACCAAAAATAATCTTTGAGAAATGTTTATAAAGGGGAAGCCTATTTAAAAAAGCTTTTGGGGGCCCTATTTAAAAAAAATCATTCCAAGATTTGAAAGTAAATCTTTTCAAATTTGAATACAAGATACTAAAAACGTAGGTACACACAATGGAAACACTGACCCAACCTTCTTTACATTGAACATGCAGAACAGCTAAAAAGTTGCAGCTATTTATTTCAGAAACTTCTTACTCAGGAATACCCCGCTGAAGGGTTGTCATAATTTGCTACCTAGTCAGTACAAAGGTCTACAACAAAGGAAGGAGAAAAGTATTGGGAAAAAAACCCCTCATGTTGACACCCTTACCCTTCGTCACAAGAAAATGTAATGCTCGAACCAAACAGGAGATCTGTGATATGAACCTTGCCATTAACGAGGTCTCCTGGATGTCCACATGATTTCCCTAAAAGGAGAATAAAATGGAAATTAGATTTTTCTATGTTCTGTTACAAAAGATAACTAAAGGCAAACAATAAGTGACCCTCATTTTTGCATGGGACTAATGTAAAGCTAAGTGTTACATTAATTTAAAAAGCCTATGAAGACAAGAAAAAGGCCCTCAAATGTGATGAATTTGCACATTGTTGTGTTATGAGTGGAATGGATAAGACCAGTGCCCTTCTAGTGAAATAATATCCCTATTGGTTATAAGCTATCACATTGCCAAGCTACAGATGGAGTCCTGCTAATACACCATATGACTTACTCAAATTACTAGGAACCCAAATCAAATGAATTACACAGAAGATAACACAACCAGATGCCAAAAATTGTGGCCGACTTAAAGAGCCCTATCTTGCAAGATGCACTTTTGCTTTCCAGAAGGATGTGAGAGCTAAAGAATTATACCCAACATTTCCTCTCTCAAGGAAAGCATAGTCCTCCACACAGCACTCCCAACTAGGGTGACCAGACAGCAAATGTGAAAAATCGGGACGGGGGTGGGGGGTAATAGGAGCCTATATAAGAAAAAGAGCCCAAAATCGGGACTGTCCCTATAAAATCGGGACATCTGGTCACCCTACTCCCAGCCCACAAAGAAAAACTATTTAACTGATATCATTATTACAGTAATGCATATCAGTATCACTAAGTCATGGGCTTGGCACTCTTATCAATAACTACATACAATGTCTGCATTAATCTAGTCTCCATGTGCAATCCTGGTCCTACTGAATGGAAGTGTTGCCACTGACTTCAAGTAGGCCAGAATTTCATCTTCTGTGTTAAAGTTTTACATCTGAGTCTTTAGGGGAGCTTTATGCTCCTCCTAAGGAAACAAACAATTCTGTCTGAAAAACAGTGTCCCTTTCAAGCTCCAAATCATCAAATGTTACAAAATCCTCATTCCAGTGCAGAAAAGCCTTTAACCTGTTACTGTTTTCTGAACCCTAGAGTGTGTGGAGGGGTGGCAGAGGGAAGAGACGAGAAAAACCTTACCTCGACAAAACTCTTTGGGTTCTGACCACACCGATTCTCTTCCACAAATAAGAGTGGGTGACACTCCAGGGACTTTTTGGTATCCTGAGCGGCAGTTGTATCTCACTAAGGGTATGTCTACACTACGGTACTAGTTCGATTTATGTGAAACCGAACTTGTGAACCCGATATTTCCATGTCGATTGTTCGAATCCACACCAGGGATGTTTATTCGAATGTCCGAGTCCACAGTAGGGGGGCAAGCGTCGACATTGCAAGCGGTGCACTGTGGGTAGCTATCCCACAGTTCCCGCAGTCCCGCCTGCCCACTGGAATTCTGGGTGTAGCCCCCAGTGCCTTGTGGGAACGAAATTGTGTCAAGGGTCGATATACGTACATTTCATCACTCGACCCACACTTCCGCCTTCCCTACGTGAAAGCGCCGGCGGGGAATGAATTCGCGCCCTTTTCCTGTGGCTGATAGCTCGGACGCCACTGGACAGTGAGCATGGAGACCTCCGCGATTATCGCAGATGTTCTGTCCGTAGCCAACAACTCGCGCCTTATAGCGCACCTTTTCCAGACTCTGTTGCAGAGAAATCGGGAGAGGAGACAACGTAATCTCCGGGAGTACTTAGACTTTGAAAGGGGCATTGATCTCTTGCAAAGCACTGGACCCCGGACCCTAGAGATCATGGTGGCAATGGGTCATGTTGATCCCGTGGAACGGCGATGCTGGGCAAGGGAAACAAGCACTGACTGGTGGGACCGCATAGTGATGCAGGTATGGGATGAGTCCCAGTGGCTGCGAAACTTTCGGATGCGTAAGTGCACTTTTATGGAACTTTGTGAGTTGCTGTCCCCTGCCCTGAAGCGCCAGGACACCCGGATGCGAGCTGCCCTCACTATCCAGAAGCGAGTGGCCATAGCCCTGTGGAAGCTTGCAACCCCTGACAGCTACCGGTCAGTAGCGAACCAATTTGGAGTGGGCAAGTCTACCGTGGGGGTTGCTGTGATGCAGGTAGCCCGTGCAATCGTTGACCTGCTGCTCCACAAAGTAGTGACCCTGGGAGACGTGCAGGCGATCATAGATGGCTTCGCTGCAATGGGATTCCCAAACTGCGGTGGGGCCATAGATGGGACACACATCCCTATCCTGGGACCGGAGCACCAGGGTGGCCAGTATATTAACCGGAAGGGCTATTTTTCTATGGTTCTGCAAGCACTAGTGGACCACAAAGGACGTTTTACAAACATCAATGTTGGGTGGCCAGGAAAGGTTCATGATGCTCGTGTTTTCAAGAACTCTGGTCTGTTTAGACGCCTGCAACAGGGGGTTTATTTCCCCGATCACAAAATCACTGTTGGGGAGGTGGAGATGCCAACAGTGATCCTGGGGGACCCTGCCTACCCGCTAATGCCATGGCTCATGAAGCCATACACGGGAGCCCTGGACACTGAAAAGGAACTCTTTAATTACCGCCTGAGCAAGTGCAGAATGGTGGTGGAGTGTGCCTTTGGCCGTCTCAAGGCAAGATGGCGAAGCTTACTTACTCGCTCCGACCTCAGCCCTAAAAATATCCCCATTGTGATTGCGGCGTGCTGTGTGCTCCACAATCTGTGTGAGATCAAGGGGGAGACATTTATGCAGGGCTGGGAGGTTGAGGCAAATCGACTAGCAGCAGATTACGCTCAGCCAGACACCAGAGCCATTCGAAGATCACAGCGGGAGGCGGTCCGCATCCGTGAAGCTTTGAAAGCTCGCTTCCAGACAGAGCGGGTTAACCATTGACTGCTCCACTTCCGTAAACAGATACTGGACCTACCCCTGTCCCTTTACACATGTCCCGTTGCCCATCCTCCCATTACCAACCGCCTTCCCCCTCCTTGGATCAACGCTGTAAAGTCACAGTAAAGGAAAGATTTTTTTGTTTGAACGTGTTCCTGTACTTCTTCTTGGGTAATGATTATCACCGTGTAGGCATACGGCGGTTGGGGGGAGGTTTGGTTGGGGAACACTTCCCTTCAAAGGGGAAGCTGTCGATCCTGCCCAAAGCGCAGTGCCAAGAGGTGTTCCGCTTGCTTATAGGGACCATCAACCTCTTCTAATCCCATGTGTGTGTGGTGGTGTCTATGTGCCTTTTACGTATTGAGTATCGCCAACGGATCACACAGTGCATTGATCTATCCAGCAGGCTACTGTCAGCCGCAAAAGATCAGCGACCACCCTCGCCAAACATACAGTGCACCACCCAACCCCCAACCCCATGTTTAGAACGTAGAAACCAGCACAACGAAGGAAAGGTGTACTTAATGCATGCAATGTGTACTGTGCTTGTCACTTCAGCAGTTAACCTGTCTGCACCCTCGTTTGTGCTCCCATTCTCTGCACTTAAAAACTATGTTAACCACTACCCAGAGATACAAACTGTCCCGTTTAAAACACTCAGGGAAACATTGGTGAACCAAAAAACAAGATTTATTCAACAAAACAGTAACTTCACATGTAACCTGGGAAGGGAGGTGCTCAGGGGTGCTGCTGGATGGAGAGGAGGGAAAAGTCTATGGTTTTGGGAATGACAGCCTTCTACTACTGCAGCGGTCTGCAGGGGTGGATTGAGTATTTCCACGCACCCTGGCTCCCCTTGTCCTAGTGACTTTTGGGGAGGAAGCCACTGGACTTGGTGGCGGGGGAGGGCGGCTTGAAAGAACGTACAGAGGCGCTCTTTCCTCATGTCTCCTGTCCTGGAGAATATCCACCAGGCGCCGGAGCGTGTCTGTTTGCTCCCTCATGATTCCCAGCATTGTTTGGGTCGCCTGCTGATCCTCCTGCCGCCACCTGTCCTCGCGCGCTTCAGCCCTCTGCTCCCGTTCCCTGGCTGCTCGCTCGTACCGTGCGAAGTCCTCTCTGCGCTGTGCCGCCTCCCTCTGTGACAGCATCACTAATTCCGAGAACATGTCGTCCCTGGTTCTCTTTTTGCGCCGCCTTATCTGGACTAGGCCATGGGTGGGAGAAGCACGGGTTGGGTGGGAGACACTCACAGCTGTGGGATAAATGAAAGGGAGTGAATTCCTCAGACAGATACTTTTTCAAGAACAATGACCATACTCTTTCACCGTGAATAGGACCAAAGACAGTGCCTATCACATGTACACGTACTACAAGGTCAAAAAATATGCCTTAAGGCTGAGTGAGTGTCTAGGGTCCCGGTATACGGATCCCAGAGGCCTTTCCGTACACAGAAAATCACCTCTCTGAAAACCATGGTAAGCTGCTTACTTACGACTGCTGTGAGATTGCTTCACAGCACTGCTCTACTCCCATGTCTCCCTCAGTGTTCCTGGCGGCGGTCAGTAGCTGCTGCTGGCCAAACCGGTAATCTACGGCGGCTGTCCTAAACCACCCCCCCCCCGTCCGCGTTGCCGCTGCAGGGAACCAAAAATGCCCGGGAACCGCTCAGCGTGAACGGCTCGCCTACCCTTCCCCCCCCCTCAGCGTGGCCGCTCCAGGGACCCAAAAATGGCCGCGAACTGCTCTGCGTGAACGGCTCGCCTACCCTTCCCCCCCCTCAGCGTGGCCGCTCCAGGGAACCAAAAATGCCCGCGAACCGCTCAGCGTGAGCGGCTCGCCTACCCTTCCCCCCCCTCAGCGTGGCCGCTCCAGGGACCCAAAAATGGCCGCGAACCGCTCTGCGTGAACGGCTCGCCTACCCTTCCCCCCCTCCGCGTGGCCACTCTAGGCAATGTAAAATGCCCGCGAACCGCTCAGCGTGAACGGCTCGCCTACCCTCCCCCCCCTCAGCGTGGCTGCTCTAGGGAATCAAAAATGCCCGCGAACCGCTCAGCATGAACGGCTCGCCTATCCTATCCCCGGTTTAGCGTTGCCGGTCCCCGGGACTGTCACTTCCCGCGCACCGATATGCACTACTGGTTTTGCTCCAGAGCCCCTATCACCACGCGGTAACGTAAACTGCCGGGTGTCTGTCTGTAAGGGGAAAAGGAAGCATGCAGTATACTAATTATACTACTCATTCGAACCAGGACCCCATGACTGATATCACTCTGATGAGGATTACGGAGACAGAGAAAAACTGCATGCTGAGTCAATGCAAGCAAACCCCGGGGCCGTATGCTGCCATGCTATGCAAGGCAATGATACCAGAGTACCTGCTGCTCGCATGGCGCGGGAAAGTATCCTACCATGGAGGAGACAATAAGGCAGCTCTCCCAGTGAACGTGCTAGACAAGCTATCGCTGTACCTTCAAGACAGCTTCTCTGAGATCTCTGCTGGTGATTACACCTCTATCCCCATACATATTGACAGACTTTTCGAATAGTTGCACGGGAAAGCGACTCCAAGGTGAAGCGCATAAGGCCAATGAAGCCACAGTTACAGAGCGCTAACACACCATAACTATTGTATTGAAAATAAATGTCTAAAACACTGACCTGATGATCCCTCTCCTGATTCCTGGTCAGGAATGCTGCCTTGGGAGTGTTCGAAGGGCAGCGCAGTCAGGGTCAGGAATAGTTCCTGGCTGTCGGGGAAATCTCCAGGGTGACCGCTTTCGATTGCCTCGTCCCCCTGCCCTCCTTCCTCTTCTTCGCCGTCAGCGAAAACCTCCTCCGATGTGTCCGTAGAATGGACCCCATCATCGGTGTCCACGGACACTGGTGGGGTAGTTGTTGCCGCACCACCGAGCATGGCGTGCAGTGCCTCGTAAAATCGGCAAGTCTGAGGCGCTGAGCCGGAGCGTCCGTTGGACTCTTTGGTCTTTTGGTACGCCTGACGTAGCTCCTTGATTTTGACGCGGCACTGCGTAGCATCCCGGCTGTACCCTCTCTCCGTCATAGCCTGTGAAATCTTCTCGTAAATTTTTGCATTCCGTCTTTTTGAACGGAGCTCGGCTAGGATGGATTCATCGCCCCACACAGCGATGAGATCCAAAACCTCACGATCACTCCATGTTGGAGCTCTCTTTCTATTCACCGATGGCATCGAAACCACCGCTGTAGAGCTCTGCATCATTGCCAGTGCTGCTGAGCTCGCGACTATGTCCAAAGAGGCAATGTGATTCAAAATGGCCACAGAGGAAAAAGTATTCAAATTTTCGCGGGGATTTCTCTGAGTGGCAGGTCAGAGCATCCGAGTACACAATACTGCCCTGAGCGTCCACCGAGTGGTGCACTGTGGGATAGCTCCCGGAGCTATTAGCGTCGAATTCCGTCCACAGTACCTCGCATTCGACATGCCCATTTCGATTTTGGCGCTACTCCCCTCGTCAGGGTGGAGTACCGAAATCGATTCAAGGAGCCCTTAATGTCGAAATAAACTGCTTCCTAGTGTGGACGGGTGAGGGATTAAATCGAGTTAACACTGATAAATTCGACATAAAGTCCTAGTGTAGACCTGGCCTAAGGCGTTAACTGGAAAGTCAGTCTGGGTCTTAAACGCATCCTCCAGCTCAGCAAAGCTTAACTTGGGTGGGGCACCACACCTACCTATAAAAAAAGAAACATTGTAACTTTGGGGAAAAAACCCATAAACTCTTTAGTTTATATTTGTGTTTGTAACTAAGCCTTAATTGACACAGGCTAGGATTTTCAAAAGAGCCTAGGAAAGTTTCAATGGGTTCTGGGCATAGAACTTCCTTAGGCCCTTTTGAAATCCCAGCTTGAAATCTTAAAACAAGTAGTACAAAGAGCAGCTCATACTAGGGTGACCAGATAGCAAGTGTGAAAAATCGGGACGGGGGTGGGGGGGTAATAGGAGCCTATATAAGCAAAAGCCCCAAAAATCAGGACTGTCCCTATAAAATCAGGACATCTGGTCACCCTAGCTCATACTACCAATCTGTGAAGCACAAGGTAAGAAAAAGATAAGTATCTAAACACACTTATGTTATTTAAAAAGAAAATCCTAAATCCACACAACAAACATGACTAGCCAATGTAGCATAGATGCTACACTGACAGTCAAATTCATGACAACACTATTTTTTGTAACAGTGGAGCAGCTAGTGTCTAAAGACCAGCCATTGTCAGAGAAGACCCAGTAGAGATGCATGTGAAAGTCATAAGCTATGGTGAACCCCCTTAACAGCCAACAGCTATGGCAACCAGAGGCCACTAGGTGGAAGTAGATGCCTCGCCTACGCAAGATCTTGCATTGTTACAGTTGTCCTTCGCTTACACAAGAATTGTGTTTTTCAGCTGAGATAGCTATCCTAAACCAGTTTTTACTGACCAGATAGCAGACATCCGAGGTCTAGCATGCACCAATCAAATGTTAACACACCAGGACTGTGTCTAAGTGTGTATAAAAGACCTGTAATTTCTGTGTTAATTGGAGTCCTGTCACTTGGCACAGACTTCCCTTATTCTGCAGAATAAAGTAATTTTCTTTCCTTATCCCTGTCTGGCTGTTATTGGCTCTCAGCTAGGCGGACCCGATATTTCGGTAACAGTTTTTGGCGACCACGAAGGGACCTCCTAGCTCAGACATTGGACTCCGGACGGCTGCGGCGAACTAGGAGCGGCGCCAACGGGGTGCTTAGCCCTTCTTTCTGACTTCACCGCAGCCCCTGGGGTTCGTGCTCCGATAAGGTGAGTCCTAATAGGATAAGGAAACACTATCTGTTCTGGTTAACTGGTTAATATTTTCTGTCTCATACACTTGGGTGTTGGGTGTGTGGGCGGGACTGAGCCTCTCATTCATAATTCCTCAGAGTGGAAGCCATAGCGTGCGATGAAGCGCTGAGGTTGAATTGAGATCCTTCTGTCCCGTCCCCTGTAGCAGTCAGTGAGAGTAGGGAAATCTGTACTCGTTTTTCTTGTTGTTGTCGTTAGATCGTAATTCCCTCTGTTTAATTCTCTGTTTGAGTGTCAAGAGAAAGATGGGTGGATCTCAGAGAAAACCCTCTAAGAATAGTCCTTTGAATTATATGTTAAGTAAATGGCCACTGCCAGGTGTTCAAAGAGGGATGTCAAGGAAACGCTTTTTACAACTTTGCACTCAGGGTTGGCCAGCCCTGGGAACTGATTGGCCGAGTACGGCTCCTTTGACATTCCAACTTACTAAACTCCATTGCGCCTGGCATATTAAATAATAAGACTAAAGTATTATATAATGCTGTAATGTATATGTGTTTATTATTTTTTTTTGGACAAAGGTGTGAGTGGAGAGTGAAGATTTCCTTTGTAGGTTAAAAGAAGCTGAGAAGGAAAAAAAAGGAACAGAACGAGTTAATTGTAAGTAGGAAGCTCAGTCCAAAAAAAAAAAAAAAAAAAAAAAGAAGAAGATAAGACACTGCTCACCACTAAGGCTAGGTCTACACTAACCCCCCCCCCCCCCCCCGTCGAACTAAGATACGCAACTTCAGCTACGTTAATAACGTAGCTGAAGTCGAAGTCTCTTAGTTCGAACTTACCTGTGGTCCACACGTGGTGCGCAGGCTCCCCCGTCGACTCCGCCTGCTCCGTTCGCAGAGCAGGATTACCGGCGTCGACGGGGGAGCACTTCCTGGTTCGATTTATCGCGTCTAGACAAGACGCGATAAATCGAACCCAGAAGATCGATTGGACTCCTCCAACGCGACGGGTAAGTATAGACATACCCTAAGACCTGGCTGGCGGCCAAGAAGAAGGGGGGCTTAAGTGCCCAAGAAGCTGTAAAATCTACAAATCACTGCCAGGCATTAATGAGACGTGCCTTTATAACTCTCATCAATCTGACCCAATGGAATCCGAACAATCCAACCAACATGAGGGAGCTAAAAATTTTTTTTAGACTATATTCTAACAGGTATAAAACAAGCAGGGGAACGAACTCTAGACTGGTCAAAGGTCCATAATACTGTGCAGGGGAAAGAAGAGCACCCTTCCGACTTTTATGAGAGACTTTAAGCATTTTGTATTTATACTAACATAGACCCCAAGGCCGCGGACACACAGTCCACGGTCCGGCTTATTTTTATCTCTCAGTCAGCCCCGGACATCAAGAAGCGATTGCAGCGTCTCGAGGGAGCAGAAGGAAAGTCCCTGGAAGAGCTGGTAAGCGTGGCTACCTGTGTATATCACACAAGGGAAAATATCCAAGAGACCAAGCAGGTGAGAATGCTGGCAGCCCTTGTAAATGCTGGAAATAGAAATGAGAAACAAGGAGGGTGGAGGGGACCCCCCAAGTGGCAACCTAAAATGGAAAAGGGGGGGCCCCAAGTCGCGCCAATGATATGTGTAACTATTGTAAGCAGCTCGGTCACTGGAAGAGGGAGTGTCCAAACCGACGTACCGGGAGACAGCCCCGCCGGCCAGACCGACCGCAGCAACAAATGGCTGTGGAAAGAACAGAAGCCGTTGATAGTGAGGAATGACGGCGACCAGGGGGTCCTCTTGTCACCTATTCAAATGATTTTACTACTTATGTTTGTTCCTCCAGCGACCCCCAGGTTTATCTAACTTTGGGAGGAACTGTTTATTCTTGCCTTTTGGATCAAGGGAGCTGCACTTTCTACTGTTACTACCAAGCCAAAGAAGGGGAGCCCATTCCGGTAATGGGTATTGGCGGAAAGCCATTTGACTGTTCTGTATTACAGGAGGCTACTGTAGAAATCTCTGATATCTCTGTCTCCCATGCATTTTTGCTAGCACCAGACTCTCCGGTTAATCTCTTGGGCAGAGATCTGTTATGTAAACTACGTGCTCAGATTTTCTTTTCACATGATAAAATCATTGTCTGGTTACCTCAACGCCAACTTCCCCAACTATGTGCTGCGTTGACCCAGGCTTCGGAGGACCAGATCCTGCCTATGGGCCCGATGAACATACCCGAGCGACTCAGACAGGAGGTGAAAGCCTCCCTATGGGGCACTTCAAAAGCAGATTTGGGAATTCTACAGACAGATCCAGTAAAAATAACCCTGAGAGCAGGCATTGAAATTCCTTGGATTCGTCAGTATCCCATCTCCCGAGAAGCCTTGTTTGGCCTTCAAGAACTTATCAGCACATTCCTACGGTTGGGAGCGTTAGTTCACACCAAATCTCCTTTCAATACTCCCATCCTGCCAGTAAGAAAACCTGACATGGATCCAGATGAAAAACCAGTATACTGATGTCATAAATATGAAGGGAAGGGGGAGAGGGTCTGATGCAGTACTATAAAATCCTCTTTCCAGTAAAGGGTTAAGAAATGCAGGTAGCCAGACTGACACCTGACCTGGCTGGCATCTGACCAATAAGGGGACAAGATACTTTCAAACTTTGGGAGGGGGGACGGTTTTAGTGGGTGTCTTTGTCTGAGAGAGAGTGATCTTGGAAGACAGAAGGAACCTACAGAAAATCAAACCTCCCTTTTCTGAAGTAAGTTTAGATAGCATAGCGTATAGATTTCTGTTTATTTTTGCTTGGTGTATCCCCTGTGTTAGAAAGGGCAAGGGAACGGGGGTATTCATGGTTTTCTGTAACGTTAAGGTTTTATCCAGAGGGGGAAATCTCTCTGAGTTTGGAAATATAGTGCCCTGTGAAATAGTTACCATCCTGATTTTACAGAGATGATTTTACCTTCTTTATTTTTAATAAAATCCTTCTTTTAAGAAGTTGACTGTTTTCTATGGTGTTAAAACCCAGGGGGTGGGTTTTTAGATCACTGTGTAACCAATTGGTTGGGAGATTGTTCTCAAGCTTCCCCAGGAAAGGGGGTGTACGGCTTGAGGGGACATTTTGGGGGGGGGGGGGGGAGGGAAGTTCAAGTGATTCCTTTCCTGGATTCCTGTTAGACATTTGATGGTGGCAGCAAGAAGCATTTCTCGGGGTGGAGGGAATTTTGTACCTTGGGGGGTTTACCCTAAGCTGGTAAAAATAAGCTTAGGGGCTCTGAATGCGGGTCCCCACGTCTTTACCCTAGAGTTTAGAGTGGGGAGGGAACCCTGACATGGTGGCAGAGCGGTGGGATATATTGAACCAGAGAGTTTTTTGAACCAGACACAGGGAATTTACAATTTTTTTTCTCTTCTCTCTAGCTCTTCCCTGTAGCTGCTGGAAGCAGGGAGGGGGGAGGGGTTAAGCTGCTAGGAGCTAGAGTATCTACATATGAAAGCAAGTAGTTAACCCCTACAGGGAATACCCAAGCAAGGTTTTTTTTCTTTTCTAACTCTATCGGGTTAAGACAGATTAAAAACAGAAAGGCTAAGATGACTGCCAGTGAAGCAGCTATTAAACTTGAGATAGCCCGGCTACAAGCTGATGATGAGGAGAAGAAACATGCAAGACTGCTACAACTTAAACAGATGGAGATGGAAGAGAAAGAAAGAGAGAGGACGCATGCTGAGGAGGAGAAGGAGAGAGAGAGAGGAAGCATGCTGAGGAGGAGAGGAAGTATGCTATGGAGGAGAAGGAGAGAGAGAGAGGAAGTATGCTATGGAGGAGAAGGAGAGAGAGAGAGGAAGCATGCTGAGGAGGAGAAGGAGAGAGAGAGGAAGCATGCTGAGGAGGAGAAAGAAAGAGAGAGGAAGCATGTTGAGGAGGAGAAAGAGAGAGAGGAAGCATGCCCTGGAGATGGAGAAGACCAGGGCGGAACAGAATCTACCGGATAACAATAATAATACTTCCCCAACAACCCACAAATGGGAGCAACTATGTCCACCGTATGATGAATCCCGTGATATTGCTGAATATTTTCTCACCTTTGAGAGACTATGCAATCTCCATCACATTCCTGATGATCACAAAATGACCCTATTGGTAGCAAAGTTGACTGGAAGTGCTCTGGACATATTCAATGACATGTCTGTTGATGAGGCTTCTGACTATGAGAAATTCAAGGATTTGGTTTTAAAACAATTTCAAGTTACACCTGAAACTTACCGAGTAAAATTTCGAACCCTTATCCGAGGGCCTGGACTAAGTAATGTAGCTTATGTAAACCGGATAAAGGAGCTGTTAAAAAAATGGGTCAAGGGAAGGAATGTTACTAGCTTTGAAGGAGTGTGTGATTTGATGGCTCAGGAACAATTCCTGAATATGTCCAAGGATGATATAAGACAGTGTTTATGGGATAAGAAAATGGACTCAGCAGACAGCCTTGCTGCTTATGCTGATCAATACGAACAGTCCCAGATCAGCAGAGGGGCAAGGAAATTTGGCACACAAGGGGTGCAGGAAGCAGAGAGGAACAACCCTGGTCATAGTTTGGGGAGATACCAGAAAGGAAAACCCGAGACCACATCCCCTCACCAGGAGCAGCCCAAGGCCCCACAAGGAAAAACCCAGACCCCTTATTGCCCCACCACCCCATTCTCCAGCAACCCACCTCACCCCACTGACCAGTCAGCTGGGCGATGTTTCAAATGTAACGAATTGGGGCATGTGAAGGCCAACTGCCCCAAGAACCCCAACAGAATACAGTTCATTGCACCGGGGTCACACCAAAGGTCCTCAGGCCCAGATGCCTCCCAGATACCCTTGGAATGAAGGGAAATGGTCAGTGTGGGCAGAAAAAAGGTTACAGCGTGGAGGGACACCGGAGCACAAGTGTCGGCTATCCACAAATCCTTAGTGGACCCCAGCTTAATCAACCCAGAGGCACAAGTGACAATTCAACCCTTCAAGTCCAACTCTTAATTTACCTACAGCCGTGTTGCCTGTCCAGTACAAGGGCTGGTCAGGAAATTGGACTTTTGCAGTCTATGATGATTATCCAATTCCCATGTTGCTGGGGGAAGACTTGACCAATTGTGTGAAGCTAGCCAAGAGGGTGGGAATGGTCACCCGCAGCCAGGCTAAGCAAGCTGTCACACCTAGCTCTGTTCCTGAGACTTCCACCGGAACCCCATCTGTACTACCAGAGACCCGGATAGAGGTGGTGGAACCGGATACCCTGCCAACGACTGCAACAGCCGTCGTAGATCCAATCACAGAAACCCGACCCAAGCCAGTCTCGGAACTGGAACAGACGAAACAACCAGCACCAGAACCATTGCCAGCACTGAGTCCAGCGCTTGCAACCCCATCTACCGTGCCAACACCCAAGGGCACCACCGAGCCTGCAATGGCAGCAGCAGCCGATAACTCAATACAAGAGGCTCAGCCAGAGCCTGAATTACCACATTGTGCACCAGCGGAGAGTGGTTCACAGTCAACGGAAACAACCCCATCACCTACATCGCTTCCAGAGGGACCCAGCCCAGGTCTACAACCCAGTGAGGAACTGATGTCTCCAGCATCTAGGGAACAGTTCCAAGCCGAGCAGGAAGCAGATGAAAGCCTACAGAGAGCTTGGACAGTGGGACGGAGCACCCCACTGCCTCTCAGCTCTTCTAATCGATCCCGGTTTGTTATAGAAAAAGGCCTTTTATATAAGGAGACTCTTTCTGGTGGACACCAGGAAGACTGACGTCCTCAGAGACAGTTAGTGGTTCCGACTAAGTACCGGCTAAAGCTCTTGAGCTTAGTCCATGATCATCCTAGTGGTCATGCTGGGGTGAACAGAACCAAAGACCATTTGGGGAGGTCATTCCACTGGGAGGGAATGGGCAAGGATGTTTCTACCTATGTCCGGTCTTGTGAGGTGTGCCAAAGAGTGGGAAAACCCCAAGACCAGGTCAAAGCCCCTCTCCAGCCACTCCCCATAATTGAAGTTCCATTTCAGCGGGTAGCTGTGGATATTCTGGGTCCTTTTCTGAAAAAGACACCCAGAGGAAAGCAGTACATACTGACTTTCATGGATTTTGCCACCCGATGGCCAGAAGCAGTAGCTCTGAGCAACACCCGGGCTAAAAGTGTATGCCAGGCATTAACAGAGATTTTTGCCAGGGTAGGTTGGCCCGCCGACATCCTTACTGATTCGGGAACTAATTTCCTGGCAGGGAGCATGAAAAGCCTGTGGGAAGCTCATGGGGTGAACCACTTGGTTGCCACCATCAAACAAATGGTCTGGTGGAGAAATTTAATGGAACTTTGGGAGCCATGATACGTAAATTCGTAACCCAGCACTCCAACGATTGGGACCTAGTGTTACAGCAGTTGCTCTTTGCCTACAGGGCTGTACCACATCCCAGTTTAGGGTTTTCACCATTTGAACTTGTGTATGGCCGCGAGGTTAAAGGGCCATTACAGCTGGTGAAACAGCAATGGGAGGGGTTTACGCCGTCTTTGGGAACTAACATTCTGGACTTTGTAAGCAACCTACAAAACACCCTCCGAGACTCTTTAGCCCTTGCTAGAGAAAACCTAAAAGGGGCTCAAGAAGAGCAAAAGGCCTGGTATGATAACCATGCCAGAAAGCGTTCCTTTAAAGTAGGGGACCAAGTCATGGTCTTGAAGGCGCTCCGGGCCCATAAAATGGAAGCGTCATGGGAAGGGCCATTTACGGTCCAAGAACGCCTGGGAGCTGTGAACTATCTCATAGCATTCCCCACCACAACTCTCAAGCCTAAAGTGTACCATGTTAATTCTCTAAAGCCTTTTTTCCCCCCGAGAATTGAAGGTTTGTCAGTTTACTGCCCAGGGAGCAGAAGACGCTGAGTGGCCTGAAGGTGTCTACTATGAAGGGAAACATGATGGTGGCATGGAAGAGGTGAACCTCTCAATGACCCTCGGATGTATGCAGCGCCAGCAAATCCAGGAGCTGTGCACTAAATTCTCACCGATGTTCTCAGCCACCCCAGGACTGACCGAACGGGCATACCACTCCATTGACACAGGTAATGCCCACCCAATTAGAGCCCGACCTTACCGAGTGGCTCCTCACGCCAAAACTGCTATAGAACAAGAGGTTCAAGACATGCTACAGATGGGTATAATCCGTCCCTCTAGCAGTGCATGGGCCTCTCCCGTGGTTCTAGTCCCCAAACCAGATGGGGAAATACACTTTTGCATGGACTACCGTACGCTAAATGCTGTGACTTGCCCAGACAACTATCCAATGCCTCGCACAGATGAACTATTGGAGAAACTGGGACGTGCCCAGTTCATCTCCACCTTAGACTTAACCAAGGGGTACTGGCAGGTGCCGCTAGATGAATCCGCCAAGGAAAAGTCAGCCTTCATCACCCATGTCGGGCTGTATGAATTTAATGTACTCCCTTTCGGGCTGCGGAATGTACCTGCCACATTCCAGAAACTGGTAGATAGTCTCCTAGCGGGATTGGGAGAATCGGCAGTTGCCTATCTTGACGATGTGGCCATATTTTCTGACTCATGGGCCGAACACCTGGAGCATCTCCAGAAGGTCTTCGAGCGCATACGAGAGGCAGGACTAACTGTTAAGGCTAAAAAGTGTCAAATAGGCCTCAACAGAGTGACTTACCTTGGACACCAGGTGGGTCAAGGAACTATTAACCCCCTACAGGCCAAGGTGGAGGCTATCCAAAAGTAGCCTGTCCCAAAGTCAAAGAAACAGGTCCAATCTTCCTTAGGCTTGGCCGGATATTACAGGCGATTTGTGCCGCACTACAGCCAAATTGCCGCCCCTCTAACTGACCTAACCAGAAAGAACCAGCCAAATGCGGTTCAGTGGACTGATGAGTGTCGGAAGGCCTTTAATCAGCTTAAAGCAACACTCATGTCTGACCCTGTGCTAAGGGCCCCGGACTTTGATAAACCGTTCCTAGTAACCACAGATGCGTCCGAGCGTGGTGTGGGAGCAGTCTTAATGCAGGAAGGACCAGATCAAGAATTCCATCCTGGCGTGTTTGTCAGCAAGAAGCTGTCTGAGAGGGAAAGCCACTGGTCAATCAGTGAGAAGGAATGTTACGCCATTGTCTACGCTCTGGAAAAGCTACGCCCATACGTTTGGGGACAGCGTTTCCACCTGCAAACTGACCATGCTGCACTAAAGTGGCTTAATACCGCCAAGGGAAATAACAAAAACTCCTTTGATGGAGTTTAGCTCTCCAAGATTTTGATTTTGAAATACAACACATTTCAGGAGCTTCTAACAAAGTGGCTGATGCACTCTCCCGTGAAAGTTTCCCCGAACCAACTGGTTAAAATCGTCCTTGCAATGTGGACAACATTGTTAGTCTTTATCCAGTTATTAGTATATTTGGAGATTCATGTGTCTTATTACTTTGTTTTATTTTAAAGCTCCAGGAAGAAATCACAGCCAGTGTTTCACACTATCGGTGATTTGGGGGGCGTGTCATAAATATGAAGGGAAGGGGGAGAGGGTCTGATGCAGTGCTATAAAATCCTCTTTCCAGTAAAGGGTTAAGAAATGCAGGTAGCCAGACTGACACCTGACCTGGCTGGCATCTGACCAATAAGGGGACAAGATACTTTCAAACTTTGGGAGGGGGGACGGTTTTAGTGGGTGTCTTTGTCTGAGAGAGAGTGATCTTGGAAGACAGAAGGAACCTACAGAAAATCAAACCTCCCTTTTCTGAAGTAAGTTTAGATAGCATAGCGTATAGATTTCTGTTTATTTTTGCTTGGTGTATCCCCTGTGTTAGAAAGGGCAAGGGAACGGGGGTATTCATGGTTTTCTGTAACGTTAAGGTTTTATCCAGAGGGGGAAATCTCTCTGAGTTTGGAAATATAGTGCCCTGTGAAATAGTTACCATCCTGATTTTACAGAGATGATTTTACCTTCTTTATTTTTAATAAAATCCTTCTTTTAAGAAGTTGACTGTTTTCTATGGTGTTAAAACCCAGGGGGTGGGTTTTTAGATCACTGTGTAACCAATTGGTTGGGAGATTGTTCTCAAGCTTCCCCAGGAAAGGGGGTGTACGGCTTGAGGGGACATTTTGGGGGGGGGGAGAGGGAAGTTCAAGTGATTCCTTTCCTGGATTCCTGTTAGACATTTGATGGTGGCAGCAAGAAGCATTTCTCGGGGTGGAGGGAATTTTGTACCTTGGGGGGTTTACCCTAAGATGGTAAAAATAAGCTTAGGGGCTCTGAATGCGGGTCCCCACATCTTTACCCTAGAGTTTAGAGTGGGGAGGGAACCCTGACAACTGATTTGTCCAAGATTTACGTGCAGTAAATAAGGTGGTACAAGCAAAACACAATGTGGTACCTAATCCTTATACGATCCTGACTTCCATTCCAGCAGGTACCGTTTGCTATTCTGTGATAGATTTGTGTAATCCCTTTTTCAATATTCCTCTAGATCAAGACAGCTGGGACATTTTTGCATTTACATGGACAGATCCAGAGACCGGGAGAGCAGAACAGCTGACCTGAACTCGTCTTCAAGTAGTGCAACATCCAAAAAACCCCGAGCACATCTTTCAGATGTGCCCATTCCAAATGCTGAGCTGGAACTGTACACAGATGGCTCTGCATGGGTCGTGGAGGGCCAACGGATATCTGGATTTGCAGTAACTACTCAGTTTGAGGTATTACAGTCTGCGCCTCTGGGACCCTCCACCTCAGCCCAGGCGGCAGAATTGATAGCCCTCACCCGAGCATGTGAGTTGGCAGCAGGTCAGTCTGTAAACATTTATACTGACTTGAAATATGCCTTTGGCGTTTGCCATGCCACAGGCTAACTTTGGGCAGAGCCTGATGGGAGAAGAGCCTTGCCCAGAGCTGCTTTGTGGCCTGCCCTACTTAAATTACACCAAGAAACACATGGTGGAGTAGAGGCCATGGCTGCTACTATAAATAGACTTTGGCCTGCCCTACTTAAATTACACCAAGAAACACATGGTGGAGTAGAGGCCATGGCTGCTACTATAAATAGACTGGGGTATTCTAGGAAGCTAAACGAGTTCTTGCTACCTGTGACATTTGTGCAAAATTCAATCCAAGGGGGGGAACCGAAAGGCCCCCCCCCCGCCCCGGTGCAAGGTTATGGCATACACGCCCTTTGAACAGCTCCAAATTGACTACTCAGAAATGCCTAAGTGCCAAGGCTACCAGTACCTTCTTGTGATTGTGATTGTGTGCCAACTGACCGGCTGGACCGAAGCATTTCCAACCAGACGAGCAACTGCCTTGGAAGTAGGAAAGACTTTACTAAACCAAGTCATTCCTAGGTTTGGGCCTCCTAGGTCTATTGACTCTGATCAAGGAACACACTTCACTGCCCAAGTTATTCAATACATTGCTAAGGCCCTAGGTATTTCCTGGCTTCTACACACCCCTTGGAGACCACCATCATCTGGACAAGTGGAAAGAATGAACCAAACCTTAAAACTTAAACTCTCCAAACTGTGTGCACAGACTGGGTTAAAATGGCTTCAGGCCCTGCCTCTGGCCCTCTTGGCAGTCCGCACTGCCCCTAGGGGCAGACTTTCTCTCTCACCTTTTGAACTTTTATTTGGCAGGCCATACACCGGATTTGCTGAGCCAGGACCTGTGACTGATTTGGCTACTTGGGGTGACGAGGAGCTGACCAGATGTGTTATTTCCCTCCAAACCACTCATGTCTCTCCACAAGTATGCAGCTCAATTTCAGTCCCTACCCGCTGATGTGCCTGCTCACCGGATCAAGCCAGGGGATTGGGTCTATGTAAAAGAGTGGAAACACAAACCTCTCCAACCCCGGTGGGCGGGCCCTTTCCAAATCCTTCTTACTTCCCATACTGCCATTCGAGTGAGGGAACGAGACACTTGGATTCACCACACCTGAGTCAAGCGAGCCCCTAGGCCGGGGCCAGAAGCAGACAACTCCGGACTTCAAGGGAGCCCCGCCAGCTCTTCCCACCGCGACCCAGAAGAGCCAGAAGCAGACGATACTTGGAAAGCTGAACCTCTGGAAGGACTGAAACTCTTGTTCAGACGGACTAAATCCTGAGACTGTATAATTATGAATTCGCAGCCAGTGATACAGTGGCTACTTTTTTTGATTTTTCCCTTTCTACATGCCAACCCCCACCCAGCGGCCAGGTCCCTGCAACGACTGGCCACATTGGGACACTTATCTGATTGCTGGCTGTGTCACCATACCCGTTCTGAAGAAGGAATAGGGCTATGGGCTATACCTGCAAACCTCTCTGAAGTACTTTCCATACAGGTAGTACGGAAAACTGAATGGGTGTGGGTTGGGAAATACCATTACAATAACTATGGGAAAACGTCAGAGATTTGGCATTATTCCTGGGCGGCAAGGGGGGTCCCTCTCTTTGATATCCTTGGAATTGGATTTAAATCGCCCCTTTGTTTTGAGAATGATCAAGGAACTGGGAGGGAAGTGGGTTATCTCCCCCCTGAGGCCTGTACCCAAACTCTTCAGTTTGATATTAGAAATGGGACCCTTTACCCCTTAAACAATTTTTAAAAAAAAACCAACCCAGAACTCACCTTGCCTTCAGCAAGGGGCTTTAATTGTAAAATCAACAGGCATGCGTTATCAGGGGCAATGGCTTCCGTCATTCCGCCCATTAGGCCCCATAAATGAAACACATGCATACTATATGGATGTTCACTCTGGCATTCTGTTGCCTCACTCATCTCTCGAAAGGATTTCTGGTTGCCCAAAACACCTGGGAACACTTATAGGTTTCATATCTACCTTATTTGCTGTTACCTACTGTGGGGGCATCCGGAATAATACCCATGCCCTAGGACACTTAAATGTGTCCCATTGGAGGTGTCAAGACTGAATACTGGGTAACTCTAAGCACCGGGATATTCATTGAGTTGCAGAAAGTACCCTTACCCTTTACTTAGAGACCCGCGGCTTGTATTTCATCTGTGGTCACAGTGCCTACAAAGCCCTCCCCCCAGGTTGGCGGGGTCGATGTGGTGTGGCCCGAGTAATACCAGATGTCCAAATAAATAAAACATTAGACTCAAGTCAGATCCTTAACCTGGGAAGCTATTCTCATAGGCTCTTCAAACCCCCCATAAGGACTTGAACAAAGTGTGCCGAGAATCCCCTCATGGTCAGGCAAACGGGGTTTCATTCCTTTGTTCGAGCGCTCATTCCTGGGTTGGGAGTAGCAGAGCTAGAAAAGGCGGTTGTAAATATTTCTGCTGAATTAGAGAAAATAGCTAATGCCTCCATAGATGTTTTTCAAAAGTTACAAGGAGAAGTTGATGAAATAGCAAAGGTGACATTGCAAAATAGACGTGTGTTAGATGCTATGAATGCTGAATTGGGGGGTGCTTGTGCTCGCATTGGGGAAAAATGTTGTTTTATGTTAATCACTCTGGCTTAATTGAGAAGGATTTACAAGCTATTAAGAATGCTGCTGTTGTTTTTTACGCTGTATCCCTCGATCATACCTTTAGTTTTGAGGATCTCCTCCCAGACCTTGGGTCATGGTTTACAGGACTTTTCCGAACAATTGTTAAGTGGATTATTTTCCTTCTTTTCTTTCTATGTGTTATTTGGGTAACGTTACAATGTGCAAGATGTCTGTGTTCTGCCGTCACCAAAAGCTCTGTTACCCGAGGGAAAACCCAGTATCTGTCCCTTCAACTTGATCGTAAACTGCGGAACGGGCCTGACAATTAAAGTTTTGTCAGGCCCGAGGGGAGACTGTGAAAGTCATAAAGTATGGTGAATCCCCTTAACAGCCAGCAGCTATGGCAACCAGAGGCCACTAGGTGGAAGTAGATGCCTCGCCTAGGCAAGACCTTGCATTTTTACAGTTGTCCTTCGCTTACACAAGAATTGTGTTTTTCAGCTGAGATAGCTATCCTAAACCAGTTTTTACTGACCAGATAGCAGACATCCGAGGTCTAGCATGCACCAATCAAATGTTAACACACCAGGGCTTTGTCTAAGTGTGTATTAAAGACCTGTAATTTCTGTGTTAATTGGAGTCCTGTCACTTGGCACAGACTTCCCTTATTCTGCAGAATAGAGTAATTTTCTTTCCTTATCCCTGTCTGGCTGTTACTTGCTCTCAGCTAGGCGGACCCGATATTTCGGTAACATGCATGAGGAGGCCACTGCATGTCAGGAGCGTTTTCTGGTACGATGCTCTCTCTATATCCATATAGACAATTTGACAATGGCACTTTGAAGTTCTCAGAACGCCGCCAATTAGCTTAATTAAACATGCATTTGACAGTGTAAATTAAAAGAGAGCAAAAGTGGAAAGGAGGAAGAAACAGGAATGGAGGAATAGAAATATAAATACCAATTTTCCACCTTAAGAGGAAATTGGCATCAAATAAACTGAAAATCTGCAAGCAGACTCTGGGAGTGCTGAGAACAACAAACCAATAACGTAATATACCCCAACCCTAACTCTTGTTGGACTAGATGTGGCGGGTGGATTAGATGACCTCCTGAGGTCTCTTCCAACCCTAATCTTCTATGAAAAGATACAGACTGTTTAACAACTCTACGAATTCGGCAATCCCTCGAATTTATTTCCTCGGGGGCAATGTGGATCTTCTTCCCATCACCGATTTGAAGCTAGCTTGCTGGAGGGGTTTGATACCAAACGACAGTACAAGCGTGTCACTATCACCCCCGCAGCGGGAGCGTGCACTGCACCGCAATGCAGACCCCGGCAGACCGCGCACGGCCCGGTCGTTAGGATCCCTGGCCCGTTACGATTACAGCGGGCTACGAGCCAGGTCCCCTTCCGCAGCACGTCTGGGGGCGGGGAAGGGAAGGCTCCGAAACCACCGAGCACGGGGGAGGCGAGCCCCGCCGCGACTCACCGCGAGCCCCAGGCAGAGGCGGCGGCAGCAGCAGCAGCAGCAGGGCAAGGAGCCCCCGGGCGCCGGGCGGGCAGCGCGGAGCCAAGACCATGGCGGCGGTGGCGGGCACTCGCGGGGCGAAGGCTGCGGAGCGTCTGCTGCAGCCCGGGAGCCGCCACAGCTCAGAGGTAAGGGGGCGGGGTCTCAGCCGGGCGGGGCGGGGCTGGTGTCATTGCTGGGCATCCACGTGCTGTCCGGGTAGCGGGGGGAGGGGGGGGCGCTCGCTTGGCCGGGGTCAGCGGTCGCCCCCGGGGTCACTCAGCGCCCAGCCAGCATCGTGGGAGACGCGCGGCCGTGAGCCCGTTACACGGAGCGAGGGCAGCGGCTCGTGGGCTCCGCGGGCGGCGCGTCTGACCTGCGCCGGCTGTTGGAGCGTCCCGTCCCTCTCGCCCCTTTTACCCGCCTCCAGCCCCCGGACCCCACACAACCCCGCAGTGCCGCCGGGCCGCCTCCGGGCTCGGCGGGGGGTGGGCTCGGCGGCGTGAGAACAAGCGACGTGCCCAGCCGGCCGCGGGTTTCCCCACGCGGAGCACAACAGCCTCCCCAGTCTCCGCAACCAGCTGGGTCCCCCGCGGGGTTCCGCCCTCTAGTCCAGAGACCAACGTGTGTCGGGGCTGGGTCAATCCTCTCGCTCTCTCCCCACCCAGTGCCACTGCCCACGAACCGCGTTAGAGCCAAAGGAGCATCCTAAGGGGGGAGTCGGAATAAAGCCACTTGCCACGGGGCGTGTCCGTGTTGAGGTCCATAAGGGGGCAATCTAGCAGCACCACTGAAATAGGAGGCAGGTCTTTTCTATAGTCAGTCACTTGGAGGATACATCGCTCTACAAACATTCCTGGATCAGCTAAGTGGAAGAAAGTTGTTACCAAGGTATGTAAAAATCAAACACACACATTGCTCTTGGGTTCTGGGGAATTCAACCCTCAAGGTATACCAATCCTGAGCTCATGGGAGAGGGGGTAGGACTGGTCTCTAGCAAACGGTCTGAATACTGATGCGTTTTCCCCAGAATCACATTCACCCCAGAAAGGTTAAAGATGTTACCAATCCTCTGCCCCAACAATCGTACCTTGTTCTGAAGAAGCTGTTTCTGCGTCACTGCAAACTGTCTGCATCCAGAGGCACCCAAAGGGAAACTCTTGCCCTTGCTAAACCTGTTGGCAACCATTGGCAACCAGAAGAGTGTAACCTAATAATTTAGTTGGAAAATCGTTGGACTGGTGGGTTTACTGAGCAGACTACAAAAGGGTGCCAGGGGGAACTGCAACAGCATGTCAAGGGGGACTGCAACAGCATGTCAAGGGGTAACCTCACCACTAGTGGGGCCTCCTCTAAGCCATCACAGGTATTAGCTGTGGCCAGGTATTGTACCTTCCTATAGCAGGGTCTCATATCATCCTCTCACTCCTGGGAGGTTTTTATACCAGGAACCCCGGCCTCTTTTTCATGAGTCGGCCTTCTGACCAAGTCACCATATGTTCCCCCCCCCATCTGGGTTTGCAAACTCTCTCAGGATAGATGGGCTCAGGCAGTCTGACCACTCACTTCCCAGCTCATACCACTGCCTCAGGCCAACCCTCTATTCCAGTGCCTGGCTCAGAGGCTCTCTCATCCACAGCCAAGGTTTGACCTACTCCAGACCTTGTTGCTTTTCCTCTGAACCTTACCTACCTCTCCCCCTTTTCTGGGCTCACCAAGCCACACACCCTTCTCCCCCAGAGTAACCATAAATTACTGGCATCTAGTTCCCAATAAAACATCTCTTCTTCTAGGAAGCAACTCAAAACTCTTTCCTTCTAACCCCTTCTGTTGCCAGCTTCCTGGTTTATATAAACCCCACTTGTTCCTGCCCAGTTGAGCTTGATCTACTTAAATTCCAGTCTCCTCCAGGTGCAGACTGGGGAGTTAATTGGCCGCATTAGCCATTTTAACCCCTCCAGGCCTTGTGTGAGGGCAAATACAGCTGAAAATATTTATTGAAATGACTACTTTCCCTTTTGTTTCTGGGGAATTCAACAGTTGACACCAGTAAGGAGCTCCTGGGTGAAAAGAGGGGCATGAGTGACAGTTAACAAAAAAGCTGAATACCACTGTGTTTTCCTCAGTGTGTTTTCCTCAGGCTCTGGGTATCCTTTCTAAGGTAAAGGAGGCCCTTAGCCCAGCGGCCTGTTCCTCATCCCAAACAATAGGCCAACACATGAAATCATTCCTCAAGCCTTAAATTAAGCAAGAGTTGTTGACTTTGATGGCTGTTTAGTTATTATTTACATTATTTATTTTAGTCCTTATTTAAAGACTGCAGGATTTGCCCAGAAGATCTTGACTAATGTTTCTATTTTTACTGACTCTCTGCAAAATTAATATAAACGTTGTCACAAAGAGTGAAGACAATAGTATTTTATAACAACCGAAGAGGCTAGGTACTTGACAGATGACTAAGGCCTGGTTTATACTACAAAGTTAGGTTGACATATGCTGAGTTAGGTCGATTTAAAAATGTGTCTACACTGCCGAGTCCCTTCTGCCGACCTAAGTGGCCTGTAACGTTGACTTCTATACTCCACCTTCGTGAGAGGCATTGCGCTTGATTTGACATCCATGGGTCAACATGGGGATAGTGTACACACTGCATTGTGTAATTCAAATGAATTGGCCTCCAGGAGGTGTCCCACAGTACTCTGCTGTGACCGCTTTGGAGAGTACTTTCAATTCCACTGCACATCAGCCAGCTACACAAAAAACAGCCACTTCCCCGTTAAAGCCCCGGGAACTTTAGAATTTTCATTTTCTGTTTGATGAGTGGGAGGGGAGGGGGGTGGTCCCTGGGAGGTGGGAGAGCCCTGTTCCAATCCCTTCGCAGAGAGGGGATTGGAACTGGGATCTCCCACCACCTGGGTGGGTAGCTGGCTGCGGAGGACAAAAGAGTGATTCAGATCTTATTAAAAGTGCTCAGAGGTAGCAAATATTTTCCCCAAAACCCTTCACCTCAGCAGGCACAGAGGAGAAGAGAACTCACAGGTTTGACATCCAAGGTGAACACCCAAACCACTGTGCTATGGAGAACTTCAAGCACTTAGTACTTGCTTGGGCCTAATCAATAGTTAATTAAAGGGGATCAGCTTCAAGGGGGAAAAGCTAAGGGGACATGCTGTTGTAAACTGGCCCAGGGAAGATTTGAACCAGGGTCCCCACCATCTGAGGTACTTCCCTAGCCACTATGCTAGAGTGGACTACTTGCTTTTGACTCTTGCTTTCATTCAATCAATAATTAAAGTGGAACAGCTTCAACAGGAAAGAGTCGAATACCCACTGTTCTAATCCAGCCCACAGATGACTTGAACCAGGGTCCCTAACAACCCAGGATGCTTAACCTAACCGCCATGCTACAGTGAGTACTTAAGGCATACTTGGACCCAATCAGTAGTTAAAGTGGAGCAACTTCAACCAGGAAGACTAAAATAGCCCCACCTGAGAATACCTCAAACTCCAGCACTTAGCACATTCACTTCAGATGTAGAACTCTCCTTAAATCCCTTCTCAGCAAACAGGAGGATTGAACCAAACTCTGATAGTCTGGGCCAGGGAATCTTGGTCTGCAGGCCTGTTAACCTGGCACCATTCAGTAACATAGAATTTAGATTACAATTTTAAGGTGAAAATTTAAGGTTGCCCCTTGAGATATCACACAATTTCATTGATAATAACAAAACTGAATGTAGATCATTAAAGAAAATATCTAGTGAGTAAACAGCTTCATTCAGGCCTCACGAAATACTCTGTTCATGTTAGGCGTACAAAATGTGAACAAGTTTATAAGAAAATATGCCAGAAGTATTTAAGAAATACAGTGGCTGATGTGAACATGTCCAAATACAAAATGATTGGGAGTAGTACTGCTGTGTCTTCTTTACCGTAAAGCTTTAATGACCTTGGTTTTGAGTCAATACTGTTATCTCGTTTGACCTGAGCAGTTAGCCAAAATTTGGGGTCTTGTAGGTTGTTCCAAATGGGAGGAGAAATTGATGAGGGAAGTCTGGTACCTTTGGTGCAATCTTGTTTATTTACAAAGAACGTACAAAGTCCTGTTTCCTTCAACACAGGAGGAAGCAAACGGTGTGCCTTTCCTTTCTCGCAGAACCAAACCTATTTCAGCTAGCAGAGTACCCCCCAAACCTCCATTTTCTAGGCTTTTCTCACCGTTGTGTTACCAACTGATGCTGCTTGTACAACCTGTCTTGTTTTCTGCTCTCTCTCTCTCGCTTTGTACTCGGTTTCTCATACATGTCCATAGACAAAAACAGTATCTAGTAAAGTCCCTTGGTCCAGAACATCAACATTCCTGATGCATAATTCTTCGTTTTCAGCAGTGAGATGTGCTTAACTGCTTCGCAGCTTTCTTAAGTGAAGGGTGGTGGTTAATTCTATAACAGTATAATTTCACAACAACCCAAGCTGAACTAGAAGATCCTTTTGCAGAATCTCATCCCGCAAGGTACTAAGCACTGTCCCCTCCTCTTTGCGGAGGGTGCTCAGCACACTTGCAGGATCCAGCCCTTCAAGAAACATCTACCACCATTTAAAACAAGCAGCTGCTTCTCAGGTGTGCAGTCCCTAAGGAGCCATTTGAACCAAATCCAGCTTTAAAACATGACGTGGAGTGCAGTGAAACAAGCATACACCAAATACACTAACAGAAAATACAGCAATACAATGACCTAGACCAGTGAAATCCTTTTTTCATTTGCAGACCCCTAAATTATTTTGAATGGAGATGCATTCCCCCTTTGGAAATCTTAGTCTGTGGACCCACAGGGTCTGCAGATCACAGGTTGAAAACCTTTGACCTAGACTGACTGGACAGTGAGTATTGACGTAGCTACAACAGACTGGTGGTTGTTCTGTGTTTGTGCTGCACCTCACGCAATGGAGTCCTGGTATACAAATAGAGCTCTTAGGTGCTACTGCAGTACAAATAAAGAACGCAATGTGCGGTAGAGCCAAAAGCAGAGTTGGAAACACCCGCGTCTCTCTACTCTTCCTGTAGTTTAACCACACAAGCATCCTTCCTCAGTCTTATGTTCTCTTTTATCTTTTCCTTCTCTGTGGAACCTGTATTTGAAGGTCTCATCTGCAACCGAATATGGGAGATATTTAAATAGTTACACATTTCAAAACACCTCAAAGGAGAGACACCTTCGATGGGAAATGTGACTCGAAAATCTCAGTCACTGCCCATCCCTCTTCTTAAATATTCCTTCTTGGCCTTTCAGAGAAACCTAATTCCAAAGCTATCAGATTAGAGAGACACTTGAATCATAATAGCCTCGGTGTGGCCCTTGGGACAGAGTGCAAGGCTCATTTCCCCTAACTAGAAATAAGATTGTTTTCACAGTTCCAACATTCTTAACATTTCTTTTTGCTACTTCATTACCAAAAAAGTGAGAGACCCCTAGCCGAGGTCTAGTGCATAGGACCAAAGTGTGGTTTAAAATTAGTATATGGATGGGTCCCTGATCTCCCCCCATTATGTTGGGGGGGAGGGGGGAGAGGGCGGGGAATAGTCTGGACTTAGGGAACTGGGATAGGAAGCATGCATATTCCCTTCCTGATGCCCCCATATTGCTCCAGAGCAGGAGATGCATCCCCAGCAAGAGGCTCTTGTCCCTGTTAGCCTGTGACAAATGCCAGGGATTTCAGTCAGAAGGAATGCACCATAACACCACTTAAGGTGGTGCTTGTTCACACTGTAACAGGAGGCAGGGTCCAGGGGGAAGTTGTGGCTGTGGGTGATGCCAGAGCATTGCTCGCAGCTCAACTGCAGTGGGATCTCCTTCTGAAACCGATCCTGTGGGACCCTGGACAAAAAGGAATTATTCAACAAAATGACATCCCTTTCATATTTGTCAGGAAAAATCCCTGTATCCTAGAAAAGAAAAATGCTTATTTGCAAGAGGAAAAGGACAAATTTTCTTCTGTTCTGCTAGCAGCTAGTGACTGGATCAGGACAGAGGGTTAGATTTCAATATCACTTGTAAATAATCAGTTTACAGTAATAAGTATGGAAAAAGAAAATACTAGAGTCTTCATTCAGTATTTCTTTTATTTAAGAAAAATACATTAAAAAAGATGACACAAATCCCACAAATTTCTTCAGTTAGTTTCACCACCTGTGGAAAGATTTATGCATATTGCTAAACAAAACTCAACATAGTTGTGACTGTAAAAAAGAATATAAACAACATGTTTTAAATTATAAAATAAATTATAATAATGTATTGGATTACAATCACCTCCATCTTACCAGCAAAGAGTGCCATTTCCTGAATTTAAAAAGCTTGTTTTCAGACCTTGTAGGGGTTTTAGGCCCTCTCAGGGGCAGCTGGGGACCAGACCGCCCCGCTATACCGTCAGGGTTTGGGGGAAATTAGCACAGGTAATAGTGAGCCCAGGCCCTTGGACAGGGCGGGGCACAAACAGTTAGGGCTCAGGCCCTCAGGCAGGAGCTGAGCAATCAATAAGTCAGTATGCCCTGGCCTTGGTCAGGGCGGGGCAATAAGCAGTTCACAGCTCAGGCCCTTAAGCAAGGGCTGAGCAATCAACAATCCAGTGGCAAGCCCAGGTCCTGGCTCTGGAGAACCTGGGAGAGGGGGAGACTGCCACCCACACGTTGGGTGGCAGCGGGGGACGCAGGCCCACCCACTCCACTGCGTCCCAGCCCGGGGCCCTAGCAGCGGCAGAAAAACCCGCTGCTGAGTCAGTGGGGATCCTGGCCGCAACACACTGACCTTGGCTCTGGCAGTGCTGCAGCCAGACTAGAGTTGGCTGCCCCTGGGCTACTTCCAGCTTCCTCCTCTCCGGGTACCTGGACCAGCGGGGCGTCCTCCACGAGGTCGCAGACCATCGGCACCTCAGCGTCGCAGGTGGGCGGCAGGCTCGTCGGGGTAGGAGGCCGGCGGCAGGCCTGGCAGCTCGTCGGGGTAGGAGGCCGGCGGCAGGCCTGGCTGGCCCGGCCAATCCTCCAGTCAGCTGCAGGTCGCCGGGGGTCTCCCAGTGGGGAGCTGTACCTCTGGCGTCCAGCCTCTCTGGTGGCTGGCCCCCAACTGCGGTCTGAGGGCCGGCTTTTATACTTCCTGTGCCGCCCCCTGACCCTTGAGGGGCGGGGCCAGGATTCTCCAGGTCCGCCTACTTAGGCGTCTGGGGAGGTTTCTCTCTCTGGGGCAGCTGGGGACCAGACCGCCTCGCTACAGACCTCCAAAGACATTTTTTGATTACTAAAACATAAAATTAATTTAGTCACTAAACCACTGGAGAACTTGCTATGGAGTACACTTTTGATCTCATTGCTACTTCTTATAAAGTGCTAGTTGATTGTAGGGAATGAAACAGGATGCCTTATTTTCAGTAAATTTTATTAAAAACTCAGTGATGAGTATTATGAACATCTCTGGAACCCCATGTAAATTCTCACACTTCAGTCTTAGGGGACTCTTAGGGGAGACACTATATCAAATTTGTAAAAAGAAACCGAAGTTATAGAGCTGGGAACAAAAGGTGGATTTATCTGAAGAGATTCTCACTTCAACAAAAATCTGTAAATGAAGACTAAATCTGAAGAAAGGTCATATCAAGAATCTAAAACATTCTATTTAGAGTCTGGCATCTTTACATTTGGGTTTAAAGACTAACATTACGCACTTCACGATGGAAGCCTGTAAGCAGGCATCTAAACAGGCTCTCTTGCCACCTGCAGCTAAAACTCACAATCCAAACTATACCACACTCAAATGGCTAACATGTTATTTAACAGGTGAAACATTTAGCACTATGGAGAGGCAGAATAAGGATTAGGAGCCAGCTGCGTGTACAGAACAGCAAGTAATTTTGATGCTGCCAACTGCCTTTGCTTGCTTCAGAAACCAGTTTTTAAAGACAAAAGGGATGATCCACTTCCCTTTTTCAGTTTAGATTCAGATTACAAGTCCAGTTCAAAGGAAAAAAGTTGTAGTGAAAGGAACTCTGGTTGCCTGAGAGGGGTCTATTTTCACTACAGAAATTCAGTGCAAATGTATGAAGCTTATTTCCTAACTTTTCCATTCTTTTCTTCCAATATTATGTCTGTTAATTTGTAAGCCATTAGCTAGCACCGACCTTCATCCTGGGGGGAAAAAAAAGTTAAAATCAAAATACTTACATATTTTAGTCTTCTACAGCTTTAGACTATAGGATATTTTAAACTTTTCATATGTTGTACTTTCCAGTACATTCAGGAACAAATATTAGTTTTTGTATTAAAAAGTCAGTAGATGTTAACTTTTTAAATGGAAAAAAAATTACCTGGTGTGTAACAATAGCATACAATAGAAATATAAAGAAAATAAGAAAGAAAGAAATACTTGTGGCACCTTAGAGACTAACAAATTTATTTCAGCACAAGCTTTCGTGGGTTAGAACCCACTTCATCGAATAGAAATATAGTTTCAACTGATTTCATGTTAAAGCAGAGTTTGTAATATTTCCCTAATGATAGAAAAAGTAGAAGAAAACATGCATTATGGCTATAACAGGGGCTAGGGCTAATTAGTAAGCAGAGTTAGTAACTGCAAGGACAAACAATGAAAAACGTTATTTACATAAAAGAACCAAACTATTCCTGGGCCCCCCGTGCCTCCCTCCTCACTATAAAATAAAGCTGAGCTGAGGAATTCCTTTGGAAGTTCCCCCATGTATCAGGAGTGGACATCTACATAGATTTATGTAAACTACATTTTTAAAGAGGGATATCAGTTGCAGTGACTAGTCATATTGAGTATCTATCTTATTTAACAATGGCTAGTGCAAATACCCTGTAAAGTACTAAAGTCCTTATGAAATCAACTTCTGAACCTCTTTGTGATATATATTAAAGAGAGCAAAGCTCTTCAGGGGAGGAAATTGACTAACCCATTTGATGAACTACTAGTGTATGTCCCCATATGGGATAAAATCTTATATTTGCTTATAATCTTTATGGTTTTAGGCATTTATTTTTCACCCAAAGAACACAATACGATTTGCTCCTTCAATCTTAAAATGGACATATGGAAGTAATGAAACAGAGATGACATTTACATGTTAGATATCGGTTGCAACATTTCACATGCAACATTTTAGTTCATGTCAAGAAAGAAAAGGTTAGAAGAAATAAGAACCTGTAGATTATATTCTCAATTTGAATTTAATATTGTATAATTCTACCCTGTTCTCTCAAACAACATTGATCAGAAGACACCATCTACATATTTTTAGGTGGAGGAAGATATTTTTCTATTACAAAATATGCCTTTCAAGACCCAGTTTAGATTTTGTTTCACCCACTGGTAGTTCATTTTTTCTTGGAAATTGGAGCTTCAGGGATCTGGATTTCTAATATAAGAACTAAACAGCAGGAAAGGAGAGAACGCTAATTGAATAAAATATGTTTTCAGAAATAAAAGACAAAAAAATTAACAGCTTCTAAAAGGAGAGCTTTTATAAAACTAGAACTTATAAATTTAGGCTATTAGGAAGATATTTTGAGGGTAATATGCATTAAGCTGTGGCATTCTCTACCAGGGAAGTGGTGGAACTCTTACTACTTGGAAATGTTAACACTAGCAAGAGATTATAAAACATTATTTTTCATTGTAAAACTTGATACACCAAAAACATATTTGAAAAAACTTATGTCCCACACTTCCAAGAAATTAAAATATTCACTGGGATTGTGTGGTGTGTGGGGGAAACCTGCTAATGCCAAGGGGGAAAGCTTTGGACTTCACCTTATTTGGTATCAAATCAAGTATTGCTGTTTTATTGATACTCAGAGAAAGCAACCAACAATGACAAATTTGGGGGGACTTCGTAGAACATGAATTTTTCAATTTTTACAATTTTTCTTGTCTGTACATTTTTCTAGTTAGACAAGAGGGATAAGGTGTTGCTGAGGGGGAAGGAGCTGTAAAACACCACAACCTTGTTTTTGTAATGTGTTTGTGGGCTGATTTTCCAGATTGTGTCACTGTTTTAAAATAAGGATTTTTTTAAAGGTTTCTGTTTTCAGGAATTCTTTTATACAATTGCTGAATATACCAAGTAGTGAGAAACATGCATAACGTGTAGGGAACTTGTGAATTCATTGCTGCAGGAGCTTATTGAAGTAATAATACAGATACATTTCAAGAAAAAAAAAATTACACGCTACACCATTTGTTACTTAGGAATTCTAAAAGAAGGGACAATGAGCTATCATGTGTCAGATGTAATATGACAACCTCAGGAGTCAAAATTTTCTCCTGTTTCCCTCCCCCAATCCATGTATACTTTTGCACAACTCAACAGTGGTATTACAGTAGGTGTTTTTTGCATGCCTTGGAAATATCAAGTATGGGAAACTGCAGGTACCTAGTTGCAGGAGAAGCTAGATAATAGTTCTATGCCCCTGAAGCAGATCCTGCATTTCCGACAGGATGCAAAAAAATCTGCATGGTAACTAGTCCCAAGTGAGTGTGAAGCATGGGTTAAACTTCCCTATTGTATTGCAAAGTAGCGTTATTATTTTGTTTAGCAAATGAAATTAGCCGCAAGAGTATAAAGCAATTGACATAGTTCTATTCTAAACACTTTCTATTAAATAGACTGATTTTCTCACAATACATTACTAATTTCTGTACAACACAAAATGCTTATTTTCCAGCAAATGCAATAAACAAACATGGTTATCTATTAACAAACATTCAGGACAAAGGCAAACAGCCCTTTTAATACTAGTGTTCTTTAATACAGAATAGATTTTCCTGGAAGTATCCAACAAGCATTAGTTGAAATAACAGGGTTAGTGGAGAAAGCAGTCCATTTAAGTTGCTTTATAAAACTACATTTTTGCTCGTGATAAATTTTAGAGAAGTAATTGTAGACAGCTTCTTCATTTAACAACTAAATGCCATCCCTTCAGTGCCGCATGCTATTGCAATTTTCAGAGTACCATATGCGTTATTTTTTCTGACATCAGCTACATGCAAGAAAAGTCTCAATCATCTAAATAGACTCCTAGACTTTAAGGTCAGAAGGGACCATTATGATCATCTAGTCTGACCTCCTGCACAATGCAGGCCACAGAATCGCACCCACCCACTCCTGCAATAATCCTCTCAGCTATTGAAGTCCTCAAATCATGGTTTAAAGACTTAAAGATGCAGAGAATCCTCCAATAAGTGACCTGTGCCCCATGCTACAGAGGAAGGCGAAAAACCTCCAGGGCCTCTGCCAATCTACCCTGAAGGAAAATTCCTTCCCAACCCCAAATATGGTGATCAGCTGAACCCTGAGCACGTGGGCAAGACTCACCAGCCAGACACCCAGGAAAAAGTTCTCTGTAGTAACTTCTAACATCCCATCATTGACCATTGGTCCTATTTACCACTGATGGCAATTAATTGACCTTTGACTAAGATCATGTTATCCCATCAAACCATCTCCTCCATAAACTTATCTAGCTTAATCTTGAAGCCAGATAGGTCTTCTGCCCCCACTGCTTCCCTTGGAAGGCTGTTCCAGAACTTCACTCCTCTGATGGTTAGAAACCTTAGTCTAATTTCAAGTCTAAACTTCCTGATGGTCAGTTTATATCCATTTGTTCTTGTGTCCACATTGGTACTGAGCTTAAATAATTCCTCTCCCTCCCTGGTATTTATCCCTCTGATATATTTAAAGAGAGCAATCATATCTCCCCTCAGCCTTCTTTTGGTTAAGGTAAACAAACCAAGCTCCTGGAGTCTCCTTTCATACGACAGGTTTTCCATTCCTCGGGCCCTGCTTTGTACCTGTTCCAGTTTGAATTCATCCTTCTTAAACATGGGAGACCAGAACTGCACACAGTATTCCAAATGAGGTCTCACCAATGCCTTGTATAACGGTGCTAACACTTCCTTATCTCTACTAGAAATACCTCACCTAATGCATCCCAAGACCGCATTAGCTTTTTTCATGGCCACATCACATTGGCGACTCCGTCACCCTGTGATCAACCAGGATTCCGAGGGCCTTCTCCTCTTCCGTTACTTCCAGCTGATGTGTCCCCAGTTTATAACTAAAATTCTTGTTATTAATCCCTAAATTCATAACCTTACACTTCTCACTATTAAATTTCATCCTATTCTCACTATTAAATTTCATCCTATTACTATTACTCCAGTTTACAAGGTCATCCAGATCTTCCTGTTTGATATCCCGATCCTTTTCTGAATTGGCAATACCTCCCAACTTTGTGTCATCACAAACTTTATTAGCACACTCCTACTTTTGGTGCCGAGGTCAGTAATAAATAGATTAAATAAAATTGGTCCCAAAACTGAACCTTGAGGAACTCCACTAGTAGCCTCCCTCCAACCTGACAGTTCACCTTTCAGTATGACCCGCTGTAGTCTCCCCTTTAACCAGTTCCTTTTCCACCTCTCAATTTTCATATTGAGCCCCATCTTTTCCAATTTAACCAATAATTCCTCATGTGGTACTGTATCAAATGCCTTACTGAAATCAAGATAGATTAGATCCACTGCATTTCCTTTATCTAAAAAATCTGTTACTTTCTCAAAGAAGGAGATCAGGTTGGTTTGGCACGATCTACCTTTTGTAAAACCATGTTGTAATTTGTCTCAGTTGCCATTGACCTCAATGTCCTTAACTACTTTCTCCTTCAAAAATTTTTCCAAGACCTTGCAAACTATGTCAAACTAACAGGCCTGTAGTTACCCGGGTCACTTTTTTTCCCTTTCTTAAAAATAGGAACTATATTAGCTATTCTCCAGTCTAATGGTACAACCCCTGAGTTTAGAGATGGCATATCCGAGGTAGAAGCCAAACTCGAACAGCTTAATGGGAGTAAATCGGGCGGCCCAGATAATCTTCATCCAAGAATATTAAAGAAACTGGCACATGAAATTGCAAGCTGTCAGGGTTCCCTCCCCACTCTAAACTCTAGGGTAAAGATGTGGGGACCCGTATGAAGAGCTCCTAAGCTTATTTTTACCAGCTTAGGTTAAAACCCCCAAGGTACAAAATTCCCTGCACCCTGAGAAATGCTTTTCCCACTGCCACCATCAAGTGTTTTAAACAGGAATCCAGGAAAGGAGACCACTTGAAGTTCCCTCCCCCCGCCCCAAATACCCTCTCAAGCCTGTACCTCCCTTTCCTGGGAAGCTTGAGAATAATCTCCTAACCAACTGGTTACACAGTGATCTAAAAAAACCCCACCCCCGGGGTTTTAACACCATAGAAAACAGTCAGCTTCTTAAAAGAAGGATTTTATTAAAACAAAGAAGGTAAAATCAGCTCTGTAAAATCAGGATGGTAGTTATTCTACAGGGTACTCAATTTCCAAACTCAGAGGGATTTCCCCTCTGGACAAACCCTTAAAGTTACAGAAAAAAAAAAGGAATAACCCCTCCCTCTCACACAGGGAACGTACCAAGCAAAAATAATCAGAAATCTACTTGCTATGCTATTTAAACTTACTTTAGAAAAGTGAGGATTTGATGAAAAGATGACTGGTTCCTTCTGACTCCAAGATCACTCTGAGTCTGACAAAGACCCACACACAAAGCTTTCCCCCTCCCAAGATTTGAAAGTATCTTGTCCCCTTATTGGTCAGATGCTGGCCAGGTCAGGTGTCGGTCTGGTTACCTGCATTTCTTAACCCTTTACTGGTAAGAGGATTTTATCTGCATCAGACCCTCTCCCCCTTCCCTTTATATTTATGACACAAGCCCATTAGCAAAAAATGTTAATGAATCTCTAAACTAAGGGGTTGTACCATTAGACTGGAGAATAGCTAATATAGTTCCTATTTTTAAGAAAGGGGAAAAAAGTGACACGGGTAACTACAGGCCTGTTAGTTTGACATCTGTAGAGTAAATAGGCAGAGTAAATCTCACAAAGGAAATACTTGTATCTTGGGCTGGCTTACCTATTTTTCTTCAAAATTGCCAATGGTATAATTGCAGCAACTGCACCAAGAACTACTTAAAAAAAAAAAAAAAAAAAGGAGCAATTTAGTAACAAAGTTAAACAACATTTTGCTAAAAGAATTCTGAATCTCCACAATTCTGGAATGCTCTCTCATCATCACTGACAGATTATCTGTATCATAGGACACAATTTTTTCCCTTATGATGATAAATAAGCCCCTCTCATATACCAGATCAAAAAAAAAAATCACAAGAACTTTCTACTCTAATCCAGAAAGAGGTTCTGATGTTGGATCTCCTAATTTATCAAGTCTTTAATGCTTCTGTGTACAGCTTAAGGTTTGTCTAGATTCCTAGCTCATCCAGAGTAATGCTCAGTATTCAATCTACTTCACATCCAAGATGTTCAAGCTTAAATTCAACTTTGTTCCTTCAGTCCCCTGCAAGGTCTTTAAGTTCTCCACCAAAGAGTCATAGAATGTATTATGTTCAATATCTAGTATGGCTTGCTTGATTTCTTCCCCAATTGATAGAATATTTTAAATTTATAAATAAAAATTAGAAAAAGAAGCTACCAAATTCATCAGATTCTCTCTGTCTTGAACCTTAAAATGAAAACGTCTACCAATCTGTCTACCGTGGGGGTCACACTGAGCTAGCTAAAACTATGTTTCAGTTCTGCTATTGAGATTTGAGCACAGTTTCCCCAAATGGGCACACACTAGGTCAGCTGCATCTTAGAGCCATGTGATGGGGATGTAGGTTACAGAATGGTTTGGGTTGGCATATTCTCAGAAGGAGATCACGGTCTCCATTGATCAGGCAAGTGCTAGAATCCTGCTTGTAACAGCTCCAAACGCCCAGTGGTCTTATGATCTGCTCCTTGACAACGATACTGTATGACCAAACGCCTATTGACTTCCATGGGAGTTAGGCATGTGCTGAAGTGCTTTGATGAACAGGTGTGTACATAGGTGTCAGGGTTCCCTCCCCACTCTAAACTCTAGGGTAAAGATGTGGGGACCCGCATTCAGAGCCCCTAAGCTTATTTTTACCAGCTTAGGTTAAATCCCCCAAGGTACAAAATTCCCTGCACCCTGAGAAATGCTTCTCGCTGCCACCATCAAGTATCTAACAGGAATCCAGGAAAGGAATCACTTGAACTTCCCTCCCCCCCCAAAATACCCCCTCAAGCCGTACACTCCCTTTCCTAGGGAAGCTTGAGAACAATCTAAAAACCCACCCCCTGGGTTTTAACACCATAGAAAACAGTCAGCTTCTTAAAAGAAGGATTTTATTAAAAATAAAGAAGGTAAAATCATCTCTGTAAAATCAGGATGGTAACTATTTTACAGGACACTATATTTCCAAACTCAGAGAGATTTCCCCCTCTGGACAAAACCTTAAAGTTCCAGAAAACCATGAATAACCCCCCTCCCCCGCCGCCCCTTCTAACACAGGGGATACACCAAGCAAAATTAAACAGAAATCTATACGCTATACTATCTAAACTTACTTCAGAAAAGGGAGGTTTGATTTTCTGTAGGTTCCTTCTGTCTTCCAAGATCACTCTGACCCAGACAAAGACACACACTAAAACCTTCCCCCCTCCCAAGATTTGAAAGTATCTTGTCCCCTTATTGGTCAGATGCCAGCCAGGTCAGGTGTCAGTCTGGCTACCTGTATTTCTTAACCCTTTACTGGTAAGAGGATTTTATAGCACTGCATCAGACCCTCTCCCCCTTCCCTTCATTTATGACAATAGGGAACAGTCTGCTCCCCAAGGTTAAGCTACATCATCTGTGGGAATCCTGGGAGGTAGGGTGACCAGAAAGCAAATGTGAAAAATTAGGACAGGGGGTGGTGGTGGGGGGTAATAGGAGCCTATATAAGAAAAAAGATCCAAAAATCAGGACTGTCCCTATAAAATCGGGACATCTGGTCACCTTACTGGGAGGGAAGGGGGAAATGTGTTCTGAATAGGTGAGCATGATGACCAAACACTCAATATCTGTTATGTGGAGACTAACTCTGGATGCTGAGAACTTCAGTAACAGCCTTCTAATTTCCTGTATAATATGAGACTATGAGATCTAACCTACAAAGCAATTTCTTGGCTCTTTTTACAACTTCCCTTCCTACCTTTTGCCGTTTCCATTTTTGGTAGGCACCAGACATACATATACAGTCCTAAGTGGTGAGGAAGTATTCTCACCCAAACAGAACTACAGAAGTGAACCTTTTCTTCATTTCCCTGGGGATAAAGAGGAAAATGAGATTCTTCGCTCCCCTTTTTGTTCCCTAATATTGTGCAAACACATTTTAGATAGAATCACAGCAGACTGCCTAGCTCAGGCAAATATTGTGAATATGCCTACAGACAGAGAAAACAGCGAAGAGTAGGAAGACAGGCTTCTCTCCAGAGAATGGCAGTGCTTTTACATGGCACCACAGCACGTTAGAAATGGCAAAGAAGTTCAAGAACCCTAAATCCCAGGGTCTTTAGTAATTAAGTAGGGGGAAAACATTACGAGATGGAGAAAGGGCAATATGAAAATAGCCTAGACTTCAGATCTTAAACCCGTCATAGCTTTAGTGCATTGCATGATTTTTTTCAGTTTTAGGTTACTTACCGATACCAATACTGGTGCCAATGCCTATGTCAATGTGCATGCCAAGCCCTAAAGAGAAAAACAAAAATGTGAGCTAAAATTGAAACCAAATGCATGTCAATAACCTACTGGAACTCATCCACAATCCATGCATATGAAGCTACACTTAGCACCCTAGATTATACCAGATATTAATGAACAATTAAGGTAGTCACAAACACCACATTTTACAATGGATAATCATTAGCTGTTGGAAACCATGATCTCACCTCTAGAGAACCTCGTAATGAAGAAAAGCAGCTTATCAAAGGATTGTACACATTTGTACCTTGTAATACCAACAGGCAAACCACTGTGTAAATGGAGGACACAGTCTGGGTTTAAAAGGTTTTCTATAATATGAACCACTGGATGTTAAGGGTTCTCTTGCACATGCTTCTACGCTCTCATTTACCAAGCCTGCACTGGCCAGTCGTACGTTTGCCAAAATGCTAAGAAAGGCCAGAATCATTATACTCAGGTTGTCTAGACCAGGTACCACAATTTTTGCCCTACCATATCATCATAGGCTAGTGTTACGTTACATGGTATCACAGATATAAAAAGTGCTGTAATCTGTATTTCTAATTACCCAAATAGATAGTTTCAAGAGACAGACTTTTGCTGTTCTTACTAGAATAAGATCATTTATTATCTAACCACTGGCTGTGGAAGATACTGAATGGATAATTAATTCCTTGTCACAGACTGCATAGAACTACAATCACTGATGTCAAAGAGTTTTGCATTTAGAAATCAGACTCATGTTAAAGGAATGCTCAGACTAACATTTTAAGAGAAACATATGAAAGATTAAAATAGCACTCCTGACTTTCATTGTTACTCTGAAGTGGCCTTTCAATGGCTCCTGGAAATTTTGAACCCTATTTACCCTAAAAAAAATACATTACTGACAAATTTATAGCCTTTAATGTTAATAATTTTAATATGAAAAATGGAGTGTACATATTCATTTATGCCCATATTGCTCATCATTACTGTAGGTTTCATAGTGTTAGCAGAAATATGTAGTTTGGTCAATAAAGTTTTGTTCTTTGTGGTTTAAATAAATCCCAATGAAAAACATTTTAAAAACTACGCAGGAAACTGGTTGTTGCGGGGAAAGGAGGTAGAAAAACACCACTACCACATAAAAAGAAATCCAGTTGAGTTAGAAACAAATTTGTAGTTGTGGTCCCCCTAAATTACTAACTAGAAACCAGGGCTTTTAAAGTTTGCTTTTGGCAGAAATTCAATGTGATTCCAATCTCATGCAGATAATTCAGCCACATGGATCAGCAACATTCAGGGGTTCCTTAGTGTAATAGATTTGAAAAACAATTGAAAGTATGTCGCCAGCTCCAGTTCTGAAGCTGCCTACAGCCAGGTTTCCCTGCTCACTACACACATTGCGCTACCCAGTCTAACAGCTCAAGTGTCTTCTCTCTCTCCTCAGTACCTCACCTTCACCTTCAGGTGCAGTAGAGTTGCCAGCTGTGTTCAGCACAGAACCTGTACAGAAAATAAAGTTTTATAAAATAATTTATGTGCTCTCCACACAACTGACTATTTTAAATACCAAAAAGCCAGCAGAGATTCCAGGTATGTAAAGACAACACCACCCACAGACTGGAGTGAGATTTATATTGCCAAAACATACTGAATTTGAAAGAATCAAATCCACAACTGCTCATATTCTCTCCCCAACACATTTGAAGAAGAGCCCCCGAGCATGCCAGGGAAAGCACTGTCAGGTTGAATAACTGCTAGAGTCAACCCCCTCCCAATGTATTATTCACTTCATTGTATCTAATTTTCGCTCTGTGGGGTATACCGTCAAGTCTGCACAAAGCAGAAGATCCACATTAGGTGCATTACCCCTATCGTCATTCCAAGAGCTAATTTTTTCAGCTGTAAATTATCTACTTCTGAATTCTCACCCTTGGGATAACCATATGGATTTGGAGACTAACTGTCTTTGGCCCAGTAAAATCCACACCTATGAAACAGAGTTTGTGCCACTGAAATGATCAGTGCTCTGATGCCATAGAGCGATAGCAGATTTGCACACGCCACCCCCTACTGCAGCCAATATTGTCGTTATTAGTTGTCACAACAGCATGTGAGGGCTCAAGTAATGACTCAGGGCCCCACTGTTCTAAACGCTGTAGAACCACACAACGAAAAGGAGGTCCCTGTCCCCATCTCTCTCATTAGAGGTGCCAGCAATCAGCCCATACAATAATATTCCCTACCCACAGTATTGGCCACATCACTCTCCTTTTGAGAGGAATGGGCCAAGGTCAGAGCTCTGTGGGAATCCTTTGGAACGGGGAGAAGAACCCACTAAAAGAAATGGTGCAGGAACAATGAGGTAGAAAATCCAGGAGAGCACCGAGTTACCAATGCCAAGGAAGGACACTGCTTTATGAATGGCACAACTGAGAGAAAAAGGACAGATGAGAAGCCCTAAAATACAGCCATAAAGGGGTCACGGAAGACTAAAGGCATCAAAGAGCTTGAAATCCCAACTGCAGTTTGCCCCTGGCAGTAAAACATGGGTCACAGCTTTGCTTTAAGCTTCCCAGATGCAAACTTCCCAATATTTAAGAAGTCCCATTCCCCGTTCCTTCTGCCCCCAACACACACCCCCAAATCATTTTTAGCAGTTTGTTCTGTTGGTTTACATCTGCTTCTGTACTTATGGGTATGACTCTTGCCAGACATGTAAGTACACTAAAAACAAAGAGATGCCATAGAATTAATCCAAATAACCCAAAGCCGAGCAGCACCTCTTTTCTATTCTCTCTGCCACTGAACTAAAACCAGAGAACAAAAGCTCCATTCCTGAGTCACCTGGAATCTACCTAAAGCAAGCAAGCTAAAATACATGTTTATACTTTGTTGGGGGTAAAAATCGTGAAATCTGCACTAATATACTCCTTTGAGAGGCAACAGGGTCTAATAGTGGTTACTTTAAATATCCTTTAAATATAGTCTGTTTCCAGTGCAATCTTTTTCAGCCTTTAAAGAATCATCTCTACCAAGTGACCAATTTTTGCATGGACACTCGAGACTCATTTCACATATGTTGCCAGCATCCAAATCTGCCAACAGCTAGTGACAGAACATGGTTTTGGTTATGGTTAAGCCATACATTCACTGGGGTAAAGTGAATTTCTTCTTTAGACTGTTCTTTCCTCTCGGTGCAGGTTGAGAGCTGTTATGATTCTGGACCCATTTATTTGGGGGTGGGAATGCAAAACTATCTTCACTGTCAGCTGCTAAAAACTCTTCTTCTGACGTGCCTATCTGAGTAAACATACAAATGCTCACAAATCAAGAAAGGTAGTACGCTATCATGGAAAAAAGATGTAAACAGTGCTGGGGTGAACGTGCAAATGAACAAGCTCTGTCAAGTTTTTAGGCAAGTTTTTAGTCTTTGCATCTGTGAATAGCAGAATTATAGAAATTAAAATGACCTTCACACTGTACATTTCATTTTTATTCAAGTGGAAATTTGAACCCCAAATTTTAGACTTTTAGCAAATCCGAGTTCTTCCAATTTACCTGAGGAAGTACCAGTTACTTCTGCTCCTTTGGGAGGGACGGTTGTGGGTTTGTCCTGGGTAATTATGACTAAGGCAAAAAGAAGAGGAAAAAGCAGTTATGAACATTTCATCAGTCTCCCATCACCAGCTGGCCACTCAGGGTCAGGAGCTTGCCAAACTAATGTTTAGGAATCTGCATCTTTAGAGACAAGACACATTTATCCCACTTACACGCTGTCACAGTGAGAGCCCATGTACTATCAGTTGGGCTACCCTGCAGACTGCTGCTGGGATCCCATTCATATATTCTAGGGGAAGCCCATAGCAAACCCTACATTGAGCTGCCTACCACTTTCCTTTACAAAAGGTCTCTCTTTTTTTCCTTTAAGAACTCTAACAGTTCCATGGTTTGCAGCAGGGATGTGAAAGGAACAGGGCAGTGCCTGGGTAGATTTTGACAGTTTTTGTCATTTCCCTTCAGTTTTACTCATCAGAACTTGCTAGACTGACTTCTAAAGTCCCTGAACATGCTGTTCTCCCTGAGAATTTTCTGCAAGTTCTTGCCATGGGCAACTTAGCACTGTGCCTTATTCTCTCTCGCATCAAAATACCCTTTGGCCTAGGAGAGAGTGCTCTGTTGGGAACCAGGAGACGAGGAGTTCAACTCATTTTTTTCCATTGACGTTAATAATCCTGTGCCCTTCAAACCCCAAGTTACCACTGAGCAAGGCATCCTCCCTGAATCAAAGTTACATGAGGTAGGAAGAGAACCCAGATCTCGTAAAATAAGGCTAGCCACTCGTTCATATAAAACCCATTGTTTTAGTGTGTTGTGCATCCTCCTCTAGTGGTTGGACCTCAGCCCTGGTCTACACTACGAGTTTAGGTCGAATTTATTAGCGTTATTTCGATTGATCCGTGCACCCGTCCACACGACGAAGCCCTTACCATCGACTTCTAGGGCTCTTAAAATCGATCTCGCCACTCCACCCCCAATGAGAGAATTAGCGCTTAAAGCGATATTGCCGAATCGATGTAGGCTTAGTGAGGACGCAATTCGACAGTATCGGCCTCCTAAATCTATCCCACGGTGCAACAGCTGACCGCTCTGGACAGCGGTCTGAGCTCGAATGCTCCTCCCAGGTAGACAGGAAAAGCCCCGCGAACTTTTGAATTTCATTTCCTGTTTGGCCAGCGTGGTGAGCTGCAGGTGAGTGCAGATCTCATCAGCAGAGGTGACCATGATGGAGTCCCAGAACCGAAGACGAGCTCCAGCATGGACCGAGCGTGAGGTACTCGATCTGATCGCTGTTTGGGGAGACGAAACCGTGCTAGCAGAGCTAGGGTCCAAAAGAAGAAATGCCAAGACATATGCCAAAGTCTCCAAGGGTATGCAGGACAGAGGCTACAACAGGGACGCGCAACAGTGCCGCGTGAAAATTAAGGAGCTCAGGCAAGCCTACCAAAAAACCAGAGATGCAAACAGCCGCTCTGGGTCACAGCCCCAGACATGCCGCTTCTATGATGAGCTGCATGCCATTCTAGGAGGTGCAGCCAGCACAGACCCTCCCATGTGGTTTGACTCCATATGTGGATCATCAGAACCCACAGAGGAGCCTGATGATGATAATGATGCTGAAAATAGCACACAGACCCAGCAAGGAAGCGGAGAAGCCCTTTTCCCCGACAGCCAGGAACTCTTTCTCATCCTGGAGCAAGTACAGTTCGAACCCTCCCAAGGCGTGCTCGATGCAGGAGAAGGGACCTCTGGTGAGTGTACCTCTGTTTAATTAATACATGTTTTATAAGCAAGCGTGTTTAATGATTAATTCGTGGACAGTACAGCCACAGCTACTTGAAAAGTCTGTTAACATGTTCGGGGATGGAGCAGAAATCCTCCGGGGACATCTCCAGAAAGATCTCCTGGATGTGCTCCCAAAGCCTGTGCAACAGGTTTCTGGGGAGGGCAGCCTTATCCTGTGCTCCGTGGTAACACACTCTGCCACGCCAGGCAAGCAGCACGTAGTCTGGAATCAGTGCTTTGCAAAGCATGGCAGCGTACGGTCCCGGCTTTTGCTGGCATTCAAGCAACATCCTTTCTTTATCTGTGTGTGTTATCCTCAGAAGAGTGATATCATTCATGGTAACCTGGTTGAAATAGGGGAATTTTAGTGCGGGGGCATTCAGAGGGGCTCCGTCCCTGCTGGGCTGTTTGCCTGTGGCTGAACGGAAATCTTCCCCGCTGTGACCCACGCGGTTGGGGGAGGGGGCACAGCGAACATCTTGCATGGGTGTGTGTGTGGGGGGGGTGATTAGTTTCTCGCTGCATGTTAACCCGAAAACCGCCGCCCCCCCTAACTTTTCAATTGCTAACCTGTTTGTTTTAAATTGCCAGCCCACGGGATGTTTGTTATGGGAAATGAGGGGGTTGCTGTTTGAAAACATTCCCGCCTGTTGTGAAGCTTAAAGAAGCCTATAGAGTGTCTTACCATGGCTGTCTGCAAGCCGAATTCTGTTGCCCGCCGGACCTGCTTGTGTGATCTCTCACAGCAAACCGGCAGACCCTCAATATAAGAGGCACAGTGCAACCTTGGACCAAATGCACATGTGATATGTAATGTTTTGAGCATTGTTCAAACAGAATGTGTCTTTGAGAGCTGTCTCCCGTTTGCTTCCTCCCACAGCTGCAAATGTTTCAACGCCACCCCTTTCATCACCATCCCAGAGGCTAGCGAAGATTAGAAGTAAAAAGAAAAGGAGTCGAGACGATATGTTCTCAGAACTCATGGAATCCTCCCACTCTGAGGCTGCCCAGCAGAATGCGTGAAGGCAGACACTGTCTGAGTCCAGGAAGGCAGAATTTGAGCGCGCGGACAAGTGGCGTGCTGAGGACAATGACTGGCGGGCTGAAGAGAGACAGCGGCGGGATGAAGAGAGTAGGTGGCGTCAGCGTGCAGAGAGAAGGCAGGATGCAATTCTGAGGCTACTGGAGGATCAAACGGAAATCCTCCGGCTTATGGCTGAGGACAGGCGTAGGGTTCAGGAAATGCTGCCTGAGCCCAGACCGCCGCTACAGCCCCTGTGTAACCAACAGCCCTCCTTCCCGAGTCCCATAACCTCATCCCCGAGACGCCCAAGAACGCGTTTGGGTGGCCTCCGTGCTCCCAGCCACTCAAGCCAAGAGAACAGTCCAAGCAAGAAAGGGCTGGCATTCAATAAGTTTTAAAGTGCTGTGTGTCCTTGTCCTTCCCTCATCCCCTCCTCCACCACCCATCCTGGTGCTTCCCTTCCTCCACCACCTATCCCGGGAGACAGTGTCAGTTACCACCATAGTCCCCACTCTGTGTTTTATGAATTAATAAAGAATGCATGATTTTTAAGCAACAATTACTTTATTTCCTCTGCAAGCGGTGATCGAGGGGGGGAGGGCAGGGCGGTTTGGGTAAAGGGAAGTAGAGTGAATGAAGGGGCGGGGCTTTTCATTAGTGGGGAAAAACAGAACTTTCACACAGCATCCTGGCCATTCATGAAACTGGTTTTCAAAGCTTCCCTGATGCGCAACACACCCTGCTGTACTCTTGTAATAGCCCTGGTGTCTGGCTGCGCATAACCAGTGGCCAGGCGATTTGCCTCAACCTCCCACCCCGCCATAAACGTCTCCCCCTTACTCTCACAGATATTGTGGAGCGCACAGCAAGCAGTAATAATAATGGGAATATTGTTTTTGCTGAGATCTAACCTAGTTAATAAACTTCGCCATCGCGCTTTTAAACGGCCAAATGCACACTCCACCACCATTCTGCACTTGCTCAGCCTATAGTTGAAAAGGTCCTGACTACTGTCCAGGCTACCTGTGTATGGCTTCATGAGCCATGGCATTAAGGGGTAGGCTGGGTCCCCAAGGATAACTATGGGCATCTCAACATCCCCAACGGTTATTTTCTGGTCTGGGAAGAAAGTCCCTTTTTGCAGCAGCTGAAACAGACCAGAGTTCCTGAAGATGCGAGCGTCATGTACCTTTCCCGGCCATCCCACGTTGATGTTGGTGAAACGCCCCTTGTGATCCACCAGTGCTTGCAGCACTATTGAAAAGTAACCCTTTCGGTTTATGTACTCGCTGGCTTGGTGGTCCGGTGCCAAGATAGGGATATGGGTTCCGTCTATCGCCCCTCCACAGTTCGGGAACCCCATTGCTGCAAAGCCATCCAGTATGAGCTGCACATTTCCCAGACTCACAACCCTTGGTACAAGCAGCTTGGTGATCGCCCTGGCTACTTGCATGACAACAGCCCCCACTGTAGATTTTCCCACTCCGAATTGATTCGCGACTGACCGGTAGCTGTCTGGCGTTGCAAGCTTCCACAGGGCTATCGCCAGTCGCTTCTCTACTGTCAGGGCTGCTCTCATCTTGGTGTTCTGGCGCTTCAGGGCAGGGGAAAGCAACTCACAAAGTTCCATGAAAGTGCTCTTACGCATGCGAAAGTTTCGCAGCCACTGGGATTCATCCCAGACCTGCAGCACTATGTGGCCCCACCAGTCTGTGCTTGTTTCCCGGGCCCAGAATCGGCGTTCCACTGTATCAACGAGCCCCATTACCACCATGATGTCCACCTTGTGGGGTGGGGCCTTTTTTGAGAGAGGTCTGTCTCCATGTCCTCATCACTGTCCTCAGGCTGATGCTGTCCCCTCCTCGCCTCCTGTTGCTCTAGCAGTTCCCGGTCTCCATATACTCCTGCACAATGCGCGTGGTGTTCATAACGGCCATAACAGTTGCGGTGATCTGATCGTGCTCCATGCTTTCCCTGGTATGCTGCTTGCAGGGCAGCAGAGTGGGAGCAGAAGCGGCGGGTGGATAACAATGGTGGCAGCAATATGGCGCCCGCACGAAAAAAGGCGCGAAAGGATTTTTTGCTCCCCCCTCAGGTGCTTTCACGGAGGGAGGGGGGAGCAAGGGTTAGGCTCATTTCCTTCTAGCTGCAGATAGTACAATATGCCGTGAGCAGGGGTTAGGCGCCTTTCCTTCCAGCTGCAGATGGTACAATAAGCTCTCCTGACCCCCTCAAGGATTGAACTCGCAACCCCGGGTTTAGCGGGTCAACGCTCATACCGCTGAGCTATCCCTCTGCCTGTGTTCCAGGCAGTGCTGGATCTCCCTTAAAGAAAACGTAAAAAAGCGCCCCCGGCCAGCCACACCAAAGGCTGCCGGCCAGGAGCACCGTAATGTCAAGCATATTGTACGATCTGCAGCTAGAAGGCAAGGAGCTTCTGCTATATGGTCCCACGACCACAACCATTTATGGCATATTGCACGATCTGCAGCTAGAAGGCAAGGAGCTTATGCTGTGCAGTCCCGCGACTACCAGCCTCCGGCGGAATGGCCCCCTCAAGGATTGAACTCGCAACCCCGGGTTTAGCGGGCCAACGCTCAGAACGCTGAGCTATCCCTCTGCCCGTATTATGCCGTGACTGAATCTCCACTAGACCTAATGTGAAGGCGTACGCTGGAGATGTACGGTAATTGTGAGCTGAGCAGCCTTCCGTAGCAAACATGGAAAGCACGCAGACAAGGCGCGAAAAAGATTGCTTTCAAGGAGGGAGGGAGGGAGGGACGTTTGATGGCCTGATGACATGTACCCAGAACCACCAGCGACATTTTTTTTCTGCCCCATCAGGCTTTGGGATCGCAACCCAGAATTCCAATGGGCGGCGGAGACTGCGGGAACTGTGGGATAGCTACCCGCAATGCAATGCTTCGAAGGTCGATGCTACTCTCGCTACTGTGGACACAGACAATCGACCTCATGGTCTTAACGCTCTTTAGTGGGGACACACACAATCGATTCCATTAGTTCGGGTTTTAATATATCGACTTATAATTTCGACCTAATTCTGTAGTGTAGACGTACCCTAAGATAACAGTTTACTCCTACTACCACCTATTGTAATTAGTTCATTAGTTTATGTGATATGCTGCAGGGCTATGGTTCAAGAGTCAAACCCTGATGACACATGAAGTCAGAGGATGGTTTATTACATTCACATATAGAATTTTTTTTGTATAAAAAGCTCAGAAGTTACACAAAACCCACAGAAGAAAAACATTATTCAAGTTGCAAAGTAAGCACTAAAGTTAGAAAATGTTTAAATTAAGGTTACCTACACAATCTTAGCTCTTCCTCCTTGGGTGTATGGGAGTCGTCAGCATTCTTTAAGGATTAAGTTTCTAAACAGTAACTAGGTTTCCCACAAGTTATATATGTAAATGATTAATGCATAACTGAATTTCCTCGTGTTTATGGGTTTGCCTAGCAATCAAAGTATTGTTTTATCTGGTGGGAGAAAGTAGAACAAGAGGAAGATAAAAACAGGCAGTCACCTTTGCATTCAGGGGCAGACCCATTCCAGACTCCATTGATGTTATCTTTAGTTGTACACTGAATGGAGGCCTCTCCAGTAAGTGAGAAATTATGGTCACATTTGTAAGTTACCGATGAGTTATAGCCAAAGATTTCCACGTTGCTGCCATTGTGCATCCCATTGGTAATATTAGGAGGAGGAGAACAAGTAATCACTGCAGGAAAAGAGAATGGCATCATGTATGCACATGAAATGCACATTTCAGTTAGAGGTGAATTGAAAATATTAAGTAAACATTTGTCCATGATCTGCCCTAAAAGGGAAAAACAATTTAGCTATTTGAAAATGTAATTAGCACTGTATTGTAACATAATGCGAGGCATTACCTCCCTCAGAGTCTGAGGGCTTTCTGCTTTCAAGCTTTTCTCCAAGCCAACTCCTTTCTTCTAGCAGATTTTGACCCTATGAAACAAACCTCAGGAGACAGCCTTATCAGAACATACACCCCCCTCTAACAACAGATATAAGGAACTGTGGCTCCTTGACTGACATCCTTGAAGGACAATGTTGCGCTCCAACAAGTGTCAGAAGCAGAAAGCTTAAATTAGGACATTTCTTCTAGCTGCATCTGGTTCTAGACCAGATGGCAATAGTCAGATTGACAGACCCACCTCAGGTAGTGTCCAAAAGTACAAAAACATTTAAAGCAAATAAACTGGGAAGAGGTTTTAATATTGGGTTTCACCCCCAGATGCCTCAGATTTTGAATGTGGAGTCCAGGTTTTTTGGACAGGAAAAAAGGAGAACAGAACAAGGAGGAATTACACCAAATTAAAAAAAAAAAAGTAGGATGACAGACTTCAAAGGAGGAAGAGATTACTTAATGAAGACTGAGAAACTAACCAAACTTCAATATCCCAGTATTCTGCATATAGTAACGATTAGGTGACATTAGACCAGCTAAATGTTGTGCAGGAGATAGTGCTAGGAAAATCATTTGAAGGGAACGGGGTGGGGGGTGGGGGACCTATGGGTTGTGTTTATTTGAAGTATTAATTCTACAAAAGGCATCAGCACCATGATGGACCCTGATACATTTTCAGTCTGTCACTCCACTCCCAACAATATCTACAAGATTCTCTTATAATCCAAATTAAATAAGATTAAAGACAGATGAAAGCTCTCTAATGGGGTATTTCTGCATCATCATCCAGTCATGAGCTCTTCTTAAAACCATGGTGATTGTCTTACATTGGCAAATTGGAAGTTTACTCCATTCAACTTGATCTCCGTTAAGTAAACACTGGATGAAAGGCTGCCCACTTACTTGGTATCTAAAGAAAAGAAAGAAGAAAAAGTTTTAGTTCTCCAAGCATTCCTGTAAGAGTCCAGAAATTTGGGAAATGGGTTCTTTCTGCCAGTAAAAGAAGGCATTAACTACTGAGTAGGGGGATTCCTGCTCTAGAAGAACCAGCATGATCACTGTAACCAAGCAATGCTGACTAGCAATCCCGAGTTATTAAAGCCAATTTAGAACAAGCAAATTGGTGCATATAAGATTGCAGAGACCAAGTTTTCAGGAGAAATTTTTCACCTTAAAGTCTGTACTAATAAGATGCTTGGAATTTTTGGGCAATATCTTTGTTAAATCTTTAACAAGTGAAAAATAGGTCTCTCCCTTCTCTGTATCACTTTAGTGCTTTTTATTTCTTGCATCTCCAGCAGGTGGGAGAAGTCCTTAAACCAGTTCCTGAATCTGAAGAATGTCAAATGAACTAGCAGTTTTTAAACTGTTCATCTTCTCAAAAAGTTTTCACAGGGGCCAAAAGGGTTTGGACTTGTGAGTAGGAGAATGTCTCACCTCCTAGTTCCAATCTGAAGTACAGTGTTCAAGAGGTTTGCCATTAGCATGCTATATCTTCACCATATAAATGGAGGTGGGAGTCCTTGGCTCAGACTGCTAAATTCCACCACTCCTCCTCCTATTTTACATCTGGTATTCTACCAGAGTCAACAGCGCTCCATTGCCAACACCATTTAGCTAGACGTCTAGCTAATTCCTGTCTAGGAAGTACTGAATACTGGCAATGAAGTCATTTGGTTTTCACTATGTTTTACCTTTTAACACTGTAGGCTAAAGGTCGTGGCCTTCTATGCTAGAGTTTTAACAAGGAGGTTGAGAGGACCAAATGAGGGTTTACCTATTAAAGCTGGTTTCTTCTGGTTCTTTCACCAGTCTGGTGTGAAAGCAAGGACCAGAAAGGATGGATACGAACATCATTTATGCCCAAGTGGCCACTACTTTTCTTCTAACTTAAAACATAACACCCAAAGACAACCTTTACTGACAGCAATGACTGGGCAAGGAGACAGCTGGCCAAGGGCTGTCTCCCTGCTGCCAGTCTTTCACAACCTGAGCATTTGAAAAGGTCCAAAGCCTAATCAGCCCATTTAAACCCAAATCTTTCACTGGCAGACAATTCCATGGTGCGCAGTGCCTGTATGCTACTGCAGGGGGAAATGTTGAACATAACAATAGCTTAGATGTTCTTGTGGATGAAATTCAGATGAAGTATTGCCTAAAGGCTAAAGAACTGGACAGACTCAGGAGATTTGGATTCCATTCTTGGTTCTGCCTCTGGCCTGTGCATGACTTTGGGCAAGTTATTTCCCCCCTGTGCTTCAATTGCTCCAGCTGTTAAATGGGTATAATGACACTGACCTTCTTTGATAGCTGATAAAAGCACTATTTAACAGCTAGTTGTCATCATTATATCAGCAGGAAAGAAGGTTAATGGCTAACCTACGGGGAAGGGCATTCTCTGTCTCAATCTGTGGGGTTTGAAGAGAACTCTGATCCCATCACACAGAATCTAACAAAACCATATTAATTTTAACCATGATACTCATGCTTGTATCATGTATTTCATGCCAGTAAAAGACAAATCTGTTCAACTGTTTCAAGTTCAGAAAGTACTTCCACAATCTAATGATGCTACAACTCACCATATACTACAGTAGCTTCTTAAAATAACTACTTGAACAAACTGAAGCAAAAAACTCAGGATACTCTATGCCACGATGCCACATTTCCCACTCTGGGCTTGGATAACTGCTGCTACCACCAAACTTTGCACATGGAACTTTTATACTGTGTCACCTCTCACTCTGCTCCCATATTCCAAGGACCCAGTTCTCAGGAACTGACAAATATAGTAGATGCTCTTTGAAAGCCACAGCAGGAATAATCAATCACCATAGTTCCACTCCAGACTTGTTTAATAAACTCTTACTTTATTAAATTACAAGTAAACCTGTGAACTCATTTACTGTTCAGCTAGAGGTGCCCTTTCAAGCATAGGGAATGTTTTTTTTACAGATGACAACTCAGACTTTCTTCTCTCAAGCTAGTGGGTCCCTTGTCCTTCAAACTCAGTCTTGACAACTCATTCTCAATAGCTGGACTCCTATAGTCTCCCAAGACTTAGTCTCTGGGCTCTTGAGAATCCTCTCCTACCAAGTCCCAGAAAAACCCACTTCTAACCAGCACATCTCAATTCTCCTTCCCAGAGGTCCGCACCCAATTGCTGGAATTTGAACCAACATTCCATGAGGGCTCCTAGCAACCAAATGGGCCTTGACAGAGTCATCCGCTGTTAAATCACTGTCATGTTCAACCATGTCTTACTTCCCACAAACCCATACATACAACAACATTAATTGAGCATGTTACCCAGTTACATGTTCAGTTAATTTTTCCACGCCATAGCTGTTCCTTCTTCCTCTCAAGAGGGGGCAGGAGGGAGGGATCATGAACTACACTTTGCTAACTTAGTTTGAAAGTTTTTAAAACAGGTACCGTAGGCCAAGCCTGCACAACTGTAGCATCTGTTCAGAATAAGTTTTGAAAGTTAGACCACACTTTCTCTTCTTAATTTTCCAGTGGTCACCAGAAGTTCTACACCAAGATAAGTTCTGTGAATTAATCAGCACCGTTTGTCCAACACTCACCCATCATCACAAAGTATGTATACTTTTGCACCAAACCGGTTATTTGTTGTATCAACAGGTCTGCCGTGTTCTGGGCTTTTTGGAACACCACAAGATTTTCCTAGTAAAGAGCATGATTGATATTAGCATGTTATGATGTTGGAAAACCCCCTAACATATTTAGAAGAGAATAGGGCAATGTCAGACCAATGATCTGGCTAGTTCAGTATCGTCTCTTTTTTTTAATCCTATTTCATTTAACTGTGGATAGTCTATTCACATAAAGTGATATGATTAGACATTTAATCAACTTCAATGACAGAGATTACCACTGCCTCTGACAACAAATTACTTGTGATGCTCTCCTCCAGCAGAAGAAAATTACCATAAAGAACACACTATCAGAAATTCAGTATCTCCACATACATATCAGCACAGACATGACATGTTCAGGCAGCCACATAGAAAGATGCAAGGAACACTTCTGATTATACTGATAAACATCTCAGCCCTGATGCACAAAAACGTTTTGCACAGAAAAATATATGGCATATTATATACATAAAGTATTTTCTTTATCAGGTAGGCCAGAGTATTTGTGTTGAAGGCTACACAAGAAATTCCCACAGTATTATATTCCGTTTGACAAACAATAAGCCATAATCCAATACACAGACGAGGAGACAGAGCTAAGGATGATCATTCAGTTGGCTAGGTCCTCTAACCCTGTATTAATAATGTAGGTTTTTGTATTGAATTTAACAGATGCAGTCTTGACATAGGCAGGTTTGAAAAAACTCTACAGTATTCTTCACAATGAAACCCATTTCAAAATGGACATTTACCACAGCATGGTATTAACTTTACAGCATTATCTGTGATATTCTACTCCTATTATGGAACAGGGAATGGAAAATGCCACAATGAGAAGTTTAACTACAGGAAGTACTAACTGTCTAGTGCTCAGTGGTACTCACTTCACTTTTCACCTCCATTTAAATTCAATTTAAATTTACAATCAACTGACAAAAACAAACATATTTCAAACTACAAGTCACAGAAGCCAGTGCTGAAATGCAAACGAGCTGCTTAATACAAGACAGTCCTAACTGCCCAAAGATGTCTAGTAGCTCAATGGAGACAGAAAAGTAACAAAAGATACTCACCTAGACAAAACTCAGGGGCTTCCATCCATGTTAAATTTTCAAGACAAGTAATGACAGGACTCAGTTCAGTTTTCTCATAAGCTGGGCGACAGACATAACTCACAGTGGTCCCAACAGGATAGTAATTCTTCCTCAAATCCTCATCACTTAACACAGCAGACTTTAACCTCGGTGGGGCAAGACAGCTTCCTAGCAATAAACCAAACAAAACCAAAAATAAGGACTGAAATATTTAGCTCTAAGAGCAAGTAAAAATAAAATCTGTACTTTTAGCTTTCTGTTTATATATAAAGCGCACACCACACTCAGTGTGCATGACACTGTAACATAAGTGAAGGGTGCCAAACAGGAAACAGGTACCCAGCCAAAAAGTTTGAGCTGGTGGCGTAAGCTGTACAGTTACAGAACGGCGTATGATCATTGTACTTGAGACACATCATAAAATGTGTCTGTGTGAAGGGGGGAATTTAATTTATTTAAAGAAGAGAGGAAAGCACCTTGGGCAAAGTTACTGGGGGCTGTTCCAAGCACAGTGGATGGCACAAAATAAGGAAGAAGAAGAAAAAGGAAGCAGTCAAGAGAAGGGAAGGTATGGGTGGAATTCAGCATGAAGACAGACAAGGAGAGATTTCCCATCTCCCCTTCACCTCCAAACTAACTGATCGTTCTGTTTACAACCGCTGCACAGTCTTCTTTTCCCAGCTCTAACCCTTAAACCTCCGCTAGTCTGAATCCATGCTCTCCACTCTGACGCATCTTTCACTGAAGTGTCCCGCATCGTTCTAGAACTTCTATTCCATTCTCATCCTCCTGTTGACAACATTGGCCATCCCTATTATTGGCTGTCATCATGATCATCTATTGGTTTTTTCATTCCATCCTCTTACGGTTTTCCTATTATTTCTTCAATCTCATACTCTGAGGTCCAGTTTGGTGGATCCTCCCAATACCACTTCAGCAAAACTTTGATTGGGTGTACAAGGAAAAGAGGGTGGGCTGAGGAAAGAATCCTCTCTCTCTGTGATCTTATCTGCTCTCACAGCTTTGGATGCTGTATTAATACTGATGACTCTCAAATCTCCCTTCTGGATGCCCTGCCAGCAGCTTAAACCATGCATGGGGGGAAAAAAAAAAAAAAAAAAAGCCCTTGTTCCCTCCCCAACCTGTCTCCTCTCCATACTTGTAGTCACCACTGATTTAAAAAATCACCATCCCATCAGCTGCTCAGCAGTAATGTGGTCATCACTTTTGACTCAGATCTTTCCATTAACTCTCACATTCTGGTTGTATCCAAATCTTGTCCCCTCCTATTTGTAACTTCTCCAAGATCCCAGCTTTTCTTTGTGCAGACCACCCACAGCTCTCATCCAGGCCCTCGCTTAGTTCTTCCTCTTTGGGCTTGGCACTGAATTTGTTAAAGCAATTTTGAATAGACCTATCCAATGGGACACAACTTGACATTTCATAAGCAAACGGTAGCCTAACTGTAACACAGTTGTACTCGCCCCTGCGGCGCCTCCCGCCGGTTGTCGTCGGGAATTAGCTCACCAGCCTCTAAAGCGCCTTCTGCAGGCCGGTGATCCGCCTGACCACTCTGGCCCGTGTCCCTCCCAGGACCCGGTGCCCCTTTAACTAGAGTGCTACCCCCTGGCAGTACCCCACAGATCTGGGTCTTCCCTCCCTGGGGAACCCCCAACACTATCCCCACCTTGCCTCAGTTGTAGGCTACTGCCAGTCACCAGCTAGCCCCCGCACCCTGGGGCAGACTGCAGTATAAGCCACTCATCACAGGGAAGGTTGGGTTTGGACCTACTGCCTCAGCCTACCCGTGAGCTGCCCCTGCAACCCCTGTACCCAGTTTGGCCTTACCAGGCCTGGAGTTTTCCTAGGCTGGAGCTCCCCAGCTCCTCTGGCCTTCCCCCAGCCCTGCTACACTCTAAGTACCTGCTTAGGTCCCTTACAGCCAGACCCTTCTCCCTCTACAGGCAGAGGAAGAGTGTCTGCTCCAGGCCCACTGCCCTCTTATAAGGGCCAACTGGGCCCTGATTAATTGGCCACAGCTGTGGCTGCTCTGCCAATCAGCCCAGCTTCTCAGCCTCAGCCCTCTCCCGGGGCTGTTTCCAGCCCCTCAGGGCAGGAGCGGGGTGCCACCCCGCGACACTAACCAAAGAAAATAAAATACTTACGACCACAAAACTCTTCCATGTTTGACCACTGTGAGTTTGAAAGGCACTCTACAGTGTCTGACTTTCCTGGGATTTTAACAAAACCATCAAGGCACCTATATGTCACTTGTGTGTTGATAGGGAAGCCCTCTGTGCGATTAGTATCAGCGGGGATGGCATGACTCAAACTTGGCAGGGCCCCACACAGACCTGTAAGAAAAGCAAATTCATGTTAATAGATGTTTATTTTAAATAATTTACACCACCTCCAGCTGTCATGGCTCCTGATGTGCCTTAGACCCTCCAGGGACCTGCCACAGGCCTGATGAACCCCAGCTGGGTGACCCTGTGGCTGTGAGAACAGACTGGCTGGCTTCCCACAGCCAGGGGTTTAAACTGAGAGCTCAGGAAGGGGCGCACAGGGCCCCTCAAGAGAAATCTGGGGCCCAGCCCATCGTGTCTGCTGGGCCCCACCCCGTTCATGCCAATTACTCAGGTTTTGGCCCTGATCCAGACAAGTGTCTCCCCTCCCTCCTCGACAGTCTGGGGACCTCTCCCCCCCCCGCAAGGCCCCAACAACAGCCAGAGACAACCCAAGGGCCAAATCCAGCCCCTGGGGAGCGGCTCCCTGCGTGGTCTGGCAGAGTCCCAGTGAGGGCAGCCCCCTGGGGGGCTCAGGCTGGGATTGTCCACAGCCCCCAGACTGCAGGGAGCCCTGCCCGGCACGCTGGGGTCTCTCAGCCCCAGGGGTCCTAGCACAGCTGCCCCTACCTCAGACACTCACCGCAAGCCCCAGGCAGCAGCAGCACCACGAATCCTAGGAGCCAGAGTGGGTGGCAGTGGCCCGGGCTCACAACAGCGGCGACCAACACCATGAGAGGCCCAATCCTCCAAGCCGAGACCAACCGACTGTCAAGCGAGCGATGCGGGGGACGGGGACATCAGGGAGCACGAGAACTGCACGGGTGCCCCCCCCACTCCTCTGGCGAGGTGCCCGCGTGCAGCGCTGTAATTACACAGTGGGCTACACTGGCCCTCAGAGGAACCCAGCAGCCAGACGGTGCAAAGGAGCTGAAAATCTGCCCTTTCCCTGCCAGCGCCTTCAGTGTGACGCCGCCTGGCAGCTGCAGCCTTGCCCAGCTCTCCTGAAGTTGCAGAACTTCTGGGCAGCTCAGGCTCAAAGTGTTTGTGCTCATGAGTAACGCATTCCTGCCTCACTCAAGGATCCTCCCTCTCCCAGTGCTGGGTCACTGCAGCCTCACCCTAGGTGAGGTGGCAAAGTAGCGTTTATCTTACCCTGAAGGAATGCACAGTATCCTTGCCCTGCTCTCTTGTCTCATTCCTGTCCCGACGGTGTGAAGGGGGCTGGGGGGTTGCTGTAGTGGGGGAGACAGGCAGGGCCATAAAACAACTCAGCCAAGTTCACAAAAGAGAATTTCATGCGAAAAACATGCAGTCACTCTAAGCACTACATAGTTGGTTTTAGTTTCATCCATGCTTTGTGCTTATTGTTTGTTTTATTACTGAGCTTGACTGTCCCTGAGCAGTGAGGGTGTTCAGCACAGCACAGGATCAGACTCACAGGAGTTGTTTACAGTAGAAAAGTTATACTCCCTTTAACTACAGCAGTAGAGCGAACGTTATACAGCCCCCCCTACTGTGGACTCAGCTATATCAGAAAGATGCTGATAGCATTGTAGTGATTCTTGTAGGGGCAGGGGAATAAGTTAAACCAGCATACGTCACCTTTCAACCACTATAACTACATCCATAGTAGGGCTTTTTACCAGTATAACTTTTTTTTTCCAAGTGAAAATCACTCCCCTAACAGAAATAGTTATACTTGCAGTGCTTTTAAGTGTACACCAAGCCTTAGTGAAACATTCACTATAGTTTGCGCAACTTCCTTCATGGCTGTCCAGTGGCCCTTTAACTCCAGTTGTAAAATGTGATGGAAAGTGCACTGTAACTACACATTCACAATAAATGCAGCAATGCAATTACTCTGTGGTCAGACTTTCACCAGACAGCGATGTTAAATGGAAAACAAACCAACCCTATGAGGAAGCACTGATAACTGTGTGACGTACTGAGGGTAGGAAAATTAGTTGCAGTGAGTATTCAAATTACTTGGACAGAAACCAGATCACAGCAGCACAACCTAAGCTATGACGTAAGTGGCTGGGTAATGTGAAAGTACCATATATTTGTACGAATGCATTTTGGCATAGCACAAGGTGCACAACACACAAAAAATGGTCTCAGTCTGGGACCAATCTCCTCAGTTCAAGTCTTTGTTTTCTCAGCGTTCTTACTACCGTCAGTGTAGGTGAGGGAGGAGAGAGGTAATCGCATGAAATCACTGTCCCCCACTTTATACCCTCAGTCCATGTGCCTGGAAAATGGAAAAAATTAGCCCGATGTGTCCTGGTGGGCTTTGCTGAGTCCCAGAGTTGGGCAAAGCACATTGTGTGGTGCTTGCACAACTCTCCTACAGAATTGTAAATCACAACTCCACTGCTGATCAGTGGTCACCCAACACCAACCTGGATCACCAATGTGGATCACCTCCCTCAGAGTCACTGGAGAAACAGCAGTGGGTGACTCCCAAACTCACAATATATTTCATATATATACACACATACACACACACACCTTGACAGAACAACGGGCTTCAGCAGATCACGACCTTTCATATGATATCTCACACGGCATTCCAGGTATGAAATATCACCACCATATATAAATGATGAATATGGGTTTATCGGGTGCTACTTTAAGGTAGCATGTGTCATAGTGGGGTCTCAGAGAAGCTATATTGCCCATAAATGAAAACAAAGGAGTGGTAGGAGTTTCTGAAAAACTAATTCTCATTTTCTGAGCCAGAGCAATGAGCAAGGTGTTGTAGCACATACATCTGCCTTCTTGGAGTTTATTGGGTGGTTCTCCACTTACCGGGGGAACTGGGATTTTAATCATGACGCAGCTCGTGTTTCAGAAGGTCTGAGAGATTTTTCAGGATCTGGTCAGATCGTCTAAAAGATGGTTAGTTAGGAATTAACATTTCAGGTCAATCTTGCTGATGTGTCATTTAGCGCTGGACTTCAGGCACAACCCTGCGAGGTGTATGGCACCTTATGGGAGCTGCTGAGTGTCCTCAACTCCCATTGACTTCAATGGAAGTGCAGAGCACTGAGCCCCCTGCAGGATTGTGCCCTTCGGGAGTATGTGTGCACTGTGTCAGAAAACCAGTTCCACTGAGTCTCAGAGCCCACGTCAGCCTGACTCTCCCCCACCCATCCCAGGCTCTCTGGGCCCAGGCTTCAGCCCAAACCCAAATGTTTACAATGCAATTTAATAGCCTCACAGCCCGCATCTGAAACAATTGACCTGGGCCAGCCACAGCTGTGCTGTGGGTCTTTTATACCCCTCTCCCAATGCAGCCACCTTTTGGGAGCAAAGTAACTCCTGTTTAACAGCACACAGCAACTTTACATAAGTTTAGGGCAGGAACGGAGGATACCAGGGTGAATGCTTTGACTCTTGCAGGAATGGCCTTAGGATCTGCAATGGCCACTAGCAGTCAAAACCTTGGTTTTACCTCTCATCTGAAACAGAGCACCACTCGACATCCTGCTCGGATTCATCACTACATCCAGAGGGAAGAGCACCGCCTAATGAAGCACTAGCATCATTTCTTGCTGCAAGTGATTTTTCCAGGTGCCCCATCCAAGTAATAACCCAGATCCAACAGTGTAGTTCATTAAGTCTGAGGTGTTCACAGCTTGCATTGTCACAGATACTAAAGAGAATTAATCAAATAATGGTGAGTAATATTGGTTGCTAACTTTTGCAATGCTTCCATCAAATTACTGGTGCATACATTTCCCCAATAATTAACAAGTTTTAAGATGAAATCTGAGTGCTATTCAGAAAGGTACAGATGACACAAGTAACATTAGATGCTAAGGCATCTGTGGGTAAAATGTATTTTTATACAAATGCATAAGAGCCAAATTTGACTTACTGCATTTACCCAACTGGCTAAGATGCCTCAGTGATGAACAAGCTGAGAACATCTTTTATACATGCAAATGAAATTTACTTAATTAAAATTAAATGTATTTCACTTGATTTCCCAAATCTAAGTTGATCCGGGGATGTATAAGCCAAAACATGAACAGCGATTATAATGGTTTCCTTTCAATGGGATCATCATTATGGCAACAGGTCTGTGTTACAAAAACAAGTAGGGAACCATACAGTGGAGAACTCCCCAGAGAAGCTGCTAGTGACACCATAGAGCCCTTTTGGAGTCTTTGAAACCAGCCCAAAAGGCTTGTAAGGAAATAGCCCTCAAATCCCCGGTTGATCTCCATCTCCAGGGAGAAGTGGTTATTACACATCAAGGACTACATCCATTTCATACAAGTCACACTGGAACACTTGCACCTGTTTCCTAGAGCCACAAACTAAAGACCAAACCATGTTGGTGCTAATTAACACTTGTGTTAAGGACTCTCAAGGAACTCAGAGGGCCAGTGGATTACAGCCTCTCCCTTACGCTTTTGGAGATCCGGATTCAGGAGCTAGAGCAAAGTGACTATTAGTGGGTTTCATCCCAGTCCCTATTTATGCAATTCACCAAGCCCCTGCAAAATTCAGCTGGACTGGCTAGCTGTTTCCACACACCAGAGTCCCTGGACTGAAGTAGGCGAGAGCATTACTGACAAGAATCACTTTTTATTTTGCCTGAGCTGGGGAGCAAAAGGAGGGATTAATTGTTAAGTAGAAGGGTGAAATCTAAGGCGCACCCACTGCACTATGTGGGAGCTCCTGCCAGGAAAAGTGGGGGAATGCTGCAGCTCAAGAGTGAAGAGGCTGACAAAGCTGGGTGGGGGAAGCATGCACTGTGCGTACTCAATTGACTCAAACAAAAACACACACACACATATCTATCTATCTCAAAGCTAGATGTTTATTATAGCAGGAGCAAAATTCTACAAAGTTTCTCCTACTGCAAATGGAAACAGTATTTTGCCATTTTGTGTCCGTTCATGTGCATTTTCCAACACATATATACTTAAAGGCAGCCTTAATACCTTCCAGCACAACAGCTGGATCACACAGGTGAACATGTAGATTACCTTCGCCATCAGAGCAAGTGCACCTGTTGAGAATGTGAATCTCACTGTACTAAAAGTGCCACTTCAAGGCTGAATTAGTCAATTACAAAGAAAACTGTCAGGGGGTTTGGTCTTTAATGTTTCCAGGAACACACAAAAGCAGCTGAAGAACTGAAGTGCCAAAACCAAAGAGCACTGGAGATTTTGTTGCTGGGCTGATACTTCCTGAGAAAGGGTTTAGCACTGGAGGACAAAAGAACTGACACAAAAGGTATTTGGCAGAGATGTGTACTTTACACATTTGTGTCTGTACTTGGATACAGGAAATGGAATGACTTAATCTAGAAGGAGAGAGGCAAAATAGCTGTTCAGAGAAGCATAAATCATGTTGCTTTTGGCACAAGGTGAAAATGGGAGGGGAGGGGTGCGACTGTCCCTGTGTAATGTGAAGACGCTGAAGTCCGAGCTTGGGAGGAGATCGAATCAAAGTACAGTGCAAAGAGTGTGTCTCAAATTCACTGTTGGGGTAAAACTGGCCCTACTATATGAAGTCAGGTTTATGCCCATTTATACCAGCTGAGAATTTGGCCCTGTGTTCACAATAGACGAGGGAAGGCTATTATAAGCAGACTACCCTGCTCTCAGAAGGAAATGACTACTTTGAATAATTTGCCCAGTGTCAGCTCTATGTGAACTATCAGAACAGCCAACAGAACTCACTTCTCATTACTGCCTCCTAGAAAGACTCCCTGGCCCTGCCTTGCTTAGCTGTGTTCTCCAGCATCTCTGTTCATCTACTCCAGTCCCACTGCCTTAGTGCTGGGCCTTGCTAGAGTTGCACTGTGAGCTGGCTCTTTCCGGCTCTTCAATTGTGCATTCAAAACAAAGCAGCACTGATTTGCACATGATCTCTGCCCAGGTACTTGGTCAGTTTTAATTCTGGCCTCTGCTGCCCTCTGGACCATTCTCATTCCTCTTACTGTACCATATCTGCTTTGGTGCTGCAGTAAGAGGCATCCTATCCCCTCACCAGGTTCTTTTTTCTACCTTCCACCTGGTGGCAAGGGTCCTGGTGAAAGCTGTGCACACACCTGACTCCAGTTGTGTTACTCAGTCCTGAGCTTTACGTTGTGGCAAGTATAGAGTCCTGCATATAAACCCAGGCCTCTGGATCCTACTTAAAAGTGGAATTAAGCCCTGTCCACAGAATGAGTTGGACATTCCTGCTGCACAACCTAGCTTGACTAACATATTATAGCATCATAGAAATTCGGACTGGAATTTACCTCAGGAGCTCATGTTCTCACAAGGAAAGCAAGCATGACATTAGAAGTCAGGGTCATACCAAGCATAGTTGTAGTCTTAGTGAGCTATTATTGACCTCCACTTATGACTGTAGTGGAGCACTTATTTGTTCTCACTGTTAAGCTATAAAACGTCAAAGTTTGTCTTTTTACACCTATTGAAAGCAAGCCCATAACTGATGCAACTGAGCACCTCACAAAACAAATAATCTAGAGGAAAAGTCCACCATTCAATTTGTCTTTCTGGAATTAGATAAATTAGAACTTCCCTTGTCCCATTCTCTTCCTTATTTTAAGCACAGGCAGAATAGTGTGTCTGGAGTTGGAGTGAGATTGTGTGAGTGACATAGGAAAACAAAAATCAATGGAGCCTTGCATTTTGTCATGAAGGCAGTCAGGCTCATTGTTCGTGTCAGTGATGGCCTGGGCCAGTGACTGACTAGGATGTGTTTCCTACTTGCATTAGTCTTGCCCTACCCCGTGAAGGTCTCATTTTGCACATGGCAGCCACTGCCTGGAGAGGTCATGCAGGCATAACTAAAGAATTGTCTTCCTCTGCAATCTCTGGTTAGAACAGAGGAGTACGCAAACAGTGTTCTTATACTTCAATTCCCTGTACAATAATCTTTGCTTAAGCTACACAGCCTCCTGTGAGTCCACCCAAAGTTAACTGTAAAACAGAAAACTTGAGGCAATTAAAAAGAACTTTAGAAAACCATCCCATTGTTACCCAGGGTTTTCCAAACCCAAAACTGTGGTAACTTCACCTGTTTTCTCTAGGTGGAGTTAGGAATCAGTGTGGGGACAGCACCTCCCTTTGATAAATGACTGGTAAAAACAAGAGTGCTTTCCCACAAAGCTCCCTCTTTATTGAATCTCAAGCACACACATATGCACAAGAGCAATAGGTTTAGAGCATCCCAAACATAGTTACCCAAAGTCTGAAATGGTTTCTAATGATCAACATCTGTGCTGGGGGCTAGGGGGTAAAAGAGAGTTCCTTCCATCCTGCTGCTGGGGAGAAGATGTCAGTCTCTCTCCAAAGAAAAGCTCCTTTGAACTGCTCCAAAGTGTATTCTTTTAAAGTTTTATTGCTAACTCCTAGTGACTCCTACTAGTTACCATAGTAACCACTAGTGGGTCACCAATTCCCCTAGCTTCAGCAAATTGCTCCTTATCCTTTATCAGCAAAGCATTTCTAATCATAATTAAACTTATGTCAGGGGCACTCAAAGCCAAGGTTGCCTAACCCCACACTCCCTTCCATTCTCATGTTCCATTAACTGTTTCATCCTCCCATTCGGATTAGCAAAACTGCAACCATGCAGCTATTTGGCCTAGCCTCTCAGTCCTATCAATAGGATATTTGCTTTTCAGCTAACAGTGGCTGGACACAAAATGGGTGCAGTAATGTCGAGTTTCATTCTCCCATAACACCCCTTCTGCCTGATTTTAATACTACTACTGTTACGTGTAGCCTAAATTATTGAGGATGAAATTAGAGAAGACAGTTCAATACTTGCTTAATTTACTTTGTCACCTTTGTGGGTTCTCCCCTATCACAAGAACCAGAGAAACACATTTAGATATACGACAAAGAAATTCCACAAATAATCAGATTGTAAAACCACAGACCTTGGAAGGGGGACTCCAGAACCCATGTAACAACTGAAACTACTCTACTTTTCTGCACATCCCTCCCCCATTAGCTAGATTTACACACACACACACACACACACACACACAGCTGAGGATCCTTAATTTGTTTTGCTCTTACTAAATCTTTCCATGGCATTATAGGCAAATAACTACCTCAGCACTACAGAAATTCAAGTATCTTACAGTGACTTTCTACAATTAAGGCAATATTGGTTTGAGATGGAGAAAGTGAAATATTAAAAAACTGAAAGCTTAAAAATGTTTTTATTTGTTTACCAAGATAATGGCTGTTCTCAATATAGGAAGACGAAATTAGTCAACTGAAAGAGAAAACTCATGAATATCAGTTAACAGATCCCAGGAATAATCCATACATCTGGAATTATCACTTAGTACCTTAGATTATACCAAATATTAAATGTGGAAATTAGCAGTAAGAGTACAGCATGGATGAGGCAACTGAGCTGCTCCCAGATTATCTAACATTGAAGGCAGGCAGGTTTTTCAGGGCTCTTTCATATTTCAGACATGAAGACAAAGGTGTTCCGATGAGACAAGTCCTTCATAAAAATTTCATGGGATCATCAGAATATCTGTTTGCATAGTTCTTCTGCAATCTTCAGAGATCTTAAGGGTTCTCTCATACGTGTCTAGGTTCCCCTCTACTAAGCTGTATTGTCTAGTTTACCAGAAGACGACTAAGCCCATTTCACCTTCAAAGTGGAGGTGCAGCATGCACTGCAAATAAGCATTAAACATTGGAGTATTGTCATTCACAAATCAAAAGTTTGTACATATGTGAATAATGGGTCAGATATACCTTTTCAGGGCATGGACTGTCATTTATATAGTGTTTATACAGCGCCTAGCATAAAAGGACCCAACTTGGTTGTTGCCTTCAGGAGCTACTGCAATTTAAAATGTTAAACAATGATTATCCTTGTGTATTCATCCATAGGACATTAGGTGCTTTTTGACCCAAGGGATAGTGGAAAGAGGGAAAGGAAAGAAAGGTCCAGGAATAAGAGGTATGCCAGAAGAGATCCACTTAAAAGGTAAAGGTTTAGGCATGTGTCCAAATTCAGTTGAAGTCAGTCCACTAGATAATCCATAAGAGCTATGTGTATATCTTAACTCAGCACTTTCCGAACTATGGGTCATGACCCCACTTGAGGTCAGCAGTTGGGTCACAATCCCATGTGCAGAGGACACCATTTTGGCCTAAAAAATAGCATCCCCTGTGCTGTCTGGGATCTCTGGAGCAATCGAGTCTGAAAATGGGATCCTGCAGGCAAAACAGTTCGGGGACCACCAAAATTAACTCATTGCTTTTTCCTTTAACTTAGATTTCCATCAATTACAAAATTTACTTTACACAAGTTTCATGGGGCGGTAAACATGCCTTTTAGTATCAAGGGGAAGGATGACCATGTGACAAATCAGGGTTTTATAATTCAGGGCCACATCCATGTCTTCATACTCTCAAATCTGCGTAACAGGGTGACAACTCCACACAAAATAATCTGGATGACACTCAAAGAACGCGTTAGAGGTGCATGGTTTGCCCAGTATGCAAGTGGTAGTGGGTTTAGACCCTTAAAGTCTACAAACCCATGAGCTTGATGCAACTAGGATCTAACATATGATGCTGCTTCTCTAAGCAGGGCTAAAAATATAGGCCCTCTCTGAAAATCTACTCAAGCCACTCCTAACTTGTTTTATTAACTCTGGGAATCTGCCTTCAGATGCATAAAGAGAGAAAACAAATTGCTCTTGGGGAATGAATAAAGATCACCCAGAAGGTTTGTGGAAAACACTGGTGTGAACAAAATCAGCAAGAGGTCTCAACATCCTCCTGTGCACGGAGCAAGATTAAAGAACATTTTAAGTTTTTCCCCAGGAAGTTGTGGGGGTTGGTATTTCCAGACTGGAATAACCGTTGGGTTAGGCTTTGCAAAAGAGAAACATATCAAGTGTATGGTGGGGACTGATGTGAAAGCATGGTCTTGAGGCTGGCCTACATTAGGAATTTACATCATCATACCTATGTCTCAGGGGTGTGGATTTCTCACACCCAAGAGACGCAGCTATGCTGATCTAACTCCTGATGTTGATAGTAGTAGGCTGATGGAAGAATTCTCCTGCTGACCTCGCTACTGCCTCTCGGGGAGGCGGATTACCAACGTGGATGGGAGAACCTCTCTTGTTGGCATAAGTAGTGTCTACGCTAAGTGGCGCACCTGCAGGTCTTCAGCCGTGCCACTGTAGCAGTTTATATAATGTAGTCATGCCCTGGTCTGAGATGTGTCTTAGAACTTTAAAGTATGGAAGAAGAAAAAAATGCAGGCACTAGGAGAGGCAGAATTGCTCCCAAGAAGTTATTTATGGTGGATCAGCTGTTCTATAAAGCTTAAGCTTCCAACAATGCCAGTTTTAAAAAGATATTTATTGAGATGTTTAAGCTAAAATACCAATTTCCTCACATTTAGATGCTTGCCTAGTAATTAATACTTTTGCTGGTGCATGACAATAGAACGAGAGGCAAATACTAAATGCTAGTCGCCTTTGCATTCAGGGCAGACCAACTCTAAAGTACATTTGTTTTTTCACTGTATAATAAATGGATGACTCTTCAATAAAAGACAAAGCACGGTCACATCTATGATGCTACAGTGGTAGAAAGCTTTGCCTATGCATTTCTGCCATCTATTCCATTGGGGATAGCAGGAGTCTAAGGGCTAGTCTACACTTACCCGCTGCATCGGAGGCGTCGGATCGATCTTCTGGGTTCGATTTATCGCGTCTTCTCTAGACGTGATAATCGAACCAGGAAGTGCTCCCCCGTCGACGCTGGTAATCCTGCTCTGCGAACGGAGCAGGCGGAGTCGACGGGGGAGCCTGCGCGCTGCGTGTGGACCAGGAGTAAATACTTTTAAGTTCGAAATAAGATACTTTGACTTCAGCTACGTTATTCACGTAGCTGAAGTTGCGTATCTTACTTCGAACTTGGGGGCTAGTGTAGATCAGCCCTTAAGTAAAGAGGAATTATTACATTTAATATTAAACAAAAAAGTTTCAGTCAAAAGTTAATTATTTAAAAGGCTTGTTGTTATTTGTCCCAAATTCCAAGAGGGAAGGGTATTTAGCAGTTTGTTAGTGTAATTACCACTGTATTTTAGAAAGATCTCAGGCATTACCTCTGTCAGGTATTGGACACAGTTCTCGAGTTTTGCCCCACCCTTTCCCCAGCACTGCTCATTGCCTCGGACTCCAGCCTGACAGCACAAACCTTGAGACATTGCCTCAAATCACGTATCACCCTTGCATGAGTCACAGGGCAATACAGCTGCTTGACCTGCATCCTTGGGGGACAGCATTAAGTTCCCCAAGTGTTCCAGCAGCATAAAGCTAAGCTGGAACTTTTCCAATTGCACAACTGGTACTCGACCAGACAGCAGGCTGTGGATTTGTACAGATCCTCCCTCCTCAAGAAGGATCCAAAAGTTGTGGGTTTTTTTGGGTTTGTGTGTGTGGAAGTTTACAGAAAGCTCACTGGGAAAAGAGATGGAAGATTTTTTCATTCCAAAGGAATTTTAGATTTTAAGCATGTAGTCAGAGTTAGGGGAAGGAGGGACTTTACCCATAAGGGTTACTAGTCTTTCACTCCATGAAGAACAATCTATGCTACTTCTAACCTCAGCTCCATACAAAAGCCAACATCTCTGGGCATGAGCTCGTTTTAAAGCCATTGCAAGAGTCTTGGATTGGCAAGGCAAAAGCGCCTTATTCCACACAACTTTTGCTTCCAGACACATTTGGTAAGAAATGGTCTAATTAATTTGTACCTGAATGAAGAACAATGAGATCATGTTTATCTGGTTCCTTGATTACTTGTCCAATAGTCCAGAAATTTGGACTGCATTTCTGGCCATAAAAAGTATCTGTCAACCTTTCAGTACTAGCATGACTGGGGAACTTACATAGCAAGAAACAACTCACGCTACAGCAGTAGACAAAATCCTTCATCATTGTTCTATTGATCTCAGTGGAGCTATGATTGTTTACATCAACTCAAGATTGGCCCCCAGAAGCTTTGGAATCCTTTTTAGTATCTTTCTTGTTTTCTTCTATAAAGAAGATTCTCTATCATGTGTTTCAACTCAAATCTCTATTTGTTATAAGATCTAGGCAGTACAACTCCTCCCATCAAGCCAAGATTTTACCAGCCTAGACGTCAAAGGGCTCAAAATCCAGAAACTCTGCACTGAAACCTGGGAGAGCTGGGTTCTCGTTTGAAGTGTGGAAGGCCAGGAATCACAGCCCATCCTTGGTCAAGTTCAGTTTCAAAGTTCTGCCTATGGAGTATTTGGTTTTGTAGCATGAACCTTGAGTAGGTTTGAGATTACCCTTTGATGCTCAGTTTCCAGAATCAGCCAGAAGCTCTAAGTCATTCGCCACAGCCCGATACTCTCCCTTTCTCACGGGTGAAATCCATTCTTGCACCGAACTGGAAATCTGTTATAGCAGCAGCTCTGCCATGCTCTTGTTCTCCTGGACAGCAAAGATCTCTCTAGTATAGAAGGAGATTAATATTAGACCATTGCCTCATTGTCCATGGAGAAAGAAACAGATTTTGATGTGTATTGTATAAAGTTCTCTTGCTTTTGGATACAGTATCAAGAGGGTCAATTAGGCTCTCCTATTTATCCTCTCATAATGGAGCAAGGAGACATCCAATGAATTGAAAGCAAAACATTTAAAGCAGAAAGATATTTCAAGATGTTAAGATCAATGCAGCCAGGAATGAACTCTGACCCAGCTGCTAAATGGAAAACTATACTAGTTGCACAAGAATATCTTGTAGATCAATTGAAACAGAAAAGGAAAAAGACTCACTTCCACAGAATCCTGGGACTTCTGACCATTTTAAGTTTTGAAAGCACGTGGCACTGGGTAATACTCCAGAGATTCCCATGTAACTTTGGTGGCAAATAGATCTTTCCTTGGTTCTGACAGAACAATAGTTCTGATTAGTGTACAGTGGTACAACAAATCTGAACAGTGGTGGAGTAATCCAGCTACCTAACAATAAAGAAAAACATGTGAGAACTGAAAGCTTTAGCTGTAAGCCTAGGCATGAAAATTCACTTCTTCCCTCTAGTCTGCCAGAACCCAGATTTGGTGACCTTCAAGATTTAGCACCAGACTCACCTCGTGTCTTCAGGTCACCTCTAGGAAATGAGGAAGAATGGGAGGAAGTGATGATGAAATGTTTGTTTTGGAATGGTGATACATAATACAGTCTGCTTTTTATTTTCTTTTTCTTACGTTGCTCAAGTACCATGTTATTGGATGCAGTAGAAGAACCTGAATAGAATAGAATGGATTCAAGTTGGTATTTTTAACCTCTGTCCAGTTTTGATAGGAACAATCAAAAATACACCAAATACGATTACATCTAAACAAAGTACATTATAGGATTTCTAAAAAACCACAGTTAATTTTCTAGCAGTTAAACAGCTACCACCAAATCACACTTTTGTTTATTCGTGTTCAACTACTGGGGGAATGTTACTGTGTATTTACAGAGATATAGTTCTGCAGCATGTGTACGACATCAGCTCTACTGGCTTCAGTGAAGCTATGATCATTTATACCAGCTAAGAATCTGTTCCAAATCAAATACCTTCTCTTAAAACCTGTTCTAACCTCTGTCCGTGCACTTCCAGAGCTTATATTATTCTGAACCCATTTATCAGTATATTACTGACCTCAGACAGCACCTGTTAAATCCCTCCTGTATTCTTCACCCAGCGACTTATGTTCACAAAGCCATACGTTTAGTAAACTACCAGGAAATACAACGGCAAGAAGTGCTTGGGAGTAAGGGGCAGATAGATAACCAAGTTCTGTCCCAAAATTTTACAGCAGTGTTACCACTAACATTTTCAAAAATTATACAGGTTAGATCTTGAATGAAAATATAATGTACAGTGTGAAATTGTAGAAACTACATCTTTAACCCAGGTTCTTCCAATTCACCTGAGAAAGTACCACTTGTTTCATTTCCTTTTAATAGGAAATGTGCAGACCAAAACTCAGTGTTTAGAAAACAAAAGAGATGATCTCACCAGCCTGATCACATTAATATTAATAAAAGTTTCGGTTAAGAGTACAAACATTTACTTAACAAAGTTTATCTAAGATCCCTAAGAAGAAAAATATTTAGGCATTTGAAAATGTAGTTAGTACTGTATTTTAACCAAATTTGAGAGTTTCCTCCCTCCGATTCGGAAGTCTTCTTTCTTTCAAGCTTTGTTCCAGCCTCTTCCAAATGTCATCATGCAAACTGGCGCTGCTCCCCATGATATATGACCCTGGAAAACTCTCTCACCAGACACACCCATTCCCAAACATTACTCAAAGGAAAGGAGAGTTTCATGGCCTTTGGGAACAGTGATAAGGTCTTCAAGTATTCCACAGTAGGAAAATTAAAACATTTTTCATATCAACAGCATGGCTGACAGATGCTCCACGTAAGTGTCCAAAGCAGGAGAGAGACAAATGAACAATGAGGTGTTTTAGATTGAGTTCTACTCCAAAGAAACCTCAGATTTAAGTGTATAGTGAAGCTTGGATTAGTTTTACCTTGGCAAGTTGGAAGTTTACTCCACTCAACTTCATTTCCCTTAAGCTCACATTGAATGAAAGGCCGCCCAATTAATTTGTACCTAACACAAAAAAGAAAAACAAATACAAGAGTATCAAGTTTCTTACACAAGCAATCAAAGAACATTGTGAGGAGATTAGGAATAGTGGCAGCATGACAAATGGGAATAAGGATGTGGGGGTAGATATTACCATATCCGAGGTAGAAGCCAAACTTGAACAGCTTAATGAGAGTAAATCAGGCGGCCCAGATAATCTTCATCCAAGAATATTAAAGGAACTGGCACATGAAATTGCAAGCCCATTAGCAAAAATTTTTAATGTATCTCTAAACTCAGGGGTTGTACCGTTTGACTGGAGAATAGCTAATATAGTTCCTATTTTTAAGAAAGGGAAAAAAAGTGACCCGGGTAACTACAGGCCTGTTAGTTTGACATCTGTAGTATGCAAGGTCTTGGAAAAAATTTTGAAGGAGAAAGTAGTTAAGGACCTTGAGGTCAATGGCAATTGGGACAAATTACAACAAGGTTTTACAAAAGGTAGATCATGCCAAACCAACTTGATCTCCTTCTTTGAGAAAGTAACAGAATTTTTAGATAAAGGAAACGCAGTGGATCTAATCTACCTCGATTTCAGTAAGGCATTTGATACAGTACCACATGACGAATTATCGGTTAAATTGGAAAAGATGGGGATCAATATGAAAATTGAGAGGTGGATAAGGAACTGGTTAAAGGGGAGACTACAGCGGGTCATACTGAAAGGTGAACTGTCAGGTTGGAGGGAGGTTACTAGTGGAGTTCCTCAAGGTTCAGTTTTGGGACCAATTTTATTTAATCTTTTTATTACTGACCTCGGCACCAAGAGTGGGAGTGTGCTAATAAAGTTTGCAGATGACACAAAGTTGGGAGGTATTGCCAATTCAGAAAAGGATCGGGATATGCTACAGGAAGATCTGGATGACCTTGTAAACTGGAGTAATAGTAATAGGATGAAATTTAATAGTGAGAAGTGTAAGGTTATGCATTTAGGGATTAATAACAAGAATTTTAGTTATAAGCTGGGGACGCATCAGTTGGAAGTAACGGAAGAGGAGAAGGACCTCGGAGTCCTGGTTGATCACAGGATGACTATGAGTCGCCAATGTGATGTGGCCGTGAAAAACGCTAATGCGGTCTTGGGATGCATTAGGCGAGGTATTTCTAGTAGAGATAAGGAGGTGTTAGTACCGTTATACAAGGCACTGGTAAGACCTCATTTGGAATACTGTGTGCAGTTCTGGTCTCCCATGTTTAAGAAGGATGAATTCAAACTGGAACAGGTACAAAGAAGGGCCACTAGGATGATCCGAGGAATGGAAAACCTGTCGTATGAAAGGAGACTCAAGGAGCTTGGTTTGTTTACCTTAACCAAAAGAAGGCTGAGGGGAGATATGATTGCTCTCTTTAAATATATCAGAGGGATAAATACCAGGGAGGGAGAGGAATTATTTCAGCTCAGTACCAATGTGGACACAAGAACAAATGGATATAAACTGGCCATCAGGAAGTTTAGACTGGAAATTAGACGAAGGTTTCTAACCATCAGAGGAGTGAAGTTCTGGAACAGCCTTCCAAGGGAAGCAGTGGGGGCAAAAGACCTAACTGGCTTCAAGATTAAGCTAGATACGTTTATGGAGGGGATGGTTTGATGGGATAACATGATCTTAGTCAAAGGTCAATTAATTGCCATCAGTGGTAAATAGGACCAATGGTCAATGATGGGATGTTAGAAGTTACTACAGAGAACTTTTTCCTGGGTGTCTGGCTGGTGAGTCTTGCCCACATGCTCGGGGTTCAGCTGATCGCCATATTTGGGGTCGGGAAGGAATTTTCCTCCAGGGTAGATTGGCAGAGGCCCTGGAGGTTTTTTTGCCTTCCTCTGCAGCATGGGGCACGGGTCACTTACCGGAGGATTCTCTGCATCTTGAAGTCTTTAAACCATGATTTGAGGACTTCAATAGCTGAGACATAGGTGAGAGGATTATTCCAGGAGTGGGTGGGTGAGATTCTGTGGCCTGCATTGTGCAGGAGGTCAGACTAGATGATCATAATGGTCCCTTCTGACCTAAAAGTCTATGAGTCTATGAGAACTAGGTAACTGTCTGGCAATTTGGAATATGGATTGTTTCAGCTTACAGGTGGTGATTTATGACCTGGGTGAAGCCTTGTTATGGGTAGAGTTAAAATCTCGTTGAGATTGATGGATGTCAATGTACCCTTCCATTAATATAATTGTGAGAAGTCCATCACAATGCCCCACCTAAAAACAGAGATAATGTGAACCCACTCAGGAGTTTTGCACTGTGTGAGTGGAAGGATTTTTGCTGAGAGGTTTTTTGTTTTGTTTTTTAAGGGTGTCTGTCAGGCGTTGCAAGGCAGAACAGAACCAGGGAGACTGAGACAACCTGAACAAGGCCAAGCAGAAACTTTTAAGTACCGTGTGACCCTGAAAGAAATTTAGAGGTTGTGGGTGAAGGGTGCTGGATAAAAAGAAGTTTGATCATGTAAGCTAAAATACTACTCCTTTGCCTTTGGTTTCTCCTGCATTTTGAGAAGCGGGACTTTCTACATTCTTTGCAAATAAGCAAGGCTGCACCAAAGAAAATACCAGATTCCATCATCAATTTCTACTCTCAACTGGAGCATCACCAGGGCCCTGAACTTTAACTAGCCACTTGGTCAAAAAGAGGCAACAGACATTGAATAAGATCATTCCTGCTGTGAAAATACCAGCATGACCAAGGCACACCGAGTGGTAAAAGGCAATTTAAGCAAGCAAATAGTGGATACAACACGCTCTCTGCAAGCTTAACAGGTTTATGCTGAATCAGACACTTGGGAACAGTCATTAATCCTCTGCACAGCAAAACGCTGGATTCTCTCCCCTCTAACTCGCACATTCTAGCAATCCTTACTTCTTCCATTGCTAGAGAAGGCACAAAGAGTCCCTAAACCAGTCCCAGTTACTCAGTGTGATGAATCCCCAAAGGACTAGTAATATTAGACACTGTCAGACTTTTCACTCGTGAAAGGGTTTAGACTTGCTTGCTACAAGCCGACAACTACTCCTGTGGTCCCATCCTGTGGAACCGTTCTGAAACGGAACAACCTGGCATTCTACACTTTTGATAACTGCCTAGTTATCTGGGCTAGTCAAGAATTAAAAATACTGTTCACTCTGACCACACACTTCGCTCTGAAAGTCAGTGGTTCAGCCTACGCATCTCTAGGCCACCATAGATGGAGGCAAGAGAGGCAGTTTGCCCCAGGCCCCCCATTTAAGAGGGCCACCAAACGGAGGGATGTTGCAACCTGAGCACACCAGGTTGCAATGCAGTGACAGAGGAGCAACAGGGCCAAACCTGAGCAGTGCTGCAACCTCATGTGCCATGTGTTAATGCCCAGAGCTAGTCCCAGCCTGACAGGCCAGGAGCGACTTCAGTGGGCTCACTCCCCCTCACCCCCGTAATTTATTTTTGGAAGGGTGGGAAGCCTCAGTTCCAGATTTTGCCCCAGGCCTTCCAACGCTGTGCAGCCCTTGCTACCCCTCCTCCATCAGCAGCATTCCATTTCCAAGACTGTGTGACCTTGAAAAGATTCTTGCATAGAAATTACTGAATGGGGTATGCGGCCACACAGCCTTCCCTACCATCTTTCCTCTAGCACTACGGGAAAAGGCCACATCTACACTACAGGGACTATAGCAACATAGCTATGCCTGCAAAACCCTACAGTGCTCATACAGCCTACAACTTTTTTTTTGTAGCTGTAGAAACACCACCTCCCAGAGGGACAGTCGTAGGTTGATTGACACATTCTTCAGTGGATCTAGCTGCATTTACACCAGGGGTTATGCCAGCATAGCTATGATGCTCAGAGGTGTGGATTTTTCACACCATGAGTGCCATACCTATGTCAACCTATACTAAGCATAGAGCAGGCCTAACCATGTGTTTGGAGGTGTGGGGGTGTTAAGGTTTTAATAGGAAAGACAACACAGTTTTTGGAACAGAGTTGTTTTTCATTTCGCAACTAAAGATCTTTTCCAGTTCTCTAAACCCTGATTAAAACCATGCATAGAAAATTTGAACAACGTTACAGACTGACGGAAAGTGTGGTTCATACACATGCTTTGTAGCTACAAAGGCAACTGACCAGACCAGACCAATTTTACTGTGGTAGCTTTTTCAAAGAGACACTTGAACTCCAACATCTTCTATGCAGTACTTCCTTCTACATACATGCATACATAGTCATTTTATGCTGACCTATTTGTCTACACACTTACATAGAAAGTAGGTCCAAATTATGGTATGTGTAAAAGTTTAAAAATGTGTGTGCTTATTTTAGTTTGTGATAGAAGTTATACTTAGGCCTGAATCACACCCACAGCCCATGCTACAAAATTTAGGGCATCCCACAAATATTTCAACCCGGAAGTGTTCTTCCCACCAGAAGCCAGGCCACTGAGAATCTACCTCACCACCTACTGGGTAACTCCACCTGACAACATGTGCATTCCATGTGCTAAGATTTAAGTTCAAGCCCAGCTGCATGTGAACTGGGACATACCGGATCTGATCTTATACTTGTTATAGACTCTGTGGCACTATATAACCCATCTGGACAGGATCTGGTGTTCACTGAATTACACTGGATGCAAAAAGTAAAGGCACCACAGCAAACCCCTATTCTCCCTCCTCTACACACAGCTGGGACTTCTTCCCATTTCAACTTCATCACTTAAGTGGGGAGGGTGGAGTCAGAATCCATAGGATCAAACTATTTGAAAGCTCTACTTCCAAATGAGAACCCACCCCAAGGCTGCAGTTGATAGCACTAGCCCCAAGTATGGTTTTGAAGTTAGATCATGCATTATTTTTCAGTTAGCCAGCAATTGTACATCAAAGTTCTGTGAATTAACTACCAGAGGCACCTTGACACTCACCCATCTTCACAGAGGAAGTCTATTTTTGCACCAAACAGAAGTTCTGTTATATGAACAGCTCTGCCATGGAGTAGTTCTCCTGGAGGACCACATGATTTCCCTAATAGAGACCAAGGCTAGGATTAGCATTCATTTGTGTTGTCATGATGGAAACAAAAGCGCTAACAACCAACAGCAGCATACTTGGGAAGGCGATAGCTGCATGCCCACTCACACGACTTTATATAGTAAGTGTCACACCAACCCAGATCACAGGGTCTTTTAGTCCAGTACCGTATCTCTGACAGTGGCTTCGCACACACATGTAAAACCCACACAGGGCTCAATCATACCAGTGGCAACTGAAGGTGTTCAACGCCTTGCAGGCTGTACCCTGCACAGGTGACCAGACCAAAACGGGTAATTATGCAATAAAATCCCCACTGGAGCCAGGGGTGGAGAGTGGGAAAGACAGTTTTGTCAAAACCCCACAGTTAATGGTTGACTTATGTGCCAAAGGTAAAATAACCTTTATGTCTTTTTATCCTTATTTATGCATGTTAAATGCACAACCTTTTTATTTAATCCCACAGAATTCATTGATTCAGTATTTAGTGACAGTAAGTTCCACAAGTTATCAAGCTTTGTGGAAAAAATATTCCATCCGTATCGTTTATCTTAAAGAAGACAGACAAACCTCCCATAATCCTCAGGGAAGTTCAATGGCAGAAATTCCTCCTTCCCCCTACAACAAGTAATTTACCATGGTTATTCTAGTTGATGTACTGCATCAGAAAATTACTTTTCATATGAAATTCAAAGCAGACATACTGTATTCAGACACCCAGTGCTATCCTGGCACTTGATCTTCATCAGTCAGTTTTAAGAACAGCTGAATATTCCATGGAAATACAGCTATAGCAATTTATCCTAAGAAAAGACCTGGCTAAACAGCCCTTCAAACTAAATATCAAGTAAGCTAGCAAATTGGGAGCCAGATGCCTACTGGTCCTAATTGTGAAAGGTGTTTCCAGATCAAATGAGACAGAAAAATATCAAAAAAAAAAAAAAAAAAAGACACTCACTTGTACAAAATTCAGGGGCTTCTGACCATGTTAGGTTTTCAAGACAAGTACTAACAAGAAGCGTTTCAGTGATGGTCTCATACCCTGGGCGACAAGTATATCTCACAGAGATTTTGTATTTTAACCAAATTTGAGAGTTTCCTCCCTCCGATTCGGAAGTCTTCTTTCTTTCAAGCTTTGTTCCAGCCTCTTCCAAATGTCCTCATGCAAACTGGCGCTGCTCCCCATGATATATGACCCTGGCAAACTCTCTCACCAGACACACCCATTCCCAAACATTACTCAAAGGAAAGGAGAGTTTCATGGCCTTTGGGAACAGTGATAAGGTCTTCAAGTATTCCACAGTAGGAAAATTAAAACATTTCTCATATCAACAGCATGGCTGACAGATGCTCCACGTAAGTGTCCAAAACAGGAGAAAGGCAAATGAACAATGAGGTGTTTTAGATTGAGTTCTACTCCAAAGAAACCTCAGATTTAAGTGTATAGTGAAGCTTGGATTAGTTTTACCTTGGCAAGTTGGAAGTTTACTCCACTCAACTTCATTTCCCTTAAGCTCACATTGAATGAAAGGCCGCCCAATTAATTTGTACCTAACACAAAAAAGAAAAACAAATACAAGAGTATCAAGTTTCTTACCTAGTTCTTTGATTGCTTGTGTAACTGTCTGGCAATTTGGAATATGGATTGTTTCAGCTTACAGGTGGTGATTTATGACCTGGGTGAAGCCTTGTTATGGGTAGAGTTAAAATCTCGTTGAGATTGATGGATGTCAATGTACCCTTCCATTAATATAATTGTGAGAAGTCCATCACAATGCCCCACCTAAAAACAGAGATAATGTGAACCCACTCAGGAGTTTTGCACTGTGTGAGTGGAAGGATTTTTGCTGAGAGGTTTTTTGTTTTGTTTTTTAAGGGTGTCTGTCAGGCGTTGCAAGGCAGAACAGAACCAGGGAGACTGAGACAACCTGAACAAGGCCAAGCAGAAACTTTTAAGTACCGTGTGACCCTGAAAGAAATTTAGAGGTTGTGGGTGAAGGGTGCTGGATAAAAAGAAGTTTGATCATGTAAGCTAAAATACTACTCCTTTGCCTTTGGTTTCTCCTGCATTTTGAGAAGCGGGACTTTCTACATTCCTTGCAAATAAGCAAGGCTGCACCAAAGAAAATACCAGATTCCATCATCAATTTCTACTCTCAACTGGAGCATCACCAGGGCCCTGAACTTTAACTAGCCACTTGGTCAAAAAGAGGCAACAGACATTGAATAAGATCATTCCTGCTGTGAAAATACCAGCATGACCAAGGCACACCGAGTGGTAAAAGGCAATTTAAGCAAGCAAATAGTGGATACAACACGCTCTCTGCAAGCTTAACAGGTTTATGCTGAATCAGACACTTGGGAACAGTCATTAATCCTCTGCACAGCAAAACGCTGGATTCTCTCCCCTCTAACTCGCACATTCTAGCAATCCTTACTTCTTCCATTGCTAGAGAAGGCACAAAGAGTCCCTAAACCAGTCCCAGTTACTCAGTGTGATGAATCCCCAAAGGACTAGTAATATTAGACACTGTCAGACTTTTCACTTGTGAAAGGGTTTAGACTTGCTTGCTACAAGCCGACAACTACTCCTGTGGTCCCATCCTGTGGAACCGTTCTGAAACGGAACAACCTGGCATTCTACACCTTTGATAACTGCCTAGTTATCTGGGCTAGTCAAGAATTAAAAATACTGTTCACTCTGACCACACACTTCGCTCTGAAAGTCAGTGGTTCAGCCTACGCATCTCTAGGCCACCATAGATGGAGGCAAGAGAGGCAGTTTGCCCCAGGCCCCCCATTTAAGAGGGCCACCAAACGGAGGGATGTTGCAACCTGAGCACACCAGGTTGCAATGCAGTGACAGAGGAGCAACAGGGCCAAACCTGAGCAGTGCTGCAACCTCATGTGCCATGTGTTAATGCCCAGAGCTAGTCCCAGCCTGACAGGCCAGGAGCGACTTCAGTGGGCTCACTCCCCCTCACCCCCGTAATTTATTTTTGGAAGGGTGGGAAGCCTCAGTTCCAGATTTTGCCCCAGGCCTTCCAACGCTGTGCAGCCCTTGCTACCCCTCCTCCATCAGCAGCATTCCATTTCCAAGACTGTGTGACCTTGAAAAGATTCTTGCATAGAAATTACTGAATGGGGTATGCGGCCACACAGCCTTCCCTACCATCTTTCCTCTAGCACTACGGGAAAAGGCCACATCTACACTACAGGGACTATAGCAACATAGCTATGCCTGCAAAACCCTACAGTGCTCATACAGCCTACAACATTTTTTTTTTGTAGCTGTAGAAACACCACCTCCCAGAGGGACAGTCGTAGGTTGACTGACACATTCTTCAGTGGATCTAGCTGCATTTACACCAGGGGTTATGCCAGCATAGCTATGATGCTCAGAGGTGTGGATTTTTCACACCATGAGTGCCATACCTATGTCAACCTATACTAAGCATAGAGCAGGCCTAACCATGTGTTTGGAGGTGTGGGGGTGTTAAGGTTTTAATAGGAAAGACAACACAGTTTTTGGAACAGAGTTGTTTTTCATTTCGCAACTAAAGATCTTTTCCAGTTCTCTAAACCCTGATTAAAACCATGCATAGAAAATTTGAACAACGTTACAGACTGACGGAAAGTGTGGTTCATAGCTTTGCTTTGTAGCTTTGCTTTGTAGCTACAAAGGCAACTGACCAGACCAGACCAATTTTACTGTGGTAGCTTTTTCAAAGAGACACTTGAACTCCAACATCTTCTATGCAGTACTTCCTTCTACATACATGCATACATAGTCATTTTATGCTGACCTATTTGTCTACACACTTACATAGAAAGTAGGTCCAAATTATGGTATGTGTAAAAGTTTAAAAATGTGTGTGCTTATTTTAGTTTGTGATAGAAGTTATACTTAGGCCTGAATCACACCCACAGCCCATGCTACAAAAATTAGGGCATCCCACAAATATTTCAACCCGGAAGTGTTCTTCCCACCAGAAGCCAGGCCACTGAGAATCTACCTCACCACCTACTGGGTAACTCCACCTGACAACATTTGCATTCCATGTGGTAAGATTTAAGTTCAAGCCCAGCTGCATGTGAACTGGGACATACCGGATCTGATCTTATACTTGTTATAGACTCTGTGGCACTATATAACCCATCTGGACAGGATCTGGTGTTCACTGAATTACACTGGATGCAAAAAGTAAAGGCACCACAGCAAACCCCTATTCTCCCTCCTCTACACACAGCTGGGACTTCTTCCCATTTCAACTTCATCACTTAAGTGGGGAGGGTGGAGTCAGAATCCATAGGATCAAACTATTTGAAAGCTCTACTTCCAAATGAGAACCCACCCCAAGGCTGCAGTTGATAGCACTAGCCCCAAGTATGGTTTTGAAGTTAGATCATGCATTATTTTTCAGTTAGCCAGCAACTGTACATCAAAGTTCTGTGAATTAACTACCAGAGGCACCTTGACACTCACCCATCTTCACAGAGGAAGTCTATTTTTGCACCAAACAGAAGTTCTGTTATACGAACAGCTCTGCCATGGAGTAGTTCTCCTGGAGGACCACATGATTTCCCTAATAGAGACCAAGGCTAGGATTAGCATTCATTTGTGTTGTCATGATGGAAACAAAAGCGCTAACAACCAACAGCAGCATACTTGGGAAGGCGATAACTGCATGCCCACTCACATGACTTTATATAGTAAGTGTCACACCAACCCAGATCACAGGGTCTTTTAGTCCAGTACCGTATCTCTGACAGTGGCTTCGCACACACATGTAAAACCCACACAGGGCTCAATCATACCAGTGGCAACTGAAGGTGTTCAACGCCTTGCAGGCTGTACCCTGCACAGGTGACCAGACCAAAATGGGTAATTATGCAATAAAATCCCCACTGGAGCCAGGGGTAGAGAGTGGGAAAGACAGTTTTGTCAAAACCCCACAGTTAACGGTTGACTTATGTCCCAAAGGTAAAATACCCCTTATGCCTTTTTATCCTTATTGATGCATGTTAAATGCACATTTTTTTTTGAATCGCACAGAATTCTTTGATTCAGTATTTAGTGTCAGTAAGTTCCATAAGTCCATCCATGTCATCTATCTTAATGAAGACAGACAAACCTCCCATAATCCTCAGGGAAGTTCAATGGCAGAAATTCCTCCTTCCCCCTACAACAAGTAATTTACCATCGTTATTCTAGTTGATGTACTGCATTAGAAATGTACTTTTCATATGAAATTCAAAGCAAACATACTGTATTCATACAGCCAGTGCTCTCCTGGCACTTGATCTTCACCAGTCAGTTTTAAGAACAGCTGAATACTCCATAGAAATACAGCTATTGCAATTTATTCTAAGAAAAAACCTGGCTAAACAGCCCTTCAAACTAAATATCAAGTAAGCTAGCAAATTGGGAGCCACCTGCCTAGTGGCTCTAGTTGTGAAAGATGCTTTCAGATCAAGTGAGACAGAGGAGTAACAAAACAAGATACTCACTTCTACAAAACTCAGGGGCTTCTGACCATGTTAAGTTTTCAAGACAAGTACTAACAAGAAGCATTTCAGTGATGTTCTCATACCCTGGGCGACAAATATATCTCACAGTGATCCTAACAGGATGGTAATTCTTCGTCTCATCTTCCTTACTTAAGGATGCAAACTTTAACCTTGTTGGAGCACCACAGCTACCTAGCAGTAGAGACAGACATTAGATCTGAAAGGTTTGGCTATGAAGACAGGTATAAAAACAGTCTATTGTAACAGTAGACCAACACTCAGTGTTTAGAAAAGAAATTACTCCCTGCTAGTACTTTAGGGAGGTTACTATCACATTTGGATGCCCTTTGTCAAATATGCCCTATGCTGATTGGGCCCTCAATATAGAACTGCAGAATGCTTATTAAGATATATTTTAGTTTTTGTTTTATTATATTCCCAGGTAAAAAATTAAGTTAAGTTTAACTGAATGTCAAGAGTACTTGTCAGTAATTTAGAGTAAATTATACGAGAGAGATTTAATTAGCCCCAAAACAAGTACAGTAAAAGCTGTGTTATCCAGCACTTTACTAACCGGAAAGCTCTAACAACTGTCATTTCTGATATCTCCCAATACAAATCTTCAATCTAGTAACCAGGACTAGTATACTGCCCAGGAGATTATGCAAATGCACATTCTGCACTCTACTTTTATGCAAAAGAGACAGAAGACAAATAAGCAAACTGATATCAGTGATTTATTCAAAAAAAGCAGCTTCCAGGGTGTGTCATAGGGTCATAACAGATTCAGCCCAATCTCCTACACCTATGTCTACATGATAATTTATGTTAATAATGATCATAGGCGCCGACTTTAGTCGGTGCCAGTGGGTGCTCGCACCCCCAGCCCCGCCCCAACTCCACCCCCTGCCCCGAGCTGGGCAGGGGGGTGCAGAGAAACCGCTACCTGCCCCAGCTCACCTCTGCCTCCTCCCACTAGGCACCGCCGCTCCACTTTCCCCCCCTCCCTCCCAGGCTTGCCACGTGCCAAATAGCTGGCGTGCGGCAAGCCTGGGAGGGAGGAAAAGCGGAGCGGTGGCGGCGCCTTGGGAGGCGGAGATGAGCTGGGGCCGGGGAGCTGCTGGTGGGTGCTCTGCACTCACCAATTTTTCCCCATGGGTGCTCCAGCCCCAGAGCACCCATGGAGTCAGCGCCTATGATAATGATGACCTTGAGGCATCACAAGATCCTGAAGTGCCTTCTGAATCATCAAAGATTAAATTATATTCAGTGCAGTTTTAGTGTATTTTTAAAGATCTGAGTTTTCACCATGTGCTGCCCACAGTGATATGTAGTGTCATAAGATTACAGGTATAGTTTTCTATACACTAAGTTTACACTTAAGTGATTCAAGAAACCAACCACACTGCAGTACTACTATAGTACTGGATTGGCAAGTACCTGTATACTATTTTATACTTCATTCATTTTATTGTATTCTAATTCTTTGAAAATTGATTTTCCATTGGTAAGTATAACACTTAATTAAGCAGAATATTTGATTAACTGGCACCCCCCCCCCAATTCCTCCAACATGCTGGATAACAAAACTTTTACTGTATTATAAACCAAGAAAAATAAACTTTATTCCAGAGAAAATAAAATACTTACGACCACAAAACTCATTGATGTTTGACCATTCTGAGTTTGAAAGGCACTCTACAGTATCTGACTTTCCAGGGATTTTAACAAAGCCATCACGGCACCTATATGTAACTTGTGTATTAAGAGGGAAGCCCTCTGTCTGATTCATATAGGAGGGGATGGCATAATTCAGCTTTGGCAGGGGCCCACAGTCACCTGTGAACAAAACAAAAGCCCATTTTAACTGAACATATTTATTCTGGTAGCTTTGCACACCAGAAGGATCCTGAAGCACACCAGATGTGAGAAGAGGGAGCTGTGACAGACCAGATGAGCCCATCAGGGAAGTTACTCCGATTTCCCAGACACATACAACCCCACCCACCTCGGGGGTTTAAACTGGGAGCTGAAGACATGGCCGTCAGTAACAGCCAGGTACACAGCTGGGGAACACAAAAGACACAAATCACTGCCAACCCGCCCATGCATTTTCCCCATGGAGGGAACCCCAGAAAACGGGGGAACCCCGGGGGTAGGCGGCAGTCCCCGGGCTGAGTGCACCGGGGGAAGAGGTTCAGAGGGACCCAGAGCAGGGAGAAAGACTCCCCTTTGCCTGGAAGGAACCCCCTCATCCTCCCCAGTGACAGGAGGGACCAACCCAAGGGCCAGAGCGCAGCCCCAGGCCCGGCCTCAGGCAGCCCCTAGCTCATACCCTGCACCCCCGCCCCGGTACTGTCCGCAGCCCCGGGAGCCCCGCCCTGCACGGAGATGCTTCGCCCTGCCGACACGCCCCCACTCACTGCGAGTCCCGGGCAGCAGCAGCGCCAGGAACCCCAAGGCCAGCGCGGGGCCGGGGAACCCCGGGGACATAGCAGAGGACGGACAGGGAGCTCCGCGCCGTGCTCAGCACAAGTGAGAAGGGGGGCGGGGCGGAGTCTGAACAGCGCCGTGCGTGTTTGGAGGCGGGGTCAGGAGCGAAGGGGCGGGGCCTGAACAGCACATGAATAGTTGGGGGCGGGGTCAGGAGAAAAGGGGCGGGGCTGACTCAGGCTGAATCCGGTAAACACAGACGGACAGAAGGTTGATCTTAATGTCCCAAAGGAAGCTTTGCTTTATATAATGTCTGTGTTACAGGCTCAGAAACTGGATTATCTAATTTAGCAAGGGACAGGGATGGGCAGTAAACGTTCGTGTTTTGATGCTGTGTTTCCTTTGGCAAAAGTGCAAATTGGCAAAAGAAACTGAGAGCACTGCAGACTGCATCTGCGGCCACAGACATGCAAGCTTGGGAGGGGCTAGACAGCTCAATGTAGTGTCTTTTTACAACATGGGAAGGAGGCATCGTTATAGGCCACCTCACATGAGGTGATAGACGGGCAAGCTCATGGGCAGTCTTTTTAAGGTGAGGGAAACACAGACTTAGCAGAGGCATGCACTTGCCCTGAGCACCTAGATCAGTAGTTTTCAAATTTTTTTTCATTTTCAGACCCCTAAAAAAATTTCAAATTATGGTGTGGATCCCTTTGGAAATTTCAAATGGAGGTGCGGAGGCCTCTGGAAATTTATTGTCTGTATATATATATAGTTGAATTCTGATTACTTCGTTTTCAGTCTGTCTTTTACGGACCCTTTAGACATAGTCCAGAGCCCTGTTAAGGGAAGTTAGCATATGTGACTCCATTTTGAGGCTCCTGCCGCCATTAGCCAAAGGTGAGCACACCATGTACTAAGGAGGAGGGGGGGCAACGCCTCCAGAGGGGACATCTGGAGTCAGTCTACGATAAGGGGAACAATGGACACTGGATATAAGAATGTATTGCTTGTCTCTTACTTTGCTGTGTCAGCCTGTTGCTGCCTGCCTAAGGATGTTGCTGCTTCAGCCTGGGTGCACGGGGTCGTGACCATAAGGGATTGGCCATAGATAAGGGGAAGGCTCGTTTATTGGTGTGAACACCCGATGCACGCAGGCAACATGCTTTGCCAATAGTATATAACCTTTGTGTATTCTGTAATCAGGGTCTCGTGCTGCTTAACAGACGATACCACATTTGCAAATGTAATAAATCTAGTAGTTTTGGAAACACTCTGCAGATTGGTCTTTATTTGGGAGCCTCAGCCTAGAACGAACCGTACGTGTCCTAACAGGAGTAATTCGTACGAACTGTACGTGTCCTAACAGGAATAATTCGTAACAGTTTTGGCGACCACGAAGGGACTCTAGGCTCGCCCTTACAAGCGAGACTGCACTCCTCCCCTCGGACAGCTCCAGCCGGCACTGGGTGAGTTCACCTTCGAGAACTCCGAGGAGTAGGAGTGTGGGCCGTCGCTTAGGCGATAAGGTGGCACATTAGGTGTTCTTTTGGTAGCCCTAGAATGGGCTTTGGGCAGAGTGTGAGTAAGGGGACCCCTTTGGCTGAAATTCTCGAGAATTGGAAAACTGTTTCTGGTACCCATGGGTTAGGTAAAAAAAGAGCTGTGATTTTGTGTAAAGTCGAGTGGCCAGCGCTGACTATTCAGACGCCCTTTGAATGGCCACCCGACGGAACTTTTGGAGAGGATAAATTAACCTGTCTTAGGCAACAGCTGGAGGACCTGCATCTAGCTCTAATGGATTATTGGTATGTATGGGATGATTGGGCATATACCCGAGATAAGGGGCGCCCCTTGACTCCGGGCTCTGGTACCAGATCTAAGGTTTGTATGCTGCTTGCGGATTCCGCTCCGCCCTATGCTGCTTTCCCTCCTCTGTCTCTTCCCCCTTAGTGAGAATAGTTTGTTTATTGTTTATTGGTGAGAGTGAAGGCTTTGTCTTCCACAAATTTGGTGTAGGATTTAAAAAGCATCCGGATGCCTCCCTATTTCGAACTACTTTGTTAATCCCTTTGGCTTATTTATATCCCCAATTAGTTAAGGCTGAAAGGAAGGAAAGGAACAGGTTAATTTGAAAAGGCAGCTTGGCTTAGAGATAAGGAGAAAGCTGCTTTGCGTTCAAGGTAAAGAAGTGACACAGACCATGCCAAGAAGAAAAAAAACACAAACAAGACAAAACCCACCACAGTTGAGAGGTTGTAGAAATGGAAAACACAGACGAAACAGTGAAAGGGGGAGCCAAGCTTTGCGACCCTGGAACCGGTGTGGTTTGAGGAAGCTGAAGAAGCCACAGACAGCTGGCCTAGACTGGAATACCGAGCGAAGGTCTCTGAAAGGGACGCCCCAAGAGACCTGAGGCTGTAAATAACCCTCTCAAGAGCAGAAGCAAGTTGAAGATTTGCGCAACATACCTCTGGTTAATTTGAGCACAGAATAATCTCCCATTCATCTCCCTTTTGTTTCTCTTATCCCCGGGTCTGGCCAGCCCGGGCAGCGTGTCTGTGAGTATGAAAGTGGGTTAGGGTTTGAGCACTAATGCTTTTTGTTCCTTTGAGTGATGCGGGAATGTTCTCAACACTCCCTGTTGTTTATTATTTATTAATGAAGTTTTAAAATTTAGTCACATGGTGTGTCTTCACCTCCGCCCCTGCGATCCTGCGGTCTTAGCCTGATCAACTAAGATCTAGATTGGTAACGAAATTCTGTCAGTTTTGGTGGACAATTGGGTAGTGGGGGGAGCCCTGCAGAGGCACACCATCTGTTTGTTTTGCCCTTGTTATTTCATGTTCGCTTAGTTTGGTATTGTTGGTATTATATGTTGAGGATTGCATGATTAAAGGTGTGCCCTCTCTCTGCCATAGTAGGTCTGAGACCCGGAGAGGGGTTTAGCATTCCTCTCTCCACCCCGGTCGACGGGGAAGGGTGCAGCTGCGGACTCGGGAACACTGCAGTTGTGGGTGATGGCATCAATGGTGGATTCTAGACCGGACGTGCGGGCATTAGGGAGCGCAGACACAGTAGTCTGGCTGCCCGGTTAGCAAGCCTCACAGGGAGGACTCAGGCGGCCCTTGTGAGTGAGAATGTTTAAGAGAAGAGACCAGGAAGAGTGGGGGCTGATTGAGAAGCTCACTCTCCTGGCTGAAGTGATAGTGGAACAAGATAGCGAGAAAAGCAGGATCGGGCCCAGGCAGACAACAGACAGAGATATTGGAAAAACAGGTTGGAAACTTTGAGGGCATTGTAAATTACAGGCATGGGAAATTTAAATCCCTAGAACAATAATTGAAATGGTAAAATCTGAGTTGATTGAGTGTCAGTTTGGGAAATAAGCAAGTGATTTAAGGAAAGAGAGTGAGAAGTTAACTCTGTGGTTGCTGGAGGGAATTTAGCAGTTGAACTTTGTAAAAATGCTAAAAGAAAAAGAAGCAGAAGTTAAAAGTAAAAGGCAGTCAAAATTCTGGTAAAGGTTAATTGTGTCCCTTTTAAGTAAGAATCTTTAAGCTGAGGATAGCTTTGGATCCAGAAGCAAGCCAAAAAGCATCTGTGTTAATGCAAATGACCTAGCTGATAAAGGTAAAGGTTACTAAAACCTGGTCTGCCTATGAAAGAAACACAGGAACAATGGGGGTAATTCCTCTGTTTTGCCTGCAATCAACAAGGGTATTTGTATAAAAAAAAATATTTTAAGCAATGACTAATGGCCCCAGAAGGGGTAGACATATGTTCTTTTTGTCTTTCAGAAAATCAGAGAAAGCTGATGCCAGCTGAAAAGCAATCAATACCATGCATTTACTGGCACAATAGGAATTATGTTTTGTGTTATATGTCCTGTCTTGTCTTGTGGCCAAAATAATTGTGTTTAATATTTTCATAGGACAGTCTAGTTCAAACTCAAATAGAAGGGTTAAATCAAAATGCAGATACTTTTTATTCAACTTGGAACACAAATGTTTTAGATAATATCAGGAAATGTGGTATACTAAAGTCTAATACACTTGCTAAAGAAAGAAAAATAAATTCATTGGCCAGATCTTTTAATTGGAAAAATTGTTGTCAAAATTGCACACCAATAGACTTTGGAAGCAATGACATGAAAGGTTAACCCACTCCCCATATTGCACATGGGATCGTTCTGGCTACCTCAGATCTCTAGCCAGAGGGCTGGGGAGGGAGGAAAACTATTGGACACCGGAGGTTGTACTGAGTGGACTCCTCAAGAGTGGGTTTGTTTGTCCTGGCTTGTTGCTCCAAAGCTCTGCAATAAAGTCATTTTATTAGACAGGTGTCTGTGGTATATATTGCATAATGAGACTATAGTGTTGTATAATGGGTAATGTATATGTGTTTATTTTTGAACAAAAGTGTGAGTGAAGAGTGGAGGTTTCCTTTGTAGGTTACAAGAAGCCGAGAAGGAAAGACGAAAAGAACAGAACGAGTTAATTGTAACTAGAAAGCTCAGTCACAAAAAAAAAAAAAAAAAAACCAACAACAAACTGATAAGACTCAGGCCTCAGCCAAGGACACTGCTCACAGCTAAGATCTGACTGGCGGCCAAGAAGAAGGGGGGTGAAATGTTCCCGAAGCAGATGTAAAATTTACAAATCACTGCCAGGCATTAATGAGATGTGTTAGGTTTCTTTTCCCACAGGTAAAAGAAGCGTTACCCAAAAACCCTAGCAGCCCTGCCACTCGTTGGAACCAAGTGACTGGGTCTACATAAAGGTCCACCAATGAAAGACTGACTGCCTGGACCCATGCTTTTCACTGCAGGAAAGACCTTCCACCTCGAGATGACTCCATCTCGACTACTGACTCCATCTCGACTACTGATTAGCCTGTCTCTCCTTCTGGTATTTCTTTTCCTCCTTCTGGACAGCAGGAGAAAAGGACAAGGTGAAGTGCTGGTAACCTCTCCCTTGTCCACTGACAGAGCTAACCTGCATTCAGTATTAGCTAAAGAACCCAAAGCACTACAGGGTGACGTGCTGGTAACCTCTCCCCTGTATGATGCTGAGCCACGATTGCTCCAGGAAAGAAGGAATACAGAGAAGAAGAAGAAATGTCTGCTTCGCTGAATCTGCCCAGGCCCAGGAGTCCCTAACCCCGAAAGACATTAAGAACTGGCCCTGGTGGAAGAGACGGAATATTATACACTGGCAAGGGAAAAGTTGTGGACTTTTTGCTTGGGAATGTGGTACTACTTGGTATTTGGGGTTTCTCCTGGAGGCTGCACCTTGTGCTGTTGGACAAGTGCCCTGGGAATGTACTGCTTTCCCTAATTGGCTTTCAGATAAGGCCAAATTGCTTTAAGGGGGGCTGCTATCCAGCTAGCACAGCACAGGGCATGGGTCTCCTCTGGGAAGAAAAGAGATTTAACTGGACATTTATGGGATGGTGCAAATAGTGCCGCAGCAATTTGGAATATTCTTAAAGGCCAACAATATAATGAGAAATTAGGGCAATTGGAGAAAGCCGCTAATCTTATCACTGGAACACAGCTGACCCAGGTGCAGGCTGAAGTTGGTGAATTGCATGTTATTTCTGCCCTTAGTTTGATGACCCAGGAGCTGTTGACACAGATGGTATTAAAAATCACTGCGGCAGGAAAGGAATTGCAGTGGGCTCTAGGATGTTCGGAGATTTAGGATTTCCTGAATGACCAGCTGATGGCCATTCAGAATGATCTTAAGCATCAGGCTAGGCCCACTGCCCTTGCTAGAGCCTCAAGAGTACCATCTGATTTGTGGCCATGGAGACATACATGGAGATTTTCAGGATGGATGTGTAAGTCCTCACAGTGCTCCTTCCAAGCATGTGGGCCGGTCAGAGGGGTGTGGGCTCCCACATACCGAATCCGGCCGGGCCCATGGGGAGGATGCCTGTGGGACGGGATTATTCACTGTGACATTTGGGAAATTAGACCACCTGGTTTGCCTAGCCGATTTATTGTTAGTGCTCCTGGAATAACGCGGTTATTCGACCCCGTCTAGCTTACTGACGTACAAAAGAAAAGGAGGGACTGTTAAGGGAAGTTAGCATATGTGACTCCATTTTGAGGCTCCTGCCGCCATTAGCCAAAGGTGAGCACACCATGTACTAAGGAGGAGGGGGGGCAACGCCTCCAGAGGGGACATCTGGAGTCAGTCTACGATAAGGGGAACAATGGACACTGGATATAAGAATGTATTGCTTGTCTCTTACTTTGCTGTGTCAGCCTGTTGCTGCCTGCCTAAGGATGTTGCTGCTTCAGCCTGGGTGCACGGGGTCGTGACCATAAGGGATTGGCCATAGATAAGGGGAAGGCTCGTTTATTGGTGTGAACACCCGATGCACGCAGGCAACATGCTTTGCCAATAGTATATAACCTTTGTGTATTCTGTAATCAGGGTCTCGTGCTGCTTAACAGACGATACCACATTTGCAAATGTAATAAATCTAGTAGTTTTGGAAACACTCTGCAGATTGGTCTTTATTTGGGAGCCTCAGCCTAGAACGAACCGTACGTGTCCTAACAGGAGTAATTCGTACGAACTGTACGTGTCCTAACAGGAATAATTCGTAACAGCCCCAGGAAAACATGAAACATAGGTTGAAAACCGCTGGCCTCCGTAAGCATGAGGGGGCCTAATTCATCCCTGTGCTTTAGACAACTTTTGTGCCTCAGCTGTTCTGGGTTTGACTGCACATGGGGTTCAGCTCCAGCAAGGGTCAGAGCAGCCCCCTGGCTTGTCTGCCTGCCTGCCTATGGGTGCAAGAAATGGTTTCAGAAACTGGGTGTGATGGGTTGGTATCACAGAAACCCCTTTGGGGCTGCCACCTGGTGTGCCAAGACTACTTCTGCCCCTGCTTTCCTGCCTTTTCCAGCTTGGGACTCCAGAACCCTGTCTGGTTTGAGCCAGACCTGCTAGCCTGCTGCAAACCCAGGCCCAGGTCTGACCCACGTCCCCTAACAGCTGTAGGCTTGCCTGGAAGCAGCTTAGGAAGTGTTCTTGCCTTTGACACGCAGGTGCCCAACTCCCAATGGGGTTCAAACCCTGAATAAATCTGTTTTACCCTTTATAAAGCTTATACAGGATAAACTCATAAATAGTTCGCCCTCTATGTCACAGATAGAGAGATATGCACAGCTGTTTGTCCCCCTCCAGGTACTAACATGTACTCCAGGTTACTTAATAAATAAAAAGTTATTTTAATAAATACAGAAAGTAGGATTTAAGTGGTTCCAAGTAGTAACAGACAGAACAAAGTGAATTACCAAGTAAAATAAAACAAAACACTCAAGTCTATGTCTAATCACACTGAATACAGATAAAAACCTCACCAGTTCCAGTAAACTTTCTTTTACAGGCTATGGTCCTCCTAGCTTGGGTCCAGCAATCACTCACACCCCCTATAGTTATTGTCCTTTGTTCCCGTTTCCTTCAGGTATATCCTTGAGGGGAGGGGGTGGAGAGGCTCTCTCTTTAGCCAGCTGAAGACAAAATAGAGGGGTTTCCCAGGGGTTTAAATAGACTTTCTCCTCTTGGTGGCCACCCCTCCCCCTCCCTGTGTAGCATCCAGTTACAAAATGGAGTTTTGGGGGTCACATGGGCAAGTCACATGTCCATGCACAACTCAGTTCCTTACCAGCCAAGCCACATTCCTGGCAAAGCTCAGATGTGGATTGGTGTCTCCAAGTTCTATTGTCTGTTAAGTGTTTCTTGATTGGGCCCTTAACCTGCACATTCCTTTCTCAAGACACTGATCAAATGCTCTTCCTAAGGCTATGTCGAAAACAAGCAAATATACAACCAATAGTCATAACTTCAACTACAAAAATGATACATGCATACAAACAGGAGGAATAGATTCAGTAGATTATAACTTTTAGAGAGATACGTTACATGGCACATGTAGCATAAAACATATTCCAGTTATATCATATATACATTTATAAGCATCTCCCCATAAAACCTTATGGGGTACACCGTCACACTGGGAATAAGTGTTTAATGCAGTAGTGCTTCAGCCACACATCCATAGCCTTGGAAATATTCCCAGTGCACACGCTGCGTTGGAAGTTCCTGAAGGAACAGCAGTGAGGGGAAGTAGAGCTGTCAGAACCCAGGAATATATGGCTGAGAAGGGCAGGGATGAATTGTGAGCTATTGATTCCAGTATCTCCTGCATGCTTCCACAAGGGTTACAGTTCACCATACAGCAACATGCTTACACAAACAAAACCCATAGCTGGCGATCCCAGCAGTGGCCAAGCACTGAATGAGCCATGGGGATGGAACTCCCTCTCACCCCTAAAGGTGGTCCCTGTAGGTCAGGTTTGTGACACATTGGCAGAGAGCAGCAGCGGTGGTGGGAAGCATGCAGTGTTACTGCCCGTGTTGTATTGGTGCTAAGGATAAATGAAGAACTTCACTCTCCAGAGTTGTCTATGCATATTTCAACAGCGAGGAACAGAGTGCCCACTTTGCTTTCCTCTCCATTGCTTCTGCTCCAGCCTGCTTCCTAACCGTGACCCAATGGCTAGATACCACAGTGACGAGAGTTATATAAATATCCAGGACAGATGACTAGAAAAGCTCTCCTTTTACATATTGCTCAATGGAAGATGCTCTCTAAAAACTCCAGGTGGCTGCCATTCAGGGTTCTGCATTTGGTCAGTGATGTTAACACTACTAATAAATATTCAAACTGATTTACATAAGTATGCACATTTTAAATTTCAGAGCACAAACAGTATGTTGCATTCATCAGAGATAACAGAGAGGGCTAAAAGTTCTCACTGATCTTTCGCTGCTGAGAGTGCAAGTAGCACAATTTTTAACAGGAATAAACCCTAGTAATCAACCCCAGCTGCGTTATAGGCTAGAGATTGAATCCCTCTGTATAACTTACCTTTTTAACTGAAAAGGTTGAGACAATTAGTCCATGGAGCTGCTCACAGTGTAATTGTAACACTGACAGACACCAGTTGTCAGCAGGCAGGGTTGAACATAAGACCTCTGGAGCTTAGTGCACGAACCTCAACCACATGAACTAAAGGCCAACTGGCTGTTAGCAAAGGCTGTAGAGCAGATTCATTTTATCTTTCCTGTTAAGTGATCTCAATGCCACTAGATGGTACAGAGCACCACAGCGTGTGTGGGTTACATAATGTATTACTCAGCTTGAGAAATGGTGATTAGAGGCCCAGGCTGACTTGGTTTATGCCACCGAAATGGATCACTAGTGAATGGCCTCTAGTGGTCCTTGTCTACAGAGAAAAGCTCAGTTGTATTATGATCGCAGGGTAGAAGAGTAATAGAGAGAGACGCCATAGACTAAGGCAAATTAAATTCAGAATCCCTGCATGGTGGCAGAGACTGGTGTGGGTCAGGAAGTGCTTCTCCAGAGTATAGGGGGGGGGGGAATACAGGCAGCTAGTGTCCCCCCAAAAGTAGGCTAGGCAGCCAGAGTTGCACTGATTCAGCACAGCCAATCTCCAGCTGCTTTCTGTCCCTTGTCCCCACCTGACCCCACCCTGGAAATACAATTTGCTTTACCCTGCGAGAGGATCATGCTCCCTTAGAGCTCAATAGCCCTCAAAGCTACAATTTTGAGGTGGAGGGAACTTCTGGGCCTATATGTTACTTCTCGGCTGCTTTCTTTCAGTCGGCTCCTCCTGGCTTTATACAGCTCAGTGGAAGGGGATGTAGCACTTGTTTTTCTGGCCAACACAGTGTTAGCAGTTACCAAGGGAGCCTTTCTAAACATCCTCTGGGTCAAATTCAACTCTGTTTTTGGGGGGATCTGACTCAATCTCGCTGGCTCCATAAAAAGGAGTGAAGATACCAGCCTAACAGTGCTGTAGACCGATGTTTGCTGATATTTGACAGAACAAGTACAGCACTGTCCACAGAAAGGCAAGCTGCTGTTTCCTACGGTACTTCCCCCGTATGCTTCACCCATGAGCTCCTCCAGCTGTGAGAGGAAAAGCCAGTCTTCATTGCTTCCTCTGTCCTTGCAGTCCCTGCTGAGACTGTTCACTAAATTGAGTCAGTTTTTCACTCCTAAGGCCTTGGCTACACTTACGAGTTACAGCGCAATAAAACTGCCTGCAGCGCTGTAACTCACTAACTGACTACACTTGCAAGGCACGTGCAACACTGTATCTCCTCAGATACAGCGCTGCATGTACTCCACCACCCCAAGAGGAATAACATTTGTTGCGTAGTGGGTGGTATGCTGGTGCTTCAATGTAGCCAGGGAATTCCCAGTAACTGACCTCCAGAAGCTCCCTTTGTTTTGAAATGGGACTTCAGGGTTGGAGTTCAGAGCTCCGTTCTGGAGCTGCTTTACAAACACAGCTACTGTTTGCAGGCGGGGGGGGGGCGGCTCCGTTAGGAATGCCGGCAGCAAATTTGGCTTGGAGGGGGGGGGGGGGGGAGGGAAGAACGGCGGGGGGGGAGGGCTCCATTTCCCCGAGTTCTCTTTTATCTGCTCTTTAAAAACAAACAAAGCCCCTGCTGCTTGCTTTCAGTGATTGAGAGAGAGGCGGGGGATGTGGAGGTGTGTAAACTTAGGAGATAATGAGCTGACACTCTGTGGATACCCCAAAAATCCACTCTCTCTCCCCACACGCTTCCTGTCACACTCCCCTCACCCCCCCCAATTTGAAAAGCACGTTGCAGCCAGTTGAACGCCCATAATGCACCGCTCCCAATACATCTGCAAATGCCTCAAATGTAGCCACGTTAGTGCGCTGGCAGCTGCCAGTCTGGACAGGCTGCAGCGCTTTCCCTACTCACCTGTACGAAGACGGGTTTAACTCACAGCGCTGTACATCTGCAAGGGTAGCCAAGGCCTAAGAAAAGGAGCCTTTAAACACACTGTGGATTTTTATGTCTTGTAGCCAGTAGAATAAAGTTATAAAAACCACACACACACAATCAGCAGTTATAACAATTGCATTTTATTGTAAGCCTGGAATGCAGGAATAATTACTCGATCACAAAAGGAATAGGTCAGTTTATTGGGCAATGTGAAAATGGCTGAGCCTGCTGTTTCTTTACAGTTAAATTTCTACCATCTACTCTTGAGTGTGATTAGCTACAAAAATGCCTAAGGTGATAACACTGGTATCAAGCGAAACTAGATCTGGTAAGACTGGGAAGAAAGTCTGCCGAGCTGAGCTTAAATCAAGAGGACGGGGAAGATTGCTTTGCTAACCCTTAGATTTTCAGTGGTGCACAGGGATTTATAAACATCACTACCCTTAAGGTTAATGTAAATCAGACAATGGAATAGCCATATACCCACTGTGAATGTATGTGTTACAATGCATAAAAACTAAATGTAAGCAGCAACTATGGCAAAACTGAAGGTGGTTGGCGTAAATTTCCAGCTGCATAGGGTCTGAAGCTTGTATGAAAATAAACCTTCAGTTCATACAGTTCAATCTAGTTCCTCTACTTGCTTTCACTTTCCTAACACAATTAGGATCACAGATTTTAGCTATTCATTACAATTTTTCAATCTCCCGCTTCAGTTTCTGAATCTCCAGATGCAGTTTCTTCAGTTCCAGCAGGGTTCTCAGTTCCGTCAGAGGCACATCACAGTGGAGAAACTCTTTACTCTCACGTGCCCCTGCGCATTCTTCAGTATTGCTCTGCTTTTTCTATGAAACAGAGAAAGAGGGCATGTGATTATGCTGCAGAAGAGAACGATTTACCCTTTGAAGTATGCTTGCTCCTTTTTGGGTTTGTACCCTCAATCAGTGTGTTACATATATCTGTATCATACAGCCTGTCTGACATAGGCCTGATACTGAAAAGACGTTCACACCCACAATTCTTATTGACCTCTATAGGTGCTGATACTTCTAAGCAACTTTGAAAAGGTTCTGAACAACTTGCAGAATCAGGCACTTGGATTGTTAACTCCTTGAACCGGAACCAGGCCTCCATTTACATTTTCACAGTGCTAAGGTCACTAACAATTACTCATTAAAATAGTCATACATTTTATTTATACTGTGCCTAGCCCAACAGAAGATCTGCCATGTCTCACACCCTAGACTGCATTGGAAGCCTCTCTATTTTATAATATGGCCAAGTTTTCATCTGCTGTGATTTTTACCTACCACATTTTTTTTTGGTATGGAATAGGTGCTACAAAGGGAGAAAATCTCCTACTTCAAAAGCATGAGACAGGATGGGGTGGAGGAAGGACATTCTTTTGCTTTCAGATCAATAAATTTTCCCCTTCTATTGTATCAATGGCACATCTCCCTACTTGGTCCCATTGCTTCATTAAAACAATGAGGACTAAGACTTAAGAAATTCAAAACACTGTTTGTTATTACTTTTTTTTTTTTTACACTAGAAATTGGGCAGAGTACTTCAAGAAATCCAGCTGGAGTGTCATACTTACACATTTGGGTAATGCTGTCCAGTTACCATTGGCTGAACAAGTAATACTAAAACTGTCTGTTGTAGGCAGGTACCAATGGTCTGAAAAATGGTACCCAGGAGAGCATTTGAACGGAATGCTTTCATTTACGTTGTACCACATTTTCTCATCTAATGCATTGACCATTCTTCCATTCTGCACGTCTGGCTTCGGACACTGAACTGAAAGGAAAAAGCAGACGAGAAGGCAGTTCAGTGAGAGGAGATGCACTGTGAGTGCTGCTTATTGCCTGTAATGGAAAGAGGCAGCTATACTTAAGACCCCATGCCCTTGGTTTACTTCACTGCAGCTGTTTTGGTTTAATCAGGAAAATAAAACTACTTGTAACATCACACCCACAGTGACACGCTGGAAAAAAAACAAACATCATGAGTTCAACAAGAAAAGGGCGTGAATGAAATCCCATCCAGCACTGTGTATCATGGGCATTTCATGGAGTCATCGGCAGCTGAATGTCCACACTTGGGGCAGCAGAGCACAGGTGCCTTGTTGGTTCATTTAAGGAAATTTTATTGGCAGCCTTGGGACAAATGTGAATGTGAAGTTCACTCCCCTGCTCACTTGCAGCCTTCTTCTAAATAGCCTCTTTGGTGTACTGCAGAATTAGCCCCCCACCCCCATTGCAGTGAGGGACAATTGCAAGTCAGTGGAGTTGCCTTGGATTTACACAGGTGGAACCACGGACAGAACTTGGTCCTTAACAGTGTCTTGCATCCTGCAGGATGCCAAAAGCTTTGATTAGATACCTCAGTGACTGGCTCCGTACAACACCCTTAGATAACTGTAAGGAACCCCTTCCCCAGTGAAACAACCACTTCTGGGGGCAGGGGGCAGTAAGCATGAAGGGCTATTTGAGGACTGTCTACAGAATGCAGACATGAATGGAGAACCTGATTCTCATGTGTCTGTTACAGATGTCCCCCTGCTGGATTCTTTTTCAATAGTGGCCGCCGCCCCCCCCCGGGCCATGGAACTGACCAAAGTCAGCCTGGCCCTGCTCATGAAAATGGCTTGTACAGACTAACTGGAGCCATTGCTCTGCCTAGGGAGGAGGCTTCTTGCTCCTTTGTCTAGCTTCTTTGTTCAGACCCGGGCTCGGTGTAGGGGTGCTCTGCCCAGGTATGCAAGACCTAAAGTGGCCACATAGCTGAGCATATGAGTCATACCTGTGGCTCAGAACTTGCCCAGGCATGTCTATGCTTACCTGTAGTTTTCCCTGCTCTCTCTCTCCTCCCCTGTATCCAAAGAAGCCAATCAAAAGTACTGGTGGGAAACTGCCTAAGTTTGCCTTTAAAACCAGACATTTTCTGATCAGGCCCCTGGAGAAGTTCCTTGCCTTGCCACCTGGTCTGATCAGCTAGGGGTCTTGGGAGGCCCTCTCCCCGCTCTCATTTGTTTTTTGAGCGTACCCCCGTTTTAAACTCCCCTCCCACGAACAACAAATTTGTGCCTGAAGATCTCCTGATTATTGTAAGCGAATCGAGTTTTCTCTGCTTGTTGCTGTCCTGGAAAGTGGTAAGGAAAAACCTCTTGCACACTTCCCCTTGTTTTAATGCTGGCTTTCTTTCCCCAGCAGGCAGACTCCTTGGTCTGTATTAGGTTTAGCTTTTAGTCTAGATAAATTGTAATTTCATTTTGCATAGCTGTGGTTAAATTTGTTTTAAAGAATTGTTTGTATTGTGTTCTGTTACTTGCTAACTTGTGTAGTCTTGGTTAAGTTAAATCATAGATAAGATTTTACTGTGTTCTGTATAATTGTGGTTAAGTCTGTCTTCCCGCTGCCCAAACCCCCCAAGTTCGCCCGTGTCTCCCCCCGAGCTCCCCAGTCTCGTTGCAGTCTCTCTGCTGTTTAAACTTGCAGCCTGTCTGCTCTCTGTGTCTCCCTCAGTTCAAATCTCCCTCCGCAGTGCCTCTGCGTTTGGTCTCTGCTCCACCACGTGTCTTCCCACCCCCCAGCCTCATTTCTCTACCACTGCCTTTCCAAGTCTCAATTGCATTACTAAAGTGTAGCATAAAAACCCCATTGGTTACTTTCCTTTTCCTCTCTAACACACCTCACATTTTACATTTACACCACTGTGACCCATTTTTACCTAACGTTATTGGTTATTTAACACATTTTACCCATAACTGTTAGTTGATTATATGCTGCTGTGACACACCCTTTACATAGAAATTGTTAGCTACCTGTTACATTTATACTTCAGTGTTAATTGGTTACCAACTGTATTGTACCCCACTGTGTTGAACCCCACTATTGAAACCCCCTATCCTGTTTACTAAAAGAAACCCCTCCCCAATTGTCTACCTTAACAAACCCCATACCCCTCACTATTGAATTTTCCCTGTTTTTATATTCTCTTAATAAAGTTTATTTTGCACCCCACCCGTGCAGTAATTGTCCCCCAAGATCCCCTACCTGCTGGCAGGGACATCATGCACACTAAGGCCTCCGGCAATTGAGAGGGGCTTATTGTAAATGAGACTCAGTCCCTGAGTCCTTAAAGTTTTGTCTGGAAATCAGCCCCCACCACTCCTTCATCTCACATCCAACCCCCACAGAGCAAACTCTACAGAACTGAATGCGTCTACCTCCGAAGGGAAGAAAGGCTGAGTCTGCCTTGGTGAGCTTCAAGTCTGTGACTCTGTGGAGCCAGACTTGTCAAACCGGAGGGCTAGCACACTCAGCCAGTCCGGCCAAGGAAGGGCTTGTCAATATCAAATTGATTAAGGGGCAGTCAGAAGGTTTGGGGTTTTTCTTTTGCACACTCAGAAGTCATTGCTGTTCATTGGCATTGACTCAGCTGAGTAGTACAGGGAACCACTTTTTCAGATTTTGGTACCAGCAGCCTGGGGTCCTTGATAAGCACCTTTTCTAAACTGGAAAAATCCACCATTAAAGCGGGTCCACTTCTGAAGAAAGTTACTCGGACCTCAACACTGGGGTTGCTTGGTCCTTACCCTATTAAATATACATTCTGTTGATAAATATTTGCTTCTTTGGGTTCCCTTTCACAGTATAGCCAGAGGAGTTTCAGCAATGCGTGATTAGTCATAATTAGCATCTTTCTTTGAAGTACTTTCCTAATTAATCATCATAATATCTCTTCAAGGTAGCATGGATCCACGATCTTCATTTTTACAGATGGGAAATGGTGGCAGAGAGGAGAAATACCTTGCTCAAGTCACGCAGGGAGACTGGCCTGGGGCAGGAAGAGGATAAGAACTCAAGGGCCTTGGTTTCCAGTGCTGTGCTCAGATCACCTCTCCCCCTATGGTGCTGTTACTAGGACTCAGCATACACGTGCGGGACCAATCGCCGTATCTCAGTTCATCATTTACACTGACCTGGCTGACAACTTGGCACCGGAGGATTCCAGGTGTTGTCATCCTGACACTGACTCACTCTACTGCCATGGAGCAGGTTGCCTTCCTTGCAAGAGAACCGAACAGTGACACCGTAGGTAAACGCTTGCCTTGTAGGAGTCATTCTTCCATTTTCAACCTCTGGCCTCGGACAGCGAACCACTGAGGGAAAACAACAAAACGGTTAGTGCTACGTCTGAGACAGGGAGCAAATCAAAGCCAATACACTTAAATCACAGCTGATCTGTTTCCAGGCACACTAAACATGGGGGTTAAAAAACACAGCTACATAAGAATAGCATATTCTTGACTTTTTAGCAGACCTCTGTGTGGAAAAGTTTCTTTATTTCCACGGGCCAGTGCAGCAAGTAATTTCTCCCTGCACTGGATTCACAATGACATTGAGACTATTGGGAGGGGGGGAACTTTATATGGCAGGTTTGGTATGTGGGTGAATGCTTTCAATGCTGTTCTCTTTTCCCCAGCTTCCTATTGCCAAGTCAAGGCACCAGGGTTATTCCATTTTTTTGGAATCAGGCTGTTCCCTCAAACGCTCTCTGATGTTGCACCCAGAGGGACCCATACCGAAAGGGATGATTCCAGGACAGCTGGGTTGGGAACCCGATCCAGAAGATGGGTCAGGGGGTTGAGGGAATAAGTCACTGGGAGTGAGACTCACACATCAGCTGGAATACAGGTCCAGTGGCTGGTGGCATGGCCAGTGAGGAAATCAGTAGGGGGTAATTTTTATATGTTTGACAACAGGGGTCTATGGTGGAGGAGGTTAAGTGGTGGTTCCAGGCCAACAGTTTAGGAGGGGGAACCGTAACCCTCCTTAGCTGCTCTCTAGCTCTGCCTGGGGTTAGTATCTCAGAGCCCATTCACAAATCCCCTGGTGCACCTGACAGGCCGTACATGTTAAGCATCTCCTGCATGCAGGGGAATCCTGCTGCGCCTACAGTGCTCACTATTCCATGTGGGCTGCAAGAACAGCTGCTCCTGCTGGCATCCTTCACGTGGAAGTTGGAAGATCTACCTGGTTATTTTAACAGCTATGGGATCTATTCAGCTCCAGCAGTTTGCAGCTAATGCAGCAGTGGAGCCATCTGCACTCCAGGGTGGGGTTTGCCACCAGACCAGGAGGGATAATGCACCACCCAAAGCTTTAATTTCCACCCAGGGATCCATACGGATGAGGATACTTTGGGTCAGTGCAGCCTGAGTGCCATAGCCACACCCCCTCCTGGCTTTTCACCACCCACGTCAGCGGTAATGCTGGACTTCAAAGATGATTGTGGGAGGGATTAGGAGCGGCAGACAGCTCTGCTCATTTTCAGCCCCACTTACAAAAAGTGTTGGGACATACTACCTGGGTCTCCGGAAAGTACCCGCTACCCTTTGTAATTCAGAGTCATGTAGAATGACTTACCTTTGCACTGTGGGGCAGGCCCGCTCCACATCATATTTACCCCATCAGATGTGCAATAAATGGAGGACTCTCCAATCAGTGATAAACTTTCTCCGCAGCTATAGGTCACTTGTGATTCATAGGGGAAATATTCCTTCATCCCACCATTGTGCAGCCCGTTCATGATTGTTGGAGGTCGGCCACAGGCTACAAAAGGATAGAAACAATGTAAGGCCCGATGCTCCTCTCACCGACTCAGGCAGCAACTAGGGCAGCCCATGAAGTTACAGGGGAATCCAGCAGTTGGTATTCAGACTATAGGTAAATTCTCTTTAATGGGGGCTGTTGATGCTCAGCTGCTTGAAAGATCAGTATATTTATTGGTCAGACCACTCCCCTGTAGTGCTTAATCCTTCCAGAAACTCCTACGCAAACATCCCAACCCTCCTGCAACCTACCAACCCTCCCTGAGTCCCCCAACAAGCATCTCAGTCCCACTACCCACTGCTGAACCTTCCCACAACATCTCCCTCAGTGTAAAAACTATCCCACTGCTGCTGCCCATCCATACCTAATGAAGAAGGGGAGTGATTGTAGAGGATGCTATAAGGGGGCTGAGCCAGGACTAATGGGAGGAAATTAAGAAAAGGAAATTTTAGGCTGAACATTGGGCAGTGCTTAATTTGTAATTAAAGAGGTGCCGGGGCTCAAACAATTTTTTTTTTAAACTTTAATAACTGATGCAGCAAGCCCAGAGATGCCAGGGCTATGAACTGCCAAGTCTAGAGGTTCCGGGGCTCAGCCGGGCAAGCCCTGGCACAAATTAAGCAATGACATTATGAAAAAAAATGTACAGAAAGTGAGATCTAAGACTCTTCAGTAATCTAAGAAAAGGGGTGGGAGTCCCTTCGACTGGCACATTTATCCTTCAGCCAGAAGCAGGCCTGGAGGTTAGACTGTAGGGAATACTTAGATGTTGATCCCCCTCCCGCAGATTGGACGAGGTCGTTGGATAGAAGACAGATGAAAAAGCCCTTGGCTATTTATTAATGACCTGTGGGGATCCTTCTAATACATCCCTCCTAGAAGTTGAGATGTAGGGAGGCAGCCTTCCCACCATTATTACTAAGATCAGTGGCGGCATATTTCTTCTGAATGGTAGGTTCTCTTCTCATTTATACTTACTTTTATCACAAAATGGTACTGGAGGGTGCCACATCCCATCACTCCGGCACACAATCCCCTCACTGCCTCTCAGGATGTAGCCAGGATCACATTGAAACACAACACGGTTGGCATATGTATATTCAGTGTTCACTGGAGTGATCTGTTTTGCATTGTCAATCACTGGCTTTGGACAACGAGTCTCTGAGCAACACCAACAGAGTTTTAGATGTTTTTGTTCAGAATAAGGTAGAAGAAAAAAGTCACAGTAGAGACATTTTCCACAATAGAGCCTTTACTAGCAGGGTCTGAACCCTTTTCAAGAATCTGAACACTGAAACGAACATCAATTTCCTTAACTTTTTTTTTATTTAAAGACTCTAGTTTCTAAAGGACGTTTTGGTTCATGGTGTCACAGTAAAAGGAAGATGGCTTCTAAGAGTGTCTTCTCCAAAAGCTCTGTATAATATACCACAAGGACACTGCAGGATGGTGTAAGTGCGACGAGGTTTTACTGTTCTGAGTTTGGGATGGTTGAGAGAGACTCATGCGTGGTACAGCCATGTGTTACTTACACAGGCCATATTCAATGCGAATAGAGCCTTTATACCACAGCACACTGGCTTGAATTGGGGATACACCATGTGTTACAGCTAATCATTTAACTGGTGCTGTTTTTATTTTATTTATCTTCCAGCTGTAAAACCAGGATCTGAGCCTATGTCTACGCTGTGAGAAAAGACCCTTGGTATGCCTCAGGCTCATCATAGTGCTTGGGCTGTGGGGCTACACAATTGCAATGCAGGCGTTTGGGTTTGGACTGAAGTGTGGGGTCTGAAACCCTGCGAGGAGGGAGAGTCTCAGAGTTTGGGCTCCATCCTGAGCCTCAAAGTCTATCCTGCAATTTTTAGTCCCATAGCCTGGGCCTCAGTCAGCTGATCCAGACTGAGACGGTGCTGTGGGGTTATGTGGGTTTTTTTTTTTTTTTTAATCACAATGTAGGCATATATTATTGCAGAACATCTGATCCATGATATTAAGGGTAAGCAGCCTCAAAATTACCTAAAATAGCTAATGTAACTACATAGATAAGTCTGATATGTCAGGTCCTGGTAGGTCCTAACAGCAAGTGTTTGTCCCACTAGAAAGGGGGATTCTTGGATTTTTAACCATATCTAGCACCCACCGATGTCTAGCCCTGTTTGCTTACCACATATTCTACTTCAGTCCTTTTAGTGGTGCAGAACTGAATTGTTATTATTGCCCATCCTGAGCCTCAAGCCAGTGTAATCCTGAGGGGCTTGGAAATGCCATATTGCAGGGGGAGGGGGAAAAGGAACATTTGCCACAGTATTTTAAGTTATGTATGTAATACGTGTGTGTGTGTGTGTGCGTGCATGCGTGTGCGTGAGAGAGAGAGATGTTTGGGGCTGCATATAAAATTGGGGTGTTCAAAATTCTCCTATCTGATTAAGGCTAGTGGGCAGAGTACAGCTGAGCAGGTGAAAAGTTGTACAATAAATGCAGTTCATCACATCACACTGGTATCACCATGTCTACGGTACAGACACAGTCACACAGCCAATTGCTCAATGTGTCCTGGACCAGATTTTCAGAGGCGCTGAGCACCCACAACTCCAGCTGCAGTCAGAGATCTGCAGGTGCTCAGCACCTGGGGGCCAACCAAGCCCCAAAGTGACCCCCCGCCCCCTGTAAGCTATTAAATTGCTCTTAAATTTGTATATCAACTAAAGCAAAGAAAATTCAGCCAAAAATGGAGTTACTTACTCTGACATAGTTCTGAGACCTTAGGCCACGTAAAATTTGTAAGACAAGTCACATGAGGAGATACTTCAGGGATGCGTGTGTAACCTGGTCTGCAGGAGTAGGTCACTACAGTACCAACTAGAAACTCTCTGTGATTGCTTCTGTCAGCGTACGCAAGTGCTGGCGGGTAGGAACATCTCCCTAACAATCCAAAACAAGACAGGGATCTGTAAAAGTCATTTAACCCTGAAATCTATGGAGAATGAAGTGTCCTTATAAGAATGTGGCATGTGAGACCGAGCTGTGGAAATCAGTGGTCTACATTCTGCTCACCACTGCACTGAGCGCAAATTTGGTTCAGTCACTGCAATGATATAAAACAACTAGGGCTGAATTGTGGGCTGGGGTACGCGACAATGCAGAGTCATGAGGCGACACAAACTGCAATGACTACCTGCTTCACAGGTGGCAGTAATAGTAAGCAATGAGAAACATGAATAGCAGTAATCTGTAGTGAAGTGGTGTGATGCTAGCCACTGCATGGAATTAAAAGGAGAATTGCTACATTGTTAAATACATCACGTTGCTTGAAAATAATACGTTTTCCCTTGTGAAGAAATGGAATAAAGAGTTAGTATCTTTCGCAAATTTCCATTTGTATAGCACCTTTTCTGAAGACCTTTCTGAGGAGCTTTCTAAACATTGGTGAGTGAATTCTCATCATACCCTTCTAGAGGCAGACATATGAAAATAAGGAATCTCCATCTTCTATACTGTCACAGGGATGGATACCTCAGATGGCGCATCTAGCTTCTGTAAAATGAAAGTCACAGGCGCTTTCTTGCTCTCTTGCGTGAAAAGTGTTTTCTTTGTCCTCCCCTGAGCTGGGAAAGCACGAGGACCAAAACATTCCATGAACAAAAACCCAGAAGACAAAATCCAGCTTTTCCACTCTGAAATCCTCCCAGTTTAGTGCCTCCAGATGAAGATTAACTGCCTCAGCATTTGAATTACCTCCCAAACCCAGAGCTGTTTTTATCTGGCCTCAGACTCTGCTCCCCGCTGCAAGCCTCACTTGGTCTTTCAGTATTAAACCCGGGCAATTAGCCCCTGTCTTTTCTCACCAATTGCTTTCTCCTGGGGTCTGAACTCTCTGGTGCTCATTTGATTCCCAAAAGAAAGTGAGAAAGGAACTTCAACAGAAAAAGGCTGCAGCCTAGATAGACATAAAATGGAAGAAAGGAAGCCAGGGGGGAAAAGAGACACAATCTATTACACACCATTCATATCACATTCACTCAATGATACGACATGCAACATAATGAGTTTTATAGACTATAGGAAGTTGCCCCAATATAGACACTCTACAAAGCATCACCCTACTGTGTCACACACTTACCTAGGTCACAAATGGGTAGCTGCGGATACCACTTGCCATCAGCCTGGCATTGAACCCTATCAGCGCCCCTGAGGATGTAACCAGGGTCACACTGAAACATTACACTGGTTCTGTATGTATAGTTATGTGAAAGTGGAGATTTCAGGCTTCCATGTTGAATATGTGGCACTGGACACTGAGTCTCTGCAAAACATCAAACAAGGCTTTCCAGATCCTTTTATCACTTAGAGCACATCTTTTTAAAGTACCGATTAACCCTCCCCACACCTCTGCCAGGCAAATAAGGAAGGAAACTATTTTATAAACAGAGAAACTGAGGCAGGGCAGCAAAAAGACTTGCCCAAAGCCTGAGAGGAAGACAATGGCAGAACCAGGATTAGAACTCGGAGGTCTCCATTGCCCAGCCATGTGCTGGCACCGCACCACCTCTCCATATATTGTAATTATTCAGAATCTGAGCATGTGTGTCAGAGAAGTGGTCATAGCATAGTCCATCATTTATATACATCCCACTCACAAGATGACACAGGAAAATTTCATCTCCTGTCACCTACGCACTGGCTTTCTTTGCTGCCGTTGACTAGGTAGCTTGTGTTACAAGAAAACTCAAGAGTGACACTATACGTAAATGCAAATATTTTTGTAGTCATCCTTCCACTTTCAACCACTGAGGGAAAACAGCAAAGACGTTGGTGCTAAGTCTAAGACAGGGAACAATGAAAGCCAAGACACGCAGAGGACTGCTGGATCTATCTTCCAAGCAATCTGAACACTGTGAAAACACATGGCCACAAAAGAACATCACATTTTCTTAATCTTGCTGTTGACCTTTGAGTATTAGGAAAGTTCTTATTTCCACAGGCAGTCGCAACAGATCATTTCTTATTGCACTGAATTTGTGATGACACTTGACTATTGGCAGGTATCCTGGGGGGATTATGGGAATACTGGAGATGGGACAATGCAGCATTCAATACATGAACACCTTCCATGCTACCAGCTCCTCCCTGCAGCTTCCTGCTGCTAAATCAACCCACCAGGGTCATTTCAACTTTTTGGATTCAGACTGTTCCTGCAAACGTACTGCTATTGCAGACAGGGAGGATTATAGGCTTAAGGGGATGCTGTGTCAGGACTGCTGTACTGGGAACCAGTAGCCAGAATAGGGGTCATGCACAGGTAGTGGAGAAATCAGTGTGAAAGGAGGACAAGCATTAGCTTGAATGTGAGTCAAACAGCAAATCACATATATGGGTGCTGGGTGAGAGAGGAAACTGGCAGCGTGCGTCTCAGGGAGTAGGTTGTTGGGAACATTTAAGGCACTGGAAAGGAGTGGTCAGCAATGGGATGGCAGAGGGTGGATGGGTTATGGGGACACATTGCACCACATCATTCAAAAATCTTTTCTACCCTTTCCCAATACGAGTCATTTCAGTGTAATGCAGAATGAGTTACCTTCGCACTGAGGGGTAGGCTCACTCCAGGTTGGAATGACCTCATCACCAGCTATACACTGAATGGAGGCTTTTCCAACAAGTGAGAAGCCTTTGTCACATTTGTAAGTTACCGATGATCCAACAACAAAAACCCTCTTGCGCCAGTCACTGTGCTGGCCCTGGGAGATGTTCGGGGGTTGGGCACAAACTAGAATTGAAGAGAGAAAAATACATTATTTGTACAATAGATAAAAATCTCTAAAAAGAAAAGGAGGTGACAGATTCCCAGCATTTCCTGACGCTATTAGATCAAAAAACAGTCTTTCCATAGAGCCTGAAAGAACACCCCAGGTATGTCCAACAACCTACTATCTCGGTGTTCATCTCTTGTTGGGCGTGGCATCAGGACAGAACACACAAATCCTGAACAGATGGTTAAGTGTTTGTGTGGCCATGCGGCTGCTGTGACAGTCATTCACATGTTCTGTGAACAGCACTGAAAGACTGACGATGACAACGATCCGGAGAGATGCTGAACGTCTGCAGCTTCCATTGACTAGAAGGTCAGGCCTTGACTCAGTAAATAGGCCCTGTTACCCTTCCACTCCTCCAAATCCAGATCTCAACCTCGTCTAACTGCTCAAAGTTCTCCCAGCTTCCCAATCTTCCGCCAAGCTACCAAACCCTCCGAGACCCCCAACCAACATCTCAGTCCCACCCCCACAACTGAACCTTCCCTGTAGATACACACAGCCATCCTTATCCTCAGCTGCCCATCTCTTCCAGACTAGCGAAGGGGGAGGTTCATTAGGGTGACACAAGGGGATAGTGCTATGGCTGAGGAGTAATATAGTTTATCCTAGTGGTTGGTTTTAGTCGTCGGAGGTCACCCATGGAATTAATACACATTTTCATAGCATGATGGTAAACTAGTCCCAGGGCTGCTCATGTATATACACCCACAGCTAGGAAAATGCCTTTGAGTGACTAAAATCCTCACAAGGCCTTTTGAAAATAATTGGATGCCTAAAACTCTTTTCGGGTGCTAAGTATTTTGAGACCTGATCCCCTCTGCCCCCCAACAGACACAGAGCTGCAGTTTGTATTTGCACTGCTATCACCCTTAAGAGGAGCATAGGGGGATAGCATCTTTAATCTGTATCAGGAGCTCCACACAACCCCCAATAACAAAGGCTGCTATGAGATGCACTGAATCTCAGAGTCCCAGCCTGTAAGGGACTGGGGCATACTCAGGGTAGCCTAGCACTCACAGCTGGGCTGAGGACTGACCACCAGGGACAGGAGCCACCAGGCTAGAGTAGGAAGAATCACAGTTCTCCGCCATTTATACTGACCTGGTTCGCAAACTGGTACAGGAGAATCCCATGTGCCATCATGTTTGCAGCGAATCTGAGCATTTCCATTGATACTGCCTTTGATACCATATCCAAAATCACATTCAATTGTAACACTTTCCCCAAATGCATAAGTCTTCTCTCCAGGTCTAGGCGTCTGTTGTCCATTCTTAACATCTGGAGCTGGACAACGAACTTCTGAGAAACACCAACAACAGCAACAGCGTTAAATCACAGCAAAGACAATTGTGTGGCTGCAGATTCATTTTACCCGGTGGAGCTGAATGAATTGCAAGCCATAGAAAATAGGCATTTCCTTGACATTGAGCATGTGAAACGTTGTACAATAAATGCAGTTTATTTATTTTGTTGCAAGAAAACTCAAGAGTGACACTATACATAAATATAAATATTTTTGTAGTCATCCTTCCACTTTCAACCACTGAGGGAAAACAGCAAAGACGTTGGTGCTAAGTCTAAGACAGGGAACAATGACAAGTAGAGGACTGCTGGATCTATCTTCCAAGCAATCTGAACACTGTGAAAACACATGGCCACAACAGAACATCACATTTTCTTAATCTTGCTGTTGACCTTTGTGCATTAGGAAAGTTCTTATTTCCACAGGCAGTCGTAACAGATCATTTCTTATTGCACTGAATTTGTGATGACACTTGACTATTGGCAGGTATCCTGGGGGGATTATGGGAATACTGGAGATGGGACTGTGACGGTGTTCCCCATAAAACTTTATGGGGAGATGCTTATAAATGTATATATGTAACTAGAATATGTTTTATGCTACATGTGCCATGTAACATATCTCTGTGAAAGTTATGACCTACTGAATTTATTCCTCCTGTTTGTATGTATGTATCATTGTTGTAGTTGGAGTTATGAAGATTGGTTTTATATTTGCTGGTTTTGTACATAGCCTTTGTAAGTGCATGGGATCATCTTTGGAGCAAAGAATTTGCCTAAGTACGAGCACTTAACAGACAAAAGACGTTGCAGACCCCAATCCACATTGGGACCGGGTCTGGAATGCAACTGGTTAGGCTGGCTGCTGAAGGGTGCATGGACAGGTGACTTGCCCATGTGATCCCAAAACTCCATGGTAACAGGATGTTACACAGGGAGGGGGAAAAGACTATAAAAGCCCAGGGGAGACCCTTCCATTTTGTCTTCAGCTGGCTAAAGAAAGAAGCTCTCCACCCCCCAAGGAGACCTGAAAGAGACTGAACAAAGGACAGAGACATTAGGGGGGTGAGTGATTGCTGGACCCAGGCTAGAAGGAAGATAGCCTGTTTACTGGACCTAGTGAGGTTTTTATCTGTACACAGGGTGATTAGACATAGAACTGCGTGTTCTATTTTATTTTATTTAGTAATTCACTTTGTTCTGTCTGTCATTACTTGACATCACTTAAATCCTATTTTCTGTACTTATTAAAATCACTTTTTACTTATTAAGTTTCCTTGAGTACGAGTTGGTACCTGGGGAAAGCGAACAGTTGTGCATATCTTTCTATCTTTGAAATAGAAGGCGAACTATTTATGAGTTTACCCTGTATAAGCCTTATGCAGGGTAAAACGGATGTATTAAGGGTTTGAACCTCCTTGGAGTTGAGCAGCTGGGTGTCAAAGGCAAGAGCGCTTCCAGGGGCCTTACAGTGGTGAGTGGACTTGGTTTGGACCTGGGTCTGTGTTTGCAGCAGATCAGTGGAATCTGGCTCAAAACAGACAGGATTCGGGAGTCCCAAGCTGGAAAAGGCCTGGAAGCAGGGGCAGAAGTAGCCTTGGCACACCAGGTGGCAGCACCAAGCAGGTCTCTGTGGCCCCAACCTGTCACAGGGACAATGCAATACATGAACACCTTCCATGCTGCCAGCTCCTCCCTGCAACTTCCTACTGCTAAGTCAAGCCACCAGGGTCATTTCAACTTTTTGGATTCAGACTGTTCCTGCAAACTTACTGCTATTGCAGACAGGGAGGATTATAGGCTTAAGGGGATGCTGTCAGGACCGCTGTACTGGGAACCAGTAGCCAGAATAAGGGTCATGCACAGGTGGTGGAGAAATCAGTATGAAAGGAGGACAAGCATTAGCTTGAATGTGAGTCAAACAGCAAATCACATATATGGGTGCTGGGTGAGAGAGGAAACTGGCAGCGTGCGTCTCAGGGAGTAGGTTGTTGGGAACATTTAAGGCACTGGAAAGGAGTGGTCAGCAATGGGATGGCAGAGGGTGGATGGGTTATGGGGACACATTGCATCACATCATTCAAAAATCTTTTCTACCCTTTCCCAATACGAGTCATTTCAATGTAATGCAGAATGAGTTACCTTCGCACTGAGGGGTAGGCTCACTCCAGGTTGGAATGACCTCATCACCAGCTATACACTGAATGGAGGTATTTCCAACAAGTGAGAAGCCTCTGTCACATTTGTAAGTTATCGATGATCCAACAACAAAAACCCTCTTGTGCCAGTCACTGTGCTGGCCATGGGAGATGTTCGGGGGTTGGGCACAAACTAGAATTGGAGAGAGAAAAATACATTATTTATACAGCAGATACAAATCTCGTAAAAGAAAAGGAGGTGACAGTCTCAGCATTTCCTGATGCCATTAGATCAAAAAACAGTCTTTCCATAGAGCCTGAAAGAACACCCCAGGTATGTCCAACAACCTGCTATCTCGGTGTTCGTATCTTGCTGGGCATGGCATCAGGACAGCACACACACAAATGATGAACAGATGGTTAAGTGTTTGTGTGGCCATGCGGCTGCTGTGACAATCATTCACATGCTCTGTGAACAGCACTGAAAGACGGACGATGATGATGATGATCCGGAGAGATGCTGAACGTCTGCAGCTTCCATTGACTAGAAGGTCAGGCCTTGACTCCATAAATTGGCCCTGTTACCCTTTCACTCCTCCAAATCCTGAACCTCGTCCAGCTGCTCAAAGTTATCCCAGCTTCCCAATCTTCCGCCAAGCTACCAACCCCTCCGAGACCCCCAACCAACATCTCAGCCCCACCCCCACAACTGAACCTTCCTTGTAGATACACACAGCCATCCTTATCCCCAGCTGCCCATCTCTTCCAGACTAGCGAAGGGGGAGGTTTATTAGGGTGACACAAGCGGATAGCGCTATGACTGAGGGGTAATATAGTTTTTCTTAGTGGTTGGTTTTAGTCGTCGGAGGTCACCCATGGAATTAATACACATTTTCATAGCATGATGGTAAACTAGTCCCAGGGCTGCTCATGTATATACACCCACAGCTCGGAAAATGCCTTTGAGTGACTAAAATCCTCACAAGGCCTTTTGAAAATAATTAGATGCCTAAAACTCTTTTCGGGTGCTAAGTATTTTGAGACCTGATCCCCTCTGCCCCCCAACAGACACAGAGCTGCAGTATGTATTTGCACCGCTATCTCCCTTAAGAGGAGCATAGTTGGATAGCATCTTTAATCTGTACCAGGAGCTCCACACAACCCCCAGTAACAAAGGCTGCTATGAGATGCACTGAATCTCAGGGTCCCAGCCCGTAAGGGACTGAGGCATACTCAGGGTAGCCTAGCACTCATAGCTGGGCTGAGGACTGCCCACCAGGGACAGGAACCACCAGGCCAGAGTTGGAAGAATCACAGTTCTCCACCATTTATACTGACCTGGTTCGCAAACTGGTACAGCAGGATCCCATGTGCCATCATGTTTGCAGCGAATCTGAGCATTTCCGTTGATACTGCCTTTGATATCATACCCCAAATCACATTCAATTGTAACACTGTCCCCAAATGCATAGGTCTCCTCTCCAGGTCTAGGCATAGGCATCTGTGTTCCATTGTTAACATCTGGAGCTGGACAACGAACTTCTGAGAAACACCAACAACGGCAACAGTGTTAAATCACAGCAAAGACAATTGTGTGGCTGCAGATTCATTTTACCCAGTGAAGCCGAATGCTTTGCAAGCCATAGAAAATAGGCATTTCCTTGACATTGTTGAATAGGCGTGGGCTTAGAGAAAGTCTTATCTCCTGGGCAGAAAGAGGATGTGAGTCAAGGACTTTCATTTTCACCCTTCTTATGGGGAGCTGTTCTGATTGCAACTGGCAGGGTATTTTTGGCCCTCATCACAGATAGACTCAGTGAGTAGCACCTGCTGTGTTATGACCGCACTGTGTATAAAAAGGCAGGTGATATGGAGTGATCTCTTTGACTGCTATCTACTTTAGGTGCAGATGGAGATGGAGGATGGGGGCAACAGATCTGTCGGTAAGCATAGAAATGTGAAGGTGGCTGATTTTAAGAAGCAGAACATGGAATTCATAGCCCACGGGTATATGCAAACTTTAAGCTATCTTTGTATCTTCCCAGTACTGGACTGCTCCACACAGACAGCCCTGGGGACCTGTGCCCAGCTGCCTTTGGGTTTAGCTTCAGCTTTACCCAGAATCTCTGCAGTACGATGAACTGTGACTTGCCCCAATACACCCCTCCCACTGGCACACCACTTACTCCGAGCCTTGCACGAGGATCCTGGGAAGACAGCCCTATTGTTGTCGTCTGCTGTTCCTGCACACGTGGAGTCCTCTTCTGGATGGATCTGGGGCATCTAAAGACCTGTTCTGTCACTCTGGACCTTTTACTTGGCGTAAAGGGGCCAGACTGGGAGTGAGGATCGCACCTCAAATTGCTAACCATAATCCCCTGTGTTAGCAGGGAGAGAAGACCCTGACTATCCCTCCTTCTCTCTCACCCCCGTCGTTACACTTTGAACCACGCACAAGCTGACTATAGGCATAGCCTCCCTATTGGTGTTAAATTTGCTCAATGAAAACAAAGATAATTTAGCCAAATACTTACTCTGACAAAAGTTTGGAGCTGAAGACCATGTCGAATTTTGAAGACAAGTAACATGCCCTTGCCTTATTCCAGCAATCAGCTCATAACCTGGGCGGCAGTCATATTTAACCACCATCCCGGCTGGAATTAATGTGCCAACATTAGTCTTCCGAACAGCATTGGGAATGACAGGTGGATCAACACAATTACCTATGGGTAAAACATGAAGAATATAGAGACATACTTAGCCAGGAAAACCTACTGAGGTGAAATCTCCTCTACAAGAATGTGATGTGAGAGACATAGCTGGGGAAAATCAGAAGTCCATATTCTACTCTCTCTCTCGCTCAGATCCATGCAATCCCATTGCCCAGAATTTAGCTCAATCACTGCAAGGAAACCACATAGAAAATGCAACAAAAACAAATGGGAATATGGGTGGCAGTCACTATACGATTCTAGCCTGCGTTTGGACTTAGAAAGGGAAATGCAAGGCCCTACACTAAACCAGACGGTGTTTCTGTTTGTCTGTAACATGCAGTGTTGTTGTAGTTGTCATGGTCCCTGGATATTAGAAAGAGACAAGGTGAGTGAGGGAATATCTTTGATTGGTGAGAGACGCAAGCTTAGAGTTTACACAGAGCTCTTCTTCATGTTGGTAACATGATAACTTCTGAACACTACATCCAATCAATTCCAAAATTCCCGGGAGCGTTCTAGGCATCAGTAGGCAGAAGCCTATTGGTTGGGGTGGAATGTGGACAATCGGAAGAAGGATGAGGAACAAACAGAGCTGCTTGCATCTGGTAATTGTCAATAGATCAAAGAACTGGTTGATCTCAGCCATTAACACCTTCTAGCATAATACCTGCTATCTCAGCACTGCCTGTTTTCCCAATACCATTTAAAATGATGACACCTTGAAGGACTTCTGTCCCAGACAGGATGAAAAGAAGCAAAAATGGGATTGGGGGAAAAGATGGCGCACACCGAACCCTGGTCTGGAGGGGAGAGGGAGCCACACAGAGCCCTGGCATGAGGGAGGAGATTTCAAGGAGTCTTGGAAACAGGGTGAGAGGGTGGATCACAGGATCTTGTGGGGGAGAACGGAGGAATGAAAGAAGCCCAGTGGTGTGTGCAATGAGCTCAGCCTACAGACGTAACCAAGTGTCAAAACCTCTAGTTAATTTCAAACTATAGAATGGTTTAAACAGTAATCCTGGTTTTCAGCGGTAACGTCATTTAACGACAGCATCATGGGGCTGTCTCAGCTCAGTGAGACTCAGGCTTATACTGCCGTGACAATTTCCTCTTTTTTAAAAACAAAACATCAAACTGGTTGCACAGCTGCAATAGGTGTTCAGTTCAGTGCACATCCCCACAGGCAAGCCAGAAGCACTGCTGTTCCTGAGCCAGTTTGTATATCTAGCATTAGTCAGGCTGGGCAGACTACGTACTGCAATCCCGCATGGAGATTTTCTCACCAAGTCAGTTATGATAAGTAGCAATTACATTAGCTGTGGTCCTATTCTAGTCACAATCACACCAATCAGGCACCAGGGAAATGCTGGTCACTATTGGAAGTTAGACCCCCCTATTCAAACAACACTTGGCACAGACCTGTCATCCACATAGTTCAACTTTGTGAGTGGCTGGCCTGTTGTTAAGCCTGGTAACGAGCCGTCATTTCAATAACACTATTATGATGGAGGTTGGGTGACCCCCGTTGAAGCTGGTGGGCATGACAACAGCTGCCCTCCATCCAGGATAAATATAAGACACAGTTAAGCTCCTTTATAGAGTAAGATGGATGAACCTATAGGAGCCACTGCCCAGACACAGGCTGCACGCAAGGCCGGTGAGTTTTGTTTGAAGGCTGTGTGCATGTCCGTGAACAGAAGCACCCAGGGAACAGGCAGAGAGAACCAGCCCGGCAGCCCGAAGCAGACAAAGAAGGAGCAGGAAAGCCAAGGAGATGGCAAGAAACACACTGGTAATGTGACCTGTCTCCTGAGAGAAAACGGAGAGAGTGAGCTTTTCAATAGCGTGCTGGCAGGAACGAGGCTTGGAACTGTGAGCAAAAAACCTGTCTCCAGTGTGATTCCTACTGTTTTGGGGAATCAGGACTTTTGTCTACCTTCTCTGTAAATAAACAGGATTGCATCAGAGAAATACCAAGCTCGATCATCAGTTTCTCCTCCTAACAGAAACAGCCTGCAAGACCCTGGGTACTGGCTAACCGCTCAGGCCAAAAGGGGTAACAGTACTTTTCAACCTGTTGCGTCGAAGCATTTACAGTGTGAGCTCAACTTGAAACATGGGAGTCGCCCCATGGACGTCAACACTACCTGTGTCTTAAAGTTAAGCACGTGCGCAAGAGCTTTGTGGAACAGGGCCTTTAGGAAAGAAAAGCACCACCTCCATTTGAAACTGCAGGAGAAATGTAGCAAGGCAGAGCTGGAATTTGGCCAGGAAACCAGGATCAGTGCGGTAAGAATGCCATGGGATCTTCAGCGACCACAAGAGCCCAGGAGCTTGCCAGAGGGAAGCCAAAGGAGAGTCAAGGGGTGAGGGTGAAGGGGAAAGTCAGGAGAGGGGAGAAGGTGGGGATGAGATTGAAGGAACAGCTCCTCCTCCTACTCACTGAGAGCTCCCCCGGGCAGCAGCACGAGTACCAGGGTCCCCAGGAGCCGCAGGGTCCAGCCAGAGGGAAGTGACATCATGATGCCAGGTGAGTTCCCAGAGGATGGCGGTGACAGCGCCGTCCAGGCAGGGCTGCTGCTGCTCCTCACCCTGCGCAACACAGACCCCAGCCCTGGCCACTCATAGGCACATGAGGCAAGGGGAAGTGGGAGTCCGTGCTCTGCAGCTGCAGGGGCCCAGGAAGGGGACGGGCAGAGTGTGCACCTGCTGCCCAGCCCCCTCTGTAGTGTTGTGCTCATAGCACACGGTGCACAGGGTAGAGCCGGATACAGCTGCTTTTAGTACCATAACAGAGGCAGGCTGTGGTCACCACCCCCCAGCATAGGAAACTCCTGGGGGTGACAGCATTTCCTCCCCCTGCCCCCTTCCAAGGGCTGGGCGGCATCGGAAGAACGAGACAGAGGGGTATTAATGTCTAGCACCCCCTGCAGACTGCACACCCTTGTTCTTTCTTTACAGAGGGAGCTGCTGGCTGGTGTCAAGTTTGCAGAGAGAGGCACCTGCCATTGCAGCGCTGTACAGCGAAGGTTTCTCAGTGGAAGGGAAACGCAGCATTGTTATTGTTCTGGTCTGGGGACAATCACAAAGTTATTCTGATACAGCAGCACTACGCCACCCTGTCCCGATCAGCACCCCCAAACGGTGATGATTTCTGAAACACAAGAGGCAGTCCAGTTACCAAAGGATCCTTGCTACTTATCCTGTGGGTCAAATTCATCCCTGCTGCTGTTACTCCATCCACCTCCGCGAATGTCATTACACCGGGGATGCCTCTGACTCAAGCTCCCCCTGGCTTACAGATGGAAACCAAACCATGCTGGAGACTGACCTTCCCCTGTAATTCCACAGAACAGGTACCACCCTGGCAGCAGTAGGACAAGCTTCCCCCTGAGCTACCTGGCCAGATGAGTTTCAACTCTAACCTCCTCTAGGTGTGAGAGATGGGGCTGTCCCATGCCCCTTCGAGTCCCTGATGTGACTGCTCACTGGGCTGTGGGAGATATTGGTGCGTCACTCCTCAGCAGGAAAAGGAGCCTTTAAACACGCTGGGCATCTTCCTGTCTTACAGCCAAAGGGAGAAAATTATAAAAACAAAAGACAATCAGCAGTTTTTACAGTTGCACTTTATTATAGCCCTGCAGGGCAGAAATAATTGCTTGATCACAAAGGCGTAGGTTAGAGGACACCCCTATCATTCACTGGGCAATGGGGAAATGGTTAGCTGGTTGCTGCGCTACAGTTGGTTAAATTTTCACCATCGATTCGTGGGAGTGTGTGAGAGGATATAGAAATGCTACAGATGATATCAGCACTGATGTTAACCAAAAATAGATTTGTTCAGTTTGGGAAGGAAAACTGCCGACTTTTTAAACAAGAGGATAGGGCAGAAAATTGGCTTTTTTTAAGCTTTACATTTTCACAGTGGGGCAGAGGGATTTGTGAACAGAGTTGCCCTTAAGGTTCATGGATATCAGGCAGTTAAATAGCCATTCACTACTTTAAATACGTTTGGGTTATAATGCATTAAGGTTAAATATATGCAACAGTTGGGTGATTTCTGAAAGCTCAGGGTCTGAAGCTTGCATCAACTGAAGGTTTACTTCCATACATTTTAATCTAGTTTCTCTCAACTTGCTTTCCCTTTCTGAACGGAAAGGAATCTGAATTCAACCCTTTTACTATAGCCCCCCCAAACATATAAGAGGATGAAATCCCTAATTTATCAAGTAGGGACTTACATTTGTGAAATTGAAAGGAAAGAGCAAGAAAACCCAAAAAACTTTAACCACTGGCACACAGCTTGAAAAAAATCTGATTCCTGATGCACTGGCTAATCTCTTCTTGGATCACTAGATGTACTAGCTAGTTCTCTGCAAATAGTAACAATCATCATATGTACAAAGTAATTATACAAACTGCATCCAACAGGAGACAGTTTGTCACAGTAATGGGTCACAGATTTCAGCTATTCATTGTATTTTTGTAGGTCCCGCTTAAGTTTCTGAATCTCCAGATACAGTTTCTGCGCTTCCAGCCGGGTTCTCAGTTCTGTCAGAGACACACCACAGTGGAGAAACTTTACACTCTCACGAACCATGTTGCACAGAGGAGAAATGTGCTTCTCCTGTAAAACAGAAACAGAGGGAATGTGATTACGCTGAAGAAGATAAGGACCTATCCTCACAAACATGCTTGCTTCTTTTTGACACGTTACATGTGTCTGTCTCATACAGTCTGTGTCTGACATATTACATGATCCTGAAAGGTGTTGGACATTCTCAATTAGAGCTGTCCAGAAAATGAAAATTTCATGTGAAATATATTGTGCTTTTTAAAACAGTTTCATCCTGCACCGAAACAAAAACAAAAACGACCCTGAAATTTTTCGTGGAAAGGAATTTCAAGAAAAATTCTACTTCAAGAGACCCCCAAATAGAATGTTTTTGGCTTCCCGGCTGATCACACCAGCCAGCAGGCAGAGACCCTGGCCACACAGACCCCATTCACGCTCCAGCAACTAGAGAGCCTGGCCACTCAGACTCCTCCTGACTCCACGGGCCAGGGCAACAGAGCAACTGGGCTCTGCCTCTCTGACCCTGGAGACAGCAGGCGTGGGTGGCAATGTCTGAGAGGCAGAGACATCGCGCACTCAGCTTTGGCAGCCATCTTGGGAAGGCTTTGGTCATTTATAATTTCTGCACAGTTTGTTACATGTGTCTGTCTCATACAGACAGTCTGTGCCTGACTTCGGGTCTGATCCCAATAAATGCTGAGCGCCCTCAATTCTTAACTTCTGCAGGCTCTGATGCTGCTAAGCAATGTTGAGGAAGTTCTGAGCAACTGGACTGTAAACTCCTGGGACAGGATCCAGGCCTCCATTTACACTTGTACAATTCTGAACATTCTGGGAGTTGCTCAGCAAAGCAGTCAGTCATGGATATTTGCTTTATACTGTGCCCCAGATAGAGGTGAATGAAAGCCGGTACGGTTTGGTACGGCGTACCGGCAAGAGCCAGTACGCCGTGCCAGACCTTACCGGCTTCCCCGGTGGTGATTTAAAGGACCCGGGGCTCCCCGCAGTGGCAGGAGCACCAGGCCTTTTAAAGCATCGCCGGGGCCCGGCTGCCAGAGCTGGGCTCAGGTGAGGATTTAAAGGGCCATGGGCGGTAGGGCCGTAGTGGCGGTAGGGCTCCGGCGGTGCTTTAAAGGGCCATGGGCTCCCCGCAGTGGCAAAGCCCTTTGTGAATCCATGCCCCGTCGGGATCCTTCTAACAGACCCCACCTAGAAAGAGATCTTATGGGTTTGTATCTTCTCTGATGCAGTTTCTAGGTTTTAAAGGAGAAGTGATTCTACATTAAAAGTGCCACCATTAGGACAGCTGAATGGAGAACCAGAAACAAAGAGATGGGTCAAGTGAAGGGTGTGTGTAAGGAAGGAATTCAGCAAGGTGGAAATTGGATGATCAAGGATAAGGTAGGGCTTAGCTCAGGGCAGATCATGTGTATGAGTGCCAGGGCAGAGAGGACACTGGCAGTAGGCATCCCAGCTGGGAGTGTTTGCTCTGCTGCAAAGGAGGAATCTGCAGTCAGTTGGCCCATGGCTCTACATATTTTCAGTATTTAAGGGCTAAGATGTTAAATAGCCCCCAGGTCATTGCAATGTGCCCTCCACCCTTTCCTAACCTCAGTCATTCTAGTGTGATGAAGAAATGAATCACCTTTGCACTCAGGGACAGGTGAATGCCAGTGCGGAGTTCCCCCATCACCAGTTATACATTGAATGGAGGATACTCCAACAAGTGACCAATCGCGGTAACATGAGTAGGTCACACTTGAGCCAACAGGGAAAACTGTTTTCCGGCCGCGGTCGTCCCATCCATTAGAGATGTGTGCAGGTGGCTCACAAGCTATAATAAAAGAGAAAAATACAGCATTTATACAGAACAGGAAATCTCTTAAAAGAAGGGAGGCAGCATAAATACTGTGGAGTTTCCTGACACTACATTTCCCCCCAAAAAGGTGCTCGAAGAGGCACCAGTGTCTAATACCTCTGACAATCTGCCAGCACTTCGTTAGTTTCTGGCTGTGAGTTAGCATCATACCCATGGTATTGGGAGAGCAAAGATAAAAACAGCAACATGCAGAACACTCTTCAAATGGCTCTTTGACCTGTAGGGGCCCCAGGGATCATTGTTCACATGCTCACGACACTGAATAATTGCACTGAGTCTACACCAAACCCACAGTGCATCTCTTCCTCTCTCCGGAGAAACAAACATCATAAGTTCAACATGAAAAGGGTGGAAGTGAAATCCCATCCAGTACTGTGTATCATGGGCATTTCATAGAGGCATCAACAGCTGAAAGTTCACACGTGGAGGAGCAAAGCACAGGCGCTTTGTTGGTTCATTGAAGGAAGTTTTATTGGCTGTCTTGGGACAACTGTGAACATGCAGTTCACTCCCATGTACACTTGTGGCCTTTTTTAAAATAGCCTCTTTGGTCTGTTGCAGAATTAGCCTCCTCTGCAGTGAGGGAGAAGTACATGGAAGTCAGTGAAGTTACCTTGGATTTATACAAGTGGAACTAAGAGCAGAACTTGGTCCTTAACAGTGTCTTACGCTTCTATAGTGACTTTCATCCTGCAGGATGCCAAAGGCTTTGATTAGTTATCTCAGTGACTGGCAAAGTGCGAACACCTAAGACAGACAAATGTAAGGCCTGATTGCCCTCTCACTTACTCCACTGAGAAGCAGGAGTGGATTCAGAGAAGCCAGAGAAGTTACAGAAGAATCCAGCACTTGCTGTTCGAAGTGTAGGTAAATTCTCTTTAAGGGGAGCTGCTGATGGATCAAGCCCCACGTCAGTAAATTAGCCATACCACCCTTCTACAGTGCTTAGTCCTTCCGGAATCCCTGCGGCAAATACCTAACCTTCCTGCTACCTACCGACCCTCCCCGAGTCCCCCAACAAGTGCCTCAGTCCCACTGCTGAACCTTCTCACAACATCTCCCTCGCAGTGTAGTCGCTATCCCACCGCCACTGCCCATCCATACCTGTGAAGAAGGGGGAGAATCGTTGAGGATGTTACAAGGGGGCTGAGCTGGGACTAATAGGGAGGAAATTAAGAAAAGGAAATTTTAGGCTGAACGCTATTAAGAAGTCTCTTGAGAGTGAGATCTAAGAATCTCTTGTATAGTCTCCTAAGAAAAGGGATGTGAAGCCCTATTGACTGGCATATTTAAGCCTTGATTAGAAAAAGCCCTGGAGATTAGTATCTAGGGAACAGATCCATCTCCCCCCAAGACGGACGAGGTCGTTTGACGGAAGACAAGCAGGTAAAAGGCCATTGTGAATCAATGCCCCGTGGGGATCCTTCTAATAGACCCCACCTAGAAACAGACCTGATGGGTTTGCATCTTCTCTGATGCGGTTTCTAGGTTTTAAAGGAGTCTGTTTTTTCCTCAGCAGGATGCTTTAGTTGTGTTCATATTTACCCTTAATACAAGATGGCACTGGAGGATTCCATGTCCCATTTGCCTGGCATTCAATCGACTTGCTGCCTTCGAGGATGTAGCCAGATTCACATTGAAACTCAACACGGTTTCCATATATATATTTAGTTTCACTTGCAGAGATCTGTTCTCCATTTTCAATCACTGGGTTTGGACAAGGAGGAGTCTCTGAGAAACACCAATAAACAAAGGATTTAAAATGTTTTTGTTTGGACAAAGGGTTTGTCTGCATGGGAAATTCATGGGAAAATTAGGATGAAATAGCACGGCTGTGAATTAAAAGGGCAATAGCTAATTCGACACTAACTCATCCCATGGACACTCTTATTCCACACTCAGAGTGCTTCTTTGTGGGTTAGGTAAATTTTCTTCCCAAGTCACGGTAGAGACACTTTCCGTGGGGGGAGACTTGTTCAGTGGGAGGGTCATTATTCCATTTCAAACCATAGGCCTGTGACAGCAAACTCATGAGGAGAAATGACAAATATCTAAAATTGTAGTGTTAAGTCTAAGGTGTTCAAAGCCACAACATTTATACGGCTGTTGATCCATTTTCTAGGCAATCCCAACACTTTGAGAACACGTGGCCATGGCTATAGAACAGCTGCAGATTCTCTCAACCATGCATTCCAAGTCAGTTTGAGGTGGCAAATAATTTCTCCCTGCACTCGAGTCACGGTGACATTGGGACTGCTGGCAGGTTTCCCCAGGGACAATGGGAATACTGCAGATGGGGCAATGGAGTGGCCAGTGCATTAAAATGCTGCTAGCTGCATCCACCCCAGCTTCCTGCTGCTAAATCAAGCCACTGGGGTCTTTCCAACTTGGACTCAGAGTGTCCCCACAGACATACTGACACCACACACAGAGAAGGGATTCTACATTAAAAGTGCCACCATCAGGACAGCTGGATTGGGAACCACAAACCAAGAGATGGGTCAGGTGAGGGGTGTGTCTGAGGGAGGAATTCAGTAAACTTGGAATTGGAGGATCAAGCATAAATTAGGGCATAGGTCAGGGCAGATCATCTGTACGAGTGCCAGGGCAGAGAGGACACTGGCAATGGGCATCTCAGCTGGGAGTGTTTGGTCTGCTGCAAAGGAGAAATCTGCAGTGAGTTGGCACACGGCTCTACATATTTTCAGTATTTAAATACTGAATAGCCCCGAGGTCATTGCAATGTGCCCTTCACCCTTGTGTAATCTCAGTCATTCTAGTGTGATGAAGAAATGAATCACCTTTGCACTCAGGGGCAGGTGGATGCCAGCGCGGAGCTGTCCCATCACCAGCTATACATTGAATGGAGGATACTCCAACAAGTGACCAATCGCGGTAACATGAGTAGGTCACACTTGAGCCAACAGGGAAAACTGTTTTCCGGCCGCGGTCGTCCCATCCATTAGAGATGCGTGCAGGTGGCTCACAAGCTAGAATAAAAGGGAAAAATGCAGCATTTATACAGAACGGGAAATCTCTTAAAAGAAGGGAGGCAGCAGTGCTTGGAGAGGCACCAGTCTCTAATACCTCTGACAGTCAGCTAGCACTTTCTGTTAATTTCTGGCTATGAATTAGCATCATACCCATGGCATTGGGAGAGCAAAGAGAAAAACAGCAACACGCAGAACACTCTTAAAATGGCTCTTTGACCTGTAGGGTCCCCAGGGATTGTTGTTCACATGCTGATGACACTGAATAATTGCACTGTATTACTGAGAATTACGACCAGACCCTGAGAATTACTGAAGGCCTGCAGCTCCCATCAATTTCAAGAGTAGGGTCCTCCTGCATGGTTCCCGGAGTCATTAAACTGGCCCTGCTACATATGCACCACCAAATTCCAGATCTGAAGCCCTTCTATAGCCAGAGAGTCTGCAGTCAGTTGGCCCACGGCTCTACATATTTTCAGTATTTAAGGGCTAAATAGCCCACAGTTCATTGCAATGTGCATCCACCATTTTCTAATCTCAGTCATTCTAGTGTGATGAAGAAATGAATCACCTTTGCACTCAGGGACAGGGGAATGCCAGCGTGGAGCTCTCCCATCACCAGCTATACATTGAATGGAGGATAAACAGGGAAAAATACAGCATTTATACAGAACGGGAAATCTCCTCAAAGAAGAGAGGCAGCATAAATACTGTGGAGTTTCCTGACACTACATTTCCAAAGAAAAACGTTCTTGGAGAGGCACCAGTGTCTAATACCTCTGACAATCTGCCAGCATTTTCTGTTTGTTTCTGGCTGAGTTAACATCATACCCATGGCATTGGGAGAGAAAAGAAAAACAGCAACATGCAGAACACTCTTAAAATGGCTCTTTGACCTGTAGGGGCCCCAGGGATCATTATGCAATGTTTTTGGCCTTCGGGAGCTATCCCACAGTGCTCCATTGTGACCGCTCTGGACAGTGCTCTCAACTCAGATGCACTGGCCAGGTACACAGGAAAAGGCCCGTGAACTTTTGAATCTCATTTCCTGTTTGGCCTGCGTGGCGAGCTGCAGGTGAGTGCAGATCTCATCAGCAGAGGTGACCATGATGGAGTCCCAGAATCAAAGAAAAGCTCCAGCATGGACCGAACGTGAGGTACGGGATCTGATCGCTGTACGAGGAGACGAATCCGTGCTATCTGAACTACGGTCCAAAAGACGAAATGCCAATACATATGCCAAAGTCTCCAAGGGCATGAAGGACAGAGGCTACAACAGGGACGCACAACAGTGCCGCGTTCAAATTAAGGCGCTCAGGCAAGCGTACCAAAGAACCAGAGAGGCAAACGGCCGCTCCGGGTCAGAGCCCCAGACGTGCCGCTTCTATGATGAGATCAACTGAGGGGTGTGTCTAAGGGAGGAATTCAGCAAGGTGGAAATGGGAAGATCAAGCATAAATTAGGGCATAGATCAGGGCAGATCATCTGTACCAGTGCCAGGGCAGAGAGGACACTGCCAGTGGTATCCCAGTGTTTGCTCTGTTGAAAAGGATAAATCTGCAGGGAGTTGGCCCACGGCTCTACATATTTTCAGTATTTAAATACTGAATAGCCCCGAGGTCATTGCAATGTGCCCTTCACCCTTGTGTAATCTCAGTCATTCTAGTGTGATGAAGAAATGAATCACCTTTGCACTCAGGGGCAGGTGGATGCCAGCGCGGAGCTGTCCCATCACCAGCTATACATTGAATGGAGGATACTCCAACAAGTGACCAATCGCGGTAACATGAGTAGGTCACACTTGAGCCAACAGGGAAAACTGTTTTCCGGCCGCGGTCGTCCCGTCCATTAGAGATGCGTGCAGGTGGCTCACAAGCTAGAATAAAAGGGAAAAATGCAGCATTTATACAGAACGGGAAATCTCTTAAAAGAAGGGAGGCAGCAGTGCTTGGAGAGGCACCAGTCTCTAATACCTCTGACAGTCAGCTAGCACTTTCTGTTAATTTCTGGCTATGAATTAGCATCATACCCATGGCATTGGGAGAGCAAAGAGAAAAACAGCAACACGCAGCACACTTTTTAAATGGCTTTTTGACCTGTAGGGGCCCCAGGGATTGTTGTTCACATGCTGATGACACTGAATAACTGCACTGTATTACTGAGAATTACGACCAGACCCTGAGAATTACTGAAGGCCTGCAGCTCCCGTCAATTTCAAGAGTAGGGTCCTTCTGCATGGTTCCCGGAGTCATTAAACTGGCCCTGCTACATATGCACCACCAAATTCCAGATCTGAAGCCCTTCTATAGCCACTGAATCTGCAGTGAGTTGGCACACGGCTCTACATATTTTCAATACTTAAGGAGTAAGATGTTAAATAGTCCCCAAGGTCACTGCAATGTGTCCTCCACCCTTTTGTAATCTCAGTCATTCTAGTGTGGTGGAGAAATGAATCACCTTTGCACTCAGGGACAGGTGCATGCCAGTGCGGAGTTCCCCCATCACCAGTTATACACTGAATGGAGGATACTCCAACAAGTGACCAATCGCGGTAACATGAGTAGGTCACACTTGAGCCAACAGGGAAAACTGTTTTCCGGCCGCGGTCGTCCCATCCATTAGAGATGTGTGCAGGTGGCTCACAAGCTATAATAAAAGAGAAAAATACAGCATTTATACAGAACAGGAAATCTCTTAAAAGAAGGGAGGCAGCATAAATACTGTGGAGTTTCCTGACACTACATTTCCCCCCAAAAAGGTGCTCGAAGAGGCACCAGTGTCTAATACCTCTGACAATCTGCCAGCACTTCGTTAGTTTCTGGCTGTGAGTTAGCATCATACCCATGGTATTGGGAGAGCAAAGATAAAAACAGCAACATGCAGAACACTCTTCAAATGGCTCTTTGACCTGTAGGGGCCCCAGGGATCATTGTTCACATGCTCACGACACTGAATAATTGCACTGAGTCTACACCAAACCCACAGTGCATCTCTTCCTCTCTCCGGAGAAACAAACATCATAAGTTCAACATGAAAAGGGTGGAAGTGAAATCCCATCCAGTACTGTGTATCATGGGCATTTCATAGAGGCATCAACAGCTGAAAGTTCACACGTGGAGGAGCAAAGCACAGGCGCTTTGTTGGTTCATTGAAGGAAGTTTTATTGGCTGTCTTGGGACAACTGTGAACATGCAGTTCACTCCCATGTACACTTGTGGCCTTTTTTAAAATAGCCTCTTTGGTCTGTTGCAGAATTAGCCTCCTCTGCAGTGAGGGAGAAGTACATGGAAGTCAGTGAAGTTACCTTGGATTTATACAAGTGGAACTAAGAGCAGAACTTGGTCCTTAACAGTGTCTTACGCTTCTATAGTGACTTTCATCCTGCAGGATGCCAAAGGCTTTGATTAGTTATCTCAGTGACTGGCAAAGTGCGAACACCTAAGACAGACAAATGTAAGGCCTGATTGCCCTCTCACTTACTCCACTGAGAAGCAGGAGTGGATTCAGAGAAGCCAGAGAAGTTACAGAAGAATCCAGCACTTGCTGTTCGAAGTGTAGGTAAATTCTCTTTAAGGGGAGCTGCTGATGGATCAAGCCCCACGTCAGTAAATTAGCCATACCACCCTTCTACAGTGCTTAGTCCTTCCGGAATCCCTGCGGCAAATACCTAACCTTCCTGCTACCTACCGACCCTCCCCGAGTCCCCCAACAAGTGCCTCAGTCCCACTGCTGAACCTTCTCACAACATCTCCCTCGCAGTGTAGTCGCTATCCCACCGCCACTGCCCATCCATACCTGTGAAGAAGGGGGAGAATCGTTGAGGATGTTACAAGGGGGCTGAGCTGGGACTAATAGGGAGGAAATTAAGAAAAGGAAATTTTAGGCTGAACGCTATTAAGAAGTCTCTTGAGAGTGAGATCTAAGAATCTCTTGTATAGTCTCCTAAGAAAAGGGATGTGAAGCCCTATTGACTGGCATATTTAAGCCTTGATTAGAAAAAGCCCTGGAGATTAGTATCTAGGGAACAGATCCATCTCCCCCCAAGACGGACGAGGTCGTTTGACGGAAGACAAGCAGGTAAAAGGCCATTGTGAATCAATGCCCCGTGGGGATCCTTCTAATAGACCCCACCTAGAAACAGACCTGATGGGTTTGCATCTTCTCTGATGCGGTTTCTAGGTTTTAAAGGAGTCTGTTTTTTCCTCAGCAGGATGCTTTAGTTGTGTTCATATTTACCCTTAATACAAGATGGCACTGGAGGATTCCATGTCCCATTTGCCTGGCATTCAATCGACTTGCTGCCTTCGAGGATGTAGCCAGATTCACATTGAAACTCAACACGGTTTCCATATATATATTTAGTTTCACTTGCAGAGATCTGTTCTCCATTTTCAATCACTGGGTTTGGACAAGGAGGAGTCTCTGAGAAACACCAATAAACAAAGGATTTAAAATGTTTTTGTTTGGACAAAGGGTTTGTCTGCATGGGAAATTCATGGGAAAATTAGGATGAAATAGCACGGCTGTGAATTAAAAGGGCAATAGCTAATTCGACACTAACTCATCCCATGGACACTCTTATTCCACACTCAGAGTGCTTCTTTGTGGGTTAGGTAAATTTTCTTCCCAAGTCACGGTAGAGACACTTTCCGTGGGGGGAGACTTGTTCAGTGGGAGGGTCATTATTCCATTTCAAACCATAGGCCTGTGACAGCAAACTCATGAGGAGAAATGACAAATATCTAAAATTGTAGTGTTAAGTCTAAGGTGTTCAAAGCCACAACATTTATACGGCTGTTGATCCATTTTCTAGGCAATCCCAACACTTTGAGAACACGTGGCCATGGCTATAGAACAGCTGCAGATTCTCTCAACCATGCATTCCAAGTCAGTTTGAGGTGGCAAATAATTTCTCCCTGCACTCGAGTCACGGTGACATTGGGACTGCTGGCAGGTTTCCCCAGGGACAATGGGAATACTGCAGATGGGGCAATGGAGTGGCCAGTGCATTAAAATGCTGCTAGCTGCATCCACCCCAGCTTCCTGCTGCTAAATCAAGCCACTGGGGTCTTTCCAACTTGGACTCAGAGTGTCCCCACAGACATACTGACACCACACACAGAGAAGGGATTCTACATTAAAAGTGCCACCATCAGGACAGCTGGATTGGGAACCACAAACCAAGAGATGGGTCAGGTGAGGGGTGTGTCTGAGGGAGGAATTCAGTAAACTTGGAATTGGAGGATCAAGCATAAATTAGGGCATAGGTCAGGGCAGATCATCTGTACGAGTGCCAGGGCAGAGAGGACACTGGCAATGGGCATCTCAGCTGGGAGTGTTTGGTCTGCTGCAAAGGAGAAATCTGCAGTGAGTTGGCACACGGCTCTACATATTTTCAGTATTTAAATACTGAATAGCCCCGAGGTCATTGCAATGTGCCCTTCACCCTTGTGTAATCTCAGTCATTCTAGTGTGATGAAGAAATGAATCACCTTTGCACTCAGGGGCAGGTGGATGCCAGCGCGGAGCTGTCCCATCACCAGCTATACATTGAATGGAGGATACTCCAACAAGTGACCAATCGCGGTAACATGAGTAGGTCACACTTGAGCCAACAGGGAAAACTGTTTTCCGGCCGCGGTCGTCCCATCCATTAGAGATGCGTGCAGGTGGCTCACAAGCTAGAATAAAAGGGAAAAATGCAGCATTTATACAGAACGGGAAATCTCTTAAAAGAAGGGAGGCAGCAGTGCTTGGAGAGGCACCAGTCTCTAATACCTCTGACAGTCAGCTAGCACTTTCTGTTAATTTCTGGCTATGAATTAGCATCATACCCATGGCATTGGGAGAGCAAAGAGAAAAACAGCAACACGCAGAACACTCTTAAAATGGCTCTTTGACCTGTAGGGTCCCCAGGGATTGTTGTTCACATGCTGATGACACTGAATAATTGCACTGTATTACTGAGAATTACGACCAGACCCTGAGAATTACTGAAGGCCTGCAGCTCCCATCAATTTCAAGAGTAGGGTCCTCCTGCATGGTTCCCGGAGTCATTAAACTGGCCCTGCTACATATGCACCACCAAATTCCAGATCTGAAGCCCTTCTATAGCCAGAGAGTCTGCAGTCAGTTGGCCCACGGCTCTACATATTTTCAGTATTTAAGGGCTAAATAGCCCACAGTTCATTGCAATGTGCATCCACCATTTTCTAATCTCAGTCATTCTAGTGTGATGAAGAAATGAATCACCTTTGCACTCAGGGACAGGGGAATGCCAGCGTGGAGCTCTCCCATCACCAGCTATACATTGAATGGAGGATAAACAGGGAAAAATACAGCATTTATACAGAACGGGAAATCTCCTCAAAGAAGAGAGGCAGCATAAATACTGTGGAGTTTCCTGACACTACATTTCCAAAGAAAAACGTTCTTGGAGAGGCACCAGTGTCTAATACCTCTGACAATCTGCCAGCATTTTCTGTTTGTTTCTGGCTGAGTTAACATCATACCCATGGCATTGGGAGAGAAAAGAAAAACAGCAACATGCAGAACACTCTTAAAATGGCTCTTTGACCTGTAGGGGCCCCAGGGATCATTATGCAATGTTTTTGGCCTTCGGGAGCTATCCCACAGTGCTCCATTGTGACCGCTCTGGACAGTGCTCTCAACTCAGATGCACTGGCCAGGTACACAGGAAAAGGCCCGTGAACTTTTGAATCTCATTTCCTGTTTGGCCTGCGTGGCGAGCTGCAGGTGAGTGCAGATCTCATCAGCAGAGGTGACCATGATGGAGTCCCAGAATCAAAGAAAAGCTCCAGCATGGACCGAACGTGAGGTACGGGATCTGATCGCTGTACGAGGAGACGAATCCGTGCTATCTGAACTACGGTCCAAAAGACGAAATGCCAATACATATGCCAAAGTCTCCAAGGGCATGAAGGACAGAGGCTACAACAGGGACGCACAACAGTGCCGCGTTCAAATTAAGGCGCTCAGGCAAGCGTACCAAAGAACCAGAGAGGCAAACGGCCGCTCCGGGTCAGAGCCCCAGACGTGCCGCTTCTATGATGAGATCAACTGAGGGGTGTGTCTAAGGGAGGAATTCAGCAAGGTGGAAATGGGAAGATCAAGCATAAATTAGGGCATAGATCAGGGCAGATCATCTGTACCAGTGCCAGGGCAGAGAGGACACTGCCAGTGGTATCCCAGTGTTTGCTCTGTTGAAAAGGATAAATCTGCAGGGAGTTGGCCCACGGCTCTACATATTTTCAGTATTTAAATACTGAATAGCCCCGAGGTCATTGCAATGTGCCCTTCACCCTTGTGTAATCTCAGTCATTCTAGTGTGATGAAGAAATGAATCACCTTTGCACTCAGGGGCAGGTGGATGCCAGCGCGGAGCTGTCCCATCACCAGCTATACATTGAATGGAGGATACTCCAACAAGTGACCAATCGCGGTAACATGAGTAGGTCACACTTGAGCCAACAGGGAAAACTGTTTTCCGGCCGCGGTCGTCCCGTCCATTAGAGATGCGTGCAGGTGGCTCACAAGCTAGAATAAAAGGGAAAAATGCAGCATTTATACAGAACGGGAAATCTCTTAAAAGAAGGGAGGCAGCAGTGCTTGGAGAGGCACCAGTCTCTAATACCTCTGACAGTCAGCTAGCACTTTCTGTTAATTTCTGGCTATGAATTAGCATCATACCCATGGCATTGGGAGAGCAAAGAGAAAAACAGCAACACGCAGCACACTTTTTAAATGGCTTTTTGACCTGTAGGGGCCCCAGGGATTGTTGTTCACATGCTGATGACACTGAATAACTGCACTGTATTACTGAGAATTACGACCAGACCCTGAGAATTACTGAAGGCCTGCAGCTCCCGTCAATTTCAAGAGTAGGGTCCTTCTGCATGGTTCCCGGAGTCATTAAACTGGCCCTGCTACATATGCACCACCAAATTCCAGATCTGAAGCCCTTCTATAGCCACTGAATCTGCAGTGAGTTGGCACACGGCTCTACATATTTTCAATACTTAAGGAGTAAGATGTTAAATAGTCCCCAAGGTCACTGCAATGTGTCCTCCACCCTTTTGTAATCTCAGTCATTCTAGTGTGGTGGAGAAATGAATCACCTTTGCACTCAGGGACAGGTGCATGCCAGTGCGGAGTTCCCCCATCACCAGTTATACACTGAATGGAGGATACTCCAACAAGTGACCAATCGCGGTAACATGAGTAGGTCACACTTGAGCCAACAGGGAAAACTGTTTTCCGGCCGCGGTCGTCCCATCCATTAGAGATGTGTGCAGGTGGCTCACAAGCTATAATAAAAGAGAAAAATACAGCATTTATACAGAACAGGAAATCTCTTAAAAGAAGGGAGGCAGCATAAATACTGTGGAGTTTCCTGACACTACATTTCCCCCCAAAAAGGTGCTCGAAGAGGCACCAGTGTCTAATACCTCTGACAATCTGCCAGCACTTCGTTAGTTTCTGGCTGTGAGTTAGCATCATACCCATGGTATTGGGAGAGCAAAGATAAAAACAGCAACATGCAGAACACTCTTCAAATGGCTCTTTGACCTGTAGGGGCCCCAGGGATCATTGTTCACATGCTCACGACACTGAATAATTGCACTGAGTCTACACCAAACCCACAGTGCATCTCTTCCTCTCTCCGGAGAAACAAACATCATAAGTTCAACATGAAAAGGGTGGAAGTGAAATCCCATCCAGTACTGTGTATCATGGGCATTTCATAGAGGCATCAACAGCTGAAAGTTCACACGTGGAGGAGCAAAGCACAGGCGCTTTGTTGGTTCATTGAAGGAAGTTTTATTGGCTGTCTTGGGACAACTGTGAACATGCAGTTCACTCCCATGTACACTTGTGGCCTTTTTTAAAATAGCCTCTTTGGTCTGTTGCAGAATTAGCCTCCTCTGCAGTGAGGGAGAAGTACATGGAAGTCAGTGAAGTTACCTTGGATTTATACAAGTGGAACTAAGAGCAGAACTTGGTCCTTAACAGTGTCTTACGCTTCTATAGTGACTTTCATCCTGCAGGATGCCAAAGGCTTTGATTAGTTATCTCAGTGACTGGCAAAGTGCGAACACCTAAGACAGACAAATGTAAGGCCTGATTGCCCTCTCACTTACTCCACTGAGAAGCAGGAGTGGATTCAGAGAAGCCAGAGAAGTTACAGAAGAATCCAGCACTTGCTGTTCGAAGTGTAGGTAAATTCTCTTTAAGGGGAGCTGCTGATGGATCAAGCCCCACGTCAGTAAATTAGCCATACCACCCTTCTACAGTGCTTAGTCCTTCCGGAATCCCTGCGGCAAATACCTAACCTTCCTGCTACCTACCGACCCTCCCCGAGTCCCCCAACAAGTGCCTCAGTCCCACTGCTGAACCTTCTCACAACATCTCCCTCGCAGTGTAGTCGCTATCCCACCGCCACTGCCCATCCATACCTGTGAAGAAGGGGGAGAATCGTTGAGGATGTTACAAGGGGGCTGAGCTGGGACTAATAGGGAGGAAATTAAGAAAAGGAAATTTTAGGCTGAACGCTATTAAGAAGTCTCTTGAGAGTGAGATCTAAGAATCTCTTGTATAGTCTCCTAAGAAAAGGGATGTGAAGCCCTATTGACTGGCATATTTAAGCCTTGATTAGAAAAAGCCCTGGAGATTAGTATCTAGGGAACAGATCCATCTCCCCCCAAGACGGACGAGGTCGTTTGACGGAAGACAAGCAGGTAAAAGGCCATTGTGAATCAATGCCCCGTGGGGATCCTTCTAATAGACCCCACCTAGAAACAGACCTGATGGGTTTGCATCTTCTCTGATGCGGTTTCTAGGTTTTAAAGGAGTCTGTTTTTTCCTCAGCAGGATGCTTTAGTTGTGTTCATATTTACCCTTAATACAAGATGGCACTGGAGGATTCCATGTCCCATTTGCCTGGCATTCAATCGACTTGCTGCCTTCGAGGATGTAGCCAGATTCACATTGAAACTCAACACGGTTTCCATATATATATTTAGTTTCACTTGCAGAGATCTGTTCTCCATTTTCAATCACTGGGTTTGGACAAGGAGGAGTCTCTGAGAAACACCAATAAACAAAGGATTTAAAATGTTTTTGTTTGGACAAAGGGTTTGTCTGCATGGGAAATTCATGGGAAAATTAGGATGAAATAGCACGGCTGTGAATTAAAAGGGCAATAGCTAATTCGACACTAACTCATCCCATGGACACTCTTATTCCACACTCAGAGTGCTTCTTTGTGGGTTAGGTAAATTTTCTTCCCAAGTCACGGTAGAGACACTTTCCGTGGGGGGAGACTTGTTCAGTGGGAGGGTCATTATTCCATTTCAAACCATAGGCCTGTGACAGCAAACTCATGAGGAGAAATGACAAATATCTAAAATTGTAGTGTTAAGTCTAAGGTGTTCAAAGCCACAACATTTATACGGCTGTTGATCCATTTTCTAGGCAATCCCAACACTTTGAGAACACGTGGCCATGGCTATAGAACAGCTGCAGATTCTCTCAACCATGCATTCCAAGTCAGTTTGAGGTGGCAAATAATTTCTCCCTGCACTCGAGTCACGGTGACATTGGGACTGCTGGCAGGTTTCCCCAGGGACAATGGGAATACTGCAGATGGGGCAATGGAGTGGCCAGTGCATTAAAATGCTGCTAGCTGCATCCACCCCAGCTTCCTGCTGCTAAATCAAGCCACTGGGGTCTTTCCAACTTGGACTCAGAGTGTCCCCACAGACATACTGACACCACACACAGAGAAGGGATTCTACATTAAAAGTGCCACCATCAGGACAGCTGGATTGGGAACCACAAACCAAGAGATGGGTCAGGTGAGGGGTGTGTCTGAGGGAGGAATTCAGTAAACTTGGAATTGGAGGATCAAGCATAAATTAGGGCATAGGTCAGGGCAGATCATCTGTACGAGTGCCAGGGCAGAGAGGACACTGGCAATGGGCATCTCAGCTGGGAGTGTTTGGTCTGCTGCAAAGGAGAAATCTGCAGTGAGTTGGCACACGGCTCTACATATTTTCAGTATTTAAATACTGAATAGCCCCGAGGTCATTGCAATGTGCCCTTCACCCTTGTGTAATCTCAGTCATTCTAGTGTGATGAAGAAATGAATCACCTTTGCACTCAGGGGCAGGTGGATGCCAGCGCGGAGCTGTCCCATCACCAGCTATACATTGAATGGAGGATACTCCAACAAGTGACCAATCGCGGTAACATGAGTAGGTCACACTTGAGCCAACAGGGAAAACTGTTTTCCGGCCGCGGTCGTCCCATCCATTAGAGATGCGTGCAGGTGGCTCACAAGCTAGAATAAAAGGGAAAAATGCAGCATTTATACAGAACGGGAAATCTCTTAAAAGAAGGGAGGCAGCAGTGCTTGGAGAGGCACCAGTCTCTAATACCTCTGACAGTCAGCTAGCACTTTCTGTTAATTTCTGGCTATGAATTAGCATCATACCCATGGCATTGGGAGAGCAAAGAGAAAAACAGCAACACGCAGAACACTCTTAAAATGGCTCTTTGACCTGTAGGGTCCCCAGGGATTGTTGTTCACATGCTGATGACACTGAATAATTGCACTGTATTACTGAGAATTACGACCAGACCCTGAGAATTACTGAAGGCCTGCAGCTCCCATCAATTTCAAGAGTAGGGTCCTCCTGCATGGTTCCCGGAGTCATTAAACTGGCCCTGCTACATATGCACCACCAAATTCCAGATCTGAAGCCCTTCTATAGCCAGAGAGTCTGCAGTCAGTTGGCCCACGGCTCTACATATTTTCAGTATTTAAGGGCTAAATAGCCCACAGTTCATTGCAATGTGCATCCACCATTTTCTAATCTCAGTCATTCTAGTGTGATGAAGAAATGAATCACCTTTGCACTCAGGGACAGGGGAATGCCAGCGTGGAGCTCTCCCATCACCAGCTATACATTGAATGGAGGATAAACAGGGAAAAATACAGCATTTATACAGAACGGGAAATCTCCTCAAAGAAGAGAGGCAGCATAAATACTGTGGAGTTTCCTGACACTACATTTCCAAAGAAAAACGTTCTTGGAGAGGCACCAGTGTCTAATACCTCTGACAATCTGCCAGCATTTTCTGTTTGTTTCTGGCTGAGTTAACATCATACCCATGGCATTGGGAGAGAAAAGAAAAACAGCAACATGCAGAACACTCTTAAAATGGCTCTTTGACCTGTAGGGGCCCCAGGGATCATTATGCAATGTTTTTGGCCTTCGGGAGCTATCCCACAGTGCTCCATTGTGACCGCTCTGGACAGTGCTCTCAACTCAGATGCACTGGCCAGGTACACAGGAAAAGGCCCGTGAACTTTTGAATCTCATTTCCTGTTTGGCCTGCGTGGCGAGCTGCAGGTGAGTGCAGATCTCATCAGCAGAGGTGACCATGATGGAGTCCCAGAATCAAAGAAAAGCTCCAGCATGGACCGAACGTGAGGTACGGGATCTGATCGCTGTACGAGGAGACGAATCCGTGCTATCTGAACTACGGTCCAAAAGACGAAATGCCAATACATATGCCAAAGTCTCCAAGGGCATGAAGGACAGAGGCTACAACAGGGACGCACAACAGTGCCGCGTTCAAATTAAGGCGCTCAGGCAAGCGTACCAAAGAACCAGAGAGGCAAACGGCCGCTCCGGGTCAGAGCCCCAGACGTGCCGCTTCTATGATGAGATCAACTGAGGGGTGTGTCTAAGGGAGGAATTCAGCAAGGTGGAAATGGGAAGATCAAGCATAAATTAGGGCATAGATCAGGGCAGATCATCTGTACCAGTGCCAGGGCAGAGAGGACACTGCCAGTGGTATCCCAGTGTTTGCTCTGTTGAAAAGGATAAATCTGCAGGGAGTTGGCCCACGGCTCTACATATTTTCAGTATTTAAATACTGAATAGCCCCGAGGTCATTGCAATGTGCCCTTCACCCTTGTGTAATCTCAGTCATTCTAGTGTGATGAAGAAATGAATCACCTTTGCACTCAGGGGCAGGTGGATGCCAGCGCGGAGCTGTCCCATCACCAGCTATACATTGAATGGAGGATACTCCAACAAGTGACCAATCGCGGTAACATGAGTAGGTCACACTTGAGCCAACAGGGAAAACTGTTTTCCGGCCGCGGTCGTCCCGTCCATTAGAGATGCGTGCAGGTGGCTCACAAGCTAGAATAAAAGGGAAAAATGCAGCATTTATACAGAACGGGAAATCTCTTAAAAGAAGGGAGGCAGCAGTGCTTGGAGAGGCACCAGTCTCTAATACCTCTGACAGTCAGCTAGCACTTTCTGTTAATTTCTGGCTATGAATTAGCATCATACCCATGGCATTGGGAGAGCAAAGAGAAAAACAGCAACACGCAGCACACTTTTTAAATGGCTTTTTGACCTGTAGGGGCCCCAGGGATTGTTGTTCACATGCTGATGACACTGAATAACTGCACTGTATTACTGAGAATTACGACCAGACCCTGAGAATTACTGAAGGCCTGCAGCTCCCGTCAATTTCAAGAGTAGGGTCCTTCTGCATGGTTCCCGGAGTCATTAAACTGGCCCTGCTACATATGCACCACCAAATTCCAGATCTGAAGCCCTTCTATAGCCACTGAATCTGCAGTGAGTTGGCACACGGCTCTACATATTTTCAATACTTAAGGAGTAAGATGTTAAATAGTCCCCAAGGTCACTGCAATGTGTCCTCCACCCTTTTGTAATCTCAGTCATTCTAGTGTGGTGGAGAAATGAATCACCTTTGCACTCAGGGACAGGTGCATGCCAGTGCGGAGTTCCCCCATCACCAGTTATACACTGAATGGAGGATACTCCAACAAGTGACCAATCGCGGTAACATGAGTAGGTCACACTTGAGCCAACAGGGAAAACTGTTTTCCGGCCGCGGTCGTCCCATCCATTAGAGATGTGTGCAGGTGGCTCACAAGCTATAATAAAAGAGAAAAATACAGCATTTATACAGAACAGGAAATCTCTTAAAAGAAGGGAGGCAGCATAAATACTGTGGAGTTTCCTGACACTACATTTCCCCCCAAAAAGGTGCTCGAAGAGGCACCAGTGTCTAATACCTCTGACAATCTGCCAGCACTTCGTTAGTTTCTGGCTGTGAGTTAGCATCATACCCATGGTATTGGGAGAGCAAAGATAAAAACAGCAACATGCAGAACACTCTTCAAATGGCTCTTTGACCTGTAGGGGCCCCAGGGATCATTGTTCACATGCTCACGACACTGAATAATTGCACTGAGTCTACACCAAACCCACAGTGCATCTCTTCCTCTCTCCGGAGAAACAAACATCATAAGTTCAACATGAAAAGGGTGGAAGTGAAATCCCATCCAGTACTGTGTATCATGGGCATTTCATAGAGGCATCAACAGCTGAAAGTTCACACGTGGAGGAGCAAAGCACAGGCGCTTTGTTGGTTCATTGAAGGAAGTTTTATTGGCTGTCTTGGGACAACTGTGAACATGCAGTTCACTCCCATGTACACTTGTGGCCTTTTTTAAAATAGCCTCTTTGGTCTGTTGCAGAATTAGCCTCCTCTGCAGTGAGGGAGAAGTACATGGAAGTCAGTGAAGTTACCTTGGATTTATACAAGTGGAACTAAGAGCAGAACTTGGTCCTTAACAGTGTCTTACGCTTCTATAGTGACTTTCATCCTGCAGGATGCCAAAGGCTTTGATTAGTTATCTCAGTGACTGGCAAAGTGCGAACACCTAAGACAGACAAATGTAAGGCCTGATTGCCCTCTCACTTACTCCACTGAGAAGCAGGAGTGGATTCAGAGAAGCCAGAGAAGTTACAGAAGAATCCAGCACTTGCTGTTCGAAGTGTAGGTAAATTCTCTTTAAGGGGAGCTGCTGATGGATCAAGCCCCACGTCAGTAAATTAGCCATACCACCCTTCTACAGTGCTTAGTCCTTCCGGAATCCCTGCGGCAAATACCTAACCTTCCTGCTACCTACCGACCCTCCCCGAGTCCCCCAACAAGTGCCTCAGTCCCACTGCTGAACCTTCTCACAACATCTCCCTCGCAGTGTAGTCGCTATCCCACCGCCACTGCCCATCCATACCTGTGAAGAAGGGGGAGAATCGTTGAGGATGTTACAAGGGGGCTGAGCTGGGACTAATAGGGAGGAAATTAAGAAAAGGAAATTTTAGGCTGAACGCTATTAAGAAGTCTCTTGAGAGTGAGATCTAAGAATCTCTTGTATAGTCTCCTAAGAAAAGGGATGTGAAGCCCTATTGACTGGCATATTTAAGCCTTGATTAGAAAAAGCCCTGGAGATTAGTATCTAGGGAACAGATCCATCTCCCCCCAAGACGGACGAGGTCGTTTGACGGAAGACAAGCAGGTAAAAGGCCATTGTGAATCAATGCCCCGTGGGGATCCTTCTAATAGACCCCACCTAGAAACAGACCTGATGGGTTTGCATCTTCTCTGATGCGGTTTCTAGGTTTTAAAGGAGTCTGTTTTTTCCTCAGCAGGATGCTTTAGTTGTGTTCATATTTACCCTTAATACAAGATGGCACTGGAGGATTCCATGTCCCATTTGCCTGGCATTCAATCGACTTGCTGCCTTCGAGGATGTAGCCAGATTCACATTGAAACTCAACACGGTTTCCATATATATATTTAGTTTCACTTGCAGAGATCTGTTCTCCATTTTCAATCACTGGGTTTGGACAAGGAGGAGTCTCTGAGAAACACCAATAAACAAAGGATTTAAAATGTTTTTGTTTGGACAAAGGGTTTGTCTGCATGGGAAATTCATGGGAAAATTAGGATGAAATAGCACGGCTGTGAATTAAAAGGGCAATAGCTAATTCGACACTAACTCATCCCATGGACACTCTTATTCCACACTCAGAGTGCTTCTTTGTGGGTTAGGTAAATTTTCTTCCCAAGTCACGGTAGAGACACTTTCCGTGGGGGGAGACTTGTTCAGTGGGAGGGTCATTATTCCATTTCAAACCATAGGCCTGTGACAGCAAACTCATGAGGAGAAATGACAAATATCTAAAATTGTAGTGTTAAGTCTAAGGTGTTCAAAGCCACAACATTTATACGGCTGTTGATCCATTTTCTAGGCAATCCCAACACTTTGAGAACACGTGGCCATGGCTATAGAACAGCTGCAGATTCTCTCAACCATGCATTCCAAGTCAGTTTGAGGTGGCAAATAATTTCTCCCTGCACTCGAGTCACGGTGACATTGGGACTGCTGGCAGGTTTCCCCAGGGACAATGGGAATACTGCAGATGGGGCAATGGAGTGGCCAGTGCATTAAAATGCTGCTAGCTGCATCCACCCCAGCTTCCTGCTGCTAAATCAAGCCACTGGGGTCTTTCCAACTTGGACTCAGAGTGTCCCCACAGACATACTGACACCACACACAGAGAAGGGATTCTACATTAAAAGTGCCACCATCAGGACAGCTGGATTGGGAACCACAAACCAAGAGATGGGTCAGGTGAGGGGTGTGTCTGAGGGAGGAATTCAGTAAACTTGGAATTGGAGGATCAAGCATAAATTAGGGCATAGGTCAGGGCAGATCATCTGTACGAGTGCCAGGGCAGAGAGGACACTGGCAATGGGCATCTCAGCTGGGAGTGTTTGGTCTGCTGCAAAGGAGAAATCTGCAGTGAGTTGGCACACGGCTCTACATATTTTCAGTATTTAAATACTGAATAGCCCCGAGGTCATTGCAATGTGCCCTTCACCCTTGTGTAATCTCAGTCATTCTAGTGTGATGAAGAAATGAATCACCTTTGCACTCAGGGGCAGGTGGATGCCAGCGCGGAGCTGTCCCATCACCAGCTATACATTGAATGGAGGATACTCCAACAAGTGACCAATCGCGGTAACATGAGTAGGTCACACTTGAGCCAACAGGGAAAACTGTTTTCCGGCCGCGGTCGTCCCGTCCATTAGAGATGCGTGCAGGTGGCTCACAAGCTAGAATAAAAGGGAAAAATGCAGCATTTATACAGAACGGGAAATCTCTTAAAAGAAGGGAGGCAGCAGTGCTTGGAGAGGCACCAGTCTCTAATACCTCTGACAGTCAGCTAGCACTTTCTGTTAATTTCTGGCTATGAATTAGCATCATACCCATGGCATTGGGAGAGCAAAGAGAAAAACAGCAACACGCAGAACACTCTTAAAATGGCTCTTTGACCTGTAGGGTCCCCAGGGATTGTTGTTCACATGCTGATGACACTGAATAATTGCACTGTATTACTGAGAATTACGACCAGACCCTGAGAATTACTGAAGGCCTGCAGCTCCCATCAATTTCAAGAGTAGGGTCCTCCTGCATGGTTCCCGGAGTCATTAAACTGGCCCTGCTACATATGCACCACCAAATTCCAGATCTGAAGCCCTTCTATAGCCAGAGAGTCTGCAGTCAGTTGGCCCACGGCTCTACATATTTTCAGTATTTAAGGGCTAAATAGCCCACAGTTCATTGCAATGTGCATCCACCATTTTCTAATCTCAGTCATTCTAGTGTGATGAAGAAATGAATCACCTTTGCACTCAGGGACAGGGGAATGCCAGCGTGGAGCTCTCCCATCACCAGCTATACATTGAATGGAGGATAAACAGGGAAAAATACAGCATTTATACAGAACGGGAAATCTCCTCAAAGAAGAGAGGCAGCATAAATACTGTGGAGTTTCCTGACACTACATTTCCAAAGAAAAACGTTCTTGGAGAGGCACCAGTGTCTAATACCTCTGACAATCTGCCAGCATTTTCTGTTTGTTTCTGGCTGAGTTAACATCATACCCATGGCATTGGGAGAGAAAAGAAAAACAGCAACATGCAGAACACTCTTAAAATGGCTCTTTGACCTGTAGGGGCCCCAGGGATCATTATGCAATGTTTTTGGCCTTCGGGAGCTATCCCACAGTGCTCCATTGTGACCGCTCTGGACAGTGCTCTCAACTCAGATGCACTGGCCAGGTACACAGGAAAAGGCCCGTGAACTTTTGAATCTCATTTCCTGTTTGGCCTGCGTGGCGAGCTGCAGGTGAGTGCAGATCTCATCAGCAGAGGTGACCATGATGGAGTCCCAGAATCAAAGAAAAGCTCCAGCATGGACCGAACGTGAGGTACGGGATCTGATCGCTGTACGAGGAGACGAATCCGTGCTATCTGAACTACGGTCCAAAAGACGAAATGCCAATACATATGCCAAAGTCTCCAAGGGCATGAAGGACAGAGGCTACAACAGGGACGCACAACAGTGCCGCGTTCAAATTAAGGCGCTCAGGCAAGCGTACCAAAGAACCAGAGAGGCAAACGGCCGCTCCGGGTCAGAGCCCCAGACGTGCCGCTTCTATGATGAGATCAACTGAGGGGTGTGTCTAAGGGAGGAATTCAGCAAGGTGGAAATGGGAAGATCAAGCATAAATTAGGGCATAGATCAGGGCAGATCATCTGTACCAGTGCCAGGGCAGAGAGGACACTGCCAGTGGTATCCCAGTGTTTGCTCTGTTGAAAAGGATAAATCTGCAGGGAGTTGGCCCACGGCTCTACATATTTTCAGTATTTAAATACTGAATAGCCCCGAGGTCATTGCAATGTGCCCTTCACCCTTGTGTAATCTCAGTCATTCTAGTGTGATGAAGAAATGAATCACCTTTGCACTCAGGGGCAGGTGGATGCCAGCGCGGAGCTGTCCCATCACCAGCTATACATTGAATGGAGGATACTCCAACAAGTGACCAATCGCGGTAACATGAGTAGGTCACACTTGAGCCAACAGGGAAAACTGTTTTCCGGCCGCGGTCGTCCCGTCCATTAGAGATGCGTGCAGGTGGCTCACAAGCTAGAATAAAAGGGAAAAATGCAGCATTTATACAGAACGGGAAATCTCTTAAAAGAAGGGAGGCAGCAGTGCTTGGAGAGGCACCAGTCTCTAATACCTCTGACAGTCAGCTAGCACTTTCTGTTAATTTCTGGCTATGAATTAGCATCATACCCATGGCATTGGGAGAGCAAAGAGAAAAACAGCAACACGCAGCACACTTTTTAAATGGCTTTTTGACCTGTAGGGGCCCCAGGGATTGTTGTTCACATGCTGATGACACTGAATAACTGCACTGTATTACTGAGAATTACGACCAGACCCTGAGAATTACTGAAGGCCTGCAGCTCCCGTCAATTTCAAGAGTAGGGTCCTTCTGCATGGTTCCCGGAGTCATTAAACTGGCCCTGCTACATATGCACCACCAAATTCCAGATCTGAAGCCCTTCTATAGCCACTGAATCTGCAGTGAGTTGGCACACGGCTCTACATATTTTCAATACTTAAGGAGTAAGATGTTAAATAGTCCCCAAGGTCACTGCAATGTGTCCTCCACCCTTTTGTAATCTCAGTCATTCTAGTGTGGTGGAGAAATGAATCACCTTTGCACTCAGGGACAGGTGCATGCCAGTGCGGAGTTCCCCCATCACCAGTTATACACTGAATGGAGGATACTCCAACAAGTGACCAATCGCGGTAACATGAGTAGGTCACACTTGAGCCAACAGGGAAAACTGTTTTCCGGCCGCGGTCGTCCCATCCATTAGAGATGTGTGCAGGTGGCTCACAAGCTATAATAAAAGAGAAAAATACAGCATTTATACAGAACAGGAAATCTCTTAAAAGAAGGGAGGCAGCATAAATACTGTGGAGTTTCCTGACACTACATTTCCCCCCAAAAAGGTGCTCGAAGAGGCACCAGTGTCTAATACCTCTGACAATCTGCCAGCACTTCGTTAGTTTCTGGCTGTGAGTTAGCATCATACCCATGGTATTGGGAGAGCAAAGATAAAAACAGCAACATGCAGAACACTCTTCAAATGGCTCTTTGACCTGTAGGGGCCCCAGGGATCATTGTTCACATGCTCACGACACTGAATAATTGCACTGAGTCTACACCAAACCCACAGTGCATCTCTTCCTCTCTCCGGAGAAACAAACATCATAAGTTCAACATGAAAAGGGTGGAAGTGAAATCCCATCCAGTACTGTGTATCATGGGCATTTCATAGAGGCATCAACAGCTGAAAGTTCACACGTGGAGGAGCAAAGCACAGGCGCTTTGTTGGTTCATTGAAGGAAGTTTTATTGGCTGTCTTGGGACAACTGTGAACATGCAGTTCACTCCCATGTACACTTGTGGCCTTTTTTAAAATAGCCTCTTTGGTCTGTTGCAGAATTAGCCTCCTCTGCAGTGAGGGAGAAGTACATGGAAGTCAGTGAAGTTACCTTGGATTTATACAAGTGGAACTAAGAGCAGAACTTGGTCCTTAACAGTGTCTTACGCTTCTATAGTGACTTTCATCCTGCAGGATGCCAAAGGCTTTGATTAGTTATCTCAGTGACTGGCAAAGTGCGAACACCTAAGACAGACAAATGTAAGGCCTGATTGCCCTCTCACTTACTCCACTGAGAAGCAGGAGTGGATTCAGAGAAGCCAGAGAAGTTACAGAAGAATCCAGCACTTGCTGTTCGAAGTGTAGGTAAATTCTCTTTAAGGGGAGCTGCTGATGGATCAAGCCCCACGTCAGTAAATTAGCCATACCACCCTTCTACAGTGCTTAGTCCTTCCGGAATCCCTGCGGCAAATACCTAACCTTCCTGCTACCTACCGACCCTCCCCGAGTCCCCCAACAAGTGCCTCAGTCCCACTGCTGAACCTTCTCACAACATCCCCCTCGCAGTGTAGTCGCTATCCCACCGCCACTGCCCATCCATACCTGTGAAGAAGGGGGAGAATCGTTGAGGATGTTACAAGGGGGCTGAGCTGGGACTAATAGGGAGGAAATTAAGAAAAGGAAATTTTAGGCTGAACGCTATTAAGAAGTCTCTTGAGAGTGAGATCTAAGAATCTCTTGTATAGTCTCCTAAGAAAAGGGATGTGAAGCCCTATTGACTGGCATATTTAAGCCTTGATTAGAAAAAGCCCTGGAGATTAGTATCTAGGGAACAGATCCATCTCCCCCCAAGACGGACGAGGTCGTTTGACGGAAGACAAGCAGGTAAAAGGCCATTGTGAATCAATGCCCCGTGGGGATCCTTCTAATAGACCCCACCTAGAAACAGACCTGATGGGTTTGCATCTTCTCTGATGCGGTTTCTAGGTTTTAAAGGAGTCTGTTTTTTCCTCAGCAGGATGCTTTAGTTGTGTTCATATTTACCCTTAATACAAGATGGCACTGGAGGATTCCATGTCCCATTTGCCTGGCATTCAATCGACTTGCTGCCTTCGAGGATGTAGCCAGATTCACATTGAAACTCAACACGGTTTCCATATATATATTTAGTTTCACTTGCAGAGATCTGTTCTCCATTTTCAATCACTGGGTTTGGACAAGGAGGAGTCTCTGAGAAACACCAATAAACAAAGGATTTAAAATGTTTTTGTTTGGACAAAGGGTTTGTCTGCATGGGAAATTCATGGGAAAATTAGGATGAAATAGCACGGCTGTGAATTAAAAGGGCAATAGCTAATTCGACACTAACTCATCCCATGGACACTCTTATTCCACACTCAGAGTGCTTCTTTGTGGGTTAGGTAAATTTTCTTCCCAAGTCACGGTAGAGACACTTTCCGTGGGGGGAGACTTGTTCAGTGGGAGGGTCATTATTCCATTTCAAACCATAGGCCTGTGACAGCAAACTCATGAGGAGAAATGACAAATATCTAAAATTGTAGTGTTAAGTCTAAGGTGTTCAAAGCCACAACATTTATACGGCTGTTGATCCATTTTCTAGGCAATCCCAACACTTTGAGAACACGTGGCCATGGCTATAGAACAGCTGCAGATTCTCTCAACCATGCATTCCAAGTCAGTTTGAGGTGGCAAATAATTTCTCCCTGCACTCAATTCACGGTGACATTGGGACTGCTGGCAGGTTTCCCCAGGGACAATGGGAATACTGCAGATGGGGCAATGGAGTGGCCAGTGCATTAAAATGCTGCTAGCTGCATCCACCCCAGCTTCCTGCTGCTAAATCAAGCCACTGGGGTCTTTCCAACTTGGACTCAGAGTGTCCCCACAGACATACTGACACCACACACAGAGAAGGGATTCTACATTAAAAGTGCCACCATCAGGACAGCTGGATTGGGAACCACAAACCAAGAGATGGGTCAGGTGAGGGGTGTGTCTGAGGGAGGAATTCAGTAAACTTGGAATTGGAGGATCAAGCATAAATTAGGGCATAGGTCAGGGCAGATCATCTGTACGAGTGCCAGGGCAGAGAGGACACTGGCAATGGGCATCTCAGCTGGGAGTGTTTGGTCTGCTGCAAAGGAGAAATCTGCAGTGAGTTGGCACACGGCTCTACATATTTTCAGTATTTAAATACTGAATAGCCCCGAGGTCATTGCAATGTGCCCTTCACCCTTGTGTAATCTCAGTCATTCTAGTGTGATGAAGAAATGAATCACCTTTGCACTCAGGGGCAGGTGGATGCCAGCGCGGAGCTGTCCCATCACCAGCTATACATTGAATGGAGGATACTCCAACAAGTGACCAATCGCGGTAACATGAGTAGGTCACACTTGAGCCAACAGGGAAAACTGTTTTCCGGCCGCGGTCGTCCCGTCCATTAGAGATGCGTGCAGGTGGCTCACAAGCTAGAATAAAAGGGAAAAATGCAGCATTTATACAGAACGGGAAATCTCTTAAAAGAAGGGAGGCAGCAGTGCTTGGAGAGGCACCAGTCTCTAATACCTCTGACAGTCAGCTAGCACTTTCTGTTAATTTCTGGCTATGAATTAGCATCATACCCATGGCATTGGGAGAGCAAAGAGAAAAACAGCAACACGCAGAACACTCTTAAAATGGCTCTTTGACCTGTAGGGTCCCCAGGGATTGTTGTTCACATGCTGATGACACTGAATAATTGCACTGTATTACTGAGAATTACGACCAGACCCTGAGAATTACTGAAGGCCTGCAGCTCCCATCAATTTCAAGAGTAGGGTCCTCCTGCATGGTTCCCGGAGTCATTAAACTGGCCCTGCTACATATGCACCACCAAATTCCAGATCTGAAGCCCTTCTATAGCCAGAGAGTCTGCAGTCAGTTGGCCCACGGCTCTACATATTTTCAGTATTTAAGGGCTAAATAGCCCACAGTTCATTGCAATGTGCATCCACCATTTTCTAATCTCAGTCATTCTAGTGTGATGAAGAAATGAATCACCTTTGCACTCAGGGACAGGGGAATGCCAGCGTGGAGCTCTCCCATCACCAGCTATACATTGAATGGAGGATAAACAGGGAAAAATACAGCATTTATACAGAACGGGAAATCTCCTCAAAGAAGAGAGGCAGCATAAATACTGTGGAGTTTCCTGACACTACATTTCCAAAGAAAAACGTTCTTGGAGAGGCACCAGTGTCTAATACCTCTGACAATCTGCCAGCATTTTCTGTTTGTTTCTGGCTGAGTTAACATCATACCCATGGCATTGGGAGAGAAAAGAAAAACAGCAACATGCAGAACACTCTTAAAATGGCTCTTTGACCTGTAGGGGCCCCAGGGATCATTATGCAATGTTTTTGGCCTTCGGGAGCTATCCCACAGTGCTCCATTGTGACCGCTCTGGACAGTGCTCTCAACTCAGATGCACTGGCCAGGTACACAGGAAAAGGCCCGTGAACTTTTGAATCTCATTTCCTGTTTGGCCTGCGTGGCGAGCTGCAGGTGAGTGCAGATCTCATCAGCAGAGGTGACCATGATGGAGTCCCAGAATCAAAGAAAAGCTCCAGCATGGACCGAACGTGAGGTACGGGATCTGATCGCTGTACGAGGAGACAAATCCGTGCTATCTGAACTACGGTCCAAAAGACGAAATGCCAATACATATGCCAAAGTCTCCAAGGGCATGAAGGACAGAGGCTACAACAGGGACGCACAACAGTGCCGCGTTCAAATTAAGGCGCTCAGGCAAGCGTACCAAAGAACCAGAGAGGCAAACGGCCGCTCCGGGTCAGAGCCCCAGACATGCCGCTTCTATGATGAGATCAACTGAGGGGTGTGTCTAAGGGAGGAATTCAGCAAGGTGGAAATGGGAAGATCAAGCATAAATTAGGGCATAGATCAGGGCAGATCATCTGTACCAGTGCCAGGGCAGAGAGGACACTGCCAGTGGTATCCCAGTGTTTGCTCTGTTGAAAAGGATGAATCTGCAGGGAGTTGGCCCACGGCTCTACATATTTTCAGTATTTAAATACTGAATAGCCCCGAGGTCATTGCAATGTGCCCTTCACCCTTGTGTAATCTCAGTCATTCTAGTGTGATGAAGAAATGAATCACCTTTGCACTCAGGGGCAGGTGGATGCCAGCGCGGAGCTGTCCCATCACCAGCTATACATTGAATGGAGGATACTCCAACAAGTGACCAACCGCGGTTACATTCGTAGGTCACATTTGAGCCAACAAGGAAAACATTTTTCCGGCCGCGGTCGTCCCATCCATTAGAGATGCGTGCAGGTGGCTCACAAGCTATAATAAAAGGGAAACATACAGCATTTATACAGAATGGGAAATCTCCTTTAAAAAAAAGGGGAAGGCAGCATAAATACTGTGGGGTTTCCTGACACTACATTTCCAAAGAAAAAAGTTCTTGGAGAGGCACCAGTGTCTAATACCTCTGACAATCTGACAGCACTTTCTCTTAGTTTCTAGCTGTGAGTTAGCATCATACCCATGGCATTGGGAGAGAAAAGATAAAATGCAACATGCAAAACACTCTTAAAATGGCTCTTTGAACCTATAGGGGCCCCAGGGATCGTTGTTCACATGCTCACGACACTGAATAACTGCACTGAATTACTGAGAATTACAACCAGACCCTGAGAAGTACTGAAGGCCTGCAGCTCCCATCAACTTCAACAGTAGGCTCCTCCTGCATGGGTCCCTGAGTCATTAAACTGGCCCTGCTACATATGTACCACCAAATTCCAGATATTCTATAATCACTGAGTCTGCAGTGAGTTGGCCCATGGCTCTACATATTTTCAATACTTAAGGGTTAAGAGGTGAAATAGCCCCCAGGTCATTGCAATGTGCCCTCCACCCTTTTCTAATCTCAGTCATTATTCTAGTGTGATGAAGAAATGAATCACCTTTGCACTCAGGGACAGGTGGATGCCAGTGTGGAGCTCTCCCATCACCAGCTATACACTGAATGGAGGATACTCCAACAAGTGACCAACCAGCGTTACAGGAGTAGCTGACGCTTGAGCCAATAGGGAAAATATTTTTCCAGTCGCGGTTGTCCCGTCCATTAGAGATGTGTGCAGGTGGCTCACAAGCTATAATAAAAGGGGAAAATACAGCATTTATACAGAATGGGAAATCTCCTAAAAGAAGGGAGGCAGCATAAATACTATGGGGTTTCCTGACACTACATTTCCCCAAAAAAGTGCTTGGGGAGGCACCAGTGTCTAATACCTCTGACAATCTGACAGCACTTTCTGTTAGTTTCTGGCTGTGAATAAGTATTGTACCCACAGCATTGGGAGAGCAAAGATAAAAACAGCAACACGCAGAACACTCTTCAAATGGCTCTTTGACCTGTAGGGGCCCCAGGGATCGTTGTTCACATGCTGACAAGACTGAATAACTGCATTGAGTCAACTGCACTGAATTACTGAGAATTACAGCCAGACCCTGAGAAGTCCTGAAGTCCTGCAGCTCCCGTCAACTTCAACAGTAAGGTCGTCCTCCATGGCTCCCTGAGTCATTAAACTGGCCTACATATGCCCCATCAAATTCCAGATATGTTCGTAGCCCCCCGGCCCCGGGAGCCCCACCCTACACGGAGATGCTTCGCCCTGCCAACCACCTACCCCCACTCACTGCGAGTCCCGGGCAGCAGCAGCGCCAGAAGCCCCAGGGCCAGCGCGGGGGCGGGGAGCCCAGGGGACATGGCGGGGGACGGACAGGGAACTCCGCGCCGCAGCCTACGCCGTGCTCAGCACAACTGAGAAAGGGGGGAGGGCGGGGTCTGAACACGCCGTGAGTGGTTGGGGGCGGGGTCAGGAGCGAAGGGGCGGGGCCTGAACAGCCCCATGAATGGTTGGCGGCGGGGTCATGAGAAAAGGGGCGGGGCTGGCTCAGGTGAATGCAGCAAACACAGACAGACAGAATGTTGATCTTAATGTCCCCGTTAACATAAGCAGCAAAGGAACTGAAATACCAGAACACACACCCTTGGGCTTTATTTTCAAAAGAGCTCAGTGCAATGAATGTCATTGCAAAGACTTGAACATCTGTCCTCACTCTGCAGATTTAGAACATAGAATCTCAGGGTTGGAAGGAACCTCAGGAGGTCATCTAGTCCAAACCCCTGCTCAAAGCAGGAACAATCCCCCATTTTTGCCCCAGACCCCCAAGTGGCCCCCCTCAAGGATTGAACTCACAACTCTGGGTTTAGCAGGCCAATGCACAAACCACTGAGCTATCCCTCCTCTCATTTTTCCTTGGAGCATTTGGCAGAGATATGAGAAAAGGAAGCTTTGCTTTATATAATGTGTGTGTTACAGGCTCAGAAACTGGATTATCTAATTTAGCAAGGGACAGGGATGGGCAGTAAACGTTCGTGTTTTGATGCTGTGTTTCCTTTGGCAAAAGTGCAAATTGGCAAAAGAAACTGAGAGCACTGCAGACTGCATCTGCGGCCACAGACATGCAAGCTTGGGAGGGGCTAGACCAGTAGCGTAGCCAAGGCGGGGAGCAGGGGGAGTGGCCACTCCCCCTGTGAAGAGAAGCGGCGCCTTAAAAAGCACCGCCGGAGCCCCGCTGCCTGAGCCGGGCTCCGGCGGTGCTTTAAAAGGCCCCGGGCGGCTCCCCGCTGCTGCAAGAGTCGCGGCCTTTTAAAGCGCCGCCCGAGCCCAGCTCCGGCAGCGGGGCTCGGGCGGCGCTTTTAACAGCCCGCAGCTCCCCGAGCCCCGCTGCCGGAGCTGGGCTTGGGCGGGGATTTAAAAGGCTCACGCCTCCCACCAGCTGCAAGAGCCCTGGGCCTTTTAAATCCCCGCTCGATCCCTGCTGCCAGATCCGGGCTGAGGGGGCGCTTTAAAAGGCCCGCAGCTCCTGCAGCTGCGGGGAGCCACGGGCCTTTTAAAGCGCCCGCCGCCCCGCCGCCGGAGCTCCGGCGGTGCTGTAAAGGGCCGGGGGCTCCCCAGTGGCTGGAGCCCTGGGCCCCTTAAATGTTGCGGGGTGAGTAGAGCGGGAGCGGGGAGGCGCCTTTTTATAGCGGCCACTCCCCCTTTGCTCCAGACCTGCCTACGCTACTGGTAGACAGCTAAATGTAGTGTCTTTTTACAACATGGGAAGGAGGTATAGTTATAGGACACCTCACATGTGGTGATAGACTGGCAAGCTCATGGGCAGTCTTTTTAAGGTGAGGGAAACACAGAGTTAGCAGAGGCATGTGCTTGCCCCGAGCACCTAGAGCAGGAGTTTTCAATCTTTTTTTAATTTGCAGACCCCTAAAAAAAAATCAAATTATGGTGTGACCCCCTTGGAAATTTCAAATGGAGGTGCGGAGGCCTCTGGAAATCTATTATCTGTATATATATATAGTTGAATTCTGATGACTTCATTTTCAGTCTGTCTTTTGTGGACCCTTTAAGCATAGTCCGGAGCCCCAGAAATACATGAACCACCGGTTGAAAACCACTGACCTAGAGGCAGCATGCCAGCTGCTGGCCTCCGTAAGCATGAGGGGCCTAATTCATCCCTGTGCTGTAGACAACTTTTGTGTCTCAGCTATTCTGGGTTTGACTGCACATAGGGTTCAGCTCCAACATGGGTCAGAGCAGCCCCCTGGCTTGTCTGCCTGCCTGCCTGCCTATGGGTGCAAGAAATGGTTTCAGAAACCGGGAATAAGTGTTTAGTGCAGTAGCGCTTCAGCCACACATCCATAGCCATGGAAATATTCCCAGTGCACACGCTATGTTGGAAGTTCCTGCAAGATCAGCAGCGGGGGAAGTAGAGCTGTCAGAGCCCAGGAATATATGGCTGAGAAGCGCAGGGATGAATTGTGGGCTATTGATTATCATTCCAGTATCTCCTGCATGCTTCCGCAAGGGGTACAGTTCACCATACAGCAACATGCTTACACAAACAAAACCCATAGCTGGCGATCCCAGCAGTGGCCAAGCACCGAATGGGCCATGGGGATGGAACTCCATCTCACCCCTAAAGGGGGTCCCTGCAGGTCAGGTTTGTGACACATTGGCAGAGAGCAGCAGCAGTGGTGGCGGGCAGCATGCAGTGCTGCTGCCCATGTTGTATTGGTGCTAAGGATAAATGAAGAACTTCACTCTCCAGAGTTGTCTATGAACATTTCAACAGTGAGGAATGGAGCACCCACTTTGCTTTCCTCTCCATCGCTTCTGCTCCAGCCTGCTTCCTAACCGCGACCCAATGGCTAGATACCACAGTGACGAGAGTTATATAAATATCCAGGACAGATGACTAGAAAAGCTCCCCTTTTACATATTGCTCAATGGAAGATGCTCTTTAAAAACTCCAGGTGGCTGCCATTCAGGGTCCTGCATTTGGTCAGTGATGTTAATACTACTAATAAATATTCAAACCGATTTACAGAAGCATGCATGTTTTAAATTTCAGAGCACACACAGTATGTTACATTCATCAGAGAGAACTTTTAGCCCTCTCTTTTCTCACTGATCTTTCACTGCTGAGAATGCAAGTAGCACAATTTTTAACTGGAATAAACCCTAGTAATCAACCCCAGCTGCAGTATAGACTAGAGATTGAATTCCTCTGTATAACCACTTTTACTTTTTAACTTAAAAGGTCTAGACAATTAGTCCATGGAGCTGCTCGCAGCATAATTGTAACACTGGCAGATACCAGCTGTCAGCAGGCAGGATTGAACATGGGATTTCTGGAGCTTAGTACACGAACCTCAACCAAATGAGCTAAAGGCGAAGTGGCTGTTAGCAAAGGCTGTAGAGCAGATTCATTTTATCTTTCCTGTTAAGTGATCGCAGTGCCACTAGATGGTACAGAGCACCACAGCATGTGTGGGTTACGTAATGTATTACTCAGCTTGAGAAATGGTGATTAGAGGCCCAGGCTGACTTGGTTTATGTCACCAAAATGGATCACTAGTGAATGGCCTCTAGTGGTCCTTGTCTACAGAGAAAAGCTCAGTTGTATTATGATCACAGGGTAGAAAAATAATAGAGAGAGACGCCATAGACTAAGGCAAATGAAATTCAGAAACCCTGCATGGTGGCAGAGACTGCTTTGGGGCAGGGAGTGCTTCTCCAGAGTATGGGGGGAGGGGGGAATACAGGCAGCTAGTGTCCCCCCAAAAGTAGGCTAGGCAGCCAGAGTTGCACTGATTCAGCACAGCCAAGCTGTAGCTGCTTTCTGTCCCTTGTCTCCACCTGACCCCACCCTGGAAATACAATTTGCTCTACCCTGCGAGAGTATCATGCTCCCTTAGAGCTCAATAGCCCTCAAAGCTACAATTTTGAGGTGGAGGGAACTTCTGGGCCTATATGTTACTTCTCGGCTGCTTTCTTTCAGTCGGCTCCTCCTGGCTTTATACAGCTACCGATTCTCAGTGGAAGGGGATGTAGTACTTGTTTTTCTGGCCAATACAGCGTTAGCAGTTACCAAGGGATCCTTTCTACTCATCCTCTGGGTCAAATTAATCTCTGTTATTTTGGGGATCTGACAATCTCACTGGCTCCATAAAGAGTAAAGATACCAGCCTAACAGTGCTGTAGACCGATGTTTGCTGATATTCCACAAAACAGGTACAGCACTGTCCACAGAAAGGCAAGCTGCTGTCTCCTGTGCTACTTCCCCAGTATGCTTCACCCATGAGCTCCTCCAGCTGTGAGAGGAAAAGCCAGTCTTCATTGCTTCCTCTGTCCTTGCAGTCCCTGCTGAGACTGTTCACTAAATTGAGACAGTTTTTCACTCCTAAGAAAAGGAGGCTTTAAACACACTGTGGATTTTGATGTCTTGTAGCTAGTGGGATAAAGTTATAAACCCCCACACACACAATCAGCAGTTATAACAATTGCATTTTATTGTAGCCCTGGAATGCAGGAATAATTACTCGATCACAAAAGGAATAGGTCAGTTTATTGGGTATGGGGAAAATGGCTGAGCCTGCTGTTTCTTTGCAGTTAAATTTCTACCATCTACTCTTGAGTGTGATTAGATATAAAAATGTCTCAGGTGATAACACTGGTATCAATCGAAACTTGATCTGGTCAGACTGGGAAGAAAATCTGCAGAGCTGATCTTAAATCAAGAGGACAGGGAAGATTGCTTTGCTAACCCTTAGATTTTCAGTGGTGCACAGGGATTTATAAACATCACTACCCTTAAGGTTAATGTAAATCAGACAATGGAATAGCCATATACCCACTGTGAATTATGTGTTACAATTCATAAAAGCTAAATGTAAGCAGCAATTATGGCAAAGCTGAAGGTTGCTGGAGTAAATTTCCAGCTGCATAGGGTCTGAAGCTTGTATGAAAATAAACCTTCAGTTCATACAGTTCAATCTAGTTCCTCTACTTGCTTTCACTTTCCTAACACAATTAGGATAACAGATTTCAGCTATTCATTACAATTTTTTAATCTCCCGCTTCAGTTTCTGAATCTCCAGATGCAGTTTCTTCAGTTCCAGCAGGGTTCTCAGTTCCGTTAGAGGCACATCACAGTGGAGAAACTCTTTACTCTCACGTGCCCCTGCGCATTCTTCAGTATTGCTCTGCTTTTTCTATGAAACAGAGAAAGAGGGCATGTGATTATGCTGCAGAAGAGAACGATTTACCTTTGAAGTATGCTTGCTCCTTTTTGGGTTTGTACCCTCAATCAGTGTGTTACATATATCTGTATCATACAGTCTATCTGACATAGGCCTGATACTGAAAAGACGTTCACACCCACAATTCTTATCGATGTCTATAGGGGCTGGTAGTTCTAAGCAACTTTGAGATGGTTCTGAACAACTTGCAGAATCAGGCACTTGGATTGTCAACTCCTTGAGCCGGAACCAGGCCTCCATTTACATTTTCACAGTGCTAAGGTCACTAACAATTACTCATTAAAATAGTCATACATTTTATTTATACTGTGCCTAGCCCAACAGAAGATCTGCCATGTCTCACACCCTAGACTGCATTGGAAGCCTCTCTATTTTATAATATGGCCAAGTTTTCATCTGCTGTGATTTTTACCTACCACATTTTTTTTTTTTTGGTATGGAATAGGTGCTACAAAGGGAGAAAATCTCCTACTTCAAAGCATGAGACAGGATGGGGTGGAGGAAGGACATTCTTTTGCTTTCAGATCAATAAATTTTCCCCTTCTATTGTATCAATGGCACATCTCCCTACTTGGTCCCATTGCTTCATTAAAACAATGAGGACTAAGACTTAAGAAATTCAAAACACTGTTTGTTATTACTTTTTTTTTTTTTAACACTAGAAATTGGGCAGAGTACTTCAAGAAATCCAGCTGGAGTGTCATACTTACACATTTGGGTAATGCTGTCCAGTTACCATTGGCTGAACAAGTAATACTAAAACTGTCTGTTGTAGGCAGGTACCAATGGTCTGAAAAATGGTACCCAGGAGAGCATTTGAACGGAATGCTTTCATTTACGTTGTACCACATTTTCTCATCTAATGCATTGACCATTCTTCCATTCTGCACGTCTGGCTTCGGACACTGAACTGAAAGGAAAAAGCAGACGAGAAGGCAGTTCAGTGAGAGGAGATGCACTGTGAGTGCTGCTTATTGCCTGTAATGGAAAGAGGCAGCTATACTTAAGACCCCATGCCCTTGGTTTACTTCACTGCAGCTGTTTTGGTTTAATCAGGAAAATAAAACTACTTGTAACATCACACCCACAGTGACACGCTGGAAAAAAACAAACATCATGAGTTCAACAAGAAAAGGGCGTGAATGAAATCCCATCCAGCACTGTGTATCATGGGCATTTCATGGAGTCATCGGCAGCTGAATGTCCACACTTGGGGCAGCAGAGCACAGGTGCTTTGTTGGTTCACTTAAGGAAATTTTATTGGCAGCCCTGGGACAAATGTGAATGTGAAGTTCACTCCCTGCTCACTTGTGGCCTTCTTCTAAATAGCCTCTTTGGTGTACTGCAGAATTAGCCCCCTACCCGCATTGCAGTGAGGGACAATTGCAAGTCAGTGGAGTTGCCTTGGATTTACACAGGTGGAACCAAGGGCAGAACTTAGTCCTTAACAGTGTCTTGCATCCTGCAGGATGCCAAAGGCTTTGATTAGATACCTCAGTGTTTGGCTCCATACAACCCCCTTAGATAACTGTAAGGAACCCCTTCCCCAGTGAAACAGCCACCTCTGTGGGCAGGGGGCAGTAAGCATGAAGGGCTATTTCACAACTGTCTACAGAATGCAGACATGAACTTAGAACCTGATTCTCATGTAAATGCGACTCAGTCCCTGAGTCCTTAAAGTTTTGTCTGGAAATCAGCCCCCACCACTCCTTCATCTCACATCCAAACCCCACAGAGCAAACTCTACAGAACTGAATGCGTCTACCTCTGAAGGAAGAAAGGCTGAGTCTGCCTTGGTGAGCTTCAAGTCTGTGACTCTGTAGAATCAGACTTGTCAAACCTGAGGGCTAGCACACTCAGCCATTCCGGCCAAGGAAGGGCTAGTCAATATCAAATTGATTAAGAGGCATTGACTCAGTTGAGGAGTACAGGGAACCACTTTTTCAGATTTTGGTACCAGCAGCCTGGGGTCCTTGATAAGCACCTTTTCTAAACTGGAAAAATCCACCATTAAAGCGGGTCCACTCCTGAAGAAAACTACTCGGACCTCAACACTGGGGTTGCTTGGTCCTTACCCTATTAAATATACATTCCATTGATAAATATTTGCTTCTTTGGGTTCCCTTCCACAGTATAGCCAGGGGAGTTTCAGCAATGCGTGATTAGTCATAATTAGCATCTTTCTTTGAAGTACTTTCCTAATTAATCATCATAATATCTCTTCAAGGTAGCATGGAACCACGATCTTCATTTTTACAGATGGGAAATGGAGGCAGAGAGGAGAAATACCTTCACACAGAGAGACTGGCCTAGGGCAGGAAGAGAGTAAGAACTCAAGGGCCTTGGTTTCCAGTGCTGTGCTCAGATCACCTCTCCCCCTATGGTGCTGTTACTAGGACTCAGCGTACACGTGCGGGACCAATCGCCGTATCTCAGTTCATCATTTACACTGACCTGGCTGACAACTTGGCACCGGAGGATTCCAGGTGTTGTCATCCTGACACTGACTCACTCTACTGCCATGGAGCAGGTTGCCTTCCTTGCAAGAGAACTGAACAGTGACACCGTAGGTAAACGCTTGCCTTGTAGGATTCATTCTTCCATTTTCAACCTCTGGCCTCGGACAGCGAACCACTGAGGGAAAACGACAAAACGGTTAGCGCTACGTCTGAGACATGGAACAAATCAAAGCCAATACACTTAAATCACAGCTGATCTGTTTCCAGGCACACTAAACATGGGGGTTAAAAAACACAGCTGCATAAGAATAGCATATTCTTGACTTTTTAGCAGACCTCTCTGTGGAAGTTTCTTTATTTCCACGGGCCAGTGCAGCAAGTAGTTTCTCCCTGCACTGGATTCACAATGACATTGAGGCTATTGGGAGGGGGGCGGGATTTTTTAATGGCAGTTTCGGTATGCGGGTGAATGCTTTCAATGCTGTTCTCTTTTCCCCAGCTTCCTATTGCCAAGTCAAGGCACCAGGGTTATTCCATTTTTTTGGAATCAGGCTGTTCCCTCAAATGCTCTCTGATGTTGCACCCAGAGGGACCCATACCTAAAGGGATGATTCCAGGACAGCTGTGTTGGGAACCAGATCCAGGAGATGGATCAGGGGGAAATAAGTCACTGGGAGTGAGACTCACGCATCAGCTGGGACACAGGTCCAGTGGCTGGTGGCATGACCAGTGAGGAAATCAGTAGGGGGTAATTTTTATATGTTTGACAACAGGGGTCTATGGTGGAGGAGGTTGAGTGGTGGTTCCAGGCCAACAGTTTAGGTGGGGCACTGTAACCCTCCTTAGCTGCTCTCTAGCTCTGCCTGGGGTTAGTATCTCAGAGCCCATTCACAAATCCCCTGGTGCACCTGACAGGCCGTACATGTTAAGCATCTCCTGCATGCAGGGGAATCCTGCTGCGCCTACAGTGCTCACTATTCCATATGGGCTGCAAGAACAGCTGCTCCTGCTGGCATCCTTCACGTGGACGTTGGAAGATCTACCTGGTTATTTTAACAGCTATGGGATCTATTCAGCTCCAGCAGTTTGCAGCTAATGCAGCAGTGGAGCCATCTGCACTCCAGGGTGGGGTTTGCCACCAGACCAGGAGGGATAATGCACCACCCAAAGCTTTAGTTTCCACCCAGGGATCCATACGGATGAGGATACCTTGGGTCAGTGCAGCCTGAGTGCCATAGCCACACCCCCTCCTGGCTTTTCACCACCCACGTCAGCGGTAATGCTGGACTTCAAAGATGATTGTGGGAGGGATTAGGAGCGGCAGACAGCTCTGCTCATTTTCAGCCCCACTTACAAAAAGTGTTGGGACAGTCTACCTGGGTCTCCGGAAAGTACCCGCTACCCTTTGTAATTCAGAGTCATGTAGAATGACTTACCTTTGCACTGCGGGGCAGGCCCGCTCCACATCATATTTACCCCATCAGATGTGCAATAAATGGAGGACTCTCCAATCAGTGATAAACTTTCTCCGCAGCTATAGGTCACTTGTGATTCATAGGGGAAATATTCCTTCATCCCGCCATTGTGCAGCCCGTTCATGATTGTTGGAGGTCGGCCACAGGCTACAAAAGGATAGAAACAATGTAAGGCCCGATGCTCCTCTCACCGACTCAGGCAGCAACTAGGGCAGCCCATGAAGTTACAGGGGAATCCAGCAGTTGGTATTCAGACTATAGGTAAATTCTCTTTAATGGGGGCTGTTGATGCTCAGCTGCTTGAAAGATCAGTATATTTATTGGTCAGACCACTCCCCTGTAGTGCTTAATCCTTCCAGAAACTCCTACGCAAACATCCCAACCCTCCTGCAACCTACCAACCCTCCCTGAGTCCCCCAACAAGCATCTCAGTCCCACTACCCACTGCTGAACCTTCCCACAACATCTCCCTCAGTGTAAAAACTATCCCACTGCTGCTGCCCATCCATACCTAATGAAGAAGGGGAGTGATTGTAGAGGATGCTATAAGGGGGCTGAGCCAGGACTAATGGGAGGAAATTAAGAAAAGGAAATTTTAGGCTGAACATTGGGCAGTGCTTAATTTGTAATTAAAGAGGTGCCGGGGCTCAAACAAATTTTTTTTTAAACTTTAATAACTGATGCAGCAAGCCCAGAGATGCCAGGGCTATGAACTGCCAAGTCTAGAGGTGCCAGGGCTCAGCCGGGCAAGCCCTGGCACAAATTAAGCAATGACATTATGAAAAAAAACATACAGAAAGTGAGATCTAAGACTCTTCAGTAATCTAAGAAAAGGGGTGGGAGTCCCTTCGACTGGCACATTTATCCTTCAGCCAGAAGCAGGCCTGGAGGTTAGACTGTAGGGAATACTTAGATGTTGATCCCCCTCCCGCAGATTGGACGAGGTCGTTGGATAGAAGACAGATGAAAAAGCCCTTTGGCTATTTATTAATGACCTGTGGGGATCCTTCTAATACATCCCCCCTAGAAGTTGAGATGTAGGGAGGCAGCCTTCCCACCATTATTACTAAGATCAGTGGCGGCATATTTCTTCTGAATGGTAGGTTCTCTTCTCATTTATACTTACTTTTATCACAAAATGGTACTGGAGGGTGCCACATCCCATCACTCCGGCACACAATCCCCTCACTGCCTCTCAGGATGTAGCCAGGATCACATTGAAACACAACACGGTTGGCATATGTATATTCAGTGTTCACTGGAGTGATCTGTTTTGCATTGTCAATCACTGGCTTTGGACAACGAGTCTCTGAGCAACACCAACAGAGTTTTAGATGTTTTTGTTCAGAATAAGGTAGAAGAAAAAAGTCACAGTAGAGACATTTTCCACAATAGAGCCTTTACCAGCAGGGTCTGAACCCTTTGCAAGAATCTGAACACTGAAATGAACATCAATTTCCTTAACTTTTTTTTTATTTAAAGACTCTAGTTTCTAAAGGACGTTTTGGTTCATGGTGTCACAGTAAAAGGAAGATGGCTTCTAAGAGTGTCTTCTCCAAAAGCTCTGTATAATATACCACAAGGACACTGCAGGATGGTGTAAGTGCGACGAGGTTTTACTGTTCTGAGTTTGGGATGGTTGAGAGAGACTCATGCGTGGTACAGCCATGTGTTACTTACACAGGCCATATTCAATGCGAATAGAGCCTTTATACCACAGCACACTGGCTTGAATTGGGGATACGCCATGTGTTACAGCTAATCATTTAACTGGTGCTGTTTTTATTTTATTTATCTTCCAGCTGTAAAACCAGGATCTGAGACTATGTCTACGCTGTGAGAAAAGACCCTTGGTATGGCTCAGGCTCATCATAGTGCTTGGGCTGTGGGGCTATACAATTGCAATGCAGGCGTTTGGGTTTGGACTGAAGTGTGGGGTCTGAAACCCTGCGAGGAGGGAGAGTCTCAGAGTTTGGGCTCCATCCTGAGCCTCAAAGTCTATCCTGCAATTTTTAGTCCCATAGACTGGGCCTCAGTCAGCTGATCCAGACTGAGACGGTGCTGTGGGGTTATGTGGGTTTTTTTTTTTTTTAATCACAATGTAGGCATATATTATTGCAGAACATCTGATCCATGATATTAAGGGCAAGCAGCCTCAAAATTACCTAAAATAGCTAATGTAACTACATAGATAAGTCTGATATGTCAGGTCCTGGTAGGTCCTAACAGCAAGTGTTTGTCCCACTAGAAAGGGGGATTCTTGGATTTTTAACCATATCTAGCACCCACTGATGTCTAGCCCTGTTTGCTTACCACATATTCTACTTCAGTCCTTTTAGTGGTGCAGAACTGAATTGTTATTATTGCCCATCCTGAGCCTCAAGCCAGTGTAATCCTGAGGGGCTTGGAAATGCCATATTGCAGGGGGAGGGGGAAAAGGAACATTTGCCACAGTATTTTAAGTTATGTATGTAATACGTGTGTGTGTGTGTGTGCGTGCATGCGTGTGTGTGAGAGAGAGAGATGTTTGGGGCTGCATATAAAATTGGGGTGTTCAAAGTTCTCCTATATGATTAGGGCTAGTGGGCAGAGTACAGCTGAGCAGGTGAAAAGTTGTACAATAAATGCAGTTCATCACATCACACTGGTATCACCATGTCTACGGTACAGACACAGTCACACAGCCAATTGCTCAATGTGTCCTGGACCAGATTTTCAGAGGCGCTGAGCACCCACAACTCCAGCTGCAGTCAGAGATCTGCAGGTGCTCAGCACCTGGGGGCCAACCAAGCCCCAAAGTGACCCCCCGCCCCCTGTAAGCTATTAAATTGCTCTTAAATTTGTATATCAACTAAAGCAAAGAAAATTCAGCCAAAAATGGAGTTACTTACTCTGACATAGTTCTGAGACCTTAGGCCACGTAAAATTTGTAAGACAAGTCACATGAGGAGATACTTCAGGGATGCGTGTGTAACCTGGTCTGCAGGAGTAGGTCACTACAGTACCAACTAGAAACTCTCTGTGATTGCTTCTGTCAGCGTACGCAAGTGCTGGCGGGTAGGAACATCTCCCTAACAATCCAAAACAAGACAGGGATCTGTAAAAGTCATTTAACCCTGAAATCTATGGAGAATGAAGTGTCGTTATAAGAATGTGGCATGGGAGACCGAGCTGTGGAAATCAGTGGTCTACATTCTGCTCACCACTGCACTGAGCGCAAATTTGGTTCAGTCACTGCAATGATATAAAACAACTAGGGCTGAATTGTGGGCTGGGGTACGCGACAATGCAGAGTCATGAGGTGACACAAACTGCAATGACTACCTGCTTCACAGGTGGTAGTAATAGTAAGCAATGAGAAACATGAATAGCAGTAATCTGTAGTGAAGTGGTGTGATGCTAGCCACTGCATGGAATTAAAAGGAGAATTGCTACATTGTTAAATACATCACGTTGCTTGAAAATAATACGTTTTCCCTTGTGAAGAAATGGAATAAAGAGTTAGTATCTTTAGCAAATTTCCATTTGTATAGCACCTTTTCTGAAGACCTTTCTGAGGAGCTTTCTAAACATTGGTGAGTGAATTCTCATCATACCCTTCTAGAGGCAGACATATGAAAATAAGGAATCTCCATCTTCTATACTGTCACAGGGATGGATACCTCAGATGGCGCATCTAGCTTCTGTAAAATGAAAGTCACAGGCGCTTTCTTGCTCTCTTGCGTGAAAAGTGTTTTCTTTGTCCTCCCCTGAGCTAGGAAAGGACGAGCACCAAAACATTCCACGAACAAAAACCCAGAAGACAAAATCCAGCTTTTCCACTCTGAAATCCTCCCAGTTTAGTGCCTCCAGATGAAGATTAACTGCCCCAGCATTTGAATTACCTCCCAAACCCAGAGCTGTTTTTATCTGGTGTTGACTGGCCTCAGACTCTGCTCCCCGCTGCAAGCCTCACTTGGTCTTTCAGTATTAAACCCGGGCAATTAGCCCCTGTCTCTTCTCACCAATTGCTTTCTCCTGGGGTCTGAACTCTCTGGTGCTCATTTGATTCCCAAAAGAAAGTGAGAAAGGAACTTCAACAGAAAAAGGCTGCAGCCTAGATAGACATAAAATGGAAGAAAGGAAGCCAGGGGGGAAAAGAGACACAATCTATTACACACCATTCATATCACATTCACTCAATGATACGACATGCAACATAATGAGTTTTATAGACTATAGGAAGTTGCCCCAATATAGACACTCTACAAAGCATCACCCTACTGTGTCACACACTTACCTAGGTCACAAATGGGTAGCTGCGGATACCACTTGCCATCAGCCTGGCATTGAACCCTATCAGCGCCCCTGAGGATGTAACCAGGGTCACACTGAAACATTACACTGGTTCTGTATGTATAGTTATGTGGAAGTGGAGATTTCAGGCTTCCATGTTGAATATATGGCACTGGACACTGAGTCTCTGCAAAACATCAAACAAGGCTTTCCAGATCCTTTTATCACTTAGAGCACATCTTTTTAAAGTACCGATTAACCCTCCCCACACCTCTGCCAGGCAAATAAGGAAGGAAACCATTTTATAAACAGAGAAACTGAGGCAGGGCAGCAAAAAGACTTGCCCAAAGCCTGAGAGGAAGACAATGGCAGAACCAGGATTAGAACTCGGGGGTCTCCATTGCCCAGCCATGTGCTGGCACCGCACCACCTCTCCATATATTGTAATTATTCAGAATCTGAGCATGTGTGTCAGAGAAGTGGTCATAGCATAGTCCATCATTTATATACATCCCACTCACAAGATGACACAGGAAAATTTCATCTCCTGTCACCTACGCACTGGCTTTCTTTGCTGCCGTTGACTAGGTAGCTTGTGTTACAAGAAAACTCAAGAGTGACATTATACGTAAATGCAAATATTTTTGTAGTCATCCTTCCACTTTCAACCACTGAGGGAAAACAGCAAAGATGTTGGTGCTAAGTCTAAGACAGGGAACAATGAAAGCCAAGACACGCAGAGGACTGCTGGATCTATCTTCCAAGCAATCTGAACACTGTGAAAACACATGGCCACAAAAGAACATCACATTTTCTTAATCTTGCTGTTGACCTTTGAGTATTAGGAAAGTTCTTATTTCCACAGGCAGTCGCAACAGATCATTTCTTAATGCACTGAATTTCTGATGACACTTGACTATTGGCAGGTATCCTGGGGGGATTATGGGAATACTGGAGATGGGACAATGCAGCATTCAATACATGAACACCTTCCATGCTACCAGCTCCTCCCTGCAGCTTCCTGCTGCTAAGTCAACCCACCAGGGTCATTTCAACTTTTTGGACTCAGACTGTTCCTGCAAACTTACTGCTATTGCAGACAGGGAGGATTATAGGTTTAAGGGGATGCTGTGTCAGGACTGCTGTACTGGGAACCAGTAGCCAGAATAGGGGTCATGCACAGGTAGTGGAGAAATCAGTGTGAAAGGAGGACAAGCATTAGCTTGGATGTGGGTGAAACAGCAGATCACATATATGGGTGCTGGGTGAGAGAGGAAACTGGCAGCATGCGTCTCAGGGAGTAGGTTGTTGGGAACATTTAAGTCACTGGAAAGGAGTGGTCAGCAATGGGATGGCAGAGGGTGGATGGGTTATGGGGACACATTGCACCACATCATTCAAAAATCTTTTCTACCCTTTCCCAATATGAGTCATTTCAGTGTAATGCAGAATGAGTTACCTTCGCACTGAGGGGTAGGCTCACTCCAGGTTGGAGGGACCTCATCACCAGCTATACACTGAATGGAAGCTTTTCCAACAAGTGAGAAGCCTTTGTCACATTTGTAAGTTACTGATGATCCAACAACAAAAACCCTCTTGCGCCAGTCACTGTGCTGGCCCTGGGAGATGTTCGGGGGTTGGGCACAAACTAGAATTGAAGAGAGAAAAATACATTATTTGTACAATAGATAAAAATCTTTAAAAAGAAAAGGAGGTGACAGATTCCCAGCATTTCCTGACGCTATTAGATAAAAAAACAGTCTTTCCATAGAGCCTGAAAGAACACCCCAGGTATGTCCAACAACCTACTATCTCGGTGTTCATCTCTTGTTGGGCGTGGCATCAGGACAGAACACACAAATCCTGAACAGATGGTTAAGTGTTTGTGTGGCCATGCGGCTGCTGTGACAGTCATTCACATGTTCTGTGAACAGCACTGAAAGACGGACGATGACGACGATCCGGAGAGATGCTGAACGTCTGCAGCTTCCATTGACTAGAAGGTCAGGCCTTGACTCAGTAAATAGGCCCTGTTACCCTTCCACTCCTCCAAATCCAGATCTCAACCTCGTCTAACTGCTCAAAGTTCTCCCAGCTTCCCAATCTTCCGCCAAGCTACCAAACCCTCCGAGACCCCCAACCAACATCTCAGTCCCACCCCCACAACTGAACCTTCCCTGTAGATACACAGAGCCATCCTTATCCTCAGCTGCCCATCTCTTCCAGACTAGCGAAGGGGGAGGTTCATTAGGGTGACACAAGGGGATAGTGCTACAGCTGAGGAGTAATATAGTTTATCCTAGTGGTTGGTTTTAGTCGTCGGAGGTCACCCATGGAATTAATACACATTTTCATAGCATGATGGTAAACTAGTCCCAGGGCTGCTCATGTATATACACCCACAGCTAGGAAAATGCCTTTGAGTGACTAAAATCCTCACAAGGCCTTTTGAAAATAATTGGATGCCTAAAACTCTTTTCGGGTGCTAAGTATTTTGAGACCTGATCCCCTCTGCCCCCCAACAGACACAGAGCTGCAGTTTGTATTTGCACTGCTATCACCCTTAAGAGGAGCATAGGGGGATAGCATCTTTAATCTGTATCAGGAGCTCCACACAACCCCCAATAACAAAGGCTGCTATGAGATGCACTGAATCTCAGAGTCCCAGCCTGTAAGGGACTGGGGCATACTCAGGGTAGCCTAGCACTCACAGCTGGGCTGAGGACTGACCACCAGGGACAGGAGCCACCAGGCTAGAGTAGGAAGAATCACAGTTCTCCGCCATTTATACTGACCTGGTTCGCAAACTGGTACAGGAGAATCCCATGTGCCATCATGTTTGCAGCTAATCTGAGCATTTCCATTGATACTGCCTTTGATACCATATCCAAAATCACATTCAATTGTAACACTTTCCCCAAATGCATAAGTCTTCTCTCCAGGTCTAGGCGTCCGTTGTCCATTCTTAACATCTGGAGCTGGACAACGAACTTCTGAGAAACACCAACAACAGCAACAGCGTTAAATCACAGCAAAGACAATTGTGTGGCTGCAGATTCATTTTACCCGGTGGAGCTGAATGAATTGCAAGCCATAGAAAATAGGCATTTCCTTGACATTGAGCATGTGAAACGTTGTACAATAAATGCAGTTTATTTATTTTGTTGCAAGAAAACTCAAGAGTGACACTATACATAAATATAAATATTTTTGTAGTCATCCTTCCACTTTCAACCACTGAGGGAAAACAGCAAAGACGTTGGTGCTAAGTCTAAGACAGGGAACAATGAAAGCCAAGACACGCAGAGGACTGCTGGATCTATCTTCCAAGCAATCTGAACACTGTGAAAACACATGGCCACAACAGACCATCACATTTTCTTAATCTTGCTGTTGACCTTTGTGCATTAGGAAAGTTCTTATTTCCACAGGCAGTCGTAACAGATCATTTCTTATTGCACTGAATTTGTGATGACACTTGACTATTGGCAGGTATCCTGGGGGGATTATGGGAATACTGGAGATGGGACTGTGACGGTGTTCCCCATAAAACTTTATGGGGAGATGCTTATAAATGTATATATGTAACTAGAATATGTTTTATGCTACATGTGCCATGTAACATATCTCTGTGAAAGTTATGACCTACTGAATTTATTCCTCCTGTTTGTATGTATGTATCATTGTTGTAGTTGGAGTTATGAAGATTGGTTTTATATTTGCTGGTTTTGTACATAGCCTTTGTAAGTGCATGGGATCATCTTTGGAGCAAAGAATTTGCCTAAGTACGAGCACTTAACAGACAAAAGACGTTGCAGACCCCAATCCACATTGGGGCCGGGTCTGGAATGCAACTGGTTAGGCTGGCTGCCGAATGGTGCATGGACAGGTGACTTGCCCATGTGATCCCAAAACTCCATGGTAACAGGATGTTACACAGGGAGGGGGAAAAGACTATAAAAGCCCAGGGAAGACCCTTCCATTTTGTCTTCAGCTGGCTAAAGAAAGAAGCTCTCCACCCCCCAAGGAGACCTGAAAGAGACTGAACAAAGGACAGAGACATTTTGGGGGTGAGTGATTGCTGGACCCAGGCTAGAAGGAAGATAGCCTGTTTACTGGACCTAGTGAGGTTTTTATCTGTACACAGGGTGATTAGACATAGAACTGCATGTTCTATTTTATTTTATTTAGTAATTCACTTTGTTCTGTCTGTCATTACTTGACATCACTTAAATCCTATTTTCTGTACTTATTAAAATCACTTTTTACTTATTAAGTTTCCTTGAGTACGAGTTGGTACCTGGGGAAAGCGAACAGTTGTGCATATCTTTCTATCTTTGAAATAGAAGGCGAACTATTTATGAGTTTACCCTGTATAAGCCTTATGCAGCGTAAAACGGATGTATTAAGGGTTTGAACCTCCTTGGAGTTGAGCAGCTGGGTGTCAAAGGCAAGAGCGCTTCCAGGGGCCTTACAGTGGTGAGTGGACTTGGTTCGGACCTGGGTCTGTGTTTGCAGCAGATCAGTGGAATCTGGCTCAAAACAGACAGGATTCGGGAGTCCCAAGCTGGAAAAGGCCTGGAAGCAGGGGCAGAAGTAGCCTTGGCACACCAGGTGGCAGCACCAAGCAGGTCTCTGTGGCCCCAACCTGTCACAGGGACAATGCAATACATGAACACCTTCCATGCTGCCAGCTCCTCCCTGCAACTTCCTACTGCTAAGTCAAGCCACCAGGGTCATTTCAACTTTTTGGATTCAGACTGTTCCTGCAAACTTACTGCTATTGCAGACAGGGAGGATTATAGGCTTAAGGGGATGCTGTCAGGACCGCTGTACTGGGAACCAGTAGCCAGAATAAGGGTCATGCACAGGTGGTGGAGAAATCAGTATGAAAGGAGGACAAGCATTAGCTTGAATGTGAGTCAAACAGCAAATCACATATATGGGTGCTGGGTGAGAGAGGAAACTGGCAGCGTGCGTCTCAGGGAGTAGGTTGTTGGGAACATTTAAGGCACTGGAAAGGAGTGGTCAGCAATGGGATGGCAGAGGGTGGATGGGTTATGGGGACACATTGCATCACATCATTCAAAAATCTTTTCTACCCTTTCCCAATACGAGTCATTTCAATGTAATGCAGAATGAGTTACCTTCGCACTGAGGGGTAGGCTCACTCCAGGTTGGAATGACCTCATCACCAGCTATACACTGAATGGAGGTATTTCCAACAAGTGAGAAGCCTCTGTCACATTTGTAAGTTATCGATGATCCAACAACAAAAACCCTCTTGTGCCAGTCACTGTGCTGGCCATGGGAGATGTTCGGGGGTTGGGCACAAACTAGAATTGGAGAGAGAAAAATACATTATTTATACAGCAGATACAAATCTCGTAAAAGAAAAGGAGGTGACAGTCTCAGCATTTCCTGATGCCATTAGATCAAAAAACAGTCTTTCCATAGAGCCTGAAAGAACACCCCAGGTATGTCCAACAACCTGCTATCTCGGTGTTCGTATCTTGCTGGGCATGGCATCAGGACAGCACACACACAAATGATGAACAGATGGTTAAGTGTTTGTGTGGCCATGCGGCTGCTGTGACAATCATTCACATGCTCTGTGAACAGCACTGAAAGACGGACGATGATGATGATGATCCGGAGAGATGCTGAACGTCTGCAGCTTCCATTGACTAGAAGGTCAGGCCTTGACTCCGTAAATTGGCCCTGTTACCCTTCCACTCCTCCAAATCTTGAACCTCGTCCAGCTGCTCAAAGTTATCCCAGCTTCCCAATCTTCCGCCAAGCTACCAACCCCTCCGAGACCCCCAACCAACATCTCAGCCCCACCCCCACAACTGAACCTTCCTTGTAGATACACACAGCCATCCTTATCCCCAGCTGCCCATCTCTTCCAGACTAGCGAAGGGGGAGGTTTATTAGGGTGACACAAGCGGATAGCGCTATGACTGAGGGGTAATATAGTTTTTCTTAGTGGTTGGTTTTAGTCGTCGGAGGTCACCCATGGAATTAATACACATTTTCATAGCATGATGGTAAACTAGTCCCAGGGCTGCTCATGTATATACACCCACAGCTCAGAAAATGCCTTTGAGTGACTAAAATCCTCACAAGGCCTTTTGAAAATAATTAGATGCCTAAAACTCTTTTCGGGTGCTAAGTATTTTGAGACCTGATCCCCTCTGCCCCCCAACAGACACAGAGCTGCGGTATGTATTTGCACCGCTATCTCCCTTAAGAGGAGCATAGTTGGATAGCATCTTTAATCTGTACCAGGAGCTCCACACAACCCCCAGTAACAAAGGCTGCTATGAGATGCACTGAATCTCAGGGTCCCAGCCCGTAAGGGACTGAGGCATACTCAGGGTAGCCTAGCACTCATAGCTGGGCTGAGGACTGCCCACCAGGGACAGGAACCACCAGGCCAGAGTTGGAAGAATCACAGTTCTCCACCATTTATACTGACCTGGTTCGCAAACTGGTACAGCAGGATCCCATGTGCCATCATGTTTGCAGCGAATCTGAGCATTTCCGTTGATACTGCCTTTGATATCATACCCCAAATCACATTCAATTGTAACACTGTCCCCAAATGCATAGGTCTCCTCTCCAGGTCTAGGCATAGGCATCTGTGTTCCATTGTTAACATCTGGAGCTGGACAACGAACTTCTGAGAAACACCAACAACGGCAACAGTGTTAAATCACAGCAAAGACAATTGTGTGGCTGCAGATTCATTTTACCCAGTGAAGCCGAATGCTTTGCAAGCCATAGAAAATAGGCATTTCCTTGACATTGTTGAATAGGCGTGGGCTTAGAGAAAGTCTTATCTCCTGGGCAGAAAGAGGATGTGAGTCAAGGACTTTCATTTTCACCCTTCTTATGGGGAGCTGTTCTGATTGCAACTGGCAGGGTATTTTTGGCCCTCATCACAGATAGACTCAGTGAGTAGCACCTGCTGTGTTATGACCGTACTGTGTATAAAAAGGCAGGTGATATGGAGTGATCTCTTTGACTGCTATCTACTTTAGGTGCAGATGGAGATGGAGGATGGGGGCAACAGATCTGTCGGTAAGCATAGAAATGTGAAGGTGGCTGATTTTAAGAAGCAGAACATGGAATTCATAGCCCACGGGTATATGCAAACTTTAAGCTATCTTTGTATCTTCCCAGTACTGGACTGCTCCACACAGACAGCCCTGGGGACCTGTGCCCAGCTGCCTTTGGGTTTAGCTTCAGCTTTACCCAGAATCTCTGCAGTACGATGAACTGTGACTTGCCCCAATACACCCCTCCCACTGGCACACCACTTACTCCGAGCCTTGCACGAGGATCCTGGGAAGACAGCCCTATTGTTGTCGTCTGCTGTTCCTGCACACGTGGAGTCCTCTTCTGGATGGATCTGGGGCATCTAAAGACCTGTTCTGTCACTCTGGACCTTTTACTTGGCGTAAAGGGGCCAGACTGGGAGTGAGGATCGCACCTCAAATTGCTAACCATAATCCCCTGTGTTAGCAGGGAGAGAAGACCCTGACTATCCCTGCTTCTCTCTCACCCCCGTCGTTACACTTTGAACCACGCACAAGCTGACTATAGGCATAGCCTCCCTATTGGTGTTAAATTTGCTCAATGAAAACAAAGATAATTTAGCCAAATACTTACTCTGACAAAAGTTTGGAGCTGAAGACCATGTCGAATTTTGAAGACAAGTAACATGCCCTTGCCTTATTCCAGCAATCAGCTCATAACCTGGGCGGCAGTCATATTTAACCACCATCCCGGCTGGAATTAATGTGCCAACATTAGTCTTCCGAACAGCATTGGGAATGACAGGTGGATCAACACAATTACCTATGGGTAAAACATGAAGAATATAGAGACATACTTAGCCAGGAAAACCTACTGAGGTGAAATCTCCTCTACAAGAATGTGATGTGAGAGACATAGCTGGGGAAAATCAGAAGTCCATATTCTACTCTCTCTCTCGCTCAGATCCATGCAATCCCATTGCCCAGAATTTAGCTCAATCACTGCAAGGAAACCACATAGAAAATGCAACAAAAACAAATGGGAATATGGGTGGCAGTCACTATACGATTCTAGCCTGCGTTTGGACTTAGAAAGGGAAATGCAAGGCCCTACACTAAACCAGACGGTGTTTCTGTTTGTCTGTAACATGCAGTGTTGTTGTAGTTGTCATGGTCCCTGGATATTAGAAAGAGACAAGGTGAGTGAGGGAATATCTTTGATTGGTGAGAGACGCAAGCTTAGAGTTTACACAGAGCTCTTCTTCATGTTGGTAACATGATAACTTCTGAACACTACATCCAATCAATTCCAAAATTCCCGGGAGCGTTCTAGGCATCAGTAGGCAGAAGCCTATTGGTTGGGGTGGAATGTGGACAATCAGAAGAGGGATGAGGAACAAACAGAGCTGCTTGCATCTGGTAATTGTCAATAGATCAAAGAACTGGTTGATCTCAGCCATTAACACCTTCTAGCATAATACCTGCTATCTCAGCACTGCCTGTTTTCCCAATACCATTTAAAATGATGACACCTTGAAGGACTTCTGTCCCAGACAGGAAGAAAAGAAGCAAAAATGGGATTGGGGGCAAAGATGGCGCACACCGAACCCTGGTCTGGAGGGGAGAGGGAGCCACACAGAGCCCTGGCATGAGGGAGGAGATTTCAAGGAGTCTTGGAAACAGGGTGAGAGGGTGGATCACAGGATCTTGTGGGGGAGAACGGAGGAATGAAAGAAGCCCAGTGGTGTGTGCAATGAGCTCAGCCTACAGACGTAACCAAGTGTCAAAACCTCTAGTTAATTTCAAACTATAGAATGGTTTAAACAGTGATCCCGGTTTTCAGCGGTAACGTCATTTAACGACAGCATCATGGGGCTGTCTCAGCTCAGTGAGACTCAGGCTTATACTGCCGTGACAATTTCCTCTTTTTTAAAAACAAAACATCAAACTGGTTGCACAGCTGCAATAGGTGTTCAGTTCAGTGCACATCCCCACAGGCAAGCCAGAAGCACTGCTGTTCCTGAGCCAGTTTGTATATCTAGCATTAGTCAGGCTGGGCAGACTACGTACTGCAATCCCGCATGGAGACTTTCTCACCAAGTCAGTTATGATAAGTAGCAATTACATTAGCTGTGGTCCTATTCTAGTCACAATCACACCAATCAGGCACCAGGGAAATGCTGGTCACTATTGGAAGTTAGACCCCCCTATTCAAACAACACTTGGCACAGACCTGTCATCCACATAGTTCAACTTTGTGAGTGGCTGGCCTGTTGTTAAGCCTGGTAACGAGCCGTCATTTCAATAACACTATTATGATGGAGGTTGGGTGACCCCCGTTGAAGCTGGTGGGCATGACAACAGCTGCCCTCCATCCAGGATAAATATAAGACACAGTTAAGCTCCTTTATAGAGTAAGATGGATGAACCTATAGGAGCCACTGCCCAGACACAGGCTGCACGCAAGGCCGGTGAGTTTTGTTTGAAGGCTGTGTGCATGTCCGTGAACAGAAGCACCCAGGGAACAGGCAGAGAGAACCAGCCCGGCAGCCCGAAGCAGACAAAGAAGGAGCAGGAAAGCCAAGGAGATGGCAAGAAACACACTGGTAATGTGACCTGTCTCCTGAGAGAAAACGGAGAGAGTGAGCTTTTCAATAGCGTGCTGGCAGGAACGAGGCTTGGAACTGTGAGCAAAAAACCTGTCTCCAGTGTGATTCCTACTGTTTTGGGGAATCAGGACTTTTGTCTACCTTCTCTGTAAATAAACAGGATTGCATCAGAGAAATACCAAGCTTGATCATCAGTTTCTCCTCCTAACAGAAACAGCCTGCAAGACCCTGGGTACTGGCTAACCGCTCAGGCCAAAAGGGGTAACAGTACTTTTCAACCTGTTGCGTCGAAGCATTTACAGTGTGAGCTCAACTTGAAACATGGGAGTCGCCCCATGGACGTCAACACTACCTGTGTCTTAAAGTTAAGCACGTGCGCAAGAGCTTTGTGGAACAGGGCCTTTAGGAAAGAAAAGCACCACCTCCATTTGAAACTGCAGGAGAAATGTAGCAAGGCAGAGCTGGAATTTGGCCAGGAAACCAGGATCAGTGCGGTAAGAATGCCATGGGATCTTCAGCGACCACAAGCGCCCAGGAGCTTGCCAGAGGGAAGCCAAAGGAGAGTCAAGGGGTGAGGGTGAAGGGGAAAGTCAGGAGAGGGGAGAAGGTGGGGATGAGATTGAAGGAACAGCTCCTCCTCCTACTCACTGAGAGCTCCCCCGGGCAGCAGCACGAGTACCAGGGTCCCCAGGAGCCGCAGGGTCCAGCCAGAGGGAAGTGACATCATGATGCCAGGTGAGTTCCCAGAGGATGGCGGTGACAGCGCCGTCCAGGCAGGGCTGCTGCTGCTCCTCACCCTGCGCAACACAGACCCCAGCCCTGGCCACTCATAGGCACATGAGGCAAGGGGAAGTGGGAGTCCGTGCTCTGCAGCTGCAGGGGCCCAGGAAGGGGACGGGCAGAGTGTGCACCTGCTGCCCAGCCCCCTCTGTAGTGTTGTGCTCATAGCACACGGTGCACAGGGTAGAGCCGGATACAGCTGCTTTTAGTACCATAACAGAGGCAGGCTGTGGTCACCACCCCCCAGCATAGGAAACTCCTGGGGGTGACAGCATTTCCTCCCCCTGCCCCCTTCCAAGGGCTGGGCGGCATCGGAAGAACGAGACAGAGGGGTATTAATGTCTAGCACCCCCTGCAGGCTGCACACCCTTGTTCTTTCTTTACAGAGGGAGCTGCAGGCTGGTGTCAAGTTTGCAGAGAGAGGCACCTGCCATTGCAGCGCTGTACAGCGAAGGTTTCTCAGTGGAAGGGAAACGCAGCATTGTTATTGTTCTGGTCTGGGGACAATCACAAAGTTATTCTGATACAGCAGCACTACGCCACCCTGTCCCGATCAGCACCCCCAAACAGTGATGATTTCTGAAACACAAGAGGCAGTCCAGTTACCAAAGGATCCTTGCTACTTATCCTGTGGGTCAAATTCATCCCTGCTGCTGTTACTCCATCCACCTCCGCGAATGTCATTACACCGGGGATGCCTCTGACTCAAGCTCCCCCTGGCTTACAGATGGAAACCAAACCATGCTGGAGACTGACCTTCCCCTGTAATTCCACAGAACAGGTACCACCCTGGCAGCAGTAGGACAGCAGTTCCCCCTGAGCTACCTGGCCAAATGAGTTTCAACTCTAACCTCCTCTAGGTGTGAGAGGAGGGGCTGTCCCATGCCCCTTCGAGTCCCTGATGTGACTGCTCACTGGGCTGTGGGAGATATTGGTGCGTCACTCCTCAGCAGGAAAAGGAGCCTTTAAACACGCTGGGCATCTTCCTGTCTTACAGCCAAAGGGAGAAAATTATAAAAACAAAAGACAATCGGCAGTTTTTACAGTTGCACTTTATTATAGCCCTGCAGGGCAGAAATAATTGCTTGATCACAAAGGCGTAGGTTAGAGGACACCCCTATCATTCACTGGGCAATGGGGAAATGGTTAGCTGGTTGCTGCGCTACAGTTGGTTAAATTTTCACCATCGATTCGTGGGAGTGTGTGAGAGGATATAGAAATGCTACAGATGATATCAGCACTGACGTCAACCAAAAATAGATTTGTTCAGTTTGGGAAGGAAAACTGCCGACTTTTTAAACAGGAGGATAGGGCAGAAAATTGGCTTTTTTTAAGCTTTACATTTTCACAGTGGGGCAGAGGGATTTGTGAACAGAGTTGCCCTTAAGGTTCATGGATATCAGGCAGTTAAATAGCCATTCACTACTTTAAATACGTTTGGGTTATAATGCATTAAGGTTAAATATATGCAACAGTTGGGTGATTTCTGAAGGCTCAAGGTCTGAAGCTTGCATCAACTGAAGGTTTACTTCCATACATTTTAATCTAGTTTCTCTCAACTTGCTTTCCCTTTCTGAATGGAAAGGAATCTGAATTCAACCCTTTTACTATAGCCCCCACAAACATATAAGAGGATGAAATCCCTAATTTATCAAGTAGGGACTTACATTTGTGAAATTGAAAGGAAAGAGCAAGAAAACCCCAAAAACTTTAACCACTGGCACACAGCTTGAAAAAAATCTGATTCCTGATGCACTGGCTAATCTCTTCTTGGATCACTAGATGTACTAGCTAGTTCTCTGCAAATAGTAACAATCATCATATGTACAAAGTAATTATACAAACTGCATCCAAAAGGAGACAGTTTGTCACAGTAATGGGTCACAGATTTCAGCTATTCATTGTATTTTTGTAGGTCCCGCTTAAGTTTCTGAATCTCCAGATACAGTTTCTGCGCTTCCAGCCGGGTTCTCAGTTCTGTCAGAGATACACCACAGTGGAGAAACTTTAGACTCTCGCGAACCATGTTGCACAGAGGAGAAATGATTTGCTTCTCCTGTAAAACAGAAACAGAGGGAATGTGATTACGCTGAAGAAGATAAGGACCTATCCTCACAAACATGCTTGCTCCTTTTTGATCTGAACCATTATCCAGTACGTTACATGTGTCTGTCTCATACAGTCTGTGTCTGACATATTATATGATCCTGAAAGGTGTTGGACATTCTCAATTAGAGCTGTCCAGAAAATGAAAATTTCATGTGAAATATATTGTGCTTTTTAAAAGTTTCATCCTGAACCGAAACAAAAATGACCCTGAAAATTTTCGTGGGAAGGGATTTCAAGAAAAATTCTACTTCAAGAGACCCCCAAATGGAATTTTTTTGGCTTCCTGGCTGATCACACCAGCCAGCAGGCAGAGACCCTGGCCACACAGACCCCATCCAAGCTCCAGCAGCTAGAGAGCCTGGCCACTCAGACTCCTCCTGACTCCAAGGGCCGGGGCAACAGAGCAACTGGGCTCTCTGCCTCTCTGGCCCTGGAGATAGCAGGCGTGGGTGGCAATGGTTGAGAGCACCGGGCCTTTTAAAGCACCGCTGGAGCCCGGCTCCCAGAGCCAGGCTCAGGTGGGGATTTAAAGGGCCCTGGGCTCCAGCTGCTGCGGGGAGCCGCGGACCCTTTAAAGTGCCACCAGAGCTCTGGCAGCAGGGCTCGGGCGGCGCTTTAAAGGACCCAGGGCTCCCCGCAGTGGCAGGAGCACAGGGTCTTTTAAAGCACCACCAGAGCGCGGCTGCCAGAGTCCCGGGGCTCTGGCAGCCGTGCTTCAGCAGGGATTTAAAATGCTCGGAGCTCTGCGGCAGCTGGAGCCCTGGGCCCTTTAATTTGCCCCTGAGCCCCGGGGCTCCCAGCCGCCTCTGCAGCTGGTAGCTCCGGGTTGATTTAAAGGCCCCAGGGTTCCCAGCCAGAGCCGCGGGGCCTTTAAATTGCCTCTTCTGGTTGAGGCCACGCCCCCACCCAGGACTCCAGCATACCGGTAAGTCCTGTAAGTTACTTTCACCCCTGGCCCCAGACCAACAGAAGATACATAACGTATCACACCACTGACTGCTTTGAAAACCTCTCTCTCTCTCTCTCCCTCCCTCTCTCTCCCCCCCCTCTCTCTATATTTCATAATAGGGCATAACATTTTCTTCCTCTTGTGATTTTTAACCACCAGATTTTACCTATTTTATATTAGTTTGGACATGGAGAAGCCACTGCAAAGGAAGAAAACCTCCTCTCTTAAAATACAAGAAAGGGATTGGGGGTCGGGGAGTGATGGGATTTTTTGCTTTCAAGTCAACTTCTTTTTTCCACTTAAGTTGTATCAATGGCAGATCTGTCTCCCTCACCACACAGGCCTCATTATTTTAAAGAAGTAAAGACACATTCAGTGTTATGTTTAACACTAGAAATTGAACAGGGTGCATCAAGAAACCCAAATGGACTGTGATGCTTACACACTTGGGTAACACCGTCCAGGTGCCATTAGCTGAACATGTAATATTCAAGCTGTCTGTTGTAGACAGATACCAATAATCTGAAAATTGGTACCCAGGAGAGCATTTGAAAGTAATGCTTTCATTCGTGTTGTACCACGTTTTTTCATCTAACGCAATGACCATTCCTTCATTTTGCACATCTGGCTTTGGACACCCAACTGAAAGGAAAAGGTAGAAGAGAAGACAGTTCAGTGCGAAGGGGAGATGCACGGTGAATGGTGCTTATTGCTTGTAAATCATGCACTTAGTTCACTTCATTGCAGCTGTTTTGGTTTTGCAGAGATATAAACTGCTTGTAACACCAAACCCACAGTGCATCTCTCTCTCCAGAGAAACAAACATCATGACTTCAACAAGAAAAGGGTGCGAGTGAAATCCCATCCAGTACTGTGTATCATGGGCATTTCCTGGAGAAAATGGCAGCTGAAAGTCCACACGTGAAGCAGCAGAGCACAGGTGCTTTGTTGGTTCATTTAAGGAAGTCTTATTGGCAGTCTTGGGACAACTGTGAACGTGCAGTTCACTCCCAGGCACACTTGTGGCCTTTTAAAAAATATTCTCTTTGGTCTATTGCAGAATTAGCCTCCTCTGCAGTGAGGGAGAAGTACATGGAAGTCGGTGGAGTTACCTTGGATTTATACTAGTGGAACCAAGAGCAGAACTTGGTCCTCAACAGCGTCTTATGCTTCTATAGTGACTTTCATCCTGCAGGATGCCAAAGATACCACAGTGACTGGCACATTACGAACACCTTAGATAGACAAATGTAAAGCCTGATTGCCCTCTCTCTTACTCCACTGAGAACCAGGAGTAGTTTCAGGGAAGCCAGAGAAGTTACAGAAGAATCCAGCACTTGCTGTTTAAAGTGTACATAAATTCTCTTTAAGGGGAGATGCTCATGGATCAAGTCCCACGTCAGTAAATTAGCCATACCACCCTCCTACAGTGCTTAGTCCTTCCAGAATCACCGAGGCAAACACCTACTGCCTCTGCTGAAGCATCCCACCATGTCTCCCTCGCAGTGTAATCGCTATCCCACCGCCACTGCCCATCCATACCTGTAAAGATGGGGGAGAATTGTTGAGGATCATAGAATCATAGAATATCAGGATTGGAAGGGACCTTCGTAGGTCATCTAGTCCAACCCCCTGCTCAAAGCAGGACCAATCCCCAATTTTTGCCCCAGATCCCCAAATGGCCCCCTCAAGGATTGAACTCACAACCCTGGGTTTAGCAGGCCAATGCTCAAACCACCAGGACAATCATACCGACACCACACAGAGAAGGGATTCTACATTAAAAGTGCCACCATCAGGACACCTGAATTGAGAACCACAAACCAAGAGATAGGTCAAGTGAAGGGTGTGTCTGAGGGAGGAATGCAGCAAGGTGGAAATGGAATGATCAAGCATAAATTAGGGCATAGCTCAGGGCAGATCACGTGTATGAGTGCCAGGGCAGAGAGGACACCGGCAGTGGGCATCCCAGCTGGGAGTGTTTGCTCTGCTGAAAAGAAGGAATCTGTAGTGAGTTGGCCCATGGCTCTACATATTTTCAGTATTTAAGGGGTAAGAAGTTAAATAGCCCCCAGGTCATGGCAATGTGCCCTCCACCCTTTTCTAATATCAGTCATTCTAGTGTGATGAAGAAATGAATCACCTTTGCATTCAGGGACAGGTGCATGCCACTGCGGAGTTCCCCCATCACCAGTTATACACTGAATGGAGGATACTCCAACAAGTGACCAATCGCGGTAACATGAGTAGGTCACACTTGAGCCAACAGGGAAAACTGTTTTCCGGCCGCGGTCGTCCCATCCATTAGAGATGCGTGCAGGTGGCTCACAAGCTATAATAAAAGGAAAAATACAGCATTTATACAGAACGGGAAATCTCCTAAAAGAAGGGAGGCAGCATAAATACTGTGGGGTTTCTTGACACTACATTTCCAAAAAGAGGTGCTTGGAGAGGCACCAGTCTCTAAAACCTCTGACAATCTGCCAGCACTTTCTGTTAGATTCTGGCTGTGAGTTAGCATCATACCCATGGTATTGGGAGAGCAAAGATAAAAAGAGCAACATGCAGAACACTCTTCAAATGGCTCTTTGACCTGTAGGGGCCCCCAGGGATCATTGTTCACATGCTCACGACACTGAATAATTGCACTGAGTCTACATCAAACCCACAGTGCATCTCTCTCTCTCTCTCCGGAGAAACAAACATCCTAAGTTCAACATGAAAAGGGTGGAAGTGAAATCCCATGCAGTACTGTGTATCATGGGCATTTCATAGAGGCATCAGCAGCTGAAAGTCCACACATGGAGCAGCAAACCACAGGGGCTCTGTTGGTTCATTTAAGGAAGTTTTATTCGCTGTCTTGGGACAACTGTGAACGTGCAGTTCACTCCCATGCATACCTGTGGCCTTTTTTAAAATAGCCTCTTTGGTCTGTTGCAGAATTAGCCTCCTCTGCAGTGAGGGAGAAGTACATGGAAGTCAGTGGAGTTACCTTGGATTTATACTAGTGGAACTAAGAGCAGAACTTGGTCCTTAACAGTGTCTTACGCTTCTACAGTGACTTTCATCCTGCAGGATGCCAAAGGCTTTGATTAGTTATCTCAGTGACTGGCAAAGTGCGAACACCTAAGACAGACAAATGTAAGGCCTGATTGCCCTCTCACTTACTCCACTGAGAAGCAGGAGTGGCTTCAGAGAAGCCAGAGAAGTTACAGAAGAATCCAACACTTGCTGTTCGAAGTGTAGGTAAATTCTCTTTAAGGGGAGCTGCTGATGGATCAAGCCCCACGTCAGTAAATTAGCCATACCACCCTCCTACAGTGCTTAGTCCTGCTAGAATCACCGAGGCAAATACCTAACCTTCCTGAAACCTACCGACCCTCCCCGAGTCCCCCAACAAGTGCCTCAGTCCCACTGCTGAACCTTCCCACAACATCTCCCTCGCAGTGTAATCGCTATCCCACTGCCCATCCATACCTGTGAAGAAGGAGGAGAATCGTTGAGGATGTTACAAGGGGCTGAGCTGGGACTAATAGGAGGAAATTAAGAAAAGGAAATTTTAGGCTGAACGCTATTAAGAAGCCTCTTGAGAGTGAGATCTAAGAGTCTCTTGAATAGTCTCCTAAGAAAAGGGATGTGAAGCCTTGATTAGAAAAAGCCCTGGAGATTAATCCCTAGGGAACAGATCCATCTCTCCCCAAGACGGACGAGGTCGTTTGGCAGAAGACAAGCAGGTAAAAGGTCTTTATGAATCAATGCCCCGTGGGGATCCTTCTAATAGACCCCACCTAGAAACAGATCTGATGGGTTTGCATCTTCTCTGATGAGGTTTCTAGGTTTTAAAGGAGTCTATTTTTTCCTCAGCAGGATGCTTTAGTTGTGTTCATATTTACCCTTAATACAAGATGGCACTGGAGGATTCCATGTCCCATTTGCCTGGCATTCAATCGACTTGCTGCCTTCGAGGATGTAGCCAGATTCACATTGAAACGCAACACGGTTTCCATATATATATTTAGTTTCACTTGCAGAGATCTGTTCTCCATTTTCAATCACTGGGTTTGGACAAGGAGGAGTCTCTGAGAAACACCAATAAACAAAGGATTTAAAATGTTTTTGTTCGGACAAAGGGTTTGTCTGCATGGGAAATTCATGGGAAAATTAGGATGAAATAGCACGGCTGTGAATTAAAAGGGCAATAGCTAATTCGACACTAACTCATCCCATGGACACTCTTATTCCACACTCAGAGTGCTTCTTTGTGGGTTAGGTAAATTTTCTTCCCAAGTCACAGTAGAGACACTTTCCGTGGGGGAGACTTGTTCAGTGGGAGGGTCATTATTCCATTTCAAACCATAGGCCTGTGACAGCAAACTCATGAGGAGAAATGACAAATATCCAAAATTTTAGCATTAAGTCTAAGATGTTCAAAGCCACAACATTTATACGGCTGTTGATCCATTTTCTAGGCAATCCCAACACTTTGAGAACACATGGCCATGGCTATAGAACAGCTGCAGATTCTCTCAACCATGCATTCCAAGTCAGTTTGAGGTGGCAAATAATTTCTCCCTGCACTGGAGTCACGGTGACATTGGGACTGCTGGCAGGTTTCCCCAGGGATTATGGGAATACTGCAGATGGGGCAATGGAGTGGCCAGTGCATTAAAATGCTGCTAACTGCATCCACCCCAGCTTCCTGCTGCTAAATCAAGCCACTGGGGTCTTTCCAACTTGGACTCAGAGTGTCCCCACAGACATACTGACACCACACACAGAGAAGGGATTCTACATTAAAAGTGCCACCATCAGGACAGCTGGATTGGGAACCACAAACCAAGAGAGGGGTCAGTTGTAGGGTGTGTCTGAGGGAGGAATTCAGTAAGCTTGGAATTGGAGGATCAAGCATAAATTAGGGCACAGGTCAGGGCAGATCATGTGTACGAGTGTCAGGGCAGAGAGGACACTGGCAATGGGCATCTCAGCTGGGAGTGTTTGGTCTGCTGCAAAGGAGGAATCTGCATTGAGTTGGCCATGGCTCTACATATTTTTAGTATTTAAGGGCTAAGTTATGAAATAGCCCCCAGGTCATTGCAATGTGCCCTCCACCCTTTCCTAATCTCAGTCATTCTAGCATGATGGAGAAATGAATCACCTTTGCACTCAGGGACAGGTGCATCCCAGCGTGGAGCTCTCCCATCACCAGCTATACATCGAATGGAAGATACTCCAACAAGTGACCAATCGCGGTAACATGAGTAGGTCACACTTGAGCCAACAGGGAAAACTGTTTTCCGGCCGCGGTCGTCCCGTCCATTAGAGATGCGTGCAGGTGGCTCACAAGCTATAATAAAAGGGGAAAATGCTGTATTTATACAGAAGGGGAAATCTCCTAAAAGAAGAGAGGCAGCATAAATACCGTGGGGTTTCCTGACACTACATTTCCCCCCCAAAAAAGTGCTTGGAAAGGCACCAGTCTCTAATACTTCTGACAATTTGCCAGCACTTTCTGTTAGTTTTTGGCTGTGAGAGTTAGCATCATACGCATGGCATTGGGAGAGCAAAGATAAAAACAGCAACATGCAAAACACTCTTAAAATGTCTCTCTGACCTGTAAGGGCCCCAGAGATTGTTGTTCACCTGCTCACAACACTGAATAACTGCACTGAATTACTGAGAATTACAGCCAGACCCTGAGAAGTACTGAAGGCCTGCAGCTCCCATCAACTTCAACAGTAGGCTTCTCCTGCATGGCTCCCTGAGTCATTAAACTGGCCCTGCTACATGTGTGTCATCAAATTCCAGATCTGGACCCCCCTTGTAGTCACTGAGTCTGCAGTGAGTTGGCCCATGGCTCTACATATTTTCAGTATTAAAGGGCTAAGATGTTAAATAGCCCCCAGACAATTGCAATGTGCCCTTCACCCTTTCCTAATCTCAGTCATTCTAGTGTGATGAAGAAATGAATCACCTTTGCACTCAGGGACAGGTGCATCCCAGCGTGGAGCTCTCCCATCACCAGCTATACATCGAATGGAAGATACTCCAACAAGTGACCAATTGCGGTAACATGAGTAGGTCACACTTGAGCCAACAGGGAAAACTGTTTTCCGGCCGCGGTCGTCCCATCCATTAGAGATGTGTGCAGGTGGCTCACAAGCTATAATAAAAGGGGAAAATGCTGTATTTATACAGAAGGGGAAATCTCCTAAAAGAAGAGAGGCAGCATAAATACCGTGGGGTTTCCTGACACTACATTTCCCCCCAAAAAAAGTGCTTGGAAAGGCACCAGTCTCTAATACTTCTGACAATTTGCCAGCACTTTCTGTTAGTTTTTGGCTGTGAGAGTTAGCATCATACGCATGGCATTGGGAGAGCAAAGATAAAAACAGCAACATGCAAAACACTCTTAAAATGTCTCTCTGACCTGTAAGGGCCCCAGAGATTGTTGTTCACCTGCTCACAACACTGAATAACTGCACTGAATTACTGAGAATTACAGCCAGACCCTGAGAAGTACTGAAGGCCTGCAGCTCCCATCAGCTTCAACAGTAGGCTTCTCCTGCATGGCTCCCTGAGTCATTAAACTGGCCCTGCTACATGTGCGTCATCAAATTCCAGATCTGGACCCCCCCTTGTAGCCACTGAGTCTGCAGTGAGTTGGCCCATGGCTCTACATATTTTCAGTATTAAAGGGCTAAGATGTTAAATAGCCCCCAGACAATTGCAATGTGCCCTCCACCCTTTCCTAATCTCAGTCATTCTAGTGTGATGAAGAAATGAATCACCTTTGCACTCAGGGACAGGTGCATCCCAGCGTGGAGCTCTCCCATCACCAGCTATACATCGAATGGAGGATACTCCAACAAGTGACCAATCGCGGTAACATGAGTAGGTCACACTTGAGCCAACAGGGAAAACTGTTTTCCGGCCGCGGTCGTCCCATCCATTAGAGATGCGTGCAGGTGGCTCACAAGCTATAATAAAAGGGGAAAATGCTGTATTTATACAGACCGGGAAATCTCCTAAAAGAAGAGAGGCAGCATAAATACTGTGGGGTTTCCTGACACTATATTTCCCCCCCAAAAAAGTGCTTGGAAAGGCACCAGTCTCTAATACCTCTGACAATTTGCCAGCACTTTCTGTTAGTTTTTGGCTGTGAGTTAGCATCATACGCATGGCATTGGGAGAGCAAAGATAAAAACAGCAACATGCAAAACACTCTTAAAATGTCTCTCTGACCTGTAAGGGCCCCAGGGATTGTTGTTCACATGCTCACAACACTGAATAATTGCACTGAATTACTGAGAATTACAGCCAGACCCTGAGAAGTACTGAAGGCCTGCAGCTCCCATCAACTTCAAAAGTAGGCTCCCTCTGCATGGCTCCCTGAGTCATTAAACTGGCCCTGCTACATATGCACCACCAAATTCCAGATCTGAACTCCTTCTATAGCCACTGAGTTCTCCCAGAAGCCCCTGAACGAGCATGCCAAGCCTCCTCCAAGTTATGAAACTCTTCTGGAGTCCCCCAAGTTCCTCACTCATCCCCACTAGCTACTGAACTTTCCCACCACACCACACTCCCAGTATAATGAGCCATCCTTTCCCCATACGTCCATCCCTCTCGAACTAGTGAGGAGAAGGACTGTTTAGGGTGAAAGAAGGGGATAGAGCCGGTTCTAGCGGGCTACATAATTTTTCATAGTGGTTAGTTTTAGTCTTTTGACACTGTTCTGGGATCGTCACACATTTCCGATGGTAGCCAGAGTGACGTGTAAAGCAATCCCAGTGCTGCCCGTTGAAATAGGCCTACAGCTCTGAAAATGCTCGAGAAACTAACAACTCTAACAACAGATATTACCTCACCCCCGGGTCTCTCTAATCCCTCATCTGGCTTTTTGAAAATTCATGGGTGCTTAAAATTCTCTTTTTATGTGCTCAGTATTTTGAGAACTGACCCAACACTAACGCGGGTGCCAGAAGCATTTGTACCACTGCTCCCACTCAATGGTTGCGTTGGGGGATGGCAACTTTAATCTGTGATGGGATCTTTATAATGGTCACAGTGAAGCTGGCTGCTAAGGGAGGCACAGAATCATTGTATCCTCTGAGCATCCCAGCCACCCTCTGCCTCACCCCGCATCATCTACACTTGGGGCAATGTTGTCTGGTCTCTGGACCACTGGGGAACAGGGCACTGTGGAAGCCTTCTTCCATCATTGCTCCCTTAATCCAGGGCAATCTTTCTGCAGAAGCCTTTTTAACTCAGGGCTAGTCCTTAAAGGTACAGAGCATATTTATCTTCAAGAAATCTGAACCGCAAAAGGCATTTATTTGTACGGACATATAGGCCAGGCACTAACTGTCTCCAATAAACAGCATTCTTTAAATCCTGGCTAATGAAGAATAGATATAAAGTACTGGGAGTCTTTATGGGAGACTGTGAAAATTCTCCCAATATAATTTAATAAATCAGTTGCTGATAAGCAGATACTTTAGATGGAGTAAACAGTAACCTGCAGGAAAGGACAAAAGGATCTTCCTCAGGGATAGTTGCTAGTTAAAGGATTGGTATGTAATTGTGCTAAGAATGATGCAATGGGAGAGACCCCATACTTTCTATGTTTGGCAGGCATCCTTTGCTATCGACTGATTTGTACTTTGAAATTCAACAGCAAAGGCAAGCTGCGGTAACCTATCAGCAGCATGTAAAGGACCCGAGATGCAGACTTTGGTATGCATATAATTTAGCTACTAAGAAAACAGAGAAAAATCAGTTGGCAAACAAGTGGCAATGGTATGCCAAAGTAATCATGTCTACTGTAGAACTGGGAGATAGAGACATATTACACAATCTTAGTCCCACAGTAAATGAGAAAATTGCAGATAGGTGGGAGTCATTAGTCTATATGGTACTACAGCAATTGGAAAGTGAATTACATATCTACAAGGTACAGGCAGAGTTGGGAGAAAGTTCCATCCAACCCTGCACTGAGACATGCTTTGTCTTTGTGGATTCATTTGTGCTTCCAAAGCTATGGAGGTAGAATTGTGGAAGACACTCCAGTAATCTGGAAAATTTGATTAAAAAGTAGCTAATGCAAGCGTACAAATCGAAGAAGGAGGCAAATCTTCATGATTCCATTCTACAATGAAACTAAATCCTGTAGTGGGGCAATACTTCGTTTCATGAAGATCAAAGTGAAGAAGCACAAACACCAGGAAATTCACCAGATGAGCTCTCCACTGGAGCTGGGGTGAATTTGCCTAATTCTATCAACAACATCTGTGAGAAGTTTTATAGAGGTGCCTAGCAGAACAAGTAAAACTAGAAGCCAATCTGCGGCCCATGTTCTTAATTTTGCTCCTGTCATTATGGACTAAAGGTCCACAGGCAATACTTGCTTATTATGTGCACCTTTTGATACTACTTGAGCATGCTGATAGACACAGAGAAGATAAAACTGCCTGTCATAGTTATCACACTGCCAGGACATCAGTCATTTAGGTAGGGGAGAATGTACCCTGCATAGAATCATAGAATTGTAGGACTGGAAGCATAGGTGCCGACTTTCGTCGGTACTGGTGGGGGTTCGCGCCCTGGCCCCGCCCTGGCCCCACCCCAACTCCACCCCGGCCCCGCCCCCTCCCCAAATCCTCGCCCCCTCCCCTGGGTGCGCTGCATCCCCCCCCCCCCCCTCGGCTTGCAAGCGGGGAGGGAATGCAGCGGGGCCGGGGGAGTAGGCGGGGGCGGGGGAGTGGGCGGGGGCGAGAGCACCCCCCAGCAGCTCCCCGCCAGCCCTAGCTCATCTCAGACTCTGCCTCTCAGAGGCTCAGCCTGAGCCAGAATCAAAGTGGCAGCCTGCTGCTTTTCATGGCTCCCTCTCTAGCTGGTCGGGTGGGGGAGGGAGGGGTATGGAGAAGAGGCGGAGGGTCTGGCTCCGCCTCTTCTCCATACCCCTCCCTTCCCCCCCCCCACCCAACCAGCTAGAGGGGGAGCCATGAAAAGCGGCGGGCTGCCACTTTGCTTCTGGCTCAGGCTGAGCCTCCGAGAGGCAGAGAGGTGAGCTGGGGGGGGCTGGCGGGGAGCTGCCGGGGGGTGCTCGTGCCCCCGCCTCCTGCCCCAGCCCTGGACGCGCTGTATTCTCCCCCCCCCCAGCTTGCAAACCAGGGGGGGGAAGCAGCAGAGCACCCACGGGGCCCAGCAGCTCCCTGCCAGCCCCGCCCCCGCGCCCAGCTCACCTCGCCTTCTCCAGGTGCTGCGGCAGCCAGAGCGGCTTTTTCTCTGCTAATGCAGCCGCAGGCTCCTCTGGCTCCAGCAGCTGATTGGCGGCGGCGGCACGCTCCCCCCCGAGGCACCGACCCTGCGCTTTCCCCCGCCCCCCCAGCATGCCGCCGCCAATCAGCTGCTGGAGCCTGCGGCTGCGTGAGCGGAGAAAAAGCCGCTCTGGCTGCCGTGGCACCTGGGGAAGGCGAGGTGAGTTGGGCGCGGGGCTGGCAGGGAGCTGCCAATGGGTGCTCAGCACCCACCAATTTTTCCCCATTGGTGCTCCGGCCCTGGAGCACCCACGGAGTCAGCGCGTATGACTGGAAGGGACCTCAAGAGGTCATCCATTCCAGTCCCCTGCACACATGGCAGGACAAAGTATTATCTAGACAATCCCTGGCAGATGTTTGTCTAAACTGCTCTTAAATATCTCCACTAGAGATTTCACAACCTCTCTAGGCAATTTATTCCAGTGCTTAACCACCCTGACAGTTAGGAAGTTTTTCCTAATGTCATGTCCAACCTAAACCGCCCTTGCTGCAATTTAAGCCCATTGCTTCTTGTCCTATCCTCAGAGGTTAACGAGAACATTTTTTTCTCCCTCCTCCTTGTAACAATCTTTTATATACTTGAAAACTTTTATGTCTCCTCTGAGTCTTCTCTTCTCCAGACTAAACAAACCAAATTATTTTCATCTTCCCTCATAAGTCATGTTTTCTAGTCCATTAATCTTTTTTTGTTGCTCTTCTCTGGACTTTCTCCAATTAGTCTTTCCTGAAATGTGGCACCCAGAACTGGACACAATATTCCAGTTTAGACCTCATCAGCATGGAGTAGAGCAGAAGAAATACTTCCCCCAAGGTTTCACACCCAGCACAATGGGACCTTGGATCCTGACTGAGTCCTCTGTGTGTTACCATAATAAACAAGTATGCAGCAATTCACTTTGTGAGTGTTAGATGTTCCTTTCAAAATCAGGGATGGGAGGTCACTGTATCAGAGTTCTTCACCACTTATACAAACTGGTTTGCAAACTGTAACAACAGCCCCTTAAAATAGAGATGAACCTATAATGTGAGATTCCGTCAATTAGATTCATTTAAAGAACTAAATACCATTCAAAGAAGAGTAATGGATGGACACCAAGAAAAAGTGTGTGTGTGAAATTGGAGCTGGCTAATAGCAGTATGGGGTGATGCCTTCCGTGGGTGGAAGGAAAATAGTGGTACTCTTCAACCACTTTTTGATATGGGATGGAGTCAGGGGGTCACAAAGCCAGTCCAGCTACAAGCACAGGGATCTTGTTTTCTGTGTGTACTTAACATGACTCAAACAATGGGGTCTGTTATGGTCACTCATATATCTACTCTCCCTGTAGATTTCTTCAGAGGAAACTCAGCCTGCCTACTACAAACTTCAACCTTCACCAGTTCCTTTTCTCCTCTTTTACCAGAGATCTGCTGACACCCCGCTGGGCAAGTACCCTGGAATGAACTGGGGGGGAAGCTGGAACGAACCAAAGTCTTACAACAACACCACCCCACTAGTAAGCTCATGCAGTGCCATTCGCCAACTTTGTTCCTTCTGTGCCTCTAACAACATACATTGACTCCCTTTGTGTGTCCCTGCCTCATGATGGAAGAACGGTAGAGAAAAGGAGCAGAAAGAATGTTTGTGAAATGCCTCTATGCCAGTAGCATTTGGCCTGTCAGTCGTTGTAATGATCCTGCATTTCTATCATTTCAACCTGTTACGCCCAGAGCTACTTCATCCACCAGAGAAATGCACCTACTTCTCCAAGGTCCCAATTCAGCAAAAGCACTTAAACACGTGCTTAATATTAAGCATGAAAGTGGCTCCACTGAAAGCAGCACTACACCTGTGCTTAGAGTTAATCACATGCTCAAGGACTTTGTGGAATGAGGGCCGAAGTGAAGAAAAACACCACATCCTTTCGAAACTGCAGGAGAAACAGAGGGAGGCAGAGTGCAATGGCAGAGCTGGAATTTGGCCAGGAAACCAGGATCAGTGTTCTAAGAAGGACGTGGGATCCTCAGGACCTTTCAGGAGAGGACTGAAGAGGGAGACAGAGGTTCAGGGTGATAGAGACAGAAGAGGGGAAGTGAGGGGGTGGGGATGGGAATGAAGGGAGAGGCCCCCTTTCCCGACTGGGGCCTCCGGGTGCTACCATAATATAAATATATAATTATGCAGCAATTACATTGTTTGGGAGCAGGTCAGAGATAGCAGGTCACCATGTCAGAGTTCTTTAGCATTTATACATACCTGGTTCGCAAACTGGTAATGCAGGGTGCCATGCACCATTATATTCGCACTTACTCCATCCATAATTGCCTTTGAGGGCGTAACCGGAATCACATTGAATTCTAATCTCCTCTTCATACACATAGATATCTTTTCCAGCACTTGCTCTTCCATTGGTAATGGTTGGATATGGACAGCTAATTCCTGTGAAACACCACCAGTGTTAAATCAGAGCAAAAACAATTCTGCAGATTCAGTTACAAAGAGCAGCTGAACATCTTGCTAGCCACAGAAAGTCAGCATTTCCTTCACATTTTTGAAGGGGCTGGTTTTCAGTGGAAGTTTTATATGATCGACAGACAGATAGTGCAAATCATTTCTTCCTGCCATGAGTGTTAGTGGGCGTGCATCGTGGATTGAGGAGTACCCTTTCCAGTTTTCTTCTGGGTAACTATTTGAATTGAAGCTGGCAGGATATTTTGGTTTTCTGCAGGATTCTAAACAACACCATTGCCGATTGCTGTGTTACAATACATTTTGTGTAGAATCCACCTTGATTATAATCTGCCTTAGGTAACATGGAGATCATGGGTGAGAGCAACAGATCTGTTCATGAATGTGTAAACTAAACTATTAACTATGGCCCTGCTTCCTACTGTTAACGTAAGAATTCCTAGAAGACACACTCTCTCTCTCTCTCTCTCTCTCACACACTCTCTCTCTCTCTCACATACACACTTTGAACCAGATATCGACTATAGAGTACAGCTTCGTAAATTTGTGTTAGTTTTGTAGGTCAATTAAAACAAAGAAAGCTAAACCAAAGATTAATATGCTTACTCTGACAAAATTCTTGATGCTCAGACCATGTAAAATCTTTTTGACAGGTAACACTCGCAGAGGATAGTCCAGGGATTAACTCATAACCTCTCTCACAGCCATATTTCACTACAGTCCCAGCCGGAAACAAGTTACTTTTCAAGGTCATTCTAACAGCATTATGAATATAAGGTGGGTCATCACAGCTACCTAAGAGGAAAAATAAAAGTTTAAGGACATACATAACCAGGAAATGTTATTGAGAAATAATTGTTCTCTACAAGAATGTGACACGAAAGACATGTACATTAAAAAAAACAAAACCACAAAAACCTAAAACCCTATCACAAAACAAGAAACTCCACTGCACATGCTTCTCTCCTGAGGAGAGGAGAGGAAAAAAACAAAACAAAAAACACATGCCAGGGGCATAGTTACATTATTTATGCAATACTGGAATGCACTCAGATATTATGGTGATGAGTGCAGTATAAGAACTTATACAATACATAAACAAACAGCAACAGCACATAGCTCTTCTTCAGTAGATCTCAAAGCACTTTACAAAGAATGTCAGTATCCTTATTCCCATTTTACAGGGGAAGCTCGGCCACAGAGCGAGGAAGTGACTTGCCCAAGGTCATTCAGCAGGGATAGAACCCAGGTCTCCTGAGTCCCACTTCAGTGCTCTGTTCATTCGGCAATACTGCCTGCAATAGAATAAAACTGGAATCCCTGTTTTCAACATACAAATCATTTAACCGAAGTATAATGGAGCTGTGTCAGCACAGTGGCATACAGGCTTACACAGCAGTCACTATTTCCTCTCTTAAAACAAAGGGGACATCAAACTGGCTGTCCCCGAATCTTGGGTGAACAAGGGTTGCAGGGCCAGTTTGAAGGAGGTGGTAGTCACCATACGACACTTACTTCGCTCACAAACTGGTAACTGAGGGTCCCATCTACTATTTTCATTGCATTGAAGTATGTTGTTGCCTTTGAGGGTGTAGCGGTGTTCACACTCAAACAGAACAGAGGCTCTGTAAGTGTATACAGGACTATATCCAGTCATCTGTTTTCCATGGTCAACTTTTGGCTGTTCGCAGTGAATAACTGTGTAAGAAAAACAGTGTCAGCTTGGGAGGTTTACTGTTAAATCAAAAATTGGGAAACAAAATGAAGATACTTCTACGGAATCAGATCTATTTACCAGGAGGATATGAACAGATTTGAAAACACATACACATGGCCCTGCAGAGATATCATGACATGTCTGAACACTTCTGCCCCTGTCCCCCACAAATCCATCCCAGAAACCACCTATTTATTTATTTGAAACATCGTGTTAAGGAAAAGCAGAAAAGTATCAGTGGGTCTGATGCCATGTTCTTAAATTCCTTGGGGCATTGGTTTTGATAGAAAGGCAAGTTTTAGTCTTGCTAGTAGGCAAGTTTTAGTCTTCATCTAGGCTAGATGATCTAGCCTTTTCTTAACTCAAGTGAAGTATCAAACTACACCTGCTGAATTAGTGACCACCTGCAAAGGCAGTTCTGTCACAGGCAATTGTGGGGATATGGGGTTGGGGGGTGGGAAAGAGAGCGAACATGCACACACACAATTACAGTCTTTGTCAAGAGAGGTCTCATTGGGCAGCAGAAACTGTTGGAACTGCCCTGTCTTGTTGCTTATCATTAGTGGACATTATAAAATCATTTCTCCAGAGTTCCAGCTGTGCTTATAGCTGACAGACACTCAGATCTGGTCTCCTGTGAAGAAGATAGGCAGATATGCTCCTGGTTTACCTGCAGAAACCTCAACAGGAATAATTTCTAGAGTGAGCAAAATATTAGATGCGTTTCTCATATACGTCTTATCAAAAATATGATCAATTTTTTAAAAAACATCCATAAAATGGGGTTTTCAGTAAGTTCCATGGCCATTTCAATAACATTTTATGTGAGTTTTGGGGTGAAAAAACATTAAAAACAATGACATGAAAAATAAAGTTTTCATGTAAACATTTCAGTAAAGTTGACAGTTTTTCACAAAACAATTTACTTTTTTTTTTCTTCCAAAAAAGGACTTTTTTCACATAAAAACTTTGTTGAAAAAATTTCGATCAGCTCCAGTATTCTTCTTCTGAGGACTTTAAGTGAGGACAGAAGCTGAATAAACTCCACTCCTCTATCCTTCTTTGTCTCCTCTCCTTCCCCACCCAACTGCAAGCCCTGCTCCATCCTCTGTCTTGGCACAGCTTCTCCCTTTGAGAAGCAGAAGATCTTGTCTGCCTCTCTCCTCCATGTGAGTCTCATGTCCTCAACCTGTCTCCCCACATGGAGCTTTTCCAGGATTCCATGTCATTTCCTCCTCCCATACTGACACCAACTGCCTCTTTGAGCTTCCTGGCTCCTTGCCTGAGGGAGGAGTTGGAACACAGAGCGTGGGCAGACCAAGGAAGCAGGCAGTAGTTCTTGGCAGGGTGAGTGGGAACTGGGGCCAATCTGGACACAATAAGTGCGATTCCTTGCAAATCTCAAACTAGGCTCTATTCTCCAATGGGTGTTACTAAGAACACGTGCTGAGGGGTGGGAATAAGATTAGGAGTCCTGGGGACAATCTGTTAAGCAGTGGCACTGCTACCACTTACGTTGCTAATGTGTACGTGCACATTGCCACCTTGTTTTACAGTAATTAGATTCCGTCACCTTTGCATTTCGGGGCAGGCCCACTCCAGTCTCCATTTACATTATCCTTGGATGTACAGTGAATGGAGGGCTCTCCAATAAGTGAGAAAGGAACCTGTCCCCTCTCTACAGTGTTACACTGGTAAGTGACAGATGTTCCATAGTTGAATTCCTCCATGGTCGTCCCAGTATGTGTCCCATGCTCTATTTCTGGAGGAGGCCGGCAAGGTATCACTGAAGAGGGAAAAAAGGAAAGAAGGGGAGCAAGAGAGAATTTAATTTATATCATATCCAAAGTTTTATAAGAGAAGAAGGAGCTGAAACGCAATGGACCAAACCTTAGATTGTTTAAAATCAGTATAGCACCATTGACATCAAGGGAGTACCACTGATTCGCCAGCAGAGGACTGAGCCTATTGACTACAATGGAGCTATACCCATTTACACCAGCTGGGGATCTGGCCCTACAGGAGACAAGATTTTTAATACTAGAAAACGTGGCACCTTTCCTAATGTAGTTATGTAGCCAGGGTTTGGTGGAAGTGGATGCACAGACTGAAGAAACATGAAAGCCGAAGGAGGGAAGAGCAATCAAATTGAGGTCTTGCCCATTCAAGCGTATTAAGGATTCTATGGTACTTTCTCCAAAGGGAGGAGTGTTAGCTGTCACTTTCCATCCTAGGGATAGCTGTGTATGAGTGACAGGCAAAGTTATCCCTAAATATAAAAATATCTGTGAAGTGCTTAGAGATTGTGCTATAAGCATGTTAACACTTTATATCTGAAGAGCCAGGGTCTGGTTCAATTTACACCAGCTGGGGATCTGGTCCAAGCTCTGTTAACCAAGAATCTGAGTCTTTTGTGCTTCTACCCCACAAACAAACAGATTCAAAAGCTAACAAGGTTTTCTACAGCATGGTGCAAGAGGAAAACAAAAACTGAAGCGTTCAAGAATTTAGTATGCAGTGAAATGATAAATGAGTTGTATTTCAGAATCCATCCAGCAGGAGAAAGTATCCTTTTCATTGTCTAACCCTGATTACACTTTCCCTATAAAGCTATTAAGAGTCTCTACTCACCTTGACAGTATGGAATCTCTTTGTCCCATGTAACTTGTGATCCTTCAAGCACACATTTTCTTTCTGCATCTCCAATTAGTCTGTACCTGAATAAAACAGAGGGGAAGGGAATTTACATGATACAAACTGAGGCCTGGTCTACACTAGGACTTTATGTCGAATTTAGCAGCGTTAACTCGATTTTACCCTGCACCCGTCCACATTACGAAGCTATTTATTTCGACATAAATGGCTCTTTAATTCGATTTCTGTACTCCTCCCCGATGAGGGGAGTAGCGCTAAATTCGACATGGCCATGTCGAATTCGTGTTACTGTGGACGGAATTCGATGCTAATAGCTCCGGGAGCTATCCCACAGTGCACCACTCAGTGGACGTTCTGGACAGTAATCTGAGCTCGGATGCTCTGACCTGCCACTCAGGAAAAGCCCCGGGAAAATTTGAATTCCTTTTCCTGTCTGGCCAGTTTGAATCTCATTTCCTGTTTGGGCATCGTGGCGAGCTCAGCAGCACTGGCAACGATGCAGAGCTCTGCAGCCGTGGTGACCATGCCATTGCAGAATAGGAAGAGAGCACCAGCTTGGACTGATCGGGAAGTCTTGGACCTGATCGCTGTGTGGGGCGATGAGTCCGTGCTTTCGGAGCTGCGATCCAAAAGACGGAATGCGAAAATTTATGAGAAAATATCCAAGGCAATGTCGGAGAGAGGATACATCCGGGATGCAATGCAGTGCCACGTGAAAATCAAGGAGCTGCGACAGGCGTACCAGAAGACCAAAGAGTCCAACGGACGCTCCGGATCACAGCCACACACATGCCATTTTTATGAGGCACTGCATGCTATGCTCGGTGGTGCTGCCCCCACTACACCACCAGTGTCCGTGGACTCCGACGATGGGGTCTTATCTATGGCCACATCGTTTGAAGTTTTTTCAGACGGTGAAGAAGAGGAAGGAGAGGAGGAGGACGAGGCAGTCGACAGCGCTTTCACCGCTGATTTCCCCGACAGCCAGGATCTGTTCATCACCCTCACTGAGATCCCCTACGAACCCTCCCAAGGCAGCATCCCGGACCAGGAACCAGGTGAAGGATCAGCAGGTCAGTGTTTTAAACATTTATTTGGAATAGAATAGGCATGGTGTGTTAGCAATGTGTTTTTATTGCTTAATTTGCCATAGGCGCTTTAGTTTTGAGTTGTTTCCAGTGCAACTACTCGAAAAGTCTGTCAATATGTATGGGGATAGAGGAGAAATCCCCATCGGAGATCTCCGCGAAGCTCTCCTGGAGGTACAGTGAAAGCTTTTGCATCAGGTTCCCAGGGAGAGCGGCCTTATTGTTTCCTCCATGGTAGGATACTTTTCTGCGCCATGCAAGCTTCAGCTACTCTGGTACTTGCATAGCATGGCAGCAGACGGCCCCGGGGTTTGCTGGCATTCACGCAGCATGCGGTCTTTCTCTGTCTCCGCAATCCTCATCAGAGTGATATCAGTCATGGTGCCCTGGTTTGAATGAGTGGTTTTTTTAGTATAGTGACTTCTTGATTTTCCCTTTAAAGAACGACACCCGGCGGTTTCCAGCCACGCGGGGGGGCGGGAGCTGGGAGGCTAACCGTTGAAACTTAGCGGTGCGCAGGCAGGGAGAGTTCCCGGGACTAGCCACGCAGATGGGGGGAAAGGGTAGGTGAGCCGTTGTAGATGAGCGGTTTTGGCAACAGCAGGAATGGCCACCGCTAGGAACTGTGCTTGAAACATGGGAGTAGAGCACTGCTGTGAAGTAAGCTCTCAGCAGTCCAAAGGCAACGGCTTACCATGGTCTCCAGGGAGCCGATTTCCAGTGTCCAGCCCTGCTTGTGTGATCTGTACACCAGGACCCCAGGCACTCAGTATAAAGACATAATATTCGACCTTGTACTGAGTGCACATGTGATAGGTACTGTGCATGGTCTTGTTCCCAGGGAAAGAGTATAGGTATTGTTCGGGAAAATGTATCTTTCTGAGGAATTCACTCCCTTTCTCCCATCCCACAGCTGCGAGTGTCTCCCGCCCTACCCGTGGATCACCCTCCCAGAGGCTTGCGCTGATCAGGCAGCGCAAAAAAAGAACCCGGGATGACATGTTTTCCGAACTGATGGTCTGTTCCCGAAATGAGGTGGCACACCGGAGAGAGGACATCTCAAGGTCCGAGCGAGCAGTCAGCGAACGGGAGCAGAGGGCTGAAGCTCGCGAGGACAGGTGGCAGCAGGAAGACCAGCAGGCGACTCAAACGCTGCTGGGACTAATGAGGGAGCAAACTGACACGCTCCGGCTCCTGGTAGATGTTCTCCAGGACCGGAGACAGGAGGAAAGAGCCCCTCTGTATGTTATTTCCAACCGCCCTCCCCCGCCACAAAGTCCAATCCCCCACTCACCCAAAGTCACCCAAAGTCATTCCACCCCTGCGGACTGCTCCAGTAGCAGAAGGCTCTCATTCCCAAAAATTTAGATGGGTCCTTTCCTTCCCTCCAACCGCACCCCATCCCAATCCCTGTCCAAGTTTCATCTCAAAACTATGCTCCCCTTAATAAAAATTTTTGTTCTTTAAAGTGCTGTTTCCTTGACTTTCTTTCACAGGATGGTTTGATTTGGGGGGAGAGGATAAGGCGGTTTGTAATTTGAGACGACAGGCGCCTGTGCCAGGGTAGAGACAGGCGGAAAGGTTCAACAGAAAGTCACACTCACATTGCATTCACTAGGCACACTTGTCATTCTGGGAGGGGGTTTTCATGTTCTCTATGGGGGGGAGCTCTGTGACTTTCTGGTGAGGGAGGGTGGCTTCAGATCTTTTGTGGCCGGCAATAGCCTGCATGACAGATCCATGCAGCAGGGGATCTGTGGCTGCAATCCATGGCCAAAAAGTCACACAGGCCCCCCCTCACAGAGTTGCGAACAGGAGGGGTTGCAGGCTCCGTTGAAACAAGCAGTCCAACACTGCGGACTGCTCTGGGAACAGGAGCCTGTCATTCCCCAAGTTTGGAAACATCCTTTCCATCACTCCACCCGCTCCCCAACCACAGTTGGCGTCCCAGGTTAAACCCTTAACCGAGAAATCTTTAATAAAGAAGACGGTTTTAATAAACAATGTTTCCTTTATTATACTTTTAAAGCAGTGAATGAAGGGGGGGGGAAGGGGGTTGGTAATTGGAGAGGATAGGCAACAGAAACTGGGTAAAGAAACGGGGGCAGGTTCAGCTTCTGTTTAAACAAGCGTAACAGTCACTGGTTACCCTGGTCAGTCTGGAAGCTAGCTTTCAAAGCTTCCCGGATGCGCAGCACGTCCTGCTGAGATCTTCTAATCGCCCGGGTGTCCGGCTGTGTGTAATCAGCAGCCAGGCGATTTGCCTCAACCTCCCACCCCGCCATAAACGTCTCCCCCTTGCTCTCAGAGAGACCGTGGAGCACACAGCACGCTGCAATCACAACGGGGATATTTGTTTGGCTGAGATCAGAGCGAGTAAGTAAGCTTCTCCATCTCCCTTTGAGACGCCCAAAAGCACATTCCACCACCATTCTTCACTTGCTCAGACGGTAGTTGAAGAGCTCCTTTTCAGTGTCCAGGGCTCCTGTGTATGGCTTCATGAGCCAGGGCAATAGCGGGTAGGCTGGGTCCCCGAGGATCACTGTAGGCATCTCCACATCCCCAACAGTTATTTTGCGGTCCGGGAAGTAAATACCCTCCTGCAGCCATCTAAACAGCCCAGAGTTTTTGAAAACACGAGCGTCATGAACCTTGCCCGGCCATCCGACGTTGATGTTGGTAAAATGTCCTTTATGGTCCACTAGTGCTTGCAGCACCATAGAAAAATAGCCCTTACGGTTAATGTACTGTCTGCCCTGGTGGTCCGGTCCCAGAATAGGGATGTGTGTCCCATCAATAGCCCCGCCGCAGTTTGGGAATCCCATAGCAGAAAAGCCATCTATGATCACCTGCACATCTCCAAGGGTCACTACCTTTGAGAGCAGCAGGTCAACGATTGCATGGGCAATTTGCATCACAGCAACCCCCACGGTAGACTTGCCCACTCCAAATTGATTCGCGACTGACCGGTAGCTGTCAGGCATTGCAAGCTTCCACAGGGCTATGGCCACTCGCTTCTGGATAGTCGGGGCAGCTCTCATTCGGGTGTCCTGGCGCTTCAGGGCAGGGGACAACAACTCACAAAGTTCCAGGAAAGTGCCCTTACGCATCCGAAAGTTTTGCAGCCACTGGGATTCATCCCAGACCTGCAGCACTATGCGGTCCCACCAGTCAGTGCTTGTTTCCCTTGCCCAGAATCGCCGTTCCACAGGATCAACGTGACCCATTGCCACCATGATGTCTAGGGGCCAGGGTCCCATGCTTTGCGAGAGGTCTGTGCCCCTCTCAGAGTTAATGTCCTCAACGCGCTGCCGTAGCCTCCTCGCCCGATTTCTCAGCATCTGCCTCTGGAAAAGGTGGATGATAAGGCGCGAGGTGTTGACAACGGACAGAACAGCAGCAATAATCGCGGAGGGCTCCATGCTCGCTGTCCTGTGGCGTCCGCGCTGTCAATCACCAGAAAAGGGCGCAAATTAATTGCCCGCCGGCGCTTTCATGGAGGGAGGGCGGGAGTGTGGGTCGAATGACGACATTTACCCAAAACCACCCTCGACACATTTTTGGCCCCAGAAGGTACTGGGGACTACACCCAGAATTCCAGTGGGCAGCGGGGACTGCGGGAACTGTGGGATAGCTACCCACAGTGCACCACTTGCAATGTCGACGCTTGCCCCGTTACTGTGGACTCACAAACTCGAATTAATGTCTTTGGTGTGGATTTGCACACTCGACTTTGTAATATCGGTTTCACAAGTTCGGTTTAAGAAAAATCGAACTACTCTCGTAGTGTAGACATACCCTGAGATTGGATGTATTGCCTAGTCCAGCATCAATAAGGCTTTGATTCTCTTACATCAACATTAGTAGGGTTGGTCAAGAAATTTTCATCAAAAACTATTTTTCAACAGTAAATTGGATTTTCAATAAAGTGTTGATTTTTAAAAAAATTATCTGCTTTCTGCAGAAATTTTCCATGTTTCATGGAAAAATAGAATGCCCTCAAACTGAAATATTTTAATCCCAAAATGCTGCCACGGTGCCACAGTGGAGCTGTAGCTTGGATGCCCCATTCTCCTATATAGGCTGGTCTCCCAGGTGAGGCTACATCTCCCATGATTCATCATGGCCTTCACAAGAGGCCACCTTGTGCCACCCCCCCCCCCCGCAGCTAATCCCCACTCCACGGCAGCTAATCCCCCCACACTGCCACCACCACCCGGGGAGCCCCCCGCTCCGCAGCAGCTAACCCCGGCCCCCGCGGCAGCCGCCTCCCCCCGCAGCAGCTAACCCCGCCCACGACAGCCGCCCCCAGCCCCACGGCAGCCTCCCCCCCCCCCCCTCCCCCGGCAGCTAACCCTGCTCGCGGCTGCCGTGGGGGTGGGGGTGATTGCCGCGGGCGGGGTTAGCTGCCGTGGGGGGGGGGGGGTTAGCTGCTGCGGGGGGGGGGGGGGTTAAGCTGCCCCGGGGGGGGGGTTAGCTGCCTTGGAAGGGGCTCCCCGGGCGGCGGGTTCTGCGGGTGGGGGGGCGGCGGGCTGGGTTAGGTGCCGCAGGCGGAGGCTCCTCTGGTGGGGGGGGGGGCTGGGATTAGCTGGGGGGCGGGTGGCGCAAGGTGGAAGTTTCGCCTCGGGCGCGAAACGTCCTTGCACCAGCCCTGGCAGGCGGCCCTCCCGTGCCCCCTCACCCCAGCTCACTTCCACTCCACCTCCTCATCTGAGTGGGCTTTTAGGCGCCCTCAACCACTAGGCGCCCTAGGCGGCCGCCTAGTTCGCCTAGTGGTTGCACCGGCCCTGCTAGTCAGGTATAAGGAAACAAAAGGTATTTCATTTATCTGTCGCCCCCTTCTGGCAGGCCACCATCTGCAGCAGACTTACTCAGCACCAGCAGGTAGGACAAATCAAACAGAGTTCTGTGTCATGCCCACTTTCCCTCAGGGAGGCCCTGGCAGGCTGCTATCTATCAAGCCATTCCTTGCCTTAGCCAGGCCTCTCTCAGAGTGAGAGCTGGAGGTCTGCTCTCCTTCCTGGTCCGCCCTCAGCTGAGCTGTGTGCTCTACTTTTAACTCCTCCCTCCAAACCTGACACCTACAGCAGGTGTAGCAGGGTGGGGCTGACTGAGCCTACATCAGCTCATTAACCTTTTCCTGGTGTTTGTATGCTCCATCCCAGAGTCCCTAGCTGGTTAGCCAGACATTGATCCCAGGCAAAGTCATGGAATGGCTGATATGGGATGCGATCAATAAAGAATGAAAGGCTGGCAGCTTTCATGGTTTTATGGAAAATAAATTTTATGAAACACACTTGATATTGTTTTTTTCCCATTAGATTAGAAGTTTGGTTGATGAAGATATCTCATTGATATGATATACTAAGGGTACGTCTATACTTACGCATCCGGTCGGAGGCGCGGGATCGATGTTCTGGGTTCGATTTATCGCGTCTTGTCTAGACGCGATAAATCGAACCAGGAAGTGCTCCGCCGTCGATGCTGGTAATCCAGCTCGACAAACGGAGTAGGCGGAGTCGACGGGGGAGCCTGCGCGCCGCGTGTGGACCCCGGGTAAGTGCTTTCTCATTCGAACTAAGATAGTTCGACTTCAGCTACGTTATTCACTTAGACTTCTGTAAGGCACTGGATTTAATACTGCATGTCATTCTGACTAAAAAACGAGCACTATACAAAAAAACAACAATGTCGCACATATTTAATAGATTAAAACTGGTTTAACTGATATATCTCAAAAAAAGAGAGTGTATGGGAGTGGGAGTATCCTTAAAGTGGTCATTTCTACTGGGGTCCCCCAGGAATCTGTTCTTGGCCCAGTGCTATTCAATATTTGTATCAATTATCTGGAAGAAAGTATAAAACCATTGCTATTGAAGTCTGCAGATGACACAGATTGGTGCAATGGTAAATTATGATAAGGCCAAGTTAGTTTTATAGAGTTATCTGGATTTCTTGGTAAACTGGGCTCATCTGAACACCATGCATTTTAATACAGCTAAATACAAAGGTAAAGGTCTAGGAAAAAAGAATGCAGGTCACACAGAATGGGGAGACTGTATCCTGGAAAACAGTGGTTCTGAAAAGGACTTTGGGGTCGTGGTGGATAAACAAGTGAACATGAGCTCCTAGTGAGATGCCGTGGCTAAGAGGGCATCTCGTGGCTAAGAGGGCTAATGTGACACATTACACAAGCAGGGGCCAATTCAGTATGAGTCGAGAAGTGGTATTACCTTTATATACAGCAACCATGAGACTACCACAAAAATACTGAATCCAATTCTGGTGTTCACACTTCAAAAAAAGATATTAAATTGGGAAGAGTGCAGAAAAAGGCTACAAGAATGATTTGAGGCAGGGAAAATCTGCCTCATTAGGGTGGAGGAAGCTCAATCTATTTTGCTTTTCAAAGAGAGGGTTAAGAGGTGACTTGATCATGGATGGTCTGTAAGTACCTACACAGATAGAAGATTTGATAATAGAGGCCTCTTTAATTTAGCAGAAAAAGGCATGAAAAGATCCAACGGATGGAAGCTGAAACGAGATAACAATTTGTGCTTTGTATGTAGCCTGAATTTAACAGTGGAGGTAATTAACTATTCAAGCAAGCTACCTAGGGATGTGGTGAAATCTCCAAATCAAGATTGGAATTCTTTCTAAAAATATGTTCTAGCTCAAATACAAATATGGGCTTGATCATTAGTGGGTGAAATGTTCTGGGCAATGTTATACAGGAGGTCAGACTAGATAATCATAATGGTCCCTTTGGAAATTAAAAACCTGTAAATCTATTAGCACAAGCTGACCATTACTCACCCCTCCTCACAGATGAAGTTTACTGTTGCACCAAACATGAGATCTGTTAGAATAACAAGTCTGCCATTTTCTGGCTCTCCAGGGTGAGGGCATGATTTTGCTAGAAAGAAAGAAGACTGGAATTAGTCTTGATTTGTGTGTCTTAACTCAGTAAAATGTAACCATAAAAGAACCAAAAATTCTGTCTCTATCAAAACTCTACTCACTTTTTGTCAGCTCAGGATACAGAGCCAATCTTAACTTGGAATGTTTGTATTTGTTTAAATCAAACTGTTCCATTACTATGTTTTTGTGCATGTAAATATTTCACCTGTGACAGTTAAGACTTCTTCCAGCCTGGAGTAGTCTTTTATTTAAGGTTCAAAATCCATTTTTAGCGTTGTGTTTTAAAGCTTCAGAGCAGAAGGAAAGCTTTGTAGACATCTTTGGAGTTGCCCATGAAGAGCAAGGAGCAGCCAGGTTTCAGATACGAACTGGTAATTTAGTGGTGAAAGCCTTCATATCACATCAGTGAACTTAACCCCTCCCTCCAGGCATACAGTTCCTCTCCTTATGCTCTTTAATCAAAAAGGGCTGATGAAAATCAATTAGTTTAAATGAGAAAAGTAAAAAAACAAAATAAATACTCACCCTTGCAAAAGTCTGCGGTGTCTGACCATTGAGAATGAGACATGCACCGAAGAGTGGATTTATATACCTTGGTATAACCTGGGCGACAGTTGTATTCCACGTTTTTACCGACAGCAAACGTATTCTGATTTCTGTACTCCTCCTTCAGCTCAGCAAAATTAAAACGTGGTGGCACATCACAATCACCTAGTGACAAAACAGAGGTGTCAAAAATATGTAACTAGGAAAATGTGCTGTAGTCCAGACCTCATTTACTAAAGTGTCCTTTCTTGGAATACCAGAAGGGTCATAAAAAAAATACCTGAGTTCTCCCTCCTAACTGACCCCTGCTACTCCACCTGGTTCGCTCAAAGATTTGGCTTAAACTTTTTTTTTTTGCATCAAACAAATCTAAGTTTTCCTTAAAGTCAGGAAAACAATCTTCCCATCTGTAAGGTGAGGATAAGGATGCAAGAATTATTTTCTCTGCAGCTTGTCTGGACAGAACATAATATGTCCTTCCCCATCATCACTGTGATGGTTGCTGCATCTCCAGCTGTGACACAAAATACTGCAGACTGGGTCCTAGAAGGTGGATAAGCAGCTGGGCTGGAGCTGCTAAGGTAGAACCAAAGCTAGTATCCTTGTACCCAGTTTATTCTATATTTTGAAACCAGATGGGAAAGGGTAAGTTATTGGAGGTGACGCAGACCTGGTGCTTGTTACGCTATTGGCACTAGCTGATGGACAAAGCTGATGGAAAGGAATGGCCAAAAGGTGTCTATGTGTGGGGAAGTGCTAGAATCAACTCAAAAAGAAATTGTTGTTGTCCTGCTTAGATCCTTAAAAGGCGAGAAAAACTATTTATACCTGCCCCTGGAAATTTCCACTGCATGCATCTGAAGAAGTGGGTATTCATCCACGAAAGCTTATGCTCCAATATGTCTGTTAGTCTATAAGGTCTCTTTGCAGAGGAAAACTTTGTGGCCTACTCTTGCCACCACTCATCCCCCCAGTTATAAGCACCCATGATTAGTGAGACCTCAAGAGTCCTGCGATCTTGGATGCAACCCTGAGAAATCCTGAATGTCAAGCCACCAGTCTGATGTTAAGCACGGATTGTTCATCAGCCCAAAATATGCACATTTATCCAAGCCTCTTACGTCTCAAGAACTTGAGGAGGGTCTCCAGTTAACTGTTCCTTACACCTTGTGCACTCATTTGCACCAGTGCAAAGTGGATGTATTGCACTACAATCATCATTTGGAAGCACTTACATTCACTTTGCACGTATGTAAATGAATGCACAAGGTGTCTGGAATGGAAAAACCATCAAGCCCTAAGGGCATTGGGAAGAAAGATTCTCATCTGTTGCGAGACTGTTGATAAATTTCTAGTGGAATTTTAGACTGTCCAAGGCCCAGAAGCGCAGAGGTAGCAAGAAAAACGATCAGAGGGACACAACCAAGTTATATGAACCTCCAAAAAGTGGTTCCTCACACTGAGATTTCACTGGATTTCAGGCTGGTTCTTATTTTGCCCAGATGGATTTGCTGATTACTCATGTTTACTCACTGTGTACGGCAACAACGAATGCAGCAGCAAGTAACAGTGGAATGGTGGCTACGTAAGAACGCTGTTTTCCAGGGTTTAGAGATACCATCTTTCTTTATGTCACGTTCTCTTCCTGCAGACCTAACAAGGAAGTTAGCACATCTCTTTCCAGGCTAAAGAGCTGTAAAAATATGGGAATGGGGGGAATAAAAAGTGTTTCATTTATATTTAGGATGAACATACATTGTAAGCTCCTTGGGGCAGGGACCATCTCTTTGTCCTGTGTTTGTACAGCGGCTAGCCCCTAGGTCCCACAGTGGCTAGCCCCTAGGGTCCTGGTCTATGACTGTGGCTCCTAGGAGCTGGGTCATACAAGTAATAATAATAAACAATACAATACCTAGCTCCTGTATAGCGCTGTTCATCAGTAGATCTCAAAACACTTTACAACAGAGGTCAGTGAGCCACATCCTCAGCAGGTGTAGATTGGGGTTGTTCCATCGAAGTTGGTGAAGCCACCCTGATTTACACCCGCTGAGGGTCTAGCCTGGGCTATTAAAAACAGAAGCAAGGTGGGAAAGTTGAGAGGTGAAATCAAACATCCCTGCAATAAGAAAACAAGGGTTTGATTGACCGCAAGTTTCACACAACTCCTACAAGCTTTAATCAGACGCATTTCTTTGCCTTTTTTTGAGGTCATGGTTTTTCGTTACATGAAAAATAAAATCCCAATGAATAGGAAGTTATTTAATTTTTCGATCTACTGAAACCTGCCTCACATCTCACTTTCCCAGGGCACATTCATAGCACAGAAAACAGAAATGCTTGAGTCTTGGCACACTTCAGGGTTCAACAACACCTCTCCCCCACCCCCATTAACCTCGTAAGTTATGTGATTAACATGGCTCAAGCCAACCTCCCATCCTCAAGTCCTAATACTTCTAATAATGGAGGGCAGGCTGGCTTAAAGGAGACAGCAGTAGCCTGGGACTCAAGAGATTTGGGTTCTATCCCTGGCTATGCTGCCGCCCTGTTGTTACGATCATAGGCAAGTAATGTTGCTGCTCCATGCCTCAGTTTCCCCATCTGTACCCATTGAGAGAAACAGTCATGAATAGATAAAGAACAAACTGTCAACGCCATTTGTTTCTGTCAGCTGTACGGTGACAGATATTGCAACTGCATGAATTATCTTTGGGGACCATACCGTGTTCATTTTATGAATGGGTTATGTATATGTATCACTCTGGGCCAGGGATTGTTTGCAACTTTGGAGTGAGGGAAGGTTACTACAGCTCCTCAAGGAACCAAAAATAGTGTGTGTGTGTGGAGAGGGGGGGGGCGGGGGAGGGTGATTAAGGCGAATCATTCAGGATGCGAACACCTCCCTGGGGAGCTTCATATATACTAGGTCAAACTGGAATTTCCACAGACAAAGAAAGCGATTCTGGTATAAAAAGTCTGAGTTTAAACGGACTCATGTGGCCTCCTTTTTATTCAGCAAATGGACAGGACCCTCTGTCCAATGGGGGACCTCAACCCTTATGAAAGAGTTGGAAGGACTTTAGTTTATTAGAGTCCCATAAGACTGATGGACCTCTGGATACTTTTAGCATACGTATAGGAACTTTTATTTATTTTTTGTATGTTTACTCTGTAGTGCTTTTACCCTAAGAATAAATGCATTTGGCTTTGTGAAGGCTGGTTGGTAACTGGTATACCCTGTAGTAGCCCCTGGGAAAAGGTTAATTACAGGCATTCAGCCCCGGCCAGACCTACTGTGGAAATCACAGCAAGGTGCAGAGGGACAGCAAGCCTAAACCCCTCATCTGGAGGGAGAGAGAGACAGGTCTCCACCCAAGAGAGGTGATGGCAGGGATTAGGGAACCTGAAACCTTAAGAGGGTGCCCTCGAGGAAAGCCAGAATGGGGGCTGTCAAAGGGGCAGTTAACTCTGAAACTGCAACACCACAGTGTCTCATCCCTGGATGGGGCCAATGAAGCACTCAAACTAGATGAGTGAGAGCATGAACGCTAGCTAAGTCTCACTGGTCTCTTATTAAGCAAGACACAAGAAGTATTTCTTCCACTCTATGCCACGCTGATTAGGCCTCAACTGGAGTGTTGTGTCCAGTTCTGGGTGCCACATTTCAGGAAGGATGTGAACAAATTGGAGAAAGTCCAGGGAAGAGCAACAAAAATGATTAAAGGGCTAGAAAACATGACCTATGAGGGAAGATTGAAAAAATTGGGGTTGTTTAGTCTGGAGAAGAGAAGACTGAGGGGACATAACAGTTTTCAAGTACAGTAACTCCTCACTTAACATTGCAGTTATGTTCCTGAAAAATGCAACTTTAAGTGAAACAATGTTAAGCGAATCCAATTTCCCCACAAGAATTAATGTAAATAGGGGGGGTTAGGTTCCAGGGAAATTTTTTTTTGCCAGACAAAGGGCATTAATGTACATTTTAAACAATTTTAAACAAGCAATTTAATACTGGTATATGTGTGTGGGGGTGCAGGAGTCAGGACAGGGGGCTGGGTGTGTGTGAGCGGGTGCAGGGGGCTGGGGAGGTATGAGGAGGTGCAGGGATCATGGCAGGGGCTGCAGGGGTCAGAGGAGGGGGCTGGGGGTGAGGACGGTGCAGGGGGCTGGGAGTGTGTGAGTGGGTGCAGGGGGCTGGGCAGGTATGAAGGGGTGCAGGGGTCATGGCAAGGGCTGCAGGGGTCAGGGGAGGGGGCTGGGGGTGTGAGGACAGTGCAGGGGGCTGGGGGTGTGTGAGGGGTGCAGGGGTCAGGGCAGAGGGCTGGGGGTGTGAGCTGGGGTTGTGGGGGTGCTCACGGCAGGGGGCAGGAGGGGGTATGCCCCGATTCCAGCCCCTTCCCCAAGGCCCCGCCACCTCTTCTCCTTCTCCTCCTCCTCCTGCCCGAGCAGCAAGCGCGCCGAGTCCTCGCTCCTCCCTCCTGCCCGGGGCAATCAGCTGGCTTGCAGAGTTTAGGAGGCAGGAGGCAGAAGCGAGGACTTGGCGCGCCTACCCTTTCCCCTCGCCTCCTGTCTGCGGCAGTCAGCTGGTGGACGCCGTTGAGAAGGCAGGGGAGGGAGGGGTAGCCTGTGCACGGAGTGCTAGCTCCTCCCCACCCCTCCTGCTCCAAAATGCTGCCAGCCAGCTGATTGCCGGGGGCAGGAGGCGGGGGAGGTGGGGGAAGGCGCTGATCCTTGGGTTCTGCTGGCGGGCGGCGCTGTGGGGAGGGGAGGGGGCGTAGTGAGGCTGCCAGCTGTGGAGAAAGCAGGCAGCCAAACAATGCAAGAGTGGAGCATTGCTCAACGTTAAATGAGCATGTTCCCTAATTGATCAGCAACGTAACAACGTTAACCGGGACGACTAAGTGAGGAGTTACTGTACATAAAAGATTGCTACAAGGAGGAGGGAGAAAAATTGTTGTTCTTAACCTCTGAGGATAGGACAAGAAGCAATGGGCTTAAATTGCAGCAAGGGCGGTTTAGGTTGGACATTAGGAAAAACTTGCTGTCAGAGTGGTTAAGCACTGGAATAAATTGCCTAGGGAGGTGGTGGAATCTCCATCACTGGGGATTTCTAAGAGCAGGTTGGACAAACACCTGTCGGGATGGTCTAGATAATACTTAGTCCTGCCTTGAGTGCAGGGGACTGGATTAGATGACCTCTCGAGATCCCTTCCAGTTCTATGATTCTATTGGTGATTAGTGGAAAGGTTTATGTTAATTTCTACTTCTAATTAAATTAGCTAGCGACATATAACCATTGTACAACAGGTAGCTGATATTTGCAGTAACAAAATTAAGAAAAACGTAAGTGAAATAAGGATTCAGAGTTAAGAATGATTGCCAATTGTTTTATAAGAATGTGACTCGCTGTGTCTGTTGGGAAGTTTTATTGTAACTCTTCAGACACTTTTTGTTCTTTGAACAAAGCTATTTGACTCCTCAGCTAACAACTGAGCTTTCCGCATGATAAAAAGGTAACAAATTCACTGCCCAGAGCACAAAGCTGTCCCCAAAATACATGCCAACTACTTATCAGTTTGTCAGGCTCTCTTTGAAACCTTTGTTATTGCCAGGATATTGGCACTTTCCAGCCAGGCAGCCAAATTAATGCCTACAGGGACATTAGTTGATCTGCACTTTCCAGAGAATTGATATAGTCCTCCAAGTCCATTAGCATAGTCTGACAGAAAAAAATTGCTCTATTCATAAATCTCTATGGAACAAACCCTACCATACACGGGCAGGTAAAGCTCCCACTGGAGTTAGCACAACTGCTGTGCAATATATTATACCCATATGTATGTACAGGCATGTGAAAAATATGTAGAGTCAATTGGAGTTTTGTACAAGTCAGTAGTGATTGGGGTGAAAAATTCAAAAGTACCCGAGTCCCATTTTCAGAAGTGCCATAGGCATTGATGGACTTGAACCTGCTCCCCTGGAAGTCAATGGCAAAACTCCTATTGATTTTAATGATTCAGGATCAGACCTTAAGTGCCTGAGTCACTTTTGAAAATGAGCTTTAGTCCCCTAGGAGCCTTTGAAAAAAATCTTACCCGAGACTACAAGATGTGCCCCATATAGACAACTGCAAAAGACTCTTGTTGAAGTTATTAGCTTCCAACCAGTACTACTTTTTTAAAATCACCTAGTGTCACTTTCTCTGTCTCACCCCTTTCTCCCTCCCCCGGTTCCCTTAAACCTAACACTTCTTGCTGTTGTTCTGATTTGCTAGCTCCCCCTCCTCTGCTAGATACGGTTTCCTGTTTGGCCGGGTTTACTAATATCTGTGCACATGGGCATATTTGCTAGAATAGATTATATTGAGGTTTAATACATGGTTCTGGATTTCCTGCTTCCCCCAACCCATTTCCCCATGGCTTCTCGCAGAGCAATGTTGCCTTAAGTAGCTGGACTGCAATCACAGTCAACTTACCTGTAGGTTTGTCAGCAGGAGGCAGAGTGCGCTCAGGTCTATTTGGTTACCGAAGGATGAAATGGTATCTCTGACTTTTCCAGTCTAGACTGTCCTGCACCCAGGAATCACCATGCTAAACAAGAAGTTAGCACAATATGCTTATACATACAGAAGCGTTGAGATATGGTGAAATTGAGAGGAGGTTTCGATCTGGGACGATGGGGGGGGGGAGGGTAGTGCACCAGCTTATCTATAAATGATTAACTCCTCCTTTAAAATGACAAGGAAGCAAATTATTCAACCTGCAATCTAATGTTAGATAATTCATTTCACCGCAGGCAGATGTCGAAATTGTTTACTTACTGCGCTGCTCAGCCAACACTTTACTGAAAATGACAAGAGTAAAGAGTTCTCTGGAATTTGGTTGAATAGTTCATTGTTCCAAGAGCAAACAAAGAATGGTGGACACGCCAGCTGGGATATAACTACTGTACTACAAAAGGCTATCTATTTTGCATTTACGACAAGGATCATTTCAGTGGAAAATCCAGAACAGTTTGTGTATATCATATGAGTAGATGCCTCCTGACCCTGACGGTATTTTATGAGGGAAGTTTTTCAATAGTTTCTCCAAGTGTCTCTGAACTAATTCAAAAACAATACAGGCTGGAATTTTCAAAGGAGATCAGGGGAAATGGGCCTCCAAATCTCACTGAATTTCAGTGGGAGTTGAGCACCTCCCTCCCTCTGGCCCTTCTGAAACTACCAGCCACGCTGCCTACAATGTCAAATGCTGTACTTTGTCTCCTGAATCAACTGTGTGATACTGTTGCAAAAAAAGGCAAACAACGTTTTGGGGTGTATTAACAGGAGTTTGCCATGTAAGACAGAGGAGGAAATTGTTCCACTCTACTCAGGGCTGGTGAGTACTGCTGGGGTCTCAGCTGGAGTACTGGGTCCCGTTTTGGGCACCACGCTTTAAAGAAGTGAACAAACTGGAAAGAGTCCAGAGGAGCGCAACAAAAATGAGAGGTTTAGAAAACATGAACTATGAGGGGAAGTTGAAAGAATGGGACATGCTTTGAGTAGAGAAGAGATGGCTGAGGGGAAGGGGTGGGGGGGACATGAGATCAGTCTTCAAATATGTAAAAGATTGTGTAAAGAGGACTGCAATCAATTGTTTTCCATGTTCACTGAGGGTAGGACAAGAAGAAATCGACTTAGTTTACAGCAACAGAAAAATTAGGTTAGATATTAGGAAAAGCAATTATTGGAACAGATTACTAAGTGAGGTTGGGGAATCCCTGTCATGGGAGGTTTTTAAGAATATATTAGGCACACCCCTGTCAGGGATGATTCAGGTATACTTAGTCCATCCCCTTGTGCTGAGGCAGGATTTAAGTGGCCTCTTAAAGAGCCTTCTAATCCCCACATTTCTATGATTCTCTGATTCTGGGTCAAATTCCGGAGTCCTGACTTGGTTCTTAGTTGATCTGTACTTGGGGCAAATGCTCACTGATATCCGTGCGTGTTTGGACTGAGTAACGTCTTCAGCATTTGGTGCTTCTATGCCTGTTTCTTCCTCCTCAGACTGGTTTCATTTTGGGTATGGCTGAATTTTTAAATGGGCAGTTCATTTTCTTACCCCTTCAATCCTGGCATCTTAAGACAACATAAGAATTGTCAAAACTAAATAATCAATAGCCCTGGATCCTGCCTCCAGCAAGGAAGCAGTTTATTCAGCCAGTGCTAGGTTAACCAGAAGACATTAACTCATCCACAGTGCAATGTTACACCACAGGGGCCAAGGATTCATGTGCTCTTTGTTTCTGCTGGTCCGGAGAACCTGTTAAAATATGCATGTGCAATGGTCTAGATATTACTTAGTCCTCTCTTGGTGCAGGGGACTGGAGTAGATGATCTATTGACAAGTGTAGGACTGGAAGGGACCTATGATTCTATGCTGGTGTCTGCTTGTTCCTTTCACTGCTACTTAGGGAAAGGGTTAGAACACCCAACTACTGTCAGCATTTACACTGCAGGGCCTGGACTGACCGCTAGGTCACCTGGTTCCACACTGGAACTATGCCACTGATGATAAAGAGTTATTACCAGAGGATGGCTGTTGGGGTAGCCTAGCTGAGTTGAGTTTCTGGGTGTCATTCTAGTTCCCAGTGGACCGGGATCACCATCATACAAACAAAATTCGAACTGGTACTAACTGACTCCCCTTTTCCCCCAGTTTGTCAGTTTCAGACAAGATGTTAATGACAGATCAGGCCATGGAGACAGAACAACCCTCCTGCCCCTTCAGGTGGTCCTTGCAAAGAAGGGTTGAAGCATCTTGGGGCAGTGTCGAAGAAGTTTGCTCTGCAGCTGCCCATGCTGGTCCTGTCTTATCCAGCACATTTCACTGGCACCAAATTCACATGAAAACTTAAAAAGGAGACAAACCAAACCAACAAGTGGGGCAAGTCATTTATTTAGGTCTCTTTTGCATACATCAGTTGGTTGCCTTGGCTTCCCTCCAGCTGGAATTTTAGCTTTTCCAAGCGGAGTTTCTCCATTTCCAGCATAGATTTGGTTTCAATCCAGTTCATCCCACATGACAGGGACTCTGCCATTTTACGCACATCCTCGCAGACAGCAGCATACAGGCTTTGACTTTTCTGAGAGACACGCAACAGAAGGCACATCAATAAGGTAGAGAGAACTCAGACTTGATTGTGTTTTTAAATTTGATCGAAGTGCCAAAAAGCCCCTAGCAGGGTTTTAACCTATGACCTCTGACTCTAAGAGCATGAGCCTCTATTGCCAAAGCTGAAGGACCAGATCCATTAATCCAGAGAGCATAGCAGACCCACGAGCCTCTACATAACATCTACCAATGGGGGTGGGGCGTGGACAAAGAACCACATTGTATTGGTGTAGTACATACTCTCCTTGGCCAGGGAAGTGCCTCCAGAGCATCAGAGGTTCACAGCAGCTCAAATTCCCATATGGGCCATCACATTACAAGTTGTAGCCTATGTGGGGAATTGAACTACTGTGAACCACTGACCCTTACAGTACACAAACACAGCAATGTACTACATCAATGCAATTATGCTGGAGCAAAAGTCCTAATATTCACACAATGCACCAGTGAAAAATAGGGCTTGTACAAGTGCAATTTACCAGGGAGGGTCATACTGGTGCAAGTTTCATCTCATACCAGTGCAGCACATCTTCATGGGAAGTTTCCATTGGTGTAGCTACCTTGATATAGATACTTGAATGCAAATAAACCTATTTGCACAGCATCATACAGTTGATTCAGGGCCTCAGGTCATGCCAATAATGTGGAATTTTCAACCCAAAGTTAAAAACTTTTTTGTTGTTTTTTTCCCCACCTGAAGTGAGGGAGGTGTGGCAGCAGCAGAATTTGCTGCTTATCTCCTCCGCTCTCTCATATGCTTACTAAGCAGTTGATAAATCCAGCAGCACAGACATTGTTGCCTCTTACCACAGCTGTAGAAATAGTCTGTGTTATTTTCTCCATTACTAATGTTTCACTTTTTTCATCTTCTTTGTCTGGTTCCGAAGCTCTGGAACTCTCAGCTGGAAGGACCATGTACAGTGTTGGCAGAAATTAAACAATGTTTTACAAACATGAATGAAGTCTCGCAACACCCCCGTGGCAAATATTAATCTGTCCTTTTCGCAGAATGGGGGAACTGAAGCGCAGAGAAATGAAGTGACTTGTCCAAGGGCATCCAGTGAGTCTACAGTGGAACTGGGAATAGAAGATTTCAAATCCTGTGACTTAAAATCTACCCTTTATCTTCCACAAAACTATTCTTCCATCCAACCTATAGACACAGATACAAGTGTATACAGTGTTACAGGTACAACTCAGGTGTTGTGGTGGATTGGGTGTCTGGATTGTGCCTCATGTGCAGCTTTGGTCACCTCCTCTCAAGAGACACTGAAGAAAGAGGACAGTGCAAGGGCTATACAATTAAATAATGGCCTATAGCCAAGGTTTCCCAAAGTGACTCTGAATGCCCAACTTGTGAAACTTTAAAAGGGACCTGGTTTGGCTGGGCTTTTATTAAGAGGGAATATTTTTGGAAAATTTGACTCCTCCAAGACATCTCCAGTTGGACCTCTAAAAACACCAGTCACTTTTTAAACTCTTGCCTAATGATTCTACTTGGGTAATAAGTGTCGCAGGATCAGGTCTAGCCCTTCAAAAGGCTAAAGCTACTTGGATGTGACTCTCAAAAAAAACAAAGAGGGAGGAAGGGAGGGAGAGGTGGTGAGTTACCTTTACAGACGGGTGCAGGTGCATGCCACTCCTGGGAAGACGTACAATAAAGAGTTTTTTCTCCAAAAAGACGGTAACCATTGGCACAAGTGTATGTGACTTGTTTTCCCTCATCAGCTCCCCAACCAGACACAATGCTGTTGTCAACCTTAGGACTATCTCCGCAACTTTCGGCTTAAAAAGAAAAACAAAACCCAGCACAAATGGAAAACAATCCAGAAGTTCTATTCCCCTGTGCGGAGACGAGATCATTGGCCAAAAAAACAAACAAACCCCCACCCCCTGCAAGAAGGAACATGCCCCTTAACTGTGCAATATTAGCACAGGATCTGTGCTGTAGAAAAGTAATTCTGCAGTGCTGATCAGGTTTATTTTGCAAGTGGGAATAACTCTAGGCTTTGCAGAAGCAGCCACACCAAAGGACAGGCTGCCAAGGACTTATTGCTGAGGTTAGAATGGCTGCTCACTATATCATTCATATCTAACACTATCCCCTGCACCACTATATGTAATCCAGTTACACTGCAGAGTGATTGGAGATATCTCTCATCTACTTAATTGGATTTCTCAACTCGTATGCTCGAGCACAGATCTCTAAACGTAGGGGCAACTAGCCATTTGAGGGTTCTTGTGCATATCAAAACGATGAGCCTAGCTCTGGTTATAGTGAGTTGTGCTTTTTTTTTTTTTGTTAAGTCTGCCACTGTGGAAGAGGTTCTTTTATAGTCAGTTAAGTACTCTTGCAAGGTGGTGGGGTAGGGACTGAATTCCTCTCTTCATCCAAAGAACAGAAAAGGCACAAGCAGCAGCACTACAGGCTTCCCAGACCCTCACTCCTAGGTGCTGCATCCTAACCTAAAAAGACCTACTCCTATAAGCAAGATAGGATCTCACTGGCCTCTTTGCTTAGCTACTTCCTGTACCAAAACCACCCAGAACTAATTATGGTGGTTACTATTGTATGGTCACCTGTCCACTGAGAACTAGCCAGAGGCAACCAGATCATTTGACTCTGACCATCTATCAGATGGTAACTACTCTGGGACCAGAACTGGATTTCAACCAGCCACCTATAGAGGAAAAAGCTCCCTATCCCATTACAAAATCCCTGAGCCACATTAACACAATCAATTTTTTTTAGACCTCAAAATAAGATCTAGGTCCTGTTTGATTTGGAAATTGGGAAGGTTCAGACTGGGGTTCTTGTTTTTTCTCATCCCTTTGTTCATCATAAAAACAACGAGGAGTCCGGTGGCACCTTAAAGACTAACAGATTTATTTGGGCATAAGCTTTCGTGGGTAAAAACCCATCTGAAGAAGTGGGTTTTTTACCCACGAAGGCTTATGCCCAAATAAATCTGTTAGTCTTTAAGGTGCACTGGACTCCTCGTTGTTTTTGTGGATAGAGACTAGCACGGCTACCCCTCTGATACTTTGTTAATCAAATCAATTGTGCAGGAACATTTAGCAAACAAGGCAAAACCCAAAGTTTGTAATAGGGTTTGAAACGCCAAGAGTAAGTTTCAGCTCTCTGAAGGCTTCTTTACAGAGCCCCTCACTGTCAGTCCCATCTTCTGTATTACAGTTTTCTTCTGCATTTCTGGTATTATTTAGCAAGTAGATTTAATGGACTTACCGAACAAAATAGGAAGCCAGGTGGCCAGAATGAAAAACATTAGCCATATCTTCATCTTTTAATTCCCTTCTTGTCCCAAAGGCTGGATTCCCAGCGTATCACGCAGCAGAGGAAAAAGATTCTGTAAGATCTAGAAACAGGAGACAAAACCAGGAGCAACATTTCAGTGAAAGAAGTAGAGTTTAATAAAAGCTTCCTGGAAATGGGGTATAAAACACAGGTTAAAGTATCCTTCTCCCATATCCCTCACTATCCACTGAGAAAATGTTCTTACAAATTGCAATTCATGATCAAGGAGATATTTAGGCATAGAAACAAAGCAAACTAGGAGCAAAAGAGCCCAGCAGCAAAGGTTTAAAGAAATCAGGGGAAAAATAATTTTAAGTGGAATTGATTTTTTACCTGAGCCCAGGTTAAAAAAAAAAAAAAAAAGGGTGAGTCTGCGTTAGTTTTCACTTTGTAGAATGCCTTTTTGCATACTGGCTTATTTTGCTTAGCAAGTTTGGGCAAGCTCAGAGACTCCGCTTTGCACAATAGAGGCATTGACCTCAGTCAATATTTAATCATTAGTCCGTTACAGGAATCAGGTTCATGTCAAGCATTAAACCACAGGCTTTCCCCTCAATTTTCAAGCAGCACAGAATATAAACAACTGAAGAATTATTTTGTGTGGCATGTTACCTCTTGAGAGTCTGTCTGACAAACAATAACCTCCATGCACCAACTGCAGGGCCCAGTAGCAGGGAATAAGCTAGGTTCCATAAACAGCTAGACAAAAACATGTCCCCACTTTGGCACAGAGTATTACGCAGCTTCCTTAACCCACAGCTCTGCATCAGGCATTTACACAGTGGCTGGTGCGGGGCGGGGGGGGGGGGGGGTCGGAGGGAAGGGTAGAAGGCAGGCAAACTGTCCCATTTCTTGTATCAGAGGGGTAGCCGTGTTGTTTTTGTGGATACAGACTAACGAGGAGTCTGGTGGCACCTTAAAGACCAACAGATTTATTTGGGCATAAGCTTTCATGGGTAAAACACCCACTTCTTCAGATGCATCTAAAGAAGTGGGTTTCTTACCCACGAAAGCTTATGCCCAAATAAATCTGTTAGTCTTTAAGGTGCCACTGGATTCCTCGTTGTCCCATTTCTTAGAGTTCAACAGCTTCCCAGCCAGGGAACTAGTGTTTCTCCCTGGCTCTTTACATATTTGTCTGCAGTTTGGAGTACCTTTTCTTGGATGTTAAGATGGACTGTTTATTCCAGTCTACAGCTTCAAGACCAGCTGTAGACTGCCATTTCTCTAGGAATTTCACAAGTAAGTCGCTGCAGCTGGGCAGCTACCAGACATCAGGGGACTTAACAGAGTTCCCTAAGGATCCCCTCCCGCTGAAGAGTTATTGTGTAACTGACACCATGAGGCATGAGGTAAAGTACACCTAAGATCTGTGCTCCCACTATGCAAGGAGGTAGCGATACTTCTTGGGGTTACAATGCCAAGTCACTCCTTCTACCAAATAAGTTCGCCTGTGCAATGCTGCTTAACTTTCATAACCCTTCAAAATCAAACACAGAATGACATCCACAAACACGGCCACACAGGTCTTCCCAGTCTATCCCACGGTTAGAACAACTCACTTGAAAGCTTATTTATTTTCAGTTAATTTTTAAAATGTAAAACACACCTTGATATAAATACTCAAGGTCACAGTTTACATCTGAAAGAAACAAATATTTTTCAAAACCATTATTAGAAAACCCCCACTGACCTTCCCTCCAAGCCAACTATCTACCAGCCCACCAGCACCCTCACTCAAATGCTGGGAGGAAATCTGAGCCTTGGCTCAGATGCGAAAATGAAATAGACTTGGGTTGTCAAACTAATCGGGAAAGTGAATTTCTGAGTCAAAGAACCCTCCACTGAGAGCTTCTGGCTGCCAGCTGCAGATGTTCAAATATGGACTCACAGTGTTGTTAACTCTCATGATTTTATCGCGAGTCATGTGATACTGGTTGTTTTTCTTAAAGTCCCCTCTCCTGGAATCATGTGATATGAGATGCTAGGCTTTCCTAAAAAACAGTTTATAATCCTTTAGTTGTAGAGAAAAGCTTGAAAATGTGAACCCTAAATGCTCGAACACCAGAATGCAAGTAAAAAAGATCCCATTATTAATTATTTTTTAAATTATGATTTTAAGCCAATTATCATTTTGGGGGGAATTATTGCAGCGAGGGTATAAGGTGTGGATGCAATAACTACTTAATGTCATTCTCAAACCTTACCAATAATTGATCCACTTTGAATAGACCAGCCTCGTCTCCTTAATATATTTTAACGGTTACTCTTAATGGTTTCCACAGACTCCATATATTCGCAGACATTATTATGGTGTTTTGAAGCCTGCATACAACATGAACCCCAAACTGTCAATGGACGCTTTGCCCATTACTGCAAATACTGGAGGGAAAAATCACAGGGGAAACAAGATTTGTTTTTAAGAGACCCTTTATTATAAACAAACATTTGTGAATGTCTGTGTGTAATTGCAACCAGCACACAGAAAATATATCAAGGTAGGTTTGCAAATATGGTACTCTTCAACCTGAACATACAATTAAAAAGCAATAAAGTACCAAAATTCCAAGTATTCTTGGAACAAACATCTCATAAAATATGGAAAAAGGACATAAGTGCAACATATACGCTATGTTCCTGATCCTGCACTTCTGATACCGACAAAATTTTGACTGCACAAGGACAGCAGAATTGGGCCTCACAGCACCCTTTCAAAGCCAAATAACTATGCATGTGACTTCATTCAGGACAGGAACCTCTGATGTACACCTTGGTGCAACTCCTCCCTCCCTCCCATTTATGCATTTGTTGCAAGTATCCAAGATCACATCAAGCACACACAAATTTAAGTTACCCAGCCTGATTTAATTTGTTCTTATCTTCGTAAGCCTTTTTCAACATTCTAATTACTCCTGACACCTCACAGCTGAGATTGAAAAGATTTCACACAAGTGAAAACAAACATTTTTCTTTTTTGAAAACTATCATTAAAAGAAAAACATGGCGAAAAAACTGCAACTCACCAAATGTAAAAAAAGACAGCAATTGCATCTTAATGCAAGGTCCTGAGGGATAGACGGTGCTTATTTCACACTGCAGGATGCAGTGTCTTGTTGTGTATTAACAGCTACTGGACATAAAAGCTAGTGAAAATTAGATGGAAAAAAAATCTAGCCTTTGGGACAATACCAGGGAAGTCAATGAACCCCTTAGTCCCTGGCTAAGCTGACTCCTGACAGAATACCAAACTGGTGCAAATGTGGCTTGCACCTATTTAGCAGGCACTAGCATGAAAACAATGTAACTGCTTTGCTGCTTGTAACTGTTTTCTGACAGGCTTACACCACAAAATGTAACTTTCACCACTAACAAATTTGTTCCTTAGGAACGTACCAAGCCTAGATTCAGCTTCATCACATCGATGTGGAGTAACTCCACTGGCTCAACTGACAATGGAGTTACCTCAGATTGACATTGGTGTAACCAGTGTGTAATGGTCCCCACTTGGGGTTTGGTTGGGAAGTGTGGCCTAGTGGTCACGGCCACAACCCTGGACTGCCAAGAGGCGGGGGAGGGGGGGAGGGAGGGGAGAGAGCCCAGGCCTTCTCACTCCACCAGGCTCCGACCCAGGGCCCTTCGGGCTACCAGTAACCTGGCAACCAAGGCTACTTGCGGCTGTCCTCCCTGGGCCTCTTCTTCTCATCTTCCCATCTGGGATCAGCTCAGTCCAAGGCCTTTGCCTGGTGGGGAAATCCAAATCAACAGAAAAGAGAAACGACAAGAGGTCCCGTGGCACCTTATAGACTAACAGAGGTATTGGAGCATAAGCTTTCGTGGGTGAATACCCACTTCTTCGGATGCAAAACATATTTCGGATGCATCCGAAGAAGTGGGTATTCACCCACGAAAGCTTATGCTCAATACCTCTGTTAGTCTATAAGGTGCCACAGGACCCTTTGTCGCTTCTACAGATCCAGACTAACACGGCTACCCCTCTGATACTAGAAACAAGAGAGAGTTTTGCCACTGTCCAGGGCCACCGGATACTTCCCTCTTTGCTTGTCTTTGCAGAGGGTCCTCCCTTCCCTCAAGGAGGGCCCCTTTGGGCAGCTGTGTCAGAGTCTTTAGGGTTTCCTTCTGTTCTGCTCTGCTGGAGTTATGGGCTGCAGGTCCGCTCACCTTCAGCGCCGCTCGCCAAATGAGCTAATTCGCCGCCTTTTAATTCCTCCAGCAAAGGGAGCATTTGCTGCCGGTATGGCGGGGCGGGGCGGGGCTGGCTGAGCCCAAAATGAGCCCTTAAGCCCTTGTTGCTCACTGTGTGGTTTGTACACCCCATCGCACAAGACCAGAATAGTTGTGCTTAATCTTTAAGTAGGGCTAAGATTGCACAACGTGTCCTCATGTTGGAGCACTCACTCACATGAGTGGCACTTAATTAGGAGGTGAAAGAGACAACATGAAAATGTGTATCACTGGGTTCACCTCTCAGTTAATAATGAGAAAACTCTGAACTCGGCCTGCATAACTCTGGCACCAGCCAAATATGCACATCAGTAACGGCTTGAGGTAAGAACGCATTTGTAAGCTTAGCTGTGCCAAGAAGTATTCCTACATCTAAAAGCACATTTTATCACCCATTCTGATATTGACCTATACCTACGCGCTGAGTATAAGAATTTCATTGTAGAAGAAAGCTCAATACAACATTGCCGATACGAATATATTTATCAAATTATATCTCCCTTTTGCAAGCTGAATTTAAGGTCAAACATTGGTATACATTGATTGACAAAGATATCGGACTTAACTAAAAGACAGGGGGCCACATTCTGACACATGCTTGTTAGCACCTTACCCTGCAAGCAGGGGGACTACTGGCACAGTAAAGGTACCAGACCCAACTTCCTAAAACACCGATCATTCGTATTGATTAAAAAGTTACGTCAATATATTAGCAGCAACATTAATACATTCTGGCAGGTAAAAAAATACCAGTTATCTAATGATGCGACCAAAAGCTCACCCGTAATAGAAAAATAATTAACTTCACAATGTTGTGCAAAGTGATTACAGCATATTGTGCGTAGTCAAATGATAATACATTGCTATTTGCCTTTACTTTGCAGTGTTATTTTAATCCTATGAAAGCAAGTAAACAAATGGTAGATTTGGATGAAAGCTCATGCATTTAGACAGGAAGTGACCATGGATGCAAATGTGCGACAGCCCACAAGTCTCTTCCTCCAACATGCTTTCTCTTCCTCATTTTTGTGACTTGTCTCTAATTCACTAGATAACTTTCATAAATAAAAACAGGGGATCCTGCTCCCACAGAAGTCAAGGGCAAAGCTGCACTTCAGTGAGAGCAGCATGTAGAGGCAGGCCCATATCAAATACTAAATGGGAGTGTTTGTTTTAATTCAGAAAGTGTAAGATTACGTTAGGCATCACATGCACGCACACAGTTACTTTAAAAGGGGCTTGATAAGTCACCAAGTTGAAGCTCCTTCTGCCCCAGCTGTGAGTCATTCTAGCATTCGCAGCAAGGAACACTTTTATCATGGATATTTTTAAAGATAGCTGAAAACATGTTACAGCCCCAAAGCGCGTAGTTAACTGGCTCACTTTATGTCCATGTCCGCAGAGACAGCTCCAGCCAACATGTTGACTCCAGGAGATTGGCGATGCATTCTAATTCCAGGATGAGATTTGTCCTTTCAAGTGTCCATTAAGTTTTCAGCCAAGCTCATGATGAAACCAAGACCTCTACATGGTTAACCCAGACTTCCTCTAGAAATGAGAAATCAAAAAGTACCGTACAAATTATAACTGCAAAGCTGAAAGGAAATAAGCCACTGAAATCACTCTGGACAATGGAGCTGAGATTACCTATTACTAAGTATAAAGTATGTTACTTTAATAGTATAAAATATAGAGCCATAACATCCCAGCAGTTTTTAAGACCATTCCCATTGATTTCAGAGGGGAGTTTTGATGACAGCATATGACCCATGACAACAACAGAGATAACCCATTTTCTCTTCTAGGAACAAATATCTTCCACACCACAATCTTGTGCTCATTAATTCTCTCCTTCAGATACATCTGTTTCAAATAGTAACATCACTGCACCTGTCCCATAGTGTTCCTCCTCTAAATTTACTACACGTAATTCTCTTCTGGGCTATGACATCAGAAATATAGAGTTGGCGCCTTCAAGTGTTACAGTTAAAGGAAAGTTTTACTTGGGAAATGATGGAAGTGAACTTTGAACATATACAGCTCAAGTCTCCACTAACTTGCACTTAGCATCATTCTTTATCACTGTGCAAAGTGGGTATAAATCAGAATGTTGGCATTTCACACCTGGAGTGTAGAAAAGAAAAACAATACTGAAGCAGTCTAGTGGTTCAAAGTTACTTACTTTTATTTATCTGATCCACGAGAAAGTTTACAACACAAATATTCAGAAACATTACAATATCTATTTTGCAGGCACATATTTGAAAAAAAAAATTAAAAATCAACCACGTGAAACACTTTGCTAGTTTTACAACTATGCTCCTTCTGTACAGGAAATGTACTAATGATGTTCCGGTGCATTTTATAAAGAGAATGCATTCATGTGAGCAAAACTAGCAGGTAACTTTACAGACACGCAGTTATGTAAACTAAAATACAAAGGCCAAGATTTTCAAAAGTGACTAATGTATTTAGGTGCCCAACATTAGTCACCTTAAAGGGGCCTGAATTACAGAAATTGCTGAGCATCTGCCCTTCAGACATAAGGGGCACTTCTGAAGATTGTGGCCCAATCTCGTAAATCAGTCTCTGCCATTTTTCTTATGATATAATCATCAGTGTTTTGCAGCAAAATGAAGCGAACTAAGTCATTGATTCAATGACAAAAATCAAAACACACTTACTCTTTTAAAAACAAAACATTCGGAAAAATCAAACACGACATATTTTTCCATGTGTGGTTTACAAACAAATCACATTTGATTAAAAATAAAACTTCCACCGCCCCCAAAAAACCACAAACAGAAAAAACAAGCAACTTTTTAATAATGAACCAATGCCAGCATAAGATGCTAGTATTCTATAAAGAACGTGTCTATAGCAACACATTCACACCAAGTTTTAATGCAAAACAAAACCATGGGGGGGGGGGGGGGGAAGGATGTTGTAGACTAAATTCCACGAAGTGTTGGACTAAATTCCATCAATTTGTTTGCACTCCCCTCCATCAGCTTCTTCATATAAGAGACTCAAGCTAAAAGTGCAATTATGGTTAGAAAATAACATTGCTAAAATGGCATTTGGGGGCAGAGGAGGGCTGCACGTTAATTTCTTCAGGGTACAATTAATTTCCATGCAAAATACCAGCACAAAAGCCAGGCATAAGTGGCACACAGGCCGTGTTCCTTGGTCCAGGGGTGAATTTCACCCTTGTTGATCAGAAATCTTATTTGCTCAATTTACAAGTGAAAATGATAATTTACCTAGTTGCCAGTGACACAAGCTCCCACCTGGAGACCTAGCTGGGACCCTTCTGTCTCACCTCATCCCCAGCAATACAGACTTTGCAACTGGACCTTAGGCTGACCATTCTATTGGGGCTTGCTCCTGTGGATGTGTCACAGCAAAACTCTCACCGACTTTAGTGGGAACAGGATCAGCCCCACAGCGAGGGGCGAGGGGAGGAGAATAAAATCCATCTTGCTCTCCCGTGCGTACATATTTGTGTCAGTAAAGTCCACAGATGAGATGTAGAGACACACAGGGAGCTAACTAAGAATGGCTAACTAAGGTGCCATTTCTGCATAACAACTTAGCTGACAATACCCAAAACATTCACTCAGTTATCTAGCAACATTCATTGACATTTTGTGCATTATTGCAGCTTTGGTAAAACAGTCACAACATTACTTTATCATTTAAATAAAACTTTTCTGTATCTGTTATTTAAAATCTATGTTAAGACAGAGAGAACAAAAGACAAAACAAGGCACGTTACCCTGAAACCCATAACATAGTCACTTATCCTAAGGAATGTATGCCTATAAAATGCTGGTTACAAACAGGGAGGCTATGTAATCACAGTAAAAGTGCTAAAGAGATTCACTTTGTAATTAAAGTGCAATTAAATTCAAAATCCTATTGTTAGAAGATGAGTTAGAAATAGCTCCTGGATATATCACTGTGTGGTAACTATAAGTTCTGATTGTGCCTGTAGATGCATGTCCATAACTTCTGTAGACATTCAATGGAAGTTGTTCAATTCTGAATGGAAGTTGTGCTTGTCTTGGTTCAACACAAAGTACAGCCCTCCCTGCTTGAAAGAGGTGTTTAAGTGACATCTGAAAACAGCAAGACCCAAAGTCTGACTGTAGCGTTCCTTTTTTTGGTACTGTCTTTGAGAATGAAATATGAACGGCGTTTCTTTTATGAAACCTTAATCTTCCATTCTAACTATGTGTGTTAGATGTCTGGAAAATAATTGAACCAGCAAACATTTTCCTTTCCATCTAAAGAACACAGTTCTACATAAAGAGAGAAGTGGCATAGGATTCGTAAGTGCAAACTGTAAGTTAAGGCAGCGCAGCAAATGACAATTAAAAAAGCAGTTTCAATACAGCATTAAAATGAAACTGTCAAATAGGACAAGGCATCTAACTTCAGTGTCACAAGGGAAAAAAATGCATTTTTCCCTCCCATTTTTTTTCTACCAACAAAACTGAAAGACAAGTGCATTGCCTATAAAATAAAGGCCATAGGATATCTGTTCCTCAGAGCATAATGTTGTCAGTATCAAGAAGTATTTGCAACTCCGATGAACTGCAAACATACATTTCTATAGGGTTAAATTCTGTCTTAGGTACCCTTTAGTGCGTGGGAGGGAGTGCATTAGGTCCAGGTAATGACTGGAACACCCAAGAGAAATAGTCTGAGAGTGTGGAGTCTGTGCATCCCTCTACATGGGGTAGTTCCTGGCCACTGGATCCAAAGTTAAAAAGAGAATAAGTTTTTAAAAGAGAGAGTTTTTAAAAACCTGTTTCAAGATCAGTTTTCTAATTTAAAATCAATAGCTAAAATGAGCTCCCCTAAAAGTCCACGACAATGATATTTGGCGCTTACATAGCACCTTTCATCAGATGATCGCAAAGCACTTTATAAACATGGGTATGATCCCTAGATGGGAAACCAAGGGAAACCAAGGTGTAGGGAGATGAAGTGACTTGATCAATGCCATAAAGTTAGTCAATATGGAATCCATGGAATGGAACCCATAACTTTCGACTCCCAGACCCCAATTCTAAAACATTCCTCTGGCTGCCAAGGTGGTCAACAAGGAGACAGAGTTTTTTGAAGGCCTTGTTCTAATGCAAACATTTTTCAGCTTCTTTTGAGAATATTCCTTTAAAGCAAAGTCACTTCTTCAATGTAGCAACAGTAACATTGTTGAGTATAGAAGTATGTTCCAGGCAGAGTCAAAAATCACTGGAGAGAAAGAGAAAGATTTCATGCCAAAAGGCTACAACTGGGCATAAAACAACTTCCACTCCATATCCACATGGTGGCACGCAACCACAATGGGTAAAGCTCTCTAGGAAAAGAGTATTCAACAACTGGCAAATAAGCAATACCACAGGCATTTAAATGGAATTGCTACAAATGTATAGGGGAAAATGATACCACTCCCCAGAGGGGAAAGCAAAAATGCTGTGATAACATTAAACACACACATACAAAACCCAAAGAGACACCTACTAAGAACCACAACAAAATTAAATAAAACCAAATCTCACATTGCACAGTCCGTTTCACAAATAAGGTAAATAAAATGCAACGTCAAAGTTATAGAAGTCAATTTCACAGGTAAGGTATAAACTGAAACATCAAGTACATGAAGAGATATTTGTATTAACATTTGCAGTGACATTCACTCAGGCATTTAAAGCAGGGACAAGAAAGGGCCTCGTAGTCAGCAAGGTTGGATCTGAGCAACACAGGCACAAAGGGAAGCACGGATAATTTCCTGGCCATTCTGTACAGTGTGATACTAAATTCCTCTCGCTCGACAGCCTCACTTGGTAGCTGAGACAGAAACCAAGGACTCACAGGTGATGTTGTTTGCTGGCTCCCTGGAGAGAAGGGATAATAGACTATTTATGTCCTCTCACTGGATGTGAGAAAGAGAGATGCTACAGTATCCTTCAGCCCCATCCAATTCACCCCTCCAGTAGGATTATGGGATCTGACAGTTAATCTTCACTAACAACTATACTTAACACTAACATAGCACTCTTCACTGTCTAAGCACTTTACAAAGTTCACAATCCTGTGAGGGACCAAGTTTCTCCTGTAAGATGGGAAATTAATTCAACCCCCACTTGAAGTCAATGGATGTTGAGGGTTTTCAGCACCATTTGGGACTAGGCTATAACCAGCACAAAAACTCTGCGAGATAATACTTGCCTATCACATAGGGGGAACTGAGGCAGATAGGGTAAGAGACTTGCCCAAGGCCTCAGGGAGTTGGTGTCCCAGCAGGAATTAAAACTCAAGAAGTTCCTGGCTCAGGTTACTAGACTTCTGGCAAAACTTTCCCTCCTCCAATTTATTAAAGTCTTCATGTAAACGGTTCTGAAGTCCTGCAGACTAGGGCTGCATCATGCCATCAGCCTCTGTGCATAACTCGCCATTTATTCATCTCGGTAGGGAATTCCTAACATGGATCAACAACAAAACTACAGCTACTAGCATCTTGTGCTGTAGACAGACACCTAGGGCCAAAATCTCCCCTGGTGTAATTCCACTGAATGATTTCTATGGGGTTACACCCAGAACATATTTGGGGACCGATACACTATTCATCTATCCCAATAATCTTGCTGAACTGGGGTGAAATTCACCCCTCTGCAGTTGGCCAGCATGAAGCCTATGCACCATTAAATTCCATTTCAACCCTCGCACTTGCCTCTGCAGATGAAGAATTTCATCTATGATAAATAGATTCTCCACCAACAATGGTCTCTCTTTGATTTGCTGGACTGTTATGTGACAAATGATTTCCTTCTGCCCCAAGCATTCATTGTCCCCCCACCCCCCAAATGATTGCCATGCAATTATAATTAAGAGAATTGCTACTTACTAAACAAACCAGAGAGAATGCATACAAGCTACGTTCAGTGATACTCACAAGCAAGCACTTCCCATTTGAAGCTGCAAAGAAAAAAGAAACAGCACAGGATAGTTCATACTGCATTTTAACAAAGACTAAAAAATAATAATATAAAAGCAGAGCAGCAAACGAGGAAAAACTGAAACAACCCCCAGAATCTCTTGTGAGGGGAGGACCATTGCAGGCTTGTATAAGAAATGACAACCTCATACAAGCCATGGAAACTGCATCCTAAAGCACCAATGAAGTCCCCAGCCAGTCAATCAGCTTCTTAGCTGAATGCTCATTTAAATGGCTCTGTCCAATCCAGTGTATTCCATATTGATAAGCTGCAACATTAATATCAGTACAGGGAGAAATGGTTTTTAAATACTAAGTTTAAAGGGATGTTTTCAGGTTTTAAAATATACTCTATGTAGCTGGGATTTTCGAAAGTGACTAGATATTTTGGACGTCTCCATTTTCATCAAGTGCCCTCTGAAAATCAAGTTCCTTTAAAGTGTTTTAAAATTGGGTATCCCAAATCGGTCACTTTTGAAAATTTAGACCTGTGTTTTACTATTACCACGGTAGAATGATTAGAACTGAACTGGGGCCCAAATTGTCATGTTACCGCTATTCTTATTTGCTTGTGGAAATCAGCAAAGCAACACCAGTGTGAAAACAGAGATACACTGGTGAATCAGGACCTCAGCATTAAAAATGTTACTTACAATTCAGTATTTATGCAGTGTGAAGTGCAAAAACCAAGCATCCCACTTGGAACAACAAAAACAAACTAATCCATTTCAATTTACAAAGAGGCAGAATTACTCCTCCCTGCAACAAGATCATGCATGCAAAGCTGCTGATCAATTTCACTGGGATCAGAGGATCACTTTGTTGCATATACTTTATGACATTTGGGCAAGCAGAGAGTCCCTTAAAAATCAACCTGTCTGTCTGGAAAGGGGAATCATATTTTAAAATCACACAAACCAGGAACTCATTGTTATTCAATGGCATTCACTCTGCAGGGTGAAAGGCATTTTATGCCTATACGATTCCAGTTGCACCCCAATTTGCTGACTCTTAAGGAGTTTGTAATCTGAAGCTATTTTAAAGCAGGGATGGTGATAAGGCATCTAATCTTCAAGACATTTAATTTGTGCATCACACAGGACCATTGGAAAATAAGAGTAATTGTTCGGCCATTAGTTCTGTGTTTGACCGGGGGAGAGGGGTAAGGTAGAGGAGTTACCACTTGAACACTGACCTGTAGCTTCTGCTGATCAGCCCCATCTCGAACCTCTGGGAATAGCAAAGACCCCAGTGGGTTGAGAGGCCTGCTCCCAACACTGTAATTTCGTGTGCGCTTTATTGTGTCTGGACTGGCCAGAGGCGTAAAGCTGTTTCTTCTCATCCTTACAGGGGTTTGGCTCTTTGGAAGGCTGTTCTGATTGAAAATGGAGGATATTACAAGGAATGAAAAGCAGAACCACAATCAGAAATCAAAGTTTATGCCAAGATATTCCTGATGCCAGAGCCACTTTCCACTTACCATACCCAGAAGCCTAATCCTGCTTCTGCTCTATAGGCAGACCTCCCATTCAAACCAATTGAGGCCTAATGCAAAGGCCATGGAAGTCAATGGAAAAATTCCTCTGTGCAGAGGACCAGCACCAACTCTATGTGCCACTGAAGTCCTCTTTTGAGAATTCATATGGTGCATAGGTGTTGTGCTAGCCCTCTGCATAGGAATAAATTTAAACTTCTGAGTGGCTACAGGTTCAGGCTCCTCAACTATAAAATTTCACCTGTCACCACCTTCAAAGTTATCCATTTCTTAACATTCCATTTACCTTAGACCTACTGCACACAGAACAATTGAGGTACTGCTTTAGTCCAGTAGCTGCTGTTAAAATGCTCTCTTGCCACTGCACTGTAACAGCTTTATTTCCCTTATCTCTGTGTGTTCAACATTTTTTTAAACAGGATGCAGATAAAATAAATTGTATTGATAGTAAAATTTCCCCAAGCACTTGGATTTATTTTCAGAGCTGCTGTATCTTGCCAGGGAAGCAAAGAATCAAACAGTACCAGCTCTTACTGTTTTCATGGAGCCAGTGCTGAATATCACACAGGAACAACATAGCAGTGCTAGGGCAATTTGAGTGTAAATTATAAAACACCAAAATTGAATTAGCCACTGAAATTTTGCTGAATCTCCTCAGTGTGGCCATTTCAATGCAGGTGTTGCCTTTCAAGACATCTTCAAAACTTTTTGCCCCGTCTACAACTCCAAATTTGTCAATCCATGATTCTCTTGTTATCCTGTAGCTCAATAATAAGACAATTTAGATGCCACAAAAAGTTCAACGAGATTAGAAATTGGTATTAAAGACAATCATCTTCACAGCACTTTACATACGCTTTGCAAAGCACAGAGAGGTAAAGGCCCAAGTTTTCAAAAGCGTGTCTAAATTTGATGGAATCACTTCCGATTTACAGTTTAACCGAGCTGGATTTGGCAGGTGGCCTTTAACTCTGAGTGCTGCAGGTTTTGAGTACTCAACGTGAACACGCAGAGCCGGATTGTCAAAAGACGGTGAACACCTGGACCCTAGTGGTTGCAAATGATCAGCACCTCTGAACTATCAGGCCCCATGTCGGCGTGTAAAGGCGGATGCTCAATAACTGAAGCCACCTTTGAAAATTTGGCCGTAAGGCCTCAATTCAGCAGACAATTTAAGCATGTGTTGAAGTGCTTTGCTGAGCAAGGGTAGGATGCTGAATGTGGGCCTTGTGGTGTGCTTACATAACCCGTGGAAAGGAGCTTCCCAGCCCAGGCTGACAGGCGTGGGACAGCGGGGCTAGTGCTAGCACTCTAAAAATAGCTGCGTAGGCAGCGCTTCGGAGTTACGACTCAGGCTGGAGCTTGGGTTCTGAAGCCTAGGGAGAGGGTGCGAGCAGCAGCAGAGTCCATTACACATTCACTGCTGTTCTAACATCTGCATGTCAGTAGAGGTGTAGCTGCCCACTCTAGGCCTGAATTTGGCTCTCACATTGCCACGATCTTCTGTTCCCTAACATACTGATGGCTAAGGTCGGTGTTCATATCCACTTTATAGTCCTAAGGGGTCATTCCCCACTATCTGTGCCTAAGCTTCTGTGCCAGAATGTCCTTATTTGCACAGAATACGTAGATGTATCTTTACTAAGAGTATCAGTATGAAGAGACCAGGGTACAAATAACCTCTCTAGTTGCCTCAGATAACTACATATATCTGGATCATTAGCTGAATCAACAGCAACAGAACAAATGCACAGATGATGGTGGCCTTGAAGGTTTAGCTTTCCGGGCAGACCACGGTTACAGCAGTGACCTTGACCTTTCCACGGCTTTTTAGATCTTGTGAACCAGAGTTGAAGCCAATCGAGAAGGTTATTTATGACTTTTGTCCAATGCTATTTATAACTTTAGAAATATGAGAGAGAGCTCACATTAAAGAATTATAGAACGAGCACCTTAAAAAGACAGACCATAGCAATAACAATGGGGAAAGGCATCATTACACATTGGGATGATCACCCTAAAGCTTAAAAAGGCTGTATTGATAAACTTTGCATTCAGTTTTCCTAATATGGTTATTGAAACAGTTTTAAAAATAAACAAACACTCTCCCATTCATGTTTGGAAACAACAAACTAAATATCTGGAAAATTTATACCTGCAATAGTTCTGCTCAAAGAAGTTAATTATCCTTATAGGGGCAATACTCCAAAAGCAGTTTTTGTAATGGCTGAAATGGATGAAAAATTTCTAGCAGGCACTCCACAGCGACTGTTCAGATTTGTAATAGTATCTTTAATGCAGGCTCTAGTTGTGTAATTTGCCAACCCGGAATCAAGGGCAGGGATTTTTAGTCAAGACTTACAGTACTCCCAGAAGGCTTGTCTCGATGGGTATTCACTGCTTCAACATTCAAGGTGATTGTTTCCACTTTACACCCTTCACCAAATGAAAAGAGAAACTTCAAAAGAGGAAACAGATTTTATTTTAAAATCATTTAATACTTAGTTACATTACTGGCAACTGGACTCAGTTGTTTGCAGAGACAATAAATAATTCAGTTTCTTCTTTTGTAAAAACCTTGTACCTATACAGTACTTTTGATTTAATATTAATCATGGATTCTACATGAGTGTGTGATATGCAAAGTTTTAATTACTTTCTCCTATAGTTTTGCTGCAGAAGTGCAGCTAGTAAACAAGGGCAGCCTTCGCACAAAGATACATGCTGTATGGATTACACTTATTGACATGAAAACTAGTTCGAGTTCAGTTCATTCCCAGGTACAAATTCAAGTCTGGAGGGAAAAACTGGTCAATAAATATAATCCAGAGATAATGGGTCTCTTTTAGAAGAAACTGGTTGTTACTCATTTTATATATATATTTTATAAAAATATAATGTTCTCTCTCATTTCCCCCCCCTTATTTTCTTTTAACTTTTATAATAAATGTAGCACTTAATTTTGCATGTGTATTTTGATATCAAATTGCCCAGCAAATTCATAAACATTCAGCTAAGTGAGAAAAATGGAAATATTTACCGTAAGCAACTGGTGTGAGCTTGAATATGGTGTGAAGGGGGCACTTCAGATATGGCAACTCGTCTAAAACCAGACAAGGAAAAGTTAAACACGGCACGTACTGGGCACAGTTTGGAACTATGCAGGAATTTTGTGGTTCCTCAATTTGGCCTGGATCTTGCAAGGACTTACACACATGCTTAACTTTAAGCCCATGAGAAGTCCCATGGGGTTCAAGAGGATGGCTCACTTGTTTAAAGTTAAAATGTGTGAGTAAGTCTTTCCAGGATCAGGGCCTTTGTTTTCTGAGAAGGAGATGTAGAAGGTAATCACCTCATAATTTATTTGACATCCCCTTATCTCTCCTGGAGTCTACTGCTGCAGTCCTGAGGGACACCCTAGAATGAGCTTTGTGCACTTCCCTCCTGCTTCAACTCTTCCCCTCCCTGAGCCACCAAGACACAGGTCCAATCATTCCATCTAAAGGCACATTACTGCTGCTACTCAGTCTGCCAGGAGAGTTCCTCCCACCACAACTTCTGATCACACTGCCGTCACAAGCGTCAGTCCCTGCCTGCCAGCTTTGGGACCAAAAGACCAGGAGACTTTTCAACCTAAGGGATAAAATCCCAGCTCTACTGAAATCAATGTGAGTTTTACCATGACTTCAGTGGGCCAGGATTCCTCCCAAGGTCCCTCCCACATGGCTAGCAACACAGTCCCAACAGACAGGTTTTGTACTTGGATAGGGATATTTTTTCTTTTGTTCCTAACCTGCCACCCAGTGGAAATAGCTTTCAATAGCACATACTGACATCCCTGAAAATGAAGGCTTATAGCAAAAATCCTCAGAGACCCACCCACTTAGGGTACGTCTATACTGCAACGTCTACTCTGTGCCAGCTGACGTGGGATCACAGGGCTCGGCCTAAGGGGCTGTTTCACTGTGGTGTGGACATTTGGGCTTGGGCTGCAATGTTTACACAACATTTGAAGTCTCTTAGCCCTAGTCCCGTGAGCTCGAGTCAGCTGGCATGGGCCAGTCATAGGTGTCTAATTGCAGTGTAGACACAGCTTCTTGCAGCCACAGGATTCTAAGGGTATCTTCCGGGGGGGGGGGGGGGGGGGTGTCTTAAAGATCGTGGCAAACACTTCAGAAGTTTAAGAGTTCACCTCTGTGTGCTCGGCCATAATTTCCCTTCTCCGTGCCATCTAGCCTCACTGCTGTCCAGAAATCGGCTGGGTGGTGCTTTCTCTCTAAGTACTTACATGACCCTCATTGCCCTTGTATCTGAGCACCCCACAATCATTAATGGATTTTATCCTCCTCGTACCCATCAGGTAAAGTGGTATCACCCCCCATTTCCAGATGGGAAACTGAAGCACGGGGTTGACTACTTGATTTGTCCAATGTCATAGAAGTGCCTGTGGCAGAGACAGGAACTGAAACCCACATCTCTCAAGTCCCAATAAAGGGGACTATCCAGACTAACCTTCCTAAACTCACACACCCGAAGTGGCTGCATTTCAGTGGCACTGCAAGAACTGTTTGTGAAGCACTTACAGATATTCCGGGCTAAAAGAGGCTTGAGAAGTGTAAAGTACTATATTACTGACATTTTTCACCCAAAAAAGTTCTGTTATTGTAAAAATTAAATGAATAATGCAAGTCTCCCTTCCAGAAGTTCTGTGATGTAACCGGCAACCCCCACCCTGACACAGTGAATCGACTTTCAAACCTGCGCTCTTGTCAAGGAAGTAGGCCAACAGGCACCGCATAACAGCCTGGTGAGAAATAACCAGAACACTGCCCTGACGCTCCAGCTCCATAATCACCGCCTCTAAACGCTGGACCAAGTCTTGGTACGACTAGAAATTAAGGGAAAGATTCAAAAGCATAAGGATGTTTAGGGGTTTCACAAGCGTGCAGAGATGCCAAGGCTTAAAATTGCTTCACATGAATCAAAACACAGATTAAAAATCAGAGTAATAGACCCCTCACAGACTTTAAGGTCAGAAGGGACCATCTTAAAATACGGAAGATATAGACGAACCGATAGCCCTGGGGCGGGGGGGGGGGGGGGGGGGGAAGGGGAGCTAGATATATTTTCGGATTAGTAACTGGCCCCTAAATTTGTGGAGATAGTCAGATTTCTAGCAATGTTTTCAACGGATGTAAATAAAAATAAATAATAAACTAAATTAAATAATCATGTCTATGGCTCTCTCCCTGCAATGAGCTCCATGCAGAAGGACCCCTATGTCTGCCCACAGCCCCAAGGAAATAATACAATAACCCTAATACAGTTTACAAGTATGATCAAGTGGTATCACTTACATGGCACCATAAAGGAAACAGACAGACAATCTAGTCACTAATCAGTAACCCTGTATTACAACTAAATTTGGGATACTACCATTAGGTTAATTGCCATTTCCCACATAAATCTAATTTCATTTTAATTATTCCCTTCTTTCCTATCTACACATACTCAACTACATTATTATTTTAAACCTGCTCACCTCTCCTCCAGGATAACGATAAAGATATTTCTCTTGATCCCTCAGCGCAAACTCATCTGGGTACTGAGTTTCAATTTCTTCATATGTCATCTCTTCACACACTCCCTGGTGGAAGAGGAGTTTGTTACAAGGGAATTCATTTCAATAGATTTAAGCATTGGGGGGAAAGGATTGGACACAGAAGATTCTGAGCCTATGTGGCGAGTGTTTTACATTTCATAAAAGACAGGAGTAATTCTAACACAGCACTTTACACCTGAGAACAATGGAGCAGGCTTACAAACATTAATTCCTTAAACCTCCCACCCCTTCTGAAAGGTAGGCAAGCATTAACATCCTCATTATGCAGTTGCAGGCAGGCTAGCTCAGTTGGATGAACATAAGACTCAACCTCTGCACCATGGGACTGAGCCCTTCATTGGAAACTAGTGAGGATTTTTGGCCTGTGTTATGGGGGATATCAGAGCAGGTGATCACAATGGTCCTTTCTGGCTTTGGAATCTATGAATACATCAGAAATGACCTCAGCAAAGGAGCAAAAGTTCCCTCACAAATAACCGCAATGTGTTTTCTAGTTTGAATTTTAAACCCAACCCTTTATGTCTATGGCTGTGGTTTCGGTTTGTTGGTTTTTAAATCTGCAAATAATGAAAACAAGTATTTATTTCCATGTTGTTATCTCTACAGCTTATTTTCATGAAAGAATTACAGTGGGAACCACTGAAAGCCCAACATATGCCTGTTGTGCTGTAGTTGGTTGTTGCAGGTACCTGGGACCTTGAATGTTGAGTTTTCAATGGTATCTACTGTAAAGAGCACTGGGATACTTAGACGGGTAAAAGGCATTTTCAATTTTACACCAAGCAGTCCTATAGCTCACAGAGGTGAGGGATGCAATATAAATACATAGTGTTGTGAAGCATAATTAATGCTCAGAAAGTGTTTAGATGGGAGAGGAAAGACATTATTTCATGTTCACTATTCTTATTTACAAACCCCAAGAAGTTCAGTGTATAGCTTTGGACCATTTCCCCACTGTACTCACAGCATCGATCTCATTCAGAATCTTCCACTGCTCATAGGGGACCCCCAAGGACTCAGCTGTCTGGATGGTTCTCTTCAGCTGGCTCGTCCAAACCTTCAAATCCACAATCTCCTGCTCGGCAATGAATTTTTTAAGGGCTTGAGCGAACTAGAGAAATTGAAGCAGGTTGGGAGATGATAAAAATGACCATTGTGAATTCATTCTTCATTGTGAAAGAACATGCTAAACTTCTCACCAGACTGGCATTAACTGATGCCATCCAAAGCCAACTTCTGCCACTCTGGGTCTAGAGTTAATATGTTCACAGTTGTGAGCTATATAGATGTCAAACATGCCTTGAATACATACTGGCAATAAGTTACCATAGTTCTCTCTCAGGCCCCTTTTAATCTGGAAGCTAAACACGGCAACTAGGATTACAACTAATCACCGCATATGCACTCCCAACTTTAGCTTCTTCTCAGGACTAAAGACAATGAGAATCAATCTGCACATCCAAATGTGTGGGCCATCTTATCTAGGAAGCATCAGTTAAGCTAGAGCTGAAGTACATATTCCCCAGGAAAGGAAAGCTCCCATGCTTGTTAAGGAGTCTTCCAGCTATTGTTAGACTCTCAAACCAAAGACTCCCATACTTTGCTTGTGGATGAGACTTCCATCTCTCTTGGTCTAGCTAAAGAGAGCCCCTACCAGGTGACAGACAAGAATAATTGCTTGTTTTCCTGTGCAGGATACTCTACCGTTTCCTATCAAGAATAGAGCTGTGTGTAGAAACTGAGTTACACCAGTTAAGAATGCTTGCTAGGCGACCTACAGAAATATGAAGAACATATATAGGTCAAGATTCCTCATACCCCAAGAAATCCAAACCAACAATGTTTATCCCAAATTAGAAACTGCACATTTATCTGCTTTATGAATTAAAGGTACCATCTCTCTAGATCTGATTACTCTGTCTTTTCAAACTAACGTTTCTTGTTCCACTACAAGCCCTGAAAAATGTGAAATAAAAGGTATTGATATAATCAAAGAATGTATCGACCATATCCACTAAATTTAGAGGAGCTGTAAAGAGATTTTGTTTGCTTTCTTTCTAAGTAATTGCTGAATTATGTGGTATGAACTGTATGGCACAAAAAGGAAAAAGAACATGGAAAGCTATATGCAGTGTTGTTGGTCCCAGGATATTAGAGAGACAAGGTTGGTGAGGGAATATCTTTTATTGGACTAATTTCTGTTGGTGAGAGAAACAAAGGTTTTGAGCTACAGGCCAGGACCTGAAGAAGAGCTCTGTGTAAGCTCAAATCTTGTCTCTCTCCCCAACTGAAGTTGGTCCAATAAAAGATATTACCTCACCCATTTTGTCTCACTGAAAGATATAAGCAGCTAATCAAGGCATAACTTCGAAACTGAGCAGAGACTCCAATTCACAGTATAGATAATACAGGAAAAAAAACGGATATGAAATCTTTGAAGTGAACGAAACATCAAAGCCTTCTAAGGATTGAAGAAATGTGTTATGCACCAGCGCCATCTGCTGGATATCAATGGAAACAATGGAGAATGAGAGCTGAAAGCCATTCGGCAAGTGGCCAGTAGAAACTGCAGCGTTTCTCAAATGCAGCCATCAGGGGCTTTTCTTATGCCACAGCCTCCTGGGCAGTGGTGGGTAGCAGACTCCAGTCGTGGGGCCAGAAATGAGCAATTCGGATTGCGGGAGGGGGCTACGGGTTGAGGCAGGGGGTTGGGGTGTGAGAGTGGGTGAGGGCTCTGGTCTGGGGGTGCTAGCTCTGGGGATGAGAGTTTGGGGTACAGGAGGGGGTCGGGGGGTGGGGCCAAGGGATTCAGAGTGTGGGAGGGGGCTGTGGGTTGAGGCAAGGGGTTGGGGTGCAGGAGGGGGGGCTCTGGGCTGGGGAGGAGGGGTTCAGGGCGTGGGAGTGGGCTCTGGGCTGAGGCAGGGATGGGGGGAGGGGGGAGGGCTCTGGGCTGAGGGTATGGGCTCTGGGGTGGGGCTGGGGAGGAGGGGTTCAGGGCGTGGGAGTGGGCTCTGGGCTGAGGCAGGGATGCGAGGGGGGGTGAGGGCTTTGGGCTGGGGGTGAGGGCTCTGGGGTGGGACTGGCGAGGAGGGGTTTAGGGTGCAGGCAGGTGCTCTGGATTTCGGAGGAGTTCAGAGCTGGGGCAGGGGTTTGGGGCTCGGGGTTAGGGCATGGGCTTACCTCAGGCGGCTCCCAGTCAGCAGCGCAGCGTGGGGGCTAAGGCAGGTTGCGCGTTCCCCGGAAGTGGCCAGCAGGTCCAGGTCCTAGGCTGAGGGGGGAGGGGGGAGGAGGCTCCACGTGCCGCTCTCATCCACAGATAGTGTGGAGCTGGTGCTCAGGGCAGGGGCAGCACGCAGAGCCCCGTGGCCCCCCCGCCTAGGACCCAGACCTGCTGGCCGCTTCCGGGGTGCGCACAGCCTGCCTTAGCCCCCACGCTCCGCCACTGACTGGGTTTGCTAATATCACTTTTCATAGTCTCCCAGCTAGCTAGTAAGTCTGCTGCTGTGAAAAGTGATATTAACAAACATACAAACGTTAGTTTTCAGAGCAGCAGATTTACTAGCTAGCGAGTATCCAAAAAAAAAAAAAAAAAAAGGCAAAAGAAACAACAACAACAAAAAGACAAGAATGTGCAACGCACCTTATTTGTATCTCTATTCTGTTTAGGACCAGTAAAGAAGAGAGAAAACTGTACATTATTTTTATTATTCCGTCTGCAAAAAAAAACCCTCTACATAAATAAACTATAATGATCTGGATGTGTCTAAGTGCATATTTATTTATTTTTCCTAAAGTTAATTAAGTATTTTAGGAAAAATTGTCAGAGTGGCCACCAGCAAGAGTTGGTGGACACACTCTGAAGCCACCCAAAAGATTGTTGTGAGAACCCCTGAACTAGAGTGTGTCTAATCCTCCAATAGACCCAGAAACCGGGTATATAAAATTGAGGTCACCATGTGGAAGTGGGACCCCAGAGTTAGCTGGGCCCATGTGGACAAACTCACCCCTCCCCCAGGATTATGAACAAGAGTTTGCCAAACTGACAAATGAAGCTTGCAAGTCCAAGAAACGCTGCTTGACACTAGACCAGTCCTGTGGCCTGATTCACCTCTTCCTAGGGTTACCAGGCCTGAGAAGAATTAGTGGTGAGACTCACTTCAGAGACTCTATTTCTCTTTGTACTTTTTAATGTAAGTAACTGAAATTTCTCCTACTGAGTCTGCACTCTCTCTAGTGAAAGTCCCTTAACAGGGGTTCCACTCATCAAGAATGCCTCCTACTGGCCAGGCATGGTGGAGCAGCTTTCTTCCCATTTGGTGCCCCCGCTATGGTCACTCCATCATGTGGTGGTCTCTCCCATAATTCCCAGTGCAATCTCTTTGCAACTCACTCCTCCATGTAGGTCACTATGTGGTCCCCCTTTCTGGGATGTCAAAGTCTTGTTGAACCAGCTGTCCAGATGGCCCGCACCCCTTCCCAGTAGCTGGTAGAGGAACCAAGGCCCTCCCTCTACAGTGAGGTTCAGCCCAGGGACTCTATGACTACCAGTGAAGGTCTACACAGTCTCTCTCTCTCTCCTCGCTGCTGTTTCCCTGGACTTCTTCCTACCATGCCTTCTCAGACTCTCTTTCTTCACAACTCCTCTGGGGTTGAACTTTTTTCCAGGGCTAGCATCCCAGGGCTTATCGTCCCCCCCGGGTTTCCTCCTCCCTACTTCTCTGCTCCCAACAAGTGACTGCGGGCTTCCTCATACAAATACAAAACTTCCTTTCTTTAGGTTCCCTACCCAGCTTCTCCCCCAGCTAGGCTTCATCAGCCATTAGGCCTTATCAATCCCTGGCTCTCCTCCAGGTGTAGCCTATAAGGTTAATTGGCCTATTTTACCTGTTCAGACATTGTATGGGGTGGACAGCCTGTCACATCGCCAAGTAACCAAACTGTGGATTTTAACTAAGTAATGCTATATACGTGTTTCTCTTTTGTAAATCCAAGCACACTGGCCTCAGAACTTCAAAAAAAGAAATGTAAGCAATTGCTTTTGATGTTTCAAACTAGTCCCTATAAAACCAAACACAAGAAATAGCAAGGACCAAATTCATAAGAGAGAGCACCCTAAGACAAGAGCATCCTTATTCTTCGAAAGAATTATTTGAAGGGTGATAAATCCATTAGAGATACTAAAATTACTGATAACTGATGACGATAGGTAAATGTAATAAGATTTAGGCTGATTTGTTTTGTTCCTTGGAATAGTTGCTGGATCCCAACACTGGGTCTGTGTTAATCACACAGAAGACTGTATGTGTATTTTGCATTCAGCACACGCCTAGAAGATCTGTTGTATCTACACTTGATCAATCAACTGTTGTTTATATACCAATGAGGTTCTAGGTGAATTAATAAACTGCTGATTGGTTAAGAATAACAAAATGTCCTGATCTCAGAAATACTGTCTAAGATAAAAGTAGACTGAAAAGAACCTAGTATTAAAATTAGTAAACTAGCACTCCCTGGCTTCAAGAAAGAGGAGTTATCCTAATTAAACTGCATCCCAACATTGGCAGTAACATTTATTATCTTGGCAAATCTAGTCTATTACATTTCAGCTTTACAATCTAACTGGCACCTTGGCAAATCCATAAAAATTTACGCCCGTTCTTGTTTGCGCAGTAAAGAATCAATCCTTTGCAGAATGAACATCCCTAGCTAGCAGGGAGCATTGCTACAAGGGAGCAGGGAGAGTGACTGCTGAAGGTGCACGTGGGGACTTCAACCCCAGGCCGAAAAGAAATCACACACCCTTGACAGTCAGATTCAGTCCAATTTCTCTACTGGCATAAATGAGCAAAACTCTGTTGAAGTCCATGGAACTGAGCCCATTTACACCAGCAGACAATCTGACCTAAATCCAGGTTCCTATTACACTGACACACTTTAAAAGGATGTCAATCCTGACACTGCCAAGAACATACCTGCTTCCCATGCGGCGACAGGCCAGAATCCCCACCGATCTTGCCAACAAGGTTAAAGTCGCTCTCACCATGTCGGCAAAGGTAGATGGTGCGCGGCTGGACGTGAATGTTCATTAGGTAATAGACGATTTTACTCTGGATGTAATCCCGGACACGGTTTACCAGGAACCGCTGTCCCACATTGATCACTTTAATGAAGGAAAGGTCTCTACGGTCAACACAAAACAAGGACACCTGTCAGCATCTTTAAAGCAAAATGTGTGTGTGTATTCTTGTAATACTGATACTGCTGCTACCACTTGGCACTGAGGTGCCTTAGAAAACTCCTAGAGAGACTATTACAATGTAGTGTAGTTTTCTATTTAAACATTCCTATTTTATACACTGAGAAATCCTTGCAAATCATGTTGGACATAATCCTGCACACCTCACACAAGCAAATCTCCCATATTGCAAAGTCAATGAGAGTTTCGCCAGCATAGGGAATGCAGCATGTTAGGTTAGGGAACAAAACTGGCAAAAGAAAGCAGCCCATTTGTCTGTTTTCACAGTATATCCAGTATGCAACATGTTGCTAAATCTCGCCTCTTACTGGTCATAATTATCTGGATCAAGGGGCTGATATGTGACTTTATAGCACTCTATCCTCTTCAGGAAATCATCCATCACATACTCTCTATTTATTTCTGGGTAGTCAGGGCTGGAGACCTTCACTTCCTGAACAAGAAAGAGAGATTTTATAAAAGTTAAGCAAACTTTGTATAAATCAGAATAAAAGTGACATTATTCTTCAATTTTCAAACAAAACAAACACACACACACGGTTTACATTTCCCCTTCCCATCTGCCCTGTGAAGAACCTGCTCCTGGAAAGGAAACAAAGAACAATTCCAAATGACACAGGGCAGTATTTGGCCCGGGGGACAGAGACAGATGGCTTGACTTTTGCCTTTCCACACAAACCACTTACTGCATATCTTCCCATGAAAATAAAATCAAGCTCCGAGATAAAATGTTTCATGGCTTTAGTTTGGTTTCCAAGTTCCAACATAAATAACCCATCTGTCTTGGTTGCCATGCATCTGCAAATATTAACCACTTATCTCAGAACTGAAACATAAGAACAAGGCTATCAGAACTGCATATAGTATTGCAAAGGGCACTCCACCCCATGCAGTTTATACAGGGATAGGACTGCACCAGAATAAGAACTGCAGAGTTACACTTATTAGAAGCAGGTCAGTTTTGATCTCTTTCTGCCTGTTGAGATAACAAAGTCCAGTTTTTCTGATCCTAGCATAAACTGCACTAAAGCAGGGTAAGAGAATATCGGGTGAGTTTAACCTAGGATGCCCTTCATGATTGCAGAAAAGAAAATCAGAATGAAAGTTAGAACTCAGTCTTTGAGCCAGACTCTGATCTCTCTTAGGACAGCATAAATCCAGAGTGACTCATTTTACTCCAACTGGGTTATTCTGAATTTATACTGGTGTAACTGAGATTAACACCTGGCCCAAACAGACACCTCAGTGTAGAACACTCAGTACGACTTCACAGAATCACCTGCCCACAGGCAGGTACAACAGACTGAGGGAGAGTAAAAGCCTTTAAACCCAGAATCCCCTGAGTTAAGTGGATTAGATTTAACGTTACTGAAAGGCTCTCTAGTAATAAAGAAACTCAGGTATTACTGTGAGTCACTATAATAGTCTGTGGCCTTCCCTGACAAACATCAAGTCTTCTACAGAAGGATGCTACAGACTAAGCCTATGAACATTCAGCACCCACCAGGATATTGGCAGCAATGACTTCTGGATCATCACAGACAGACTCCACAAAAAACACCTAGAGAGGAGGCAATGAAGCATGTTTAGTAGAATTAAGAGCCTCTAGAGTAATGTAAATAGGCCATATTAATTTCCAGTATAGCCACAAATGAAGTCAGAATTACCCTAGGAATAGATTTAGCCAGATATGCTTTGTGAGAAACTAACCTTGTCCCTCACAGTGGGTTCCTGTTATTTGTCTATTTAGGCATGTGTGCCACACTCATCCTCATGATCTCTGGGCTCCAGAGAGATAAGAGCTGATGAGGGCAGAATATTTTGTTTGGGATATCCCAAGCCAATTCATTAAAACAGGGTACTTCCCAAATCAGACATATGCATAGAAGGGTGCTGATTCTCCCCTACCTTGCACCTTAAATATTCATTGACACCGGAGCAGAGTGGATGAAAAACACCACCAGAACAGCATTTCAAACCAGCTTTGCAGAGGTGGAAATGATGACACAAGCCAGGAAACTACAGCAGCACCGTACAAAGATAAGGGCCCAAATCCGCCATCCGATACACTGATGCTAATGGCAATTGGATACACCCAAGGGAGGCATTCAGTCCTACAGTTCTTATTCCAAATCAATGAAAGTCACCTTATAAGCATTCTCTTTAGCAAAATTTAAGATCAAGTCCCTCCTCTCTCGAGTCGTGTTGGTCGCATCGAACACCTAACAGAAAAAAAATCCCAACAACATTAGCTACGATTTTTAAAGCTGCCAGAAAGGTTTGGATGAAAATCTCAGGCATTGATTTAATATTCTTTTGATTTAAACTCGGAATAATCAAGTGTTATCTTACAGCTATCTGCCCGCACTCCTCCGTGATATAAGCTTTCACATCTTCCAGGGCCACCAAGGCACATTGTCTGTAAGGAGAGAAATTGGCCGCATTGAAGACAGTGTAACGTGTTCAGATTCCAAGCCTCATGAACCACAGCTCCAAAGCTCACAGTGGGATAAATTACAGAGTCAACCCTGTTTAAATCCCTTTTCCACCTCCACGCCTCTGTTCTGAGCACTCTATCTTTCCAGCTCAGGAGTCTGTTGCCATCTCTCCTTAAAGGAACAAATGAGTCACTGTGGAGTCATACTCTTTGGGGACAGGTGCGCTGCCCACCAGGGAAGATAGGTTCTGGTAGCCTAAGCTGAATCTAGGTCTCCCAACTGGTCACTAAATGGGACAATAAGGACTTTTTAATCCATCTGCTTTTTATTTGTATTACATGCCTCTCTTATCATCTGAGTTTTGTCCCTTGGGCCCCATTCTGCTTCCCCGGAAGTAAATGACAAAATTCCCACTGACTTCAATGGGAGCAGGTTTAGACCCTTTATTAGATTTATTGTTTTAGCATCATTTGACATCTCTCCCCAGGACGTCTACTGTCATTAAACAGCCACTACTGTACGCCTGGGGGGAAATCCTGCCCTCCACCCATGAAAGTCAATGGGAGTTTTGCCATGAACTTCAGCGGAGCAAGGATTTCACCCTTGGCATTTATCTATAAGGTAAACTTTCCTTAAAATAACATATCTATGCTCCACTCAAGGGGGTGAGAGAAAGCATGGCAGCTCGTAAACATGCCAGTACAAGGACCAAAGGGCACTTTCTTGGAGGGATAGTTATACCTCTGCCACCTTGCTAAAGAGGATCTTAATTTTGTTACCCACTCATGAACAGGAGGCCCCATGCCCACCCTGAAGACCCAGTTTCTAGGGCAGCTGTTTTAATGGCATGCACTGAATACCCAACAAAGCACACAGAGCGTCCCCGTCCTCCCTGCCCCGATGTGTGAATTTTATGGAACAAGCCTGCTTGTTACCTTGAATTCATACTACAGTGTTGGTGTCCTGCTGTGTGCAAATGTCTGTAAGAAAACAGATCTGGAGTCTGGAGCTGGGAATTGTTTATTCTGGTGGTGAAGTGCAAAATCAAAGCAGAACCCTGGAACGGCACCACTTTTAGACTGACCTAGAGGTAACCTGAGTTCAGAAGCAAACTCCAGAGCAACGCAGAATTCAGGAAAAGGATCAGTCACTAAGCCTTGATCTCAAAAGCTACGGAAAAACCATAATCCTGCTGCCATTATAATCAATGGGGGCTTTGCCATAAATACTGGTGGGAGGATGAAGCCCTAAATATTTTATCCTATTGGAAGGTATAGAGAAATACACAGAGATTATAGCGGCTATAAAATGGTATGTTCTAGTATGCATGCGACCATACACAAGTCCAAATTACTAGAGAGTTTGACAACGATATCCCTCTCCTTTGTGAGAGCCACAAGCAAGATCACATACTTGGAAATTTCCCCCTGCACTGTCTGCAAAATTAAATTACCGGGTAGGTAATTTACTTTCTCCCTATATAATTCCAGGTATTCATTTAAAGATGTTCTTGGAGTCTCTAGTATCCCTAAACCTGTATAGTGGCTGTATCGTCAACTAGGCAAGGGTCAACTGCCTTTTTTGCTTCCATCTCAAGGTGCCAGCAACCAGAAGGAGAATAGAGGTGGGAATATGAGGATTTAATGAAAAAAAACAATTTTTTTTTGAAGAGCACTAGTTTACCCAAAATTAAACTGTCACATGCTCCCAAAACAGTTTTTAAAATTTATAAAATAATCTGGAATTTCCTCAAGTAGAACAAATTATTAATCCACTCCACAAAACATTCACTGCAGGCCCAAATCTGCTATCTTTACTCACACAGTGTAATACCTTTACTCACACAGTGAAATCAATGGGAGTACTGACTCAATAAAGTTCTTCTCAACCTAAGCAATGGTGGCAGAATTTAGCCCCATATTTGTCTATTGACATTAAATGTCACTTCCTACAATCAGAGGTATAGTCTGAAACCAGCTGCACAGACTTTAGAATTACATGAACTTTTTCCTCTACTATTCATGTTGGGTTGCACCCTCAGACACAGACTTACTTTCGAATCTTCATGGCTTCTTTGTTATCATGCCTGAAAAAATTATAGGACTTGTACGACTGCACAGCTTCACGACGATATACTCCTAGATTAAACACTTCACAAAAAACAAACAAAGACGTGTGATTTGCAGCATTTCACAAATACATATTACCTGTGTGACAGTGTACCCCATAAAACTTTATGGGGAGATGCCTATAAATGTATACATGATGTAACTGGACTATGTTTTATGCTACATGTGCCATGTAACATATCTCTGTGAAAGTTATGACCTACTGAATGTATTCCTCCCGTTTATATGTATGTATCATTGTTGTAGTTGAAGTTATGAATATTGGTTGTATTTCTTGAGAAAGGAATGTGCAGGTTAAGTGCCCAATCAAGAAGCACTTAACAGACAATAGAACTTGCAGACACCAATCCACATCTGAGCTTTGCCAGGAATGTGGCTGGCCTGAGAAGGAACTGAGTTGTGCATGGACAGGTGACTTGTCCATGTGACCCCAACTCCATTTGGTAACTGGATGCTACACAGGGAGAGGGAGGGGTGTCCACCCAGAGGAGAAAAATCTATTTAAACCCCTAGGAAACCCCTCCATTTTGTCTTCTGCTGGCTAAAGAAAGAAGCTCTCCACCCCCCAAGGACATACCTGAGAGAGACTGAACAAAGGAGAGAGACAATAGGGGGTGTGAGTGACTGCTGGACCCAGGCTAGAAGCTTTACAGCCTGTGAAAGAGGGAAAGCTGGTGCTGGTGAGGTTTTGATATCTGTGTGAAGTTTGATTAGACATAGACCTGCGTGGTTTATTTTATTTTACTTAGTAATTCAATTTGTTCTGTCTGTCACTACTTGGAATCACTTAAATCCTACTTTCTGTACTTATTAAAATCACTTTTTACTTATTAAGTTGCCTGGAGTGCGAGTTGGTACCTAGGGGGGCAAACAGCTGTGCATATCTTTCTATCTTTGAAATAGAAGGCGAACTATTTATGAGTTTGCCCTGTATAAGCTTTATACAGGGTAAAACGGATTTATTAAGGGGTTGAACCTCCTTGGGAGTTGGACACCTGGGTGTCAAAGGCAAGAGCGCTTCCAGGAGCCTTACAGTTGTGAGTGGACTTGGTTCGGACCTGGGTCTGTGTTTGCAGCAGATCAGTGGAATCTGGCTCAAAACAGACAGGATTCGGGAGTCCCAAGCTGGAAAAGGCCTGGAAGCAGGGGCAGAAGTAGCCTTGGCACACCAGGTGGCAGCACCAAGCAGGTCTCTGTGACCCCAACCCGTCACAACCTGGTCGTGAGCCAAGAGGAGAATCACATCTTTATCTTGATTAAAGCAATTTATGAGATATCGCTCCAACTAAAACCTTCCAGCAATTTTACTTCAAATTAACTTTTGCAAACACCTCGAGAATTCCTTATGATTGAAATCTGAAAAATTTAAACTGCACCATAGAATTTCAGAATCTCTGATTTTCCTTGTGTACTTTTTCCCAGACCTCCTCAAAATAATCCAAATTTTTGATAACTATCCTCCTACTTATCAGTATATTCATGTGCAATCCCTATTCCCATTAAGCAGGATTACATGCACTCACTGAAAGGAGAAGAGACCCAAGTCAAGCAGAAGGGGCTTTATAATATCTCATGCACTTTGCTAAAGAAGAATTTAGTTCTCACAAGAGATACCAAATTTGGCAGCCCTGGAAACTTCACCCCCCGTGCAGAGGACCAGCACAAGGGTCTATGAAGCACTTAAGACTTATTGAGAGGACTTAAATAACGCACAGATTTTGTGCTGGCCCTCTGCACAGGGATGATCCCTCTCTAAGCACAGAATAGATACAGCTTGAGTAACACTAGTGCAAGCTTCCCCGACATACTGATCCATGCCAATTTGCCTGGAGAAACCACCTCTAAGGGTTCAAGTGGAATTTAGTTGCGATGGATAATTGAATCTTTGGGCTCCTTGTTGGCACTGCCAATAAGGTTTTATGCCGTACACGCTTGTTCACTAGGGACAACACTGAAGCTAGCACCCCATAAAGTAGCTATCAAGTTATGACAACTTTCAGTGACTATAAACCTGGGCTGGATTAACACGAATGTCTCATTGCCAGCTCAGTGACCCATCCATCACTTTATGCTACCACGTACAAAAATCCATACAGACCTTTCGTAGGCACACCAATCCAGTTGAGGTAGCGTGTTAATTTCTTGGACATATAAGTCTTGCCCCGGGCAGGAAGGCCAATCATTACAATCAAAGTAGGGGAGTTGGTCATATAGGAAGCCCATGCTGCAAAGAAGAGAAGGCGAAATCATTAAATGAATTAAAACAGCTTAGAACAAAAACCAAGTCAGAAGCCAAATTCATCTCTGGCATAACTCACTGCCTCTGCCTATTTACCAGCCACACAAAAGGTTACTTACTGTATGAAACACACAGTGGATTCATTATCATGCCCTTCCATTCAATTAAATGTTAATAGCAATCACTGGATCACAGCATGGCTCTCTCGGGTGTTAGCTAATGAAGTAGGTTAACGACTGATCAGCCACCGGGAACAGGGAAAATAACGTGTGACTGACTATTGAGTCAGCCAAAATACGTCAGTCAGGGTTAAAAATATTTAACTATTAAGCAGTAACTGTCAAGGACATAGGAAAAAATCCTTTAATGAAAGAGATCATATTTCTCTATTGACAGCAAACAGGGATCTAATTTCCTTCCTTTACATACTCAACAAATGATCTGAGAAACTAAATTAGTAATGTTTAGCCTGTTGCTGAGAAGCAGGATTTTTTTTACCATTATTGTTTTTGCATAAAATTTCTAGTTTCTTTAAAAAAAAAAAAAAGTCACGTAATTTCCCAAAAGTAACAGATTAATTAATCAATCCACTAATTAAGTAAAAATGAGTTTTATAGAACTATATGAAAGACACTGATTATAGACAGGGATATGGGAGCATGTGTTGCCATAATTAAACTGGTCAAAGCAAGTGAATATCAACTGAATGGAATACACAATGGACAAGATAGGAAAAGACTTTAAATCCTATCTAAATGGCCTGTTGAGATGGTTTTGCCACACAAGATAAAATGTAAATCTAACTGCAATACTGACGGGACTTTGTCAGCTGTAAATCTACTCAGTTTCAAAGACTCTGTTAAAGGTATATCTGTGCACTACACCTGCCCCCAAACCCCCAGGCCAATTTTTTTTATCGTTTTAGATAAATATGGCTCTATTATTAGGACTGTTCTTCTCTCACTTGTTGCTATGCACGAAAACCCACACAAACAACAGTGAAACTGACTTTGGGGAAGCCATCTGTACCAAGTGGTGTCAAAAGCACAAAGTAAACAAATGGGGAAAAATAAATATTTTTCCCCCAGTCTCTTCCAGTCAGTCATTTTAAGGATTATTTGCAACAATTGTAGGTAAAACATTGTCAAACACAAGCATAACCTTTAAATTGATGATGTCCCTTTAAATAGCTTTATAAAGAATGTGGAGGAAGAGGACAACATGATGTTAAATTTAAATTCCCAGAGTGACCTAGATTGGGAGGTTTTGAAAATTCAGTAAAGACACTGTGTTATGGGACCCAGAATGGTCAGATATATAAGCAGGAAATAACAAAATGAGTGTAATGTGTATAAGTGGAACTAGTACATGTGGAGAAAAAATAATCCTTACTAAAGATATTCAATGGAAGCAAAAATCAATGCGGGAGAGATACTTGGAAAGCAGTAAAAATCAAAACAGACCTCTGGTGATTATGCAGCCCTAAATCATAGTATTGTGTGTGCGCAGCCTTCCTACTGAACAAATATCTTTGGGATTCTTTGCTGAAATCTGCTCCTGGCCTATGACAACAGAAGACTCGAAGAGCTAGGTTAAAAGAGTTCAATGGAGATTGGTAGACACTAGGTTTGGCATCAACTCAACATATCACAGATATGGGTAGGGATAGGGTCCAGAGTGACCTAGACAAATTGGAGGATTGGACCAAAAGAAATCTGATGAGGTTCAACAAGGACAAGTGCAGAGTCCTGCACTTAGGAAGGAAGAATCCCATGTACTGCTACAGGCTGGGGACTGACTGGCTAGGCAGCGGTTCTGCAGAAAAGGACCTAGGGATTACAGTGGATGAGAAGCTGGATAAGAGTCAGCAGTGTGCCCTCGTTGTCAAGAAGGCCAACGGCATATTGCCTGTATAAGTAGGAGCATTGCCAGCAGATCAAGGGAAGTGATTATTCCCCTCTATTCGGCACTGGTGAGGATACACCTGGAGTATTGTGTCCAGTTTTGGTCCCCCCCACCACAGAAGGGATGTGGACAAATTGGAGAGAGTCCACGGAGGGCAACGAAAATGATTAGGGGGCTGGGGCTCATGACTTATGAGGAGAGGCTGAGGGAACTGGGGTTATTTAGTCTGCAGAAGAGACAAGTGAGGGGGGATTTGATAGCAGTCTTCAACTACCTGAACGGGAGTTCCAAAGAGGATGGAGCTAGGCTGTTCTCAGTATTTGCAGATGACAGAACAAGAAGCAATGGTCTCAAGTTGCAGTGGTGGAGGTCTGGGTTGGATATTAGGAAACATTATTTCACTAGGAGGGTGGTGAAGCACTGGAATGGGTTACCTAGGGAAGTGGTGGAATCTCCATCCTTAGAGGTTTTTAAGGCCCGGCTTGACAAAGCCCTGGCTGGGATGATTTAGTTGGTGTTAGTCCTGCTTTGAGCAGAGGATTGGACTAGATGACCTCCTGAGGTCTCTTCCAACCCTAATATTCTATGATTCTATCACAGAAGTAACAGATCACTGCCTGATGAAGCACATTAGACAGAATTATAGAACAATGTTTCATGGTGAGCTATTTTAAACCACTGTTCAGTACAGTTGTGCTACTTGTTGCCTAGTACATGTGGGTGGCTTTCAGGAACAGAGATTACATTAGAATTTTAATCTACATTAAAACAGATTTCATTTTTAAACAGCTGAATTGCAAAACATTATTAACTTGAAAGGTAAACATTTGTCCAGAAGAGCAAAACATGTAACAAATATAACGGGATAGAAGTGATACAAACAAGAATTGTAAACAGTTATAAACCTGTGATGTACTACTTTAGGAGCGTACATGAAATTATTTCTGGGGATCTCAGTTCCAAGTGGACATCATAAAAACACATCACAGTTGTTTCCCTTGTTGGCAGCCTCAGCAGACAGGCCAAGAACTGAATGGGACATACAAAATGAACAGCCCTCCGGATCAGAGCTGAAGCACTTTGGGGAGGTAAGATGGGGGAAGCCAGCACTGCCACTGTTGTACTTGTACTAAGGGTTGCATGGGGGACACAATTCAGCTATCGAGTCAGAAAAAGTAAAATAATTCAAGATGTTTATGTTAAAGACTTAAAAACAAGAGTTGTGCATGTTAGGATGATTTATTTTTTTTAAAGACCCTGATCCTGCACTCATGTGCAGCTCATTTCAGGATTCTGGATAGGCCTAAATTCATTCCTGGTGTAATGACACCAAAGACTATAGAGTTGCACTAAGGATGAAACTGTATTTGTCTTTACTACTGCAGTGAGCTAGAACGAATAAAGCATGACTACCTCTTTTTATAAACAGGTAAAAGAAAAATTCATTGCAAGACACAAGATCTATTTTCCTCAAAACTGTCACAAATACTCACAGCACTTTTTTTCTGAGACTCGCATATTTGCAGTTTTGTTTTCCTGGTTGCTGTTGTTGTTGTTCTGCTCTGGGACTAATGCTGTATGTCCTGACATTGCTGCGAATCACACACTTGGTCAGTGTTGGCCCTCCAGGCGCTTGGAAAAGAAAAGAAGAACCAAGAAACAAATCCTTGTGAAATCCGGTTGGCTGAATAAAATAGATGCATAGCATTTTATCTGTGCTGTTCCTGGTGGGAGGGAAAGGAAACCATATAACAGTCTCAAAGCTGTAGTCCAAGGTCAACAGCAGGTCGTAACATATGTAGGTCGTAACATATGTAGTTGGCACACGAAAACGCAAAGCACAGAAAAATGAAGCTGAGGAGGAAATAAATACATCCCTCACCTGGGACATTAATGAACCATCTCAGCCAGGGAACAGAAGCATTAGTGGGGAATGTACCTACTTTGGCCCCTTGCCTGTAAATCACTAAAAATACAAAGGAACAGCCTTCCCCCACCTCCCACAGTCATTATGCAGCTGCCTAGGCACTTTTTTAGGCGGCCAGTCCCCGAGATGCCAGGGCTGCCCCGGCTGGGAAATAATCCCAGCTGGTTTGACAGCATCCTCTGAGCAGGGGGCAGATCTCCCAGCCAGGCACTCACAAGCCCCGCTCCAGGAGTTCCGCCATTCATCGGGTGCCGACCTGCAGAGCCCCACCGAGACACACCCGCTTGCAGCGCGGGGGAACTGAGGCGCAACCCCCGCCTCCTTCAGCACGAGCCTGGGACCGGGTTCCGCGCAGAGACGTACCGGGAAGGGATGGGAAGTCAGGCGGCTGCTGCACCGGCCAAGCGCTGCGAGCCTCCAACACCGGCCAGGAGTGTCCCCCGACCCCGCACTGCAGCAAGGCAGCCTGCGCCGAGCCCGCACCTCCCTCCCGTCCCCCGCGCTGCCCAGGTGATACCACCACCGGCCGGCTGAGGCGGGCGGAGCAGGAACGAGATGCAAATGACATGCTAATGTGGCGCCCACGTGACTAGGACGCCGCTCTGCAGCGGTGCTGGGAAAGGAGGCGCAAGAAGAAACCTGTGGGACCGCCGGAGCGGGGCCAAGCTAGGAAAATGAACAAGAACACATTAGAACAGGCCTAGACTTGCAAACGGGGCGGAAACGCGCCCACAGGCAAAGGGTGCAAACGAGATGCAACTATGTGCATAGATAAATGGCATGTAAATGAGCTCAATTATTTTCCAGTGAACGGCGAAGGAGTAAAAGAACAGGTACTTCTGATATGTAAATAAGATGCAATTATGCAAATAGAGTCCCGCCCCCAGCAGCTCCTAGTTAACCTTGATCTTAGGGAGGCAGAACACAGTGACGTGTCTCCCCTCGACAGTGAGATTCCTCGTGGGCGCGTGACGGCACCAAGGGCGTCTGGAGCGTTCCGCCCCAAGCTGCGTATTGGCTGTGCCGTGGGCACGCGAGGAGCGCACGCGGGTTGCGGTGGGGGCCGGGCGCGCAGCCAATAGCGAGCCATGGAGGAAGCCTCGCGAGACTTGACGGAGCAGCCGCCCCGGCCATTTTGCTCGGGGAGCAGATTTGGGAGCCCCGGCCCGGAGGAGGATGCTGCGGCTGCGCTGCAAGGCCCGGAGTGGCTCCCACCCGCTGCCCGGTCTGACGGCGCACTCCCGCCTCCGGGAGCTACAGACCGCCCTGGCCGCCCTCACCGGGGTGCCCGCCCCGGCCCAGCGCCTCCTGCTCGGCTTCCCCCCGCGGAGCCTGGACCTGAGCGACGGGGAGCGGCGGCTGGGGGAGCTCGGCATCCACTCAGGTGAGGAGCGTGGGGACACCGCCCCCCTTCCCTGGCGGGTGGGGGGCTGCCTCTGCCCGGGCTCAGGTGACAGGCCTGGGGCGGGGCTCCTGGCTGTCCCCCTCGTGGGCAGGGCAGCTCCCCTCCTGGACAGCGCCTGCTGGGGGCCCAGGCTGCGGGTCAGCGTCTCCTTGCCCTACACGGGGTGGTGGGGGCGGAGGAATAGTCCCTAAAGGCTGAACCCAGCGGGAGGGTGGATCCCGCTGACTCCAGTGAGACCCGAAGTGCTGGGAGATTGCTGAGTGCCCCACCGGGGACAGCTGGTCTGGAAAGGGGGTAATTGTCCTGTGTCTGCTATTTCTGCATCTTGAGCACTCAAGGACAAGATGGGTGGAGGAGAGAGGATCACGCACAGAAGTATGTATTGTTTTACACTTTACATCTAGAATGGAGGTTGTAGAGACTGCTGGGTTAAGAGTATGTTCAGGTCAGTGAACCATGAGCATGATCAGATGAAATTGTTATGGATTAGTATGCATTTCCTTGATGAAGTTTATTTCATTCTCTCTGCAAATATTAAAGCCTTATGAGCCTGCTTCAACACAGTGTAAAGAACATATAGCAAAAGCCATAGCCTGCGCTCGCGTAAAAGGCAATAGATGTTTAAAGACACAACATTAATATTCTACAGCACACAGTGTTGTTCCACAGCTCAAGACAGGAAGAGCAAAAGAATGCCATACCTAACTGAAACTGCATTTCAGCAGATTATAATTACCTTACCTGAAACTTGGTTGGGACATTAGGGCTACCACCCTTTAATAAAAAAATTGATTGCAAAATAGTGCTGTCAGTGACTGTCCAACCTGTTTATCAGCTTCTGTAAATGTAAACATCTTCTTTCAGTCTCTAAAATGGGTTTTCAAGAGACTCTAAAATTAAAAGGGACTGAGTATTACTCATGTTCCAGATTTGGACAGTAAACTTGAAAACATTAGCCACTGTGCTAATTTGGTGACTCTGTTACAAACCCTGTGTCTTTATCTGAACCAGCAATATACAGTGAGATCCCAAACCTACAATTATCTTCTGCATTGTGCTGTGGCTTCTTATGTAACTTATTTAATTGGTAATGCTTTCTATTGTGCTGATCTGATTCTGCCAGAGAACAGGCATGATATATTAGAGACTAAATCATTTGCTTCTCTGTATTTTTTCCTTTGTTTGTAATGCACTTTGGTGAATCAACACTGCATTTCATCTACCTAGTCCTCACAATTCTTGATTCTTTATTTTTGACAGGTGATACTCTAATAATTGAAGAGGACACAACCAAACCCAAGACTGAGTCACCTGTAGTTGCAAAAAGGAGTGTCCCTACTTTGGTCAGGGAAGCACTGCCTGTACTTGCAAGGAGGGTTGTTCCAGCAGATAACTCCTGTCTCTTCACAAGCATATTCTATGTGGTAGAGGGAGGCATTTATGATCCAGCATGTGCTCCGGAGATGCGCAGTCTTATAGCCCAGATAGTGGCAAGTAATCCGGAGTCCTATTGTGAGGCAGTACTAGGGAAAACCAATGAAGAGTATTGTGAGTGGATCAGAAGAGAAGATACATGGGGAGGAGCCATCGAAGTATCCATTCTGTCTAAGTTTTATCAGTGTGAAATCTGTGTAGTGGATACACAGACAGTCAGAATTGACCGTTTTGGGGAAGATGCTGGCTATGCTAGGCGGGTCCTTCTGATTTATGATGGGATTCATTATGATCCACTTGAACGTAAAATCCCTGACTCAGACATCCCTCCCCTGACCATTTTCTCAACAAATGATGATGTTGTTCTTGCACAAGCATTGGAATTAGCAGATGAAGCCAGACGAAAGAGGCAGTTTACTGACGTAAACCGCTTTACACTGAGATGCATGGTGTGCCAGAAGGGGCTAACTGGACAAGTGGAAGCAAGAGAACATGCCAAGGAGACTGGGCATGCGAACTTTGGAGAAGTGTGACATCTACATGAGGATGGTTACATCTACTACCTCACTGCTCCAGAATAAGATTCTGGGTTTTCAGATAAGCTGTATGTAAGCATAAAAAACTCCCTTCACAAAGCTTGAAAAGCCCTATTAACTTAATGATTGAGACACATAGGTTTGTTATGGTTAGTGTGCGGGTTTACAGATAGTGTCACTACTGCATACCTCTCTTCCCAACTAGTTTGAAATAGGTAACTTGCATGCTGATTTTAAAGTAACTGGCAGCTGTTTGGTGTATGTTAGCAGCTAAAAGTCCTAACTCTTGAAGAACCTTATTTTCTGATGGAGAAGCTGCTGTGTGACATGGCTGGACATACACACAATACTGTACCTAGAGTTGCATAGACTTAGAACAGTTGAAATCTAAACTCTGATTTATTGGGTTTAGTTATCTTTCAGTACTTCTAAACTGGTCTTACAGTTTGGCATATTCATGTGCCTATCAGCATTTTGTATGAAGAGTTACATAGTAACTCTTAGACATTCAAGCAATTTTTGCAGCAGATATGCCTATAGTGCATACTTCATATAGAAAAGGTAACACTAAAGTTGCCCTGCATTAGGTCAGAATGAACAAAAGTAGAATGTACAGTCTGATAGTGGCTGTAGTGAAAGCCTTTTTAAAATTAATGAATAGACCGTTAAATACCCAATACATTTAATATTTTTCCATAGATACTACTTGAAATGTAGTTTAGTTGCCTGAAAATTAACTGTCAACCCCTCTGTTTACACTGCATCAGGATGTTGGCATGTTTCTTGAAATACTTGGATCCTTGGTAACAGTATGATCTGAATTCCAGCAAGAAGGAATTGCAGTAGTTCAGATTCAAATTACAGATTGTATTGGTTAAACATTAAAATCTAGTTTTGCTTAAATGTGGCTGATCTTGTGGTCACTGAAAGTGTTAATAAGCTGTACCAGGCTCCAAATATTGTGTTAGCACTTTATAATCTTTGGTTCTCATTCTTTTACAGGTCAAAGGCTTGTTGTTTTTTCAGAACATCAGAGCATTTATCCAAAAGGGAAAAACTTGAAATTTCTGTGTTTGCATTCTGCCAGATGCCCTTTAGCTTGCTTGATTTCTCCCCAGTGATTAAGTAGCAAGACTTCTATTCTAATAAGGAATAGAGCAGTTTTTCACAACAAAATAAGCTAGGTAAAATGCTCTACTTCTGAAATGACAAAAGCAGGGATGTCAAAACTGGTACAATAAAGAAATCTCACCTTATGGGGGATTCTGACGCTTAATGTAGAGTGCTTTGAGATCATCTAAATTAAAGATGCTGTAGATGTGCATATTACTGAAATTATTTTTTAGAATGCTTCAACACGTGTGTGTTAAGGCATTTAGTTACTTACTTTTGGGTCTGAAATACCTTCTGAATGCTTGTGCAAATGGGGAACAAAGATACATCTTCATAATGAAGTCAGCTTCAGGAATGGAAACTTTTAGTTATTCAAAGACAAACACAATTTACTAAGGCTATCCTAGCTAAAGCCCTGATTCAGGAAAGCCCCCTTAAGCACCTGCTTAAATAACTTCCTGAATTGGAGCCCTTGTGCACATCCAAGTATAGGAATAGTTCTACGGACCCTCAGTGAAACTAGGAATGTGCTTGTAGTTACATGTGCATAGGTGTCTTGCTGGATTAAGGTCTAAACAAAGTAGTATATAAATCTAATTACCAAGAGTATAATGGACCAGAATTTTTACTCAATATTAAGTTACATTGCACTCGAGTTTGTTACAGAAATCAAGTTAGCTGCCAATGTTAAGCCCACTTAGCTTTTAGACTTGTTTTAAACTGTTTTTAATGCTTGACTAGAAGCAGATGCTTAAAGCTAATGTAATGAGACACTAGTTCAAAGGAACATGAAAGATACTGGATTATAAATACTTGAGATGAAATTTGGGTTAGTGACTAGACCAAGGGACTGTCAGACTCCTTCGTTATATTCTCAGCTTTGTCAGTGAATGGGTGACACACCCTGGAGAAATTGCTACACCTCAGTCTGTAGATTCATCTATAAAATGGGTATATCATCTACCTCACAGAGGTATTGTGAGGCTAATGGATTGATGTTTGTAAAGTGCTTGGATGAAAGGTGCTACGCAAGTGCAAAGTACTATTATTGTGTGCCATGTTAGCAATCTTCTTGGCTTTTGGGAACATAACTTCTGCACCACAAAATCCTTTAGTTTTGTGCTCTGGAATATGCAATATAAGACTTGATAAATCTTTGCATACGTTGTAACAGAGTTCAAACTTTATCTGCAATGGATAGCATGGTCACAAGTGTTTATTTGCCCTGTTCGAATACTAAAAAAAGCCGCTTTATTTAATTGAATCTCTGCTATATTGTGTTTAATGCAAGTGCTTGAATGTGTTTAGTTGCCTAGAAAATAAGATGGATTTGGATCTGAAATCACAACTGAACTACTGTAATACTTGTTCAGATTTTTTTAGTGTAACAATTAACTTTGTTAAAATTCGACATCTTAATTTTTCAAAGAGCAGAGTAATTTACAGAATCTAAATTAATATATGGAAAGTGGTCAGTTACCTTCCTCCCAAGCAGAAAATCTAAATTTTCTGGGGGGGGATAAATTATAAAATATATTTGAAAAAGCAACATCACTTGTTTTCTCTTATGGTAAGACCATATACATTTGTGCTAGCTTCATTAGGACTGATTACTACTAGCATCTGTGTGCCCTTTTTTACAGATATGGAAATAGCAAGTGATTTCCTTATCTCGGGGGAAATCAACCTGTGACTTTTTTTCAACACCTGTTAATTGACTTGCACTGAAGCATTACTACTTGTAGCTCCAAGATACTAATTGTGGACACTTTCTAAAATTAGTTGTTCAAGATAGCATGGAATTTAATCTCAGGTAACTGGCATTTGGCAATGAAGCTTGTCATCTGTCCATAATGACCCAAAAATACCATCAGATGTGGACTGATGTCCTTACAACTCCCCCAAAATATTATTAGCACTAATTTCCATGCTGAATGTTTCAGCTGAGATGGGATTGAATGGGCCATGGAGATTGAACTTCCTACCCCTAGAGGTAGATTCCTTGGTAAAAGACTGAAGCACACGAGTATCTTTTGAAGCTGGCCTGTGCAGGACTAGCTCTCTGATTAATTATAGGACTTCAGCTTCCAGGTTGCCAATCTGACCCTTTTCACCAGCACTCAATTCCTTTTCCCGAAGAAGGGAGGAAAGAAGCTTAACATACTCTAATCATGTGGCCTTTCACAAACATTTTATACTGCATGAAGAAATGCACATCTCATGATTTTCACAGCACTTTAAAAGCTTGTCAGAGTTTACATGTTTAGTAATGTTTTGCAGGGACCTAGCCTGATGTAACTGTGGTGTTGCAGTAAAATAAGTGACGGTGAACAATTTCTAAAAATCTTGATACTAAAAACATACCCATGTATTCCAGTGACATGACATATCCTGTTGTTTTATCATTAGCACATGTTATTTTAAAGTATCTCTTTAAACATGTGTCCTATATTGCAAAACTCATTATTGCACCAATAAAAATGTGATTTATGCATGCATATTTTTGGTGTAGTATTCATTTGTGGCTCAGGTCTTGGGGTTTAGTTACAGTGGTGGAAATACCTGAATAAGTGAATGGAGCATGATTTAGTCTTCACAAGCCCCTAACAAACACCTGGCCCCTTGCAGTTAGTTCCAGAGGCAAATAAGTGCTTGTAATATAGCTTTTCTGTGGAATTTGTGGACAAGTTTTTTTTTTTTAAGACAGTCAAAACACTATAGCATTCTTGTAAGGTCCATTAAAGTACATGACATTCCACAATGTAAAATTATTTTCAGTGGACAAAAAATAAATCCCTTCTAAATGGGGTTTGGAAGAGCAATTAATCAACTTTTGAAACTTGGATTCTATAAATACTGCATTATGTCTTTTGTAATGTAAGTGGAAAATGCATCTAATTCACTAAGGAGCACTTTCTATGACACACTTTTGAACAGCACTAGAATTATGTAAATTCATTCTGTAAATTTTTCCAAGCCTCCACCTTCAGATCCCCTTCTTATAAAACTCACTAGATCTGCAAAGGCTCTCACTCTCAAGAAAGGTGTGCAAACCTAAGATGTGACTCCCTATATGTTTCTCAGATTAGCTAGGCACATAAAATAAGTTCTCAAGTATAGGGCTATTAACTCTTTCAGTAGGTACTTGCTGACTAGAGGCCTGCTGTGTAGAATTAAAAGGCATTAGAAATGGACTAGCAGCCCTTTATCCTGTTTTTGAGACACTCCAGCTAAGAAATGGGACAGCCCATCTTCCCTGCTAGCACCTTATCCTCTGCCTTGGGTTAAGAAATGGATGATTAAAGTTAGTGTGGACAAAATAAACGTACAAGAGTTGTTACAATGTAAAGTTGTTACCCACCTCTTAACCATGTGCTTTTTTTTTTTAGTACTTCAGTTCAAAAAGCACTTTGACTGAATGTAGTGACTTCACAATCTTTAGTGTGCTAGTTACAGACTATTAGCTTTGATACTTTAAAAGGAGTTTGTTTTGGACAATAAGAATCAAAAGACCTGGAAGAGTCTCTTCTTTTGTGCATAAGGCTGAAAAACTGATGCCTACACTGCAAAAACCATGGGATGATGTCAGACCAGTGAAGGCAATGCAAGTTTTGTCTTTGACTTTAATGGATGTGTGCTTTCACCTATGGTTGCTTTCACCACGGTTGTGCCGTGGTAAATGCTGCGGACAAAGTCTGAAGTATACTGTACACGCATAAGAGCATGAAGCACTACACAACACTGGAGTTTCAATCATGGACAAAGTTGTATAATTGTTTCCCACTCTTGATTGCAAGAGATTTAATATTTAGTAGTTAAATTAAAAAATAGAATACTTCTTACCAGCCTGATTAGACAATGGGACCTTTAGCAAATAAATTCAGAATACTGTAGAAAGAGGCTATTGAACTGAAAGGAGCATAGGATGTAGTTAAGGTAGAAGGGCACGGTTGTCAGAGGCTGAAGAGAGGAAAGCTGTCCAAGATGGAAAGAGCCAGAAAAGGAGGCTTTTGGTGTCACTCAAGTTACTAACACTATATTTTGTATCTTCTATGCACGCAAGTTCACATTAGAATCCTGTCATTACTTGTGGCATATTTGTCCAATTGCATTTTCCAACATTCTCATTCAGTATGCCATTGCTGTGAGGACTATACAAAAGGCAACTTGTACATCTGAAGCCTTTTGAATTTGCCATTTTGAACATTGCATTTTTTAACTCTGTATGATGAAGTGATGCTGTATATGCACTTCGCTTATAGTGGGAAAAATAAAATGAACAATGTGCCGGGTAAACCATTTGTCTTCTGCATAAAATTTTTCACTGGTTGCTTGGTGTACAAAAACCCATGTAATGGTTATACAGTAGTCTGTTCAATTTGAGGTCTATTTAAAGCATCAGCATACTTAGTCAATCTCATGTACTTGATGTATTTCTCACTTCTTAACACCAGAGGGGGGTGTTAATGCATCTTCCCATTCAATTTGTAAATTTTATGCATATGAATGATGAATAGTCTTTGTGCTCAGTCTATCTGAACTAATACATTTGCAAGATTGTTTACCCAAACTGAGTATTGTACTTTGACAAGCGAAAATCCCCCCACCCCCCCAATCAGGATCTGAATGACTAGATACTGGGCTTAATTGGATTTGTTTTCATGGCCATTTTGCAAGGCTAAACAAGTACTAGGAAGGTATTAAATTTTGAACTGCATCTCTATATTAGAGCACCTATTCTCCCCTTGGTACAGAGATGGTTTAACACAATGAGCCTCCAAAACTATATATGTTCTTATATGGCCTTGTCTTCAGTAGGAGAAAAGTGATGTTTAACTCATGTTAACTAACCACATATTACAAAGCTTGTGAAGACCAGGCAGTTGCAGTTTTAAATCATTTCAGCTGGCTTTGGTAAACCCTATGGGAGAATCAATCTGTTGCCAGGGTGTTTTGTAAGCAGCCCTATTTTCCTTACAGCAGAAATCAGTTAAGTGGTGTCCTTAATGGGTTTTAGTGCAAATTTCACTTTCAACACATGATCTAGTCAAGAGTCTGGTACTATATGTCTCTAGTTGACTGCCTACGTGGTCCTGAAAAAGTACATAAACAAAATGGGATGTGTGTGTGGGAGTGATAGACTAGTGATGGTCAAAACATTTCCTCACACATTACTATATTTTTGTAGCAAGGATTGTATTGCCTACCAAAATTAAGTCTCCATTTTGATTGAACATCCTAGGCAGTTAGCTGCCCCACAAACCATTGGGACCTAGCTGCTAGTTCTAGCAGAGTTGTCATTCAGTGACTTAAATAAATGTTTGTTTTCAGAAACATCCTTCTATTTTTGTACAATGAATTAATAAAAGCTGCATTGCCCTTTTAACAGGACACAACTTGTTTTGAAAATTGTAGCTACGCCTTAAATGTAAGCAATCTTTCATCCTTTCGGTTTTGAATGAGATTAGGCCTCCAATTTTCACTATTACCTTCCTGTTCTGGCTTGGACTGAGTGAAGTAAAATGACAGTGGAGGGGTGGGGAAAATCACTGCTTTTCTACTCTGACTCCAAGCACCATGAAGCTATTTGTAATGAATGGCAACGAAGCAGTTAATAAACTTATCTCTTCCCAGCCTGACAATTGCTGCAGTGTCCTTTGTACTATGGGAAAATGAGAGTGGGAGAGATTGTACTGTAACTTTGTGCTGGAAGTCAACCCTTGAGTTCTAACTGTATCTCTAATACTCACTACTTCTGACCTTGGGCAAATCACTTAAGTTCTCTGCCTCATTTTATTCCTTCTGTGAAATGGGGGAACTTAATTATCTCACAGCTGTGTTAAGGTTCAGTAGTGTAATGTATTTTGAAAATGTGAAGTGCTATATAAATGCTATCTGTTAATTAACATTTTGTCTAAATAATTGGTTTGTTGGTACTGAACTGTACACAGCTGACAGGAGAAAAGTGCCTGACAGTCCAACAGAGCCAAGTGGAAATAGCACTTCATGTAGGTGATTAGCCCAGCCTGGTAAGAGATCTTATCGACAAGGGCATTTTAATTTCCCCGTATCCCCCGCAACACACCCTCAGTGTCTATACTGAATTATTTGTGAATTATTTGTGTTTATGAATAGGGTGAGGTGCATTGAACCTGTTAACATGTCCAAAGTCCTTTCGTGGTGGGAGCGGGGTGTTTGCCTATATCGTTGTGTGTGCTTTATACTGTATATATAAAATCAGGCACAGCTTTAGATTGCCCCTGCCTACATTGTTAGAGGAAGGACATGAAAAACAACTCAGGTTCTCACTAATGCATTATCTCATGGAGAGGGTCTTTAGTTTCTGTGCAGTCAAACAGTCTTTTTATAGGCCTACTCCTTAGGGGTACTTTAATGGGAGGTAAGAGTGCTAGGCCCCTTGCAGATCAGGACCTACATTAATAGATGTTACCGTCTGTGTGAATTAAAACACATCATATCAGGCTGCGAGGGTTCTATTTTCAAGTAGCTAGAACTATTTTGAGTGCTTATACTATCAACACCTCTACGGATTTAATAGGACACATGGCTTGGAATATCTACAAAACAAAATTCTATTTGCACTTGCAATGGGTAAATACACTTTTCTGATTACTTAACTTGCCTGCTTAGAGAGGAAAAATAGGCAAGAACCTGCCAGAAGCTTGTCATAAAGCAAATCACTTAAACGGAATGTACTTTAACTTGTTGAGCCACATATTTTTGCCTATATTTTGGGAGTGCATATCAAGTGTTAAGAGGTCACATTTTTATTCAAAGGTAATATCAAACAGATATTTATAGATTTAGTATGGTCAATGTTCATGTCTCTTCCCCAAAAGGAACCTTTTTGTTAATTATTAAGCAAGGAGAATGTGCAGCTTGTGGAAAGCTGTTGTGTATTCTATTTTATTACCAAACCTATAGTAATTGGAAGAAAAATATCAAGTAAAAAGACAAAGAGGAATTGTAAGCAGTTTGTTTTTCCAAATGCTATTTTGCTCACAAGGAAACCGCCAAGCTACTGAAAGGTAAAATTATTTGAAATTTTTTTTTCCAAAATTTAAGAGAATTTCCATAATCCACCTTCTGATTAAGGGGAATAGGAAGAAACTGTACCTAGGGACAGGTTATTCCATGATTGTCTACTACAGAGTTTTTTTGCATTTTCCTCTAAAGCATCTGATGCTGGTCGCTCTTGGAAACAGCAAACTGCAACTAAATGAGCCACTTATCCAGTCTGGCAGTCCCTATTTTCCTATCTAGAAAGTGACTATAAACAAGAGGGCCATAAATCTAATTCATTTGTTAGTGAAATGCAAATAACTGAAATTTTAAAATATAATTTGGTATCTGATATTGGAACGAGAGTGAAGGGATGTATATATTGTTTTAATAAATGATTTTAAAGCAAGTATGATATTGCAGGTGGAACACCTGTAGATGTCAGTGGAAGTTTCATGACCCAAGGACTACAGGATTGGACCACAATTAATTTGTCCCCTTTGGCTGTCTGTTGTATATGGAATAGTGTGGTCTTCAGGTGCCTGTGTATGGAACCACACTGCTGCAGACAATATGAATCCCGAGTGTGCATAATATATATTTACAGCTGTGGTGCATACCACCAAACACTTGTCCACCTGAATTTACAAGAATGTTTATGCACTAACATTAAATGATACATAGTAGTAATTGTAAGAAAAATATCAACTCTTTGCTACAACCTTCAGCTCAAGATGAGGCAAGATACTGTTTACAGCAAAATAAAATAAGCTCAGGACATTTTGAACATAGACATATTGCCCTTAGTTTTAGGAGAAGAGAAATGGTAAAATGTATAAACATTTTCAAAAGCACTCGGTGTTGGCCTAATTCTGCTCCCAGTGAAGGCAATGGGAGTTTTACCATTTATTTCAATAGGAGCACTGTTAGGTCAAAGCTGAGTGCTTTTCAAAATCCCACCCCATACTTTTAAAATTATATTAATTTTCAAGATCATGTTTATGAGCGGAGCAATTGGTAGGTAGATGGGTGAAATCTTAGGTTTCTTACATACAACCAACAATACAACTCTCTCCTCTATGGATCATCTTTAAAGAACATGGATGCATAAAATGCCAATTATATACCAGGGAAGGAACATAAATGTCAAATCCACTCAATTATACAGGCTAGTGGTGTTTTAGGGGTAAAACGGAGGACCAGCAATTTGGACATCCAGCCTGATTCTCTTCCCAGGGATAACCACGTGGATCTCTCACCTGGTTTTAATGCTGAAATGGCATTAATTCCTGCAGGTAACTCTCTGCAACTGCCCCTGGGATCTCAGCCATGTGGCAGCAAGCTGTATCTATTGTGTTCATGTGGAGGGGTGTCCCTTCTCTTTGGATCCATGGCTTTAGGAGACTGCTCCCCTTTCTTGCTCTCTGACCCCCATAGCCTCTCCCATTTGAGCGGAGGATAACCTGGAAATGCTGAGAGGCGAATCTCTGCTTTCTGGTCCAGCTGCCTCTTTGCCTTAGTTTTTTCTACATGGCTTTGTATGGCTAAACAACATTCCCACCTCACTATTCAGGGTAGTGCTAAGGGAATACATGTTGGAAAAGGAACAGCTCCTTTATTTGATAACTGAAGCTCGTACCCCTGGGTGAGCTTGTCAGCCAGTGGATTTGAGTGATGGGAGTTTGCTGCTGGGGTTATGCTTGGATTTGTTTGGTGGCTGGATGTGGCAAACCTCATGGAGCAGATATGAGCAGTCTGCGGTGAGTAGAGCAGAAGAAATGAGCCCCACACTGCTCGCCAACCAGAAGGGGTGTAACTTTAATACTACAGATCCTAAAATAAAGGAAGCAGAAAGGGACAAATCATTTCTTATTCTTTTAATAGCTCCTACTGCACAGCACAGAGCCAGCTGAGCGATTCAAAGGATGCCTTGATCTGAAAATAATGTCTGGACTCTCTATCTGCCTAATGGAGACAGACTGCAGAGGTGACATGCTTGTTCGTGGAAGTGAAGATGCTACCAAAGGAGATGGTGTTTGGGCAGGAGAGGGAGTGAAACCCTGGGAAGTAAAGAAAGTATCATGGGCGGAGGGAGCCAGGAGGATTGAGCTTTGCACAGGAACCATGGCTCAAAATTCAAACCTCCCACCGGAGGAGCTGCAATGAGACAGAGGTGAACCCCTAGTTTTGAGAAGGGGGTCTGAACCTGCAAATGCTCCATGCACTGAATTCCTGCTGACCAGCCCCACACGGTGAGGAGGAGGGTTTGCAAGTTCAGCTCCATGGGGGCAAACCAAACACAAGTCGTTGCTAAAAAAGGAATAGATCCAATGAGCTTACATTTAAAACTTATGCTAATGGACGAGCTAGGTTAATTATGTTAAATCAGCTGGCCTGGCACCATATAGAAACCGCTCCCCCTCCTCACTTATAGAATTCTTGCAATATCTTTAGTAGTGGAACGCTCATAAGTAGCTTTGTTATCTTTCTGAGACATGTTCTGGGGTCTATTCACAGGTGCAAGCAGGTTTTATTTCCACCCCTGAAGCAAAAGTGAACAATGTAAAATAGGTGATTCCAGCATACAGTTTATTGTGCACTTTCCTGGTCTCTGGCATGTTAAAATCTAGTTCACTCCCATCCAAGGCTACTTCATTAATGTTTCACTGAATTCAGTTAATTGTTAGGAGAATATTTCCGTGCTCATCGCTATCTGTGAGTGCTGAGAAAGTGTTTTAATAGCATTTCTAAATAGTCCGTCCCCCCCCCTTTTGCAGTATGTGGAAAGTGCTAATGCAAACGGCAGAATCTTGATGGAAGGTGTGTGCGCTCACAGTTACTCTGCTTCCTCTCCCGCAAAAAAACAATACAGTGACTCTCAGTATGCACTGTGCCAGGGCTAACACTGGGCCTCAATCCTGCATGCCCTCTGCCTGTGGAATTCCCACTGAGCCAAGGTCCCCCTTGATGTAACTGTTACAAGTTACACTCAGGGGAGTTTTGTCAATGAATGACTTGCACTGAGTCTGCAAGCCCTTATGCACATGAGTAGCTGTTACTCACAGCAACCACACCACTGAGGTCAGGGCTACTCACACGAGCAAGAGTTGGCAGAATCAGACTCTCAGGCTCTAATCCTGTTCCCGCTGCAGTCACTGGGAGTTGAAGGCACATGGCAGGGTCAATACACAAGGTCAAATTAAAGTTACAGTGGCATTACCAGCCTGAGTTGTCTGACTCCAGCAACAGCTGTTACAGTAGCTTGAGAGGAAGGTACTATTGTCTAAGAGCAATCAAAACGAAAATAAGAAAGAAAACTTGTAGCACCTTAGAGACTAACAAATTTATTTCAGCATAAGCTTTCGTGGGTTCGTACCCACTTCATCGGATGCATGGAATGAAACATACAGTAGACGGATATTTATACAGTCAGAGAAACATGATAAGGTGGAGGTGCATAGACCAACCTTAAGAGGCTAATTAGTTGAGAGGAACCATAACAGCAGGGGAAGAAAAACCTTTGAAGTGATAAACAAGATGGTCACACAGGTGTGAATGAGGATCGGTTACTTATATGGCTGAGGGAAAGTTTCCCCTGCTTGATTGGTGTCGAAGTTCACAAACAGTCAGGGAGCAGGAACGCATATTGCATGAACTCATTGCTGTGGGTGCTAGGTTTGCTACAAAGACTGTTAATGGAGATGCAGATGATTGGGATATCTCTAGGGGTGGTCCAGTCTGGGAAGCCTTTAGTGATATAGGGACAAGCTTGTTTCACTAGCAATCCACACTTCTATAGCTGAGAAAAAAAATCATCCTATTAAAGCTCTTCTGCACTGAATGTACTGCTTAGCCACATAATAAACTTGCTGAGAACTAATATATTCACTGCCACACACCACCAACACCTCATAAGAGAGCTAATTATTATGTACACACACATTTTGGTCAAGGCTACGAGTCTGACTCCTCCAAACGTCACTAACTATGCAGAAGAACAGGATGCCAGATTAAGGTGTCTCCTGTGAGACCTATTTAAAATGTTTAAAACAGAGGAAGGAAGGAAGGAAGGAAGAGGGATGAGGGGCAATAGAAATGAAAGGGCTGCTCGGTGACCTGTAAGAAGTGACTTGGTTGTCTCAGTCTAGTTGAGAAAGGACAGGTGATCTTACAATAAGAAACACCATACCAACTGGCATGCTTGTTCAGTCTCAGCAAAAGTTGGAAGGCAATGTGTCTATTGACTGGGGCAGAAAGACAAGGAGTCAGGACTTCAGAGTCCTTTTCCTAGCTCTACCACGTAGTCACTTTGCCTCAGTTTCTCCAGCTATAAAAGAGAGCGATGGTCATGGTAGTACCTTTCTCACAGGCATAATTAGGGAATGATCATAAAGCGCTTTCCCTCAGATGAAAGTTGCTCTAGGGATGCAAACTATCAGCATTCTGAAAGGATTGAGTCACCCTGCAACTGACCTCCTTAGGTCCAAGCAAGAGGCATTTTGTTAGCATAGGGAGATGGGGAGCTTGCCCCACCTGTACCTGTTCTGCGGACAGAGGACTAAAGCACCCTGAGTTAGCCAGTCTGCACACCTCAGTTGCACTAAGCCATTGACGAAGGAAAAGGGAGAGAAAATGGCCCAATTTAGGAGCAGCGAAGAAGCTTCTCATGACAGTTGATAAATTTGTTTCTTAAAGAGAAGTGAACAAATGTATCCTCCCCACTTCCCTCAGCTGACTATAAGAGACCTTTTTGCTGCACACTCAACCCCTCTCCAGCTGCCACAAGGTATATTCCACCTGCTGATCTCATTGGATGTGATGGCAAGAAACTAAGTGTTTTGACTGGCAAAGAAGACTTTTATCCCACCCCAATGTCAAGCCCCTCCCTCCCTCCTTACTTTTGAGAACAGCTGGAGTGAAAAGTTGGGAGGAGAGTTTGTGATTGGGTGGCAGTCAACAGCAGGGTGGGTGAGGCATACCTGTCCAGGTAAGTCAGTGATAGGTCATAAGCAGAACAGGAGGGGGCTGTTTGGGGTTTCAGTTCCTTTCTTAGGGAAACAGACTTTTGATCCTTCGCTTTCTCTTCTAGTTAAGGTGAGTTAATCTCTAACTGAGCTGTATTTGTTTAACATAAAGTAAAGAGATTCTGCGATAGTGGGGGAGGAGTGGGGTGGAATATGAGTTTGGGAAAGAGACTGAGTTTCATTCAGATTTCCTCCCTGCCACTTCAATATCTGCTGCTGCAATTTGCCTGCTCTGCAGGGGCTGCCGACCAGGTGAAATCCCTTGGGGGGTACAATTTCTGGTACTGTAAAGCTTTCTAGATTTCTCACGGCTTCCTTATTAGTGCTGGGAAAAGGTTCCTCTGCAACCAGCTTTGGTGACAGAAGTTAAAAGCTTCTAATGAGTGACGAGTAATAGTTTATTTTGCCTGGTCTCTAGGGAGAAGGTCGGAGAGAGTGGGAGATAAAACTCACAAGGGTGGAATGTAAATCCCATTGACTCTAAGGAAGTCAGGATTTTACTCTGGATCTTTAGCTTCTGGACCCTAAACATTAAAATGGTTTTATGATCAGTAGTTTTTTATTTGGGGGGGGGTGTGTCTTTAATTTCTTCTAATTAATTCTAATAGTCTGGTGTTCTTAATACAGTTTCCCATGCTAGTTAGACGCTAACAAGAAAAACTTGTATCAGTTGGATCTATTTATGTAACCAAAAGGATTTGGTGTGACAGTAGCTAACACTCCCATCTCCTTTCAGCTTGAGCCTTGCTTGATACCTCTGATCCTGTTGTAGGACTAAAGGAGTTGCAACTTTAGCTGCCAAGAATTTTAGTTAAAATGTTTTGTGCCTGTGGAAGTGGTCTGTTGAACAGGATCGTGCCCTTTGCACCTGTGTGTAAAGTGCATGTTTTGTGTACTTGCTCTGCCCTAGCCAAAAAAAGCTTCATGAATGTGTTGCTCAAATAGCTGTGTCACTAATACTTGTGTTAGTAGCTGCATTAAAAGCTGCCTTGATATACAGAATTAAGTGTTGCTTCGCCCATTGCTGATTGAGGGTCAAAGCTTTGAAGGTCAGTTGTAGCAATACAGCTAACTGCATTTATTTGTGGTGGTGTTTTGTGGGTTTTTTTTTGTTTTTTGTTAAACTTGATTCTTGTTGGAAAAATGGCTTTCCTCAAACAAACAAAAAAAGTATTGTTGAAATGTAGTTTTTCGTAGTTTTAAAAAAATCAAAATGGTTATTGAAAGGTAGTTTGCTAGCACTTTTTTTTTTTTTTTTTTTTTGGTAAATGGGAAAGGTTTTGATTACTATTTTGAACCTTGCAAAAGGGGAAAAACTTGACTCAATTTTTCTTGTTACTTTTTGACCAGTTATAGTAGGTTGAAATTCATGATTTAAGATCGGGGGGAGCGGGGGAACTAGAAGGTAAACTCAAATTATTGTTCTTTCCATTTTTGGCACATTTGATCTGCCCCGTAAGCATGTGTGTATGTCTTGGTAGTCCAGAATGCTTTTCTTCCCCAGGTTTGCCCTAAAGAACAAATGAGACCGTATGTGGTAATCATGCAACTCTGAATGGTGGTTAGTTGTATATTTTTGTAAATGCTGCATTTGTGGCTATGATATAGATCCAGGTGAATTTTGTTCCTAATAATTAGATGAATTTAGGTCTCTCTACAAACAGAGTGACTTATACCTCTTTATCTAGAACCTAAAGCTCTTGAGCTCAAATTTGGAGAGCTTGTATTTTGTTGTTTTGTGATATGTAACTGGTCACAGGACATTGTTTCTGTTGTGTGGATGACAAACGCTTGTAAACAGGAAGCTGGCTTGAACTAGCCACTTCAGGTTTCAGCTATCCCACAAGTCAGTGTAAGACTGACTTTCCACAAACACCAATTCACTCCTAAATGTTTATGGGTGGGGAACTAATGAAGAGGTTACAAGTACCACTGAAGCAAACTTGTGGGTCTCATTCAAACTAATGTTAGCATGTGGCTTCTTGCATTGTTAGCATTACTGTCAGTCATAGATCCCATAATGTTCTAGGGTCCCTTACACTCAACCTGGTCCTCATACTGCCAAAGTGTTGGACAGCTGGCTGTAAAAACTACCTGCTATCCTAGACCAAAGGGTAGTGGTTTATTTATCAAACATTAAATTGAGACTGCTGTATGCATTGAGGGATCATCTCTCCTACGGTGTGTACTGGAATTTATTTTCTATCTTTTTTCAGGAAAAACTTAAAAAAATTCTCACTCTGACTAATCCTGTATTGCTAGATGTGGCTTCCTAATGCTGTGTGTTTTGTTTGTGTGTGTGTGTGTGTGTGGTTTTTTTTTTTAAGCCAGCTGCCACATTGCTGAAAGCCACACCAGGTTACACTACAAACAATTTCTTTGCCTTTCCTTCTGAGAGGTAATACTGGCTGTGTTTTTAGCGGCCCAGCCCTTCTCCCATCTCTGAAGAATAGGCAGAATGCAGCTGGAAAATGTGTGTCACTCTTTTTAAAATATGCAATATCACCGAGCTGTTTTTCAGAATGTTAATATTTCATGTCTCAGATTTTATGGCTATAAATAACTACACCTTTTTTAAGCTAAACTTTTAGCCTTTGTTAACCTGAGTTACTCACACACCCTAAATCCTTAGCAGTGCATTCTAGTGTTAAGCCTATAAAAGGCCATCTCATTCTCAGTCAGCATTTGGCTTCCATTTCAAATTTCGTATCTTCACTTTTGCTGAAATACTTGGTACTTTCTCTGCCTCCATAAAGTGTTGTCACTGGATACTGTACATACAAACTTGTCTAAAAGGAACATGTTTAAAACAACCCTCTTGTCTGAACTTGCCACCAGGTGTAAAGAGCTGGAAGTCTTTTGGGAGTTAATTACTGATAATACATTTTGAGTTTAGCCTCCATCTTAAACATATTAGCCTGGAAACATTCAAATACCTGCTGGTATATCAGGGGAAGAAGTGACCTCTAGAAAAGCAGCCATTGCATATGGGCTGTGCATCCATTAGTTACAATTTCCTAGTTTTCAGAGTGGTAGCCGTGTTAGTCTGTATCAGCAAAAACAACAAGGAGTCCTTGTGGCACCTATTACTTGTGACCATGTCTCCACAGCGGTCATTTTGACATGTTGGACTTAGAGGGCTTGTCATACAATAATTCACAAAACAGGCAATATTTGTACCACATTGACTGTAATGGTCCTAACAAACATTGGTTACAGATCTGATTTTAGTCTAAATACCAGTTTCCCATGATGGGAAGGAACGATATTGATCGGTGGCTGGATGACTTTTAGACTGTGTAGAGGGTGGGGTTGGCAATAAGTTTTATGATGCAGGGCTGGTCATGGATTTAATTATTGAGCTTGTGACAGTGTGGGCACAAGGCAGCATGGTCCAGTGCAGCGGTGTCCAATAGAAATTCGATGCTAGCCACACTTGTGGTTTTGAATTTTTCTTATTCGCCACATTATAAAAAAGGATTAAAAAAATAACATACTACAAACGACATTTCAAATATCAAAAATAAATAGATATTACAAAAAAATAGGTACTACTAACACACAATTACTATATCCTAGCCATGTTAACAAGCTGTATATCAAAGCACGCAACCTGTCTTCCAGTACTGCTGTCTTCAATATACCAACGCATTGCTCATGCATTAGCCACAATTCAATAGCCTATTCGCCACATGTGGCTAGTGGCGAACGTATTCCGTTGCTCTGGTGGCTGGAGCAGGGAGAGAAGCCAGTGTTCCATTCTCAGCTCCGCCACTGCCTTGCTGTGGGACTAGGGCAAATTGCTTAGCCTCTGATTCTTTGTGGAAAATGGGGATTATTCACTCTCACTCTGCATAGTGCTTTAAATCCTAGGATGAACGATGAGTTCAATGTTTCATATGTAACTGGAATTTCACTGATCCAAGGAAAAAAGTACCTCTGCATATGTCTCTGAATTCCAATGTCTTTGATTTAAAAAAAAAATTATGTCTCTCACTATACCCACAGTCCCATTAAATGAGTTACTACAGTTTATCTGGGCCTCCGAATCCCATTTCACAGAGACCCTTAGCAAATCAAGGCCTGTCTGAAGCAAGACCCTTTCCTCTTGGCATTACTGGCATGTCTTTTTCCAAAGAACAAGGAACCTCTGTGAGGTGCTCTTTACACAGGCTATGCCATGAACACACCCACCCAAACTCATGACTTAGGTAAACAAGCACCTCTCCCTGTGGCAGCTGACAAACTTGCATCATTTAGAGGTGTGGGGTGGAAGAAAACTAGCACCTTGCAAAGAGGAAGCTTATGGTAAAGCAATGTGCTAGCCAGTGTAGTTAGCAGGCTGGTAAGATTTAGCCCCACTTGTTAAACTCTCCAAAATACCTTGGTTATGTTTTTTCAGTCTTGTCTGTTTCCCTTTTTTTCCCTCTTCTGCCAATGGATGCAGTTGAACCAGCACTACAACATGTTTAAAACAGCAAGTGGAGACAAGGACAAAGTGGAGACAAGGAAATTGCTTCATCCCACCCGAGCACGTGGACTGAGCTGAGAACTAACCATGGCATTGCTTTTGCTCTCTGGCTTTCTTTTCCCTTGCCCATTAATCACTACCTTACCCATGCTGCAGAGACCCCTAGACTGTCAGTGCACAGTGACAGCTTGTGATCACTCCCAAAATGGGCTCGATTTGAATTGGTGGCCTTTCCAGGGCTCAATAGACCTGTAATAGGGTAGTCTTCCAGATGACTTGCTTTTTTTTTTTTTTAAAGTCCCTAGTTTGTGAACCATCTTTCAGAACAGAAGGATGGCCAAATAAAACTGATCTGAAATCCTCAATGCTGCCTTAGAGTTGAATGCTAATAGAACTGATGCGTCTGAATCGGTGCAAGCGAGTTCCAGGCATAACTAATACAACACTTAACACTTCATGCTCTTTCTGCAGCTTGAGCTGGAACTACTCTACACCTGCTGCTGGAAGTTCTTGCCACAGTGATTTGTGATATGCCGAAAGAGGATTTGTGGCTAGGGACAGCTGGTCAAGATTCTGGCAGTTGTGACAGCATGGTCAGCACTAACTCAAGCCACTCTGAATTTGTAAGTAAACATTTTAAGTAACCTTTATTTTCCAGGGCTAGCAGCCGGTGGCCCTATCAGTTTTGAAGGAGGGATTCTAGGTAGGCAGAAAGTGCTCTTCTACTTAAAAAATAAAAAATATTTGTACTGGGGTGGCATGAAGAAGCCCCTGTCATGGATCAGAACCCCATTGTATTAGTTACTGTATAAACATGGAACAAAAGGATAGTTCCTGGCCCAAAGAGTTTACAGGTGGGTTTTTTTTTTTTCCATTGATTCTCTTTCTCTAGTATATTCCAGCAATCAAACCATGATGCAGCACAAACACAGGCAATCACTTAGCCTAAGCAAAGAGAGTGAAGCACAGTCCTATAAAAGACTCCTCATCACAGGCATGAATCAATACAGCTGAATTGTGATGCCAAACTCCTTCTCTGGCTCCAAAGCAATCTTAACACTGCCACTCTCAGCTAGGGTGACCCAACAGCAAACGTGAAAAATCGGGACGTGGGGTGAGGTAATAGGAGCCTATATAAGAAAAAGATCCAAAAATCAGGACTGCCCCTATAAAATCAGGACATCTGGGTCACTCTACGTCTCAGCCAAGCACACTTGGCAATTGAACTGCAGTGGTATTGCTTAAGATCTATACATTATGGAGTACCCAGATGGTAGTACAATGGGAGAGTGTAGTGAGACACCTATGCAGTAGCAAACTTAAGTTTACAAAACAAGCTGATCACCTGCTCCCAACTGATGCACAGGTTGGCTTGGTCTGTGCCCATGTGCTGAGCTTTGTGTAGCTCAGAATGACTTGGCCAGTGGGAACTCTCATTTTGCCTCTTCTGAATTGCTAGAGCCCTGAATCCAGCCTGGGTTGTGTCAGGGGGCAGGGCCCATGCACTCTGCTCATTGGATAGGAGGAGTCTAGCTGGCTAAATCTCTTGAGAGGGACCGAAGTGTGATTAACTATAACAAAGTTGACTCCAAGTTAATCTAAAGGAGACGTGTATTAAACCACACTCCACTTTGATTTAATTCCAACTAAGTCAGTAATGAAACCAGTGATGAATTTGGCCCATTAGATGGTGAAAATCATGCATTTGCACCCATCCCTTAGTGCTAATTTGTATCAAACATATTCCAGGACTAGGGGGACTAATTACTCCTCTGATTTGGAGCATATTGCAATGAACTCACTGCAATTCTGTTCTGAACCGGCCCTCCATGCTATTGCACACCAGAAATAGACCTGTGTATAACTAATAGGGATGGGCAAACTAGTTGCTGTAGGATACCAGATCCAGCTTGATGCCTTTTTCCAAAATAAGGGAGTTTTTTCCAAGGTGGAGGTTTGTGTGTCACACCTAATGCATGTTTTCCCTTCCATGCCTTCAGTTTTATAGGCATCTAAAGCTGCATTGCAGAGTTAAATAGCATCTTCCATTGGCCCTGACACTTAAGGCTTGATGTGGCACAGAAGAAGAGTTGCTTACGGTCCAGTGATAATTGAGCCGGATCCTACAGTGCTTATTTAGGACCGGGGGAGGGTGTTCCAGAGAATGGAGAGAAGCCATCATACTCCTAAGACCTCTGAATTTCTGGATGCTTAGCCAAGTTTCCAAAACTCAATATGGCTGATACAAACAAATGTGGTCTGTCTATAATATAGCTAGCCAGTCAAATGTGTTACGGGATTACTGATGCTTCAAAGGAAAGTTAGTGGCTGCTGCTGCAGACAGGATTCTAATTGCTTGATCAGGAATGGCAAATCCTCAGAGGCTGATTGATTATACTGTCAAATCAGGTTGTCCTTAAAGTAGTGCTTCTGATGGTGAGTGGCTGAGCTATTGTCACTAGGCAGACTGGCAGTTTCTGGGTATTCAACAGTTAGATCCTGCGGGTGAGAACTTGGAGGAGAGAGCTGTCCCTGGCTTCATTTAAACTATAAATACGATTGTAAGCAGCATTATGCCTCATTTCCCCATTTGTGTGTGTTGTTTTTTCCTTTTAGAGTGACAACAGCTATGACTACTTATCTGTGGAGGAAAAGGAATGTTTGATGTTCCTAGAAGAAACTATTGATTCTCTTGATACGGAAGCAGACAGTGGGGTTTCTGCTGATGAGACTGATTATGCTGAACGTTCTAAGCACCCCAGGACATGGCCAAAGAGAGATGTTGTTCCAAAAAGTAAGGTTAAAACTTGCATTCTGAACCCCAGAGAACTCAGGGCCTTCTGTGGCCAGGACTGAAAGCCTGGTGATGCAGGAAATCTTAGCGGGGGGACAAAATGTTGTCCCAGCTTCCCTCATACAGTAAACACCTGGTAGTGCACAATTGACTAGAAAAATCTGTGCTGGGGAGAAGGGACTAAAGGTTTGTCTTTCTCCAATGCACATAGAGTAGGTTACTCTTGGAGAAGGGCCTGCTGGTTGTCCTGGTAAAGGTAAATAGCTAGTCTGCAAAACTAAGACAATCTCTATGCGGTTTACACTGGAAAATATTGAATGTCAATCTCTAGGACTCATCAGGCAATCTGTGTGTCACTAACTGCAAACTTATTAACTTTGCAATAAGAAAATAGCCTCCCTCAGCTAACATCCCCCTAGTAAATCCTTTAAGTTGGGTAGCTTGGCTCTGTTCCATTGGCAGCCCTATTAAAAAAGGTTAGCTCTGTATGTAAGTAGTGGGTGGTCTTGATGCACTGCTCTGCATATAGCTGCATACTTAACATTTATCTTTTGGTCTAGATTTGGACAGTGGGTCTCCCATGGAAAGTTTTGGTCAGCGACATGAAGTAGAACACAAGGGTGATAAACATGGATCTCTTCTCTCAAGTTCTGCTCCAGTGGTGGTTACAAGCTCAGGCTACCGCAGCCTTCCACGGAGTGTCAATGCAGCAAGTGCACAAACAACCCCCAAGGTTTGTGTCAGCAAAGCAATTGACCTCACTGATGGTCCAACTCCAAAAGCTCAAGAGACAAGGAAGTCTTCATGGAAGATGCAGGGGACTGAAGACCAGTCAAATCACCAGCCCAGCATGAGTACTCGGATGAAGCCATCAGACTTGGAGTCTGTAATTATCCACCCTCCTGAACCCTTCCAGGATCGCAGAGTGAATAAGCCGCCAGTTCTTAGCAAGGGACCTGGTAATGGCAGTGAAGATAAGCTACTACTTAATGATTTGGAGGGAAAAGCTGAGGCAGCAATGGGGAATGAGGCTGAAGTTACATCACAGCATTTTGCTCCAGAGAATGCAAGGCTGCCACTGAAAGAGGAAAAGAAACATTGTGAGAAGGGAAGAGAGAGCGCCACTGATCTTCAAGGCAGCCGAGAGAAATCGCCCTCAAAAGAAGCTTCTCTGGATTCAAACATCAAGCCAGGGCCTCCCACAGCCCCAAAGCCAAGAAAACTGCCACCAAATATTATCCTTAAGCCTAGCAAAATCAGTCCAGCGCCACTCGTAGACCCCAATCACAATAGAAAAGTGCCTTCTCCATCTTCACCCAAGCACAAATCCAACACCAGTGACTCTTCTGCGGAAAAGCAGGAAAGAGCCAGGTGGGAGGCGTTGGAGAAGTTGGGACTCCTACATGATAAAGGAAGGGAATCTAAAGTCCATGTTGTGAGACCTCCTACTGCTCCCAAACCAAACCCTGTCCTCATTCCTAGGGCCGGTAGTAGGGATAACTTAAACAGTGATGATGGAACTGATGCTCCTGCGAATGAGAAACCTGACCAACAATGTGCTCCAGGTTTAAATCCAGCAGAGAGCACTGCTCCTGGCTTGAGACAGACAATCAAATCCAACTCCTTGGAGCGTTCCGGCATAGGTCTGAGCAGCGAGGACCAGAACATGGACAGCAGCTCACTTGGCAAAACATCAGTCCCCAAGAAGATGGCTCCCAGTGTTATCAGAAATAACCGAACACGCCCAGCTTCCCTCGGCACAAGGGAAGAATTTATCGAACTCAAAGCATCCAAAACTGATCATGAGGAGCCGGGGAAAAGTGACAAGCGCAAATCTTACCCGTTGCTGAAGTTTCCCCGGCCTACTTGTGTCAGTGTAAAAATCACCCCTAAAGGAGCTACAGATGAAAACCGGCGGGAGGCTCTGAAAAAACTTGGCCTACTGAAGGAATAAACAGTCCAACACTTTATGCAAATTCACCTATGTTTTTATGCTATGAATACAGGAACGTCTGTCCTTCCTCTTAAGCAAAATGGGACAAACTGTGAGGGTGAATACAGCAAAGTCTTGCAACAGGGTTCTAGGCACACTTAGATTAATTCTGCACACTCTGAACTGGCAGTATGAAAATGAGCATCGTCACAGTTTGATTTCTACCCCTGCAGGGCCTCAGGAAGACAGGCCTGAATTAATACTGCCATTGGAATTATTCAAAGCTTCATGCTAAATAGACATCACATGTATATAGTGTATATAATTATTTATATGTAATGGGAATAAGTATATGGATGGGAACATTCCCCTAAATGTTTTTTATTGCATTTGCTCCTCTAAATGTTCACTGTTTGGAAACCACGAACTCCTGGCATGTGGTGGTGGGAGCCAATCTGGGAAAGACCGGATGGCAGGATTTCGCTCAGGTGTGTGTGTTGGTGGGTTTTTTTTTTTGTTTTTTTTTAAAAACATTTACTCAAAACTTTCTGGGACCTGATCATCCCATTGGGCACATGCACATACCTCCTGAAGCCAATGGGAGCAATGCATATGCAACTGCCAGTGTGATCAGGACCTAGATATTTTAGCCCGGATAGCAGTGAGGAGTAAGTGTGCTTGATGCTGCTCTGCCCGAAAGGTGACTGGCAATAGAACTTGTGTAGGTAGGTATCGGATTCAGAACTGCTGGCCAATATGAGGAAAAATACAGATGAGTGGAAGTTGATTATGGTGGTTGTTGGCTTTCATGGGCTTTTATCGGACATCTGGTTTATTCTATCCAGCTGTATGAGCAAACTACTGCTGATGCCTTATTGTCAGCTTTTATATTATGCACCTTTTATCTTAGAGGTTTTTTATTTTGGTAATAAACTATTTTAAATGGCCAAATGACTGTATATTGTGGATTTCCTCTTTAAATAGACAGTGTATTTCAACAGTAAAGTGTTGGGAGGGTGGGAAGAACAAGTTTTATTCTTAAATGTTCTCTCAACCTGGAGCAGTGAACCAATAAGGAAACAGTTACCTCTGCACTTGAGTGGTAGAACCTAAAAAGTTGCATTATTTTAATGTGGTATTTACTTCCGTTTGTATAATGAGACAGCATTTACTGGTCTTGCTGTGATACTAAGTGCAATCCACTAAATTAAGCAGGGTTGCGTTGGATGGCAGCGAGAGCAACACTTGATTCAACTTCTGAACTGACTTTGATATGGTCAGTTAGTTATTCTAGTACATTAAACTATAGAGAAGCGGTAGCTACCACTAAGGCTAAATCTTTCTCTGCTATGGGCTTGGCCTCCTCTCCAAGTTCATTGCATACAATATACTTTTTACATTTTACAGGCTAATTGGATCTATTCATGAGCAATGAGCCTGAGCAATGAAGCCTTGCCCCGACTTGGCAAAACTTGCAATGATGCATGTATCCAGGGGCAACATAGTCAACTCTTTAATTAATCATTGGGCACATAGCATTCCGCCAGCAATGTCCCATATGGTTATACATCTGTTACTATGGAAGACAATATTTTCCCTTCAGTGGAGTAGCTGCCTGAGGTTAAAGGAAGAGTTGCTTATGTTTCTGGGTGATCACATCAATGCTACAGACAATCCTGGGAGGCCTGAGCCAGTGAGCATGACAACTACAGTTTAGGACTTTGAGATCTCCACTCTACACCATGAACCTTAGTACAATCAGAACCATGTGTTTGTTTTACACTCAAATGACCTTTGTGCTGGAGAGAGAAACGTGTGTTACACAATGTCACAGTTGAGCCAAGAGCAACGCCTGTCCCTTCAACCTGACTCTAGGTACTGACAGGAGCACAAGAAGGGACCTGTCAGACCCACGTTCTCCTGTGAGGCTGCTGGCCAGTGGTGGGCTGCAGTGCCACATCTCCTTTAAGTTTCCTGCTCCTAGAAAGTGGAGGTGAAATTTCAACAAAAAGGGGGCTGCAAAACAGCTCTCCTCTCCAACACACCCCACCCCGACCATTATTCTTCAGTTACTCGTCACTTATTCTACACAGCTAAACTATAATTCTCTGGTTATACAGTGCATCGCCATTTTAACTCTGATTAACTTCTGTGCTCAGCCCAGGAGCCCAGAAACTTCCCCCCCACCCCCCAAATCTGGAGAACAGGACCTTAGACAACTTTTGAGCCATGACCGCAGTCCTGCATAGCCCATGTGATTAGAATAGCAAGAGACAGGTACTGTGGCATAGAGGTGAGACCCTTAAAAAGCTGGTTGGGCCCTGCCTGCTCCAGCCCCTTTACCAATTCAGGATTGAACTCTACTCTGGACACTTACTTTTTATTTAGGAGTACCAACCTGGACTGTCTGAGGAGGTTGCCTGCAATAGCAGGGAGTTGGATTTTGACACAGGAGTTCCCTTCCGCTTCTATACAACTCATTAGTGCCAACCAATTCTTTGGAAGACTATTCCACATTTTAATAATGTCCAGGGCCGACGAGATTGGGGGTGGGGGGGGAAGCCGGTACAAATTACTGGGGCCCGGTGGTCCGGAAGGGGGCCCGGGGCCTGACTATGTTGCATATGTTTTTGTCTTTCTCGGTAGTATCATTATTTAGTATAATTATTTGTTTGTTTTTGACAGCCATTGCATATTTGTTTTTTGGGTTTTTTTGCACATCAATACAAATCTCGTGTAAAGATTTTTAGCCGGTCCACCCTTGTGGGGGGGATGGGGGCGGGAAATTTTTTTCACTGGGGCCTGAACCCGCTCTCAGCGGCCCTCACAATGTCACGTGGGGGAAGATTTTCTCCCCTTGTCAGCTTTGTGTTAGGTTTGTTTGTTCTCTTTCCCTGAAGTGTTCTCTCTGATATCTTGCAGTATCTAGCCAATGTTCCTGTAGCTTGCCTCTATTATTGTAAGCTCCTCAAATTGCAGTGCTCTGTACAAAAAAGCCAGGCGACAGCAACTCACTATAAAAGAGAACTGAACAGAAATGGTTGTAGTAGCAATAAAAAAATTGCTTCAGATTTACAAGCTCAGACAAGCTGATGCCATCAATGAATATTTCAATGTTATTATATAAAAAGCATCTTTCTGTTACAGGGAGGCCCTGTTGTTCAAGTTATGGGAATTGGAGACTCCACCTCCCAGATGTAAAAGGGGCATTTAATAAATTTACTCTACTTCCAGCTTTCCCTTGCCACCCTTTCCTCCAAAGAAGTGGGGTGCAGGGAGAGCATGATAAACAGGTGTCTGACTACTCTTCACGCCCCTGAGGCTAATATACATTTCCTCTCAGAGCTGAAAGGCATAAGTTGTACCTGTCACAACGATCGCCTTAGGCTTCCTGGGATCTTCTGCTGCTCTAATGTGAACACTTGTAAGCCTCACCTTAGACTTCCCATAGCCTTAGGCAGCCACATTTGTTGGAGGGAAAATAGTGTCTCCAATAGTAACTGATGAGTGACCTTATTAGTACCAGAAACATAACGCTAAAAAGTTCCTAGAATAGAAGATGGCTGGAATGAGGACTGGATACCAAATACCACATCCTTGTCTTCAATGTGCATATCATGTCCTGTGTCTTCCTGGCCACCCACAGATGCTTTGTTCTGTGAGTGCTGCAGACAGACATTTTTGCTCTTATGGTGCTCTCCTCCCACAAACCACTCCACTTTTCTGTACAACCTCTCTGTCCAGGGCCATGCCTCTCCCCACAACCCTCCCCAGACCTATAACTTCATCTGAGTCTGTTCATTCTGCCACCCAGGCTTTGCTACAGACTTGCATTTTTAGCTAGCCTTCCATCACCAACCTCCACTCCACCAGTCATACTTTCTTGTATGAGTTTACTCCTCAGACTATATGTGTAATTAATGAATTTATTAAAAGTATTGAACTAGAACCACCAAAAAGATATGGATAGCAAGAGTATCTCACCTCATTTTACCATATGCTTTGTTTGCTTTGCCCATGCTATTCTTGTGGAAAAAGAATTAAATTGGATGGACCCCTTTTGAACGTTTTCTCCTTTAATACATTGGTCCTGATTTTCAAAGGGACTGAGCTGCTGCATGTCCTATTAGCTTCACCTCTGAAAATCAGGGACAGTTGGGCACCCACAATCCATGACCACTTTTGCAAAAAATTGGCCAGTGGGAGCCCTACCATTGGTGCCCTGGGAGTCCGTTAAAATGTCTCATTTCTTCTGACAAAAGTAGAAGTGGGCCCCAAATGGCCAATATTCCTCATCAGCAAAGGTGGTGTTTTGTGGACACAGCCCCCAACAGCATGCAAGTGCCACTTTCTGCCTATTAGTTTACAGTTTGCTCACAGGGAAGTCTTGTTCTCAAGTTTTTGCATTAAGATTAAATTGGGTGAATAAAGCAAGTGTCCTTATTCCCAGCAGGAAATTTAACAGCTAAAAGTAGTGCAGCCTACCAGTACCTATGCCAACCACTTGCAATATTTACATAAAGTCACAAGCCAGGGATAAGACAGCTAACCTGGCAGTGAAATTAAGCAATCAACATTCCTTTTAAGGTCAATATAATGCAAATAGGCCTAGATTTTTCAAAGGTATGTAGGCATTGTCACTTTTGCAAATGACACTTAGGGCCTTAAGTCACTTAGGCCATGCACTGCTGGTTGGAACATGCTTAAATATTGGTAAACAGCTGGGCCATGGTGTTTTAAAAATCTAAAGAAGGGTGCAGGCTACAATAATCAGAGCAAGGTTTCTAATCAATCCAAAATTTGGGGGGGATTAGGAGCTAGGATTTTGGGTTGGGACCATCTTTCTTTTAAAAGTGTTTTTCCTGCAATCCCCACCAATGGGTTCAGCTCCCTACCCCCTTTAAAAGCCCGCCACAAAACAGAGCAGAGAAAGGAAGCAAACAAAATAATCTGAATAAATGAAAAGTACCACCCTTTGGAAAGAATCCAAACAATGTCAGAGAAAGATGCCTAATAAACTTTGTTTTCATAAGCAGTAGTTTGTTTGCAGGTAGGCTATTATCTTAATTAGTTGTAGGCTGGTCAGCACTAACCCAAACCCACACACCTTTGAGAGGAAATGAAGCAGGTGAGTTTATACTGAACAGTGCCTAGCTGGAAACCCTTCTGGTTTGCCCAGTATGAAATATCCTGCAGACACACTGGATCCCACTGGAGGAGCTTGTGAATTTTCCTAAAGCTCTTTTGGCACTGTGAAAATCCTGCTACTGAATTTTCATCCAGGAGTCAGACCTATTATGGGCTCATTCCAGGCCTAGCAAGTCTAGGGGTCCAAATTGCTGTTGCCTTGTGCTACGCTGGTCCACAGGGGCTGCAAAGCAGCCACAGAGCCTCCTGCTGCTGCCCTGCGTCAAATGCAGAGCAGGCTCTGCTTTTCCCCTGTAAAGCCCCCTGTGTCAGATGCATCCTGGAGGCAAGCAGGGATTCTACGTGGTGGGGCTGGGACAGCTATTCTCCAGCTGTCACAAGGCCCATAAGGGATTTGGGCAACTGGGCACAAATTATGACTCTGCTTTAACCTGCTGACCTGGCCCATCCCTTTCTCAGTCCCTGCACCAGTACAGGGATGAGTTCAGCCCTAGGATTCCATTTTCCTACTACAAGTGGGTCAGGTGACAAGTGATTTGTATTGGAGACCCACAGTGCAAACTCGGGAACTGCCTGGTGATCTTGGCTTGGGGACATGCCTCTGGGCTCATCTGAGCAGGGATCAAGGGAGGATGTGGTCTGAGTTTCTAAACCTTGTATTCACATCAGTCCCACCCCACCCCAGTCCTCCTCATGCCTCTCCTAGGAACAGATCGCACCCAGCCATGCTGGTCTGAAGCCACATGTTCAGTTCTGGAGTCACACTGGCTCAAACTAGAAGTAGAGAGGGCAGATTGGTCCTGGGGAGCCCTTCCTGGCTGTTGAAACAACATCACCGGAGTGGCTCGGCTCTACCCTCCTTGCTAGAGAAGAATTCATTTACCAACACTGATTACACACGAGTGCTTAACGCCGTGTGGCACCATGCAAGAATATGTGCTGCCTGTTCCAATGTCCCAGCTCTGGAAGCACAGACACAGTGGGAGTAGGACGACTTGTGGGGATCAATAATTTGGTTTCTAGTGACTATATAAAATGAGCTAGCCTCTAAGTTGCCCTTGTTTGTTTAAAGGATAGAGGTAGCAGCTGCTGCCAGGCTGGGGGTACAAAACACCCACAGCCACCCACCCACGCTAAGAATTGGGATCTAATTTACACCATTGAAGGCACAGACAGCTAGAGTTAGTGCAAAGAAGAACCTGTGGCACCCCTTATGTTGGTGTTAAGCTGTCATGCTTTGACTTTATTCAGTTCCCTTTCAGTTTACATCCCATGGGCCAGATCCACAGTGGTTGTAAATGGGCATCTCTGCACTGAAGTGTCAGCACAGTAGTGTAAACTTTGGATGCGAGATCTTTATTCGGAAACTGAACCGATACTTCGCCACACTGCATGACAAATATGATGCCATAATATCCCCTGGGAGTTAGATTAAACAATGTTTTGCACCTAAGATATTTCCTTTATCCAAAATCATTTTGGAATGGTGCCTCTGTTTCAAAATCACTCTGATAACCAAGCGAAGGTTTTGTTTGACACAAAAGCTCTTTGAAGAATACTGGCAGACTCCACATTTTTGCTTAGATAAACAAGATCAGATTACCTTTAGGTTAAAGCTGCCTAGGTATCTGTGTTAAAATATGTCTAATAAAACAACATTCTCTTTTTAAGATGCATGACATACGAGTCATGGATGGGTACAAATTCCTTTACACAACCCCAAACAATACTCAACTGTTTTGCAGTGCTGGAGGAAATCTGCAGAAGAACTGGACTAACCAGAAAAAAAGTTCAGGTCAGCCTCTTTTAGTACAAAGTGGGAGAAGACTAACACTCAAGGCCTGAATCTCCATTGTTCTGCCCCTTGTGTGATCATTTGCACCTCTGCAGAAGGTAAGATGCTACCTTTCTGAGTGGAGGGTTTTTTTACATCCTCTTTGCACAGGTGCAAACGACTAGAGAAGGTGCAAGGCAGTGGAGAATTAGGCCCAGACTGATTTAAGAGGGGAGGTTGAGGGGTGTATCTTCTGAGCCCCTCTTAGAGCCGTGAGAATTCTTTTTTCCTTTAGTAAGTGTTATCAAGTTAGAGCAGGGGACTGGGATTCCTGCCCTAAAGTTTCTGCTCTTGCACTGTGCAATCTTTATCTAGCCACAAGACCTCTGTGCACCTTAGTATGTCCATCAGTAAAGTGCATCTCTTACTGGTTACCTGGTGTAGGGCTGAACTATTTCATATTAGTAAACGATCTGGCACCCTGGGAGGAAGGATGTGTCTGAAATGCAGAGTGTTTTCACTCCACAGGGGAGGGTATCGACAACATTTCTGCTGGAGCCCATCAGCGCTCTCCCACAAATCTGCTGCTGTGTGTCAGAGGGTGGAGCAAAGCGCTATTGGGCCATGTCTTACTTTAAGTACCCTTTCCGGTTTACATCCATTGGACCAGATCCACAGCTTGTGTAAATGTGTGCAGCTCCACTGAAGCATCAGCCCAATAGTGTAACCTTTGGATGCGAGATCTCTCCCAGCCCACTGGTAGCCAAGGGAACACCATGCTGATAAGACACCAAACCTTCCAGATTTTCCTTATTTACTGGGGTTTAAAAGGCAAACAAAAAGAACCATCCTGGTAAAGTGCCCTCATGTGATCAACCCATCAGGGTGGACACAGCTCTGGGTGAGAGAGCTGAATTCCATTCGGCCTTACATTTCCATCACCAAAGATGCCAGCTAAATTCTGCTTGCAGGATCTCCATCACCGGTGATAACGTCTGAGACAGGAAGGACTAATCTTGATTTTTCAGATCCCAGATGGGGAGGGAGCAGATAACATCTTTGGACTTGTAAAGTGAGGAAATTTGCCTGGACACATGGGGAGTCAATAAAGATGGAGCCACCTGATATCTTGAGAGAGTCATTTCAGAGCATAACTGTGTGTTAATACAGACTGAAACTCAGTCTGCACCATCTTGACATTTTTTCTCCTCTCTCGGTTAACTTGCTGCCTTTTCATTTAAGACAACCATTTGCACTTCAAAGTATATGGTGTAAAGAGTTCATAACTGGGTGGAAACTTCTTTTGCTGCTGTTTGTGCACCAGACTAGTTTAAACCTGCTGGGTCAGAAGGCAGTTTACACACAAAGCAACAGATATTCTTTCAATGATGTTTACTGTAGGGGCTGGGAAATTTAGCATCCATCATGACATTCTTTCACTTACATTCATTGATGTAATGATCCATAAACATTGGCAGGATGAGTTGCTGGGAGCCAAAGCAGTTTTTTATATCCCTTATGCAACTCATAATCCTTAGATGTATAGAATGAATTTGCCTTGACTCCAACTAACCTATATACTTGCCTGTCTGGGACACTTTTATTAACAAACTTCATAAATTAATTATTTTTAACTAGAATATTCAGATCAAATATTAATTCAAACCTTGTTTGATGCCACAGGGGGAAATAAATTGCAGGATTATAAATGAAAGGCGCCACTGCTATGAAAAACTACACACTATCAGAGATATATTTCTCTATATATCTATGTGTGACAGATTAGATCAGATAATAAGATGACATTCCTGTCTCAAAGTGTTTTACAAACTAATGATTCTAGAAGCTACAGGAATCACTTCTATTGTCACTGAAATGCAGCCACCTCTGTGTTGAAATGCAGTAACACTGCACAGCCGCTTAGGACAGAAAGTAAAAAGGGATACTGTTTCCTACTAATAAGAACAATACTTTACATTTCTACAGAACCTTTAGAGATCTCAAAACCCTTCCCAGACATTCTGAAAGTGGCTTCATAACACCTCTGTGGGGTAGGTAAGTATTTGCCCCTTTTTACAGATGGGGAAACTGAGCCACAGAGAGGTTAATTGACTTGCTCAGGTGCATTCATGAAATGGACAGCAGAGGCAGGAATAGAAATTAAGTCTCCTTATTCCTGGTTTTGTCTCTTATGGACAAGACCCTGAGCAGAGCCCAAATTGGAATTTGGCCAGGATACTGGGGTGAAGAGAGAATGTAATGAGGGATCACCCAAAGAACTGGTGAATGTAACCTCAACAACTTTAATATACTTGGACAAAGTGGGGACATCTCACGGTGGACAGTAAGGTTCTCCCTATGAATTAGAATAAAGGCGGTCAGGCAATTTAATTTTAATGCCTTGCAGGGATTGTATACTGTCCCATCAGGGCTCTGTTGGCTCAGACAGGTAATTTCTGTTTATGTGACTTTATCAAGACTTATCACCCAACTAAACAACCCAGCTCAAATCCAGGATAAGTGGTTTATTAAAATGTGATGACATCAAAGATGATGCCCTTGTATTGTTTAATCTGGAAGTTAAATCCTGATTCCCTCTTGATTCCAGATTGTATTAATGGCTATTAGTCAGGATGGGCAGGGATGGTGTCCCTAGCCTCTGTTTGCCAGAAGCTGGGAATGGGAAACGGGATGGATCACTTGATGATTACCTGTTCTGTTCATTCCCTCTGGGGCACCTGGCATTGGCCACTGTCAGCAGACAGGATACTGGGCTAAATGGACCTTTGGTCTGACCCAGTATGGCTGTTCTTATGTTCTTAGTACTTCAGGAACCTCATAAAGCAACTGGTATCAGTAAAAATGCACCAACCTAGTTGTTCCACAATGTCAATGGGAAACTGTTACAGCTTCTACTACTTTGCAGATACATAGCACCTTTCACCTGAGGATATGCTGTAGCTCAACCCCCAAGATATGGGATAGATGCAGAAATCACTGGGTGGAATTCTCTGGCCTGTGTTATACATGAGGTCAGACTAGATGTTCTATTGGTCCTGTCTGGCCTGGGAATCTCTGACTCTCAAAGTACAAGAGCAGAACAGCCCATCCTCAGGGTGAAAAGCAAACTTCAACCTTTTAAATAAAAGCACTTGAAGACAGACATTTCTCAATCTCAACACTAGACAATATAATAAATCTGCCCTGTGGGAAACGTGTTTTAGCCAGATTCTCTACAGCTGCTTGTTTTGAATCTGAGACATGGGATAAATGTCTGTGGCTTTTTAATGGGTCATATATTCCAGTATGTATATAAATATTCTGGCTTAGACCTGCTCTTAGGTTATCACACCATGGGGCAGTTTGTCAGCTGCTGTGAATTGTCACAGCTCCGTTGACTTCACTGGAGCCATGACAATATACCAGCAGAGGTTCTGCCCCTTTATATACATATATATATATGCCAGAAACTGAAAACGGCAGGTCTGAGCTGAAATTATAGATAAGCTCCCCTAGCTTTACTTTCAGATCTGCCATATCTTCCCAACCCTGACAGCAAGAGCCAAGTGCCTGCTGGGTTGTTAGGTTCACACAACAGGGAAAGGTGCCTACCGTCCTCTCACGTGTGGTAGAGCACGGATTATCTATTTCAAAGCTTGGCCACTTTTTAATTTCACTAAATTCTTCTCTCTCACTGGCCAGGGACTGAGCCTGCAAATGACCTGGAGTTCAGCAAAAGACATAATCCCTGGTAAGGAAGTCAGCCCCTGTACCTGAGTAGAAAGACACACCCACACCCTTGCTTTAAGAGAGTGCATGTCAGCTGTGGAGTAGATCATGCTATTGGTAGTTTTAGCTAATAGTTAGGAACCCAAGTCCTGATTCAGGAAACATATGTAGAACTTTAAGCATCTGTGTAGTTTCATTTACTTCAATGGAGGTGACTTCAGTGTGACACTTTGCATGCTTTGAGCTCCTTGCTGAATTACATTCCTAAATTGCAGGACCTCCTGGAATCAGTTTCCCAGCACTGCTCATTATACAACCCTAGGCAAGTCGCTCTTTGTGCCTCTGTAAAATAGGGATCATTATACCTTCCTCCCGGGATAATTGTGAGGCTTACTTAATGCCTTTCAAGAGCTTTGAGATCCTCTGCTGCAAGATGCTGTATAACTAGGGTGTATTATTATGGTTAATAATCATTTCCCACTGTGACTGTAGCTCAGGATATTCTAGGACTTCTTTGTTTTTGGCCAGCATGGCAAACAGGTACCAGTCATATGAGATTCTTTGAGTGGCCACCATATAAACACAGTTTTGAACCAACATGAAACTAGACCTTTACTCCTCCCTTAGAGAGCAGAAGGGTCTCATGTTTGATTCTAATAAGCCAGCTGTGCTGGATCTGAGCAAGGTAATACAAGGCCTATGTGGTATATTTTGTTGGGTGATAAATCCTAATAAATTCTCTCACATAAAAAAATTACATGTCTAAGCCAGTATAATCCTGATGGGGCAGTAGATAGTGCCCATAAGGCACTGAGATTACATTTCCTTTCAGCCTTGATGGTAACACAGAGGACTTTGCTGCCCAAAGTGAGATGGCCCCTCTAGCAATTTGTCCAAGTGTAATGAGGTGTTGGGGTTACATTCACCAATTCTTTAGGTGACTGACAAAAGTATGATGCTAGTTTAATGTCAAAGAGGAGGTTAAGGCACAAGCTATCGTGTTTGTACAGCGTCTAGCAGAATGGGAACACCATTTCAGTTGGAACATCTGAGTGGTACTGTCATACAAATAGTTAATGGTCATATCCATGTTGTTGCTGTTACAGCCTGCAACTCTCTTGTCAGCTTCCTTATGCTAAGGAGGTTTTGCTGGGTCAGCTCTTGAATGAGAGATCACCTAGGAAAACCCAGGTGTTGTAGGATGGTGATTCACAATGTGTGACCCTGTCCCCTGGGTCGGTGCTGGGCTGATGCCTTTTCAGAGTCCTAGGGCAGAGGTGCCATGTTTTAGATTCAGCATAAACCAAGGCCTGGGACAACTTGTGGTCATTAGGGACCCTGTGGCATTTTTCAGAGGAAGGTGCAGCAAACTCTAAAGTAGCAAGTATGGAATGACCGTCTCATAAACTAAGTTTCCTCCTATCCCTCTTCAGCCAGCCCCTGAAGCAGGAGCGTTTAGATCTCTTCCATCCTTTTAAAAATTTTAATGTAAACATGGGTGTTCTAGCCACACAAGTCTCCACACCTCTTCTAAATCCTGCTGTGTTCCTGGTCCTGATAACATCTCATGGTAGAGAGTTCCACATGCTAACTCAGTACAGGAGACTGCATTGTGGAACTCAGCAAATGTTTGACATTTCTCTCCAACACCTTTTTTTTTTCTTGTTCTTTGTTCTAAGTGAGATTCAAAGGTACTAAAAAAAAACCAACTGAAAAAAAACCCAAAACACTCTGAAGTTCCCTCTCTGTTAGCAGTGGGGCACCTGGAAAATGCAGAGATTGTAAATGACAAGCTCTATGAAAGACATTGTGGGTTTCAATACAGACTGTTCCTGATCAAAGGCAATCAAGGTTACAAGTCAAGCCATGGTTTATCAGCCTAGAATCTTAATACCAAACTGGATTCCTTTGCCCTCATTATTGGTAACAGAATCCATGTTCTGACCTGGCCCAACCCTTTTAGATTATAGCACCCAATTGGATTATCATGACATAAATTGTGAGTCAACTCTGGCAAGCAGAGAACGCACATATATGTCAGGTTATGTTAACTAAATGCAGCTGCATTCGGCTTGTAATGCCCTACAACTTAGCAGCGCAATAGAGACAGGAGGGGTAGCTGTGGTGCTTTATGCAGGAGACTGCAGAGCGATAACTTATCTGAGTTGTTTCACAAGAGCACCTCTCCGGCTAGGATTTCATTTTTAACGCTTACTGATTTGCAAAAATGGTAGGAGGTTGCTTAAAAAGCTGCAGAACACTGAAGATTGGAGATGGGATGTGTTGATAACACAGCCCTGACAACTACATATCATTAGCAAGGTTTGGCTATAGATTCAGTGTAATGCCCCATGGTGATATTACGGGCCCCACATATTGTACATTATGCCTTGTTGTTTTACTTCTGGTATAAAGAGAACAGATTCACTTGTCACCAGCTGCTCATTATATGAATGAAGGTAATTTCCATAATGAGGAAGGCCTGTTTGCGCAAATTGTTACTCACCTATAACATAGCTCTTCTATGATGCACACAGCAAGCTGCAACCAAGTAGTGATTACACCTCCTCACTCTCTAGGCATTGCACATCTCTCATTATTGTTGTTAGCCTGTCTTCCCCACCTACCACTCCAACCTGCTTGATTGTCTCACAGAAGGCCAGAAGAGACCATCATGATCACCTAGTCTGACTTCCTGCACATTGCAGGTCAGAGAACCTCACCCGCCCACTCCTGTAATAGACCCATATTCTCTGGGTGAGTTACTGAAGTCCTTAAATCACAATTAAAATACTTCAAGTTATAGAATCCACCATTTACACTCTTTTAAACCTGCAAGTGACCCAGGCCCTAGGCTGCAGAGGAAAGCAAAAAAACAACCCCAGGGTCTCTACTAGTGGAAAATCCCTTCCCATCCCCAAATATGGTGACCAGCTATTTGCATGTGGGCAAAACCCAGCAGCCAGACACCCGGGAAAGAATTTTCAGTAGTAATTCACAGCTATCCTCATCAAGAGTCCCATCACCAGCCTTTGGAGATATTTGCTACTAGCAGTTGCATGTCATTGTCTCATCTGCCTGTTACGTCTTATCTTGTAGATTGAACTATTTGGGCCAGGGACTGTCATTTACTATATATTTGGTGCAGTAGGGCCCCAATTTGGTTAACCTCTAGGCGCTCTCTTTCTCACTGTAAATAGACACATAGATTAATAGAGTTTAAGGCCAGAAGGAACCATTAGATCATCTAGCAGTTTGTGGAGTCTCACAGCCACTTACTGTAATAACAACCCTGGTGGAAAATATTCTGTGGCACTGTCTGCGTAATGCTTTTGTTGCCCCAACCATTCAGAATCTGACTGGCCTGTCTTCACCAGCCCACTGCATGATGGAGCAGACAAAGGATTCATGGTGCAACATTACACCTGCCCTGCCGTACTTGAGAATATAGGAACTGCCATCCCGCTAGTCTTCTGTCTGCAATGGGGTCAGTCCCAGATTTTTCAGAGCGACGTGTAACCCTGCCACAAGATAGCTGGTTGTACTATATTATGCCATGGGGGCAGGGAAAGGGTGGTGCAGAATAGTGACTAGTATCGTTGACCACAGAATCTGTCTGTTATTTAGGCATATGCTGCTGAATGATCAAAACAAGGAAACAACTAGGGAGCTGCTCTCTTTTTATTAGAGATGGGGTGAACCAAAACCCCAGCACTGAATGCCCACAGGAAACCAGATCCTAATTTGAATTTTCCAGCTTTGGCCCCATTTTTAACTTTCAAGACTAAGGGAAGAGCCCATTGAACCAACGCTAATTTTAGGGACAACTCTTGGCTACAAATAAATATGCTCAAGTTTGTTTGCGCCACATTCCTGTTAGCGTTGGAGTGGCTTTACAAACGTCGCAGGGAACAGGTCTCATGTTCCTCCCAGTACTGCTGCTGTTGGTTTTTAAAGTATTTTAAATATTTGATCATCCTAATTTCTACTCCAAAAGCAATCTGACTCCACCCTAAGGACCTGGCCATATCTACGCACTGTGTTCTTTTTATGATCAGGCCCAACTGACTTTTGCTAGTCAAGCCAGTTTGACAGCAATCCTTAAGGGCCATCTGTCAACACCTGTGATCCTCTCCCACATAGACAGAAAGGAAGTCCTGTTGCAAAACACTGCTTTCAATTAATTCTCCTTTCAATTGATTCTGCTTCTGGAGGGTTGTACAGCTACGGGATGTGCTCGGAGGTCTGCACAGTACATACTTTGCAATGAAATGAACTTAGATCCCAACACCCTGAACCTGTGGGAAGTTTGGCTTTAGATCCAGACCCATCCCTGTGTCTGTGTTGTGTTTCTTTCATTGCTATTACAGGGCTTTGGGTAGCACAAGTTGCTCTTCTTATCCCAGAGGCTACCGTCTGTCTGGATTTCCCTCTCATTTTCCAATGAAGCTGCACTTCTCCCCCTATGTGCTGACTGGGCGGGGGGAGGGAGGGAGAAGAGGTGCTGCTGAGTTTCAAGCCAGCCAGCTTGGGAAGGCAAGATATTTGGCTGCGGACATAGCACCTCCAGCTGTGCTCTCAGCAGATCTCATATGCAAATCAGAGCTGGGAGAGATCTCTACCTGAATGGGAAGCGTTTAGAGAAAGCTCAGGAATTGGTGGGCCTGATGCTCTCCCCTTGCACCCAGTGTAGACCATTTACACGTGCAAAATCAAACTGCAGTCACCCCGAGCTGGCAGTGTACAGGTGTAAACAATGATGCAGTACCTAACCAGTGCTCCAGCATGGTGACAGTGCCACCTTTTGGCTGAGATGTAAAACCACGTGTTGTCACAAACGTTCCCACTGCACTATTTGCAGGAATAGGAGCATTCACCTCTATGTCCTGGCCAATTTTCAGTAGAATTCTGCTACTCTCAGTTCCCCCCTGCAGTTTGAGACAGATAAGTTATTCTTCACTTCGCCTCCTAAACACTGTTGCTTACAGAGGATGGTGAAGAACGGCTGCTGGGGTCCCCCCCAGGAGTGGGTGTATTTCAGCGGTGAAGTGCTCCGTGGGTGTAGCATGTTACTATTCTTTGAGATAGAAGGCTCTGCTTCTCTATCATGTGATTTGAAACACATATTGCAGTGGAAACCCAGCTCTCTGTGTCTGATGCACAGGAAATGTTATCATTAATTTTGATCTTCCTTACCCAGTTCCTTTACACACTGAGAGAAGCAGTGTCATGTCTATCTTGTGGGGGCAATTCAAATAAATGACTGTAGCAAATTATTGATTGCATCCCTGCTAAGGCAGATGGCACTGTGCCTGCCAACTTTTCTCAAAGTACCAGCACATAGTGGATGTACCTGGCACCATTCCATGAAGTCCACTAGGGACTTTGCTACCGTTATTGATTTTACACAGAAGGTACCCAGATACTACAGTAATGGGTGGCAGTATAAAACCCTAAGGTTTTATAGATCAAACTTTCAATAGCAGGGCGGGTGTCTCAAGAGATTAAATACCTTGGCTGTTTTATCATTCTTGCCTCCCACAAACTAAAGCACTCCATTGTAAATGTACAGGAGACACAGAGACAGAGCAAAGTCCCAGCTCTGAACACTCCTGAATTGGAGTGGTTTGGAATCTGGCTCTGAATTTTGCACCTCAACCTCATGTCTAAATACAAATCAATGAAACAACATTCTAGAAACAAGCCCTGAATCTCACATGCCTGATCCCTGAAGAACGCAGTGTTGCTGTAGCCATGTCAGTCCCAGGATATTAGAACACAAGGTGGGTGAGGTAATATCGTTTATTGCACCAACTTCTGTTGGTGAGAGAGGCAAGCTTTCGAACTCTGAAGTAGTAGTAGGTCGTCCTTTAAAAATCTGCTCCCCATTATGGGTGCTGTACCCTTGAAAAACAAAACAAAAACAAAAAAAACTAGTTCCAGATGTACTTATTTCCTCTAAACAACTCCATCTTAGCCTCCTTTTCTCCATGCCGCATAGGCCAAAATTGTTTATTAACAACAGTTCAAGATGGAGTTGAGTCAAAGCTTGGCTCCAGACCCAGAGGTCACCAATGCGTGCGTGTGGAGTGGGTAGGGACACCAAATCCAGTCCAGTCTACCTTCGTTATATTTATTTCTTATCTTTACAAAGGCCCTTTCATCCTGAAGAACTCTGCAGTGCTTTACAATCTTTTATTATTCACTGAGCTCCTGCAATGTGTGGCCTCCACAGTCCATAAAGGAACATAGCTTCTGCCCCCAAAGGCTTGCACTCCAGTCTAACATGCAGCACCACAGGAACGAACCCGTCTATTCAAAGACATTCCCCTTGCAGTCAGAAGGAATTTTCACGGGCCAGGACACTCGTCGTTCTGACGTCGGTCAGAGCATTGACACGGCCTCTCTGCAGTTTTTCACAGCTCCGGTCTGCCAGCTTTGGAGGTGTGCCGGCAGGTGCAGATGAGCCCCAGGCAGAATTCAGTCAGGGGGCCAAATAGCAGTTTTACTACTTAAAAGCAGCTAATTTCCATCACTGACCTAACAGGCCCCTCCTGTCAGAGTCAAGCTCTGACCCTAGAATATATTACTGTTCACCAGGTCTTTACCCCTGAGGGGGCTCTGAGTGTGTCACATACATCAAGAAGCATATTTATTGCACGTGCCCAGGGGTAAGAGGCAGCATTAATCACCCTGTGCCTTGCTGCTGCTCCCTCCAGCTGTATTTCCAGCTAATTAGTAATGAAATGCAGCAGGGGGCATTTGCAGCAAGATTGGGTTAAGTTCTGCTTTTTCTTAGCCTAAAAAGTTTGCAAGGAAAATTACATCTTTGCAGCTTGTGGATACTTGGTGCTTAGAAACCAAGGTGACAGGCTCCTTACATAGGCTGATGGGCAAATCCTCTATGGGATGGAGGGACCCCACAAGAGGCCAAATACAGAGATACCATAAATGGTGATGTAAGGTACACACAGGTGGTGGAAGGAGAGAGCAAAAAAGCAGCCATGAAGGGGTGTGACAAAACAGGGAAGGAGTCTGCTTTATAAGACACTCTCCTAGGGTTGTTTTCCTGACACTTTCCTCTCTTTTGCCCCTTTGCTTGTCAGGTAAAGTGGTTTCCACCCCCACTCTGTGTTGGCCCCAGGTTTGGCTCAGATGTGCCCAAGTGTCTTGGGTTTGCAAAACAAGGTAGGAGATTTCACCAGGCCAGGTTTGCTTGTGAAATTCCCAGTGCTACAACCTGCTTCCTTCAAGACTAGCCTTGTGGTGAGTGAATGGCTCAGGAGGGCATTAATGGGCTGTATAGACCATTTTCTTCTCCAAGCAGCTGCTTCACATCCAGCCCATGTTAACAGTGGCAAGAATTTGTCATCACCTAAGGTCTGTTTTGCTGGGCTATGTGTCATGAGTTTGGTCAGTCTCAGTCCATCGCAGCAGACAGGGACCCACATCCCAGAAGTTACTGTTGCTCTGGGCACCCTGGCTGGAAGCCTCAGCCCGGACTGAAAGTACCCGAGAGACCAAACTGCCTTGTCACCCCATTGTGCCCAGAAGTCACACTGGTGGAACAGCATGGGAGGAAGCTTGCCCTGCCTTTGCCCAAACTATTCCAGTTTTGTAGATAAACACAGGAACTCCAGTCCCCAAGCTGTCACTGCAGAACCTGTCACCTAAAGTCACATGAAAGTTAAGCTGCAGCACCCTGCCTGTATGAGGAGAGGAATTGGAGCACACACAGCTGCTGGTGCACCTGATTGCGATGTCAGGCACCATTTGCTGCATGACATAAATGACGGTGACTATCAATAGTAACAACATGCATCCTCGTATGTCCTTACTAGGTGTGCACAGATTCCCTTTTGTCTGCGGATGACCGGTCAGAGGATTTTGGGCACAGTGAAGAGCTCTGGGAAGACATGTCTCTTTCTTGGGCCAGAGGGTGGCAGTGTTGTTCCACAATTGAAACAGTGGCCGAAGGACAATGCTACCTGGCAGAGCATGCCTCAAGCAGCCCCTTGGAATCCCACACACCTGTGCTGAACTAGCTTGCACTGATGGAGACTGCTACATGCGCCTGCAGACCTGTACACATGTGCTGCTTCTGTAGCTTTCTCTATTAGGGGTTCCCTGTAGAAACAGGAAGGGGAGGCAAGTGGCCTTCAAACAGCCAGTTCTGGGGTCTTGTCACTTCCTTGGGGAGACTATTCTGCAGTCCAACAGATACGATTTTTTCTGCCCACAGAATTCAGCCTTCATTTGCCTTTGCTCCCTTTATTTCTGCATTTGCTGGCTACACTGACCAAGTTCCGTGTTGTGAGGACGGATCCTTAATTTCAAAGTTCCTGGTTTGGGTCTGTCTCATTCAGACCCAGGGGTACTTCTATGTATTTTTTTGGGGTGTTGGTTACAGATAGTTTAAGATTTACTGAGTGATTCAAAGTGTAGTTAGGAATGTCCTCTAGGCTGGTTGTTCGGCTTCTTACTGGATGTTTCCAGCTAAACTTTCAGCTAAAGATAATCACAGCTAGAGGGGAAAGCGCAGCAAGAGCAGGTAGCCAGCAGAGGACACAAGTCTGCTTTCATCACCTCTTGCTTAGAAACTGCTACTTGATTAAACAAAATGGTGTTGTCTAATCTGAAAACTAAGACAAAGGCTGATGAGACAGATGGTATTTTAGAAGCTAGGGCCCCTGCCCTGTTTTGTATCTGTTGATCCAAACTGATCATGCCTTGCACCTATTTCTTGGCTCAGTACAAATACAGTATACCTGCTGGCCGAGGCCCCGAGGGTTCCCAGAACGGCGTCCTATATGAATGTAATAAAGCCCATGCTTGGAACGTAGACAGGCCTCGGCTGACTTAGGGAGCACATCGCAAATGGAACATGTCCAGGGCTTTGGCTTACTTGCCAGCTGGGACTGGCAACAGAGCAACACTGATGCTACAGAGATCAACAAGGGGCAGAATCGGATAAAGAAGAGAGAATCCGGTGCTTTAAATCTTTAAACATTCTCCGAATCAAGTTGTGGGGTGTCAGCCACTCGGGAGGCTTGGAAACCCCAGCTGTGAAGCAATCAGTTCTGCAAATGGAGTTGCCAACAGGCCATTTCCAGTTAAACATACAGAGTGAGGGTGGCCTGGGGATAAAAGGTAGGGGCAGTTGGATACTGACAGTGTGAACAGGACTCTCTGCCTGTGCTAAAGCCAGCTGCTCAGATGCAGGAGCAGAACCACCACCCAAACCCACCCAATTACTCACAAGGCCAAACAATCAGAAAGCGAATACCAGCCCTATCACCACATTGTGGAGGGCATTTCCTTTGTAGTTACACCACCAATGAGGACAATAGGCCATTAAGTGCAGGGATGGGAGAAGTGGGGCGTCCTGCACCTTTTGAACAGAAACTTCCCTATTTGCTTCACATAGCTGCAATGAAAAGCTTATGCCCATGTGGAGGCAGCCTGCTTTCCCCTTGCCCATGCTGCACCTGTTCAATGGATGGATACAGGACGTCACCCTCCAGGGCAGTCAGCCCAGCACCTTTCCATCTCTAAATTCAGTCCAATTATTTAAGAATGGAGAAGTGCTAGAATGGGAAGCATGACTGCTAGTTTGGTATCACAATTCAAGTGAACTATTAACAGTATTGAAAAAATAATTAGGCTTTGCTTTATCAGAGGCAATAAGATAATTATAATAGCAACCTTTGAGCATATCCAATACTCCAAGAGGAATAAATAAATAAGGAAAAAGAACAAAGGAGTCCGGTTTGTCAGCAGGGCTCTATGATGTGTCATGGAGGCCAAAGGCTGTTAATTGTAGCTTGGCACTTATCTGTGATGCTTACATGCCCCCCATTTCTGTAATATTTTGCACCTCATGATTGTGAATGTATTCATCCTCACAGCACCCCTGTGGGGTAGGGGAATGCTATTTATTATGTCCATTTGCACAGGGGGAACTGAAACACAACGTGACTTTTCCAAGGTCATGCAAGCAGTTTGTGACAACAGGGAATTGAACCCAGGTCTCTGGCCAACACCCAAATCACTGCACCGATCCCCCTAGTGCTACTCGCTGGGGATTCTGGTGAGAATACAGTAATTAATTGGTCATAAGTTACAGTCTGTTGAAGGAGAAAACTCACATGTGATCTGCAGGACAGGCTGAAAACAACAGGGTGGGACAAGGAAGTTAGAAAGAGATTTCACCAGTGGCTCAGTGCCATATGAGGGGAATCACTGGAAGGCTGGAAATGGGAGAAAGAACAACGGGTGTCACGACATAACATCTCTCAGCAACACCAAGAACCAGCTTTCAACTGACTGGCCCTTTAGACACCTAACTCCCTTCCCACCACGGGAGCCCATCTCCCCTAGGGTCTACGTTGAGGCACATTAGCAGACATGAAGTAAGTTCCCCCAACTGCACCCCTTGGATGGATAAAGACCACAATTCACCTCCATACCAGTGTAGGCACAGAGATGAGGAGCAAATTGTGGCTCCACTACCCTAGGGCCACATTTGGCTGCAGGATGCAGTCCTCAAGCGTGCTCTACTCTGGCTGCAATGGCCTCTGAGGGCCATCATGATCATTATTCCTTGTATTTGTATTATCAGAGCTCCCAGGAACCCCAGCCACAGAACAGGACCCCAGTGTGGTCGGTGCTGTACACACAGAACAAGAGACAATTTTGATCCACTGCAGAATAGCCAGGGCATAGGAACAACCTCACCTCCACCTCACCCACTCCCCACACCAGCATGCTCCTGGTTCAGGACTGTCAGTCCATTCTTTGGGTTAAGAATTGCTAGGGGCACAAGACACAACCATACTCCACCCCTCTCCCTGATTGCAAGGCCACATTGTTCATTTTAGGCCCAAATTCCCCTCCATCCCCACACAGAACTGGTATTATCAGTAAGTTATTGACACCAGAAATGCTAAGTCATGAAACTGAAGTGAAAAGGAATCTTTGTGCGTATTAAAGAAAGGAACCACATATCATCCCCAGCTTCCTCTTCTGCATTCTGCTGTGGGGTCTCACTGGGAGGTTCAATGAAATATTTCCGGCTCGGCACTATGACTCCCAACTGCAAAATGCAGAAGTCACCCTCAGAAGAAATGAAATCTTTGCATCAGTCTTTTCACTGCAGAGGATGTGAGGGAGAATCCCACACCTGAGCCATTCTTTTTAGGTGACAAATCTGAAGAAATGTTCCAGATTGAGGTGTCAGTAGAGGAGGTTTGGGAACAAACTGATAAATGTAATAGTAAAAAAGTCACCAGGATCATATGGTATTCACCCAAGAGTTCTGAAGGAACACATATGAAATTGCAGAACTACTAACTGTGGTCTGTAACCTATCATCACTTAAATCAGCCTCTGTAGCAGGTGACTAGTGGATATAGATAATATAACACTGATTGTTTTTAAAAAGGCTCCAAAGGCATTCCTAGCGATTACAGGCCAACAAGCCTAATTCGAGTATCAGGTAAATTAATTGAAACTATGGTAAAGAACAGAATTATTAGATGCAGATAAACACAATATGTTGAGAAAGAGTCAACACAGCTTTTGTAAAAGGAAATTGTGCATCACCGATCTATTAGAATTCTTTGAGGGGGATCAACCGACATGTGGACTAGGGTGAAACAGGGTATATACTGTGCTTGAACTTTCAGTAAGCCATCAACAAGGTCCATCACCAAAGGCTCTTAACCAAAGTAGGCATGGGATAAGAGGAAAGGTCATCTCATGGGTCAGTAACTGGTAAAAAGATGGGAAACAAAGAGTAGGAATAAATTATCAGTTTTCAGAATGGAGAGAGGTAAATAGCAGGATTCCCCAAGGATCTGTACTGGGACCTGTGCTATACAAAAAGGGTAAACAATGAGGTGGCAAAGTTTGCAGATGATACAAAATTACTCAAGATAGTTAAGTCCAAAGCTGACTGCAAAGAGTTACAAAGGGATCTCACAAAACTGGGTGACTGGGCAACAAAATGGCAGATGAAATTCAATGTTGATATAAGTACACAGTAATGGACATTGGAAAACATAATCCAAACTATACATCCAAAGTAATGGGTTCTAAATTAGCTGTTACCACTCAAGAAAGAGACCCTGGAGTCATTGTGGATAGTTCACAGAAAACATCAGCTCATTGTGCAGCATCAATCAAAAAAGCTAACAATGTTCGGAACCATTAGGAAAGGGATAGATAAGACAGAAAATATCATAATGCCACTATATAAATCCAAGGTACGCCCATATTGCATGAAAACTGCATGAAGTTCAAGTCACTCCATCTCAACCAAAGAACCCAAACCATTCGGAGAAAGTACAGAGAAGGGCAACAAAAATGATTAGGGGTATGAAACAACTACCATATGAGGAGAGAATAAAAAGACTGGGACTGTTCAGGTTAGAAAAGACATGAATAAAAAGGGATATGATAGAGATCTAGAAAATCACATCACTGGGTTCATGCCACTCACTGTTGCGTCGCCTCCTGGGGATCTCGCGCTGGTTTGATGCCTCCTCGCGTAGTTTCTCAACCCCTTGTCCCAATCTCTCACTTGGCAGCCTCTCTTACACACCAGAAGTTGCAGAGCTTTCTCTTCATAGCTTGGCCCTTCGACCAGATCACTATAGTTTCCTCCTTTTGGGGTATCAAAGTGTCTTTAAACAAACCACCTCAAGCAGTCTTCAAAATTCACTTCCCCGTCTGTGCCACTTTCCCAGGCCCATCCTCTACACTGGGTTCCAGTCTAGAGACCCTGTATTCAGCAGCTAAGGTCCACACAGTCTCACCCTTGCTGCTGGTTTCTCTAGGTTTCTTCTTACTCATTTTTTTTTTAGCTCTGAGAATGACTGAAGACTCCCTCCCCCTGAAACCTCTTACTGCTCTTCTCTCCCTGGCTTTATAGATACCCTTCCTTCTCCTGCCCAGGTGGGCTTCAGGTGCAATTAGGGCTGTATAGTTAGCCTTCACCTCACCCAGGTGCAGCCCATTCTATCAAGTAGCCCTTTCTGAGCCATTTTAACCCCTTCAGGGATGGTGTGGGGTGAACATCCCATCACAAATCATGAGTGGGGTGGAAAAAGTAAATAGGGAAGTGTTATTTACCCCTTCACACAACACAGGAATTAGGGGTCAACCAATGAAATTAAAAGGCAGCAGGCTTAAAACAAACACAAGGAAGTATCTCTTCTCACAACACACAGTCAACCTGTGGAATTCATTGTCAGGGGATGTTGTGAAAATATAACTAGTTTCAGATAAGAATTAGATACATTCATGGAGGATAGGGCCATCAATGCGTATTAGCCAAGACTGTCAGGAATGCAGCCCCATGCTCTGGGTGTCCCAAAACATCTGACTGCCAGCAGTTAGGACTGGATGACAGGGGATGGATCATACAATAAATTGCCCTGTCAGAAGAAAGGATCCTGGGCTAGATGGACCATTGATCTGACCCAATATGGCCAATCTTATGTTCAGCTCCCAGCTGCTCTCTCTGTCTGTTTCAGGGCATTGGTAGTCCATGGAAAGCCATCTACAGATTACTGGCTAGTTCACCAATAGGATGTATTTATATCTCATGTGATTAATCAGAGCCTAAGAATTCCAAATTTCAGAAGTGACTACCGATTTTGGTAGCCCAATTTGAGACCTTAAAGCAGCTTCATTTTCAGAGGATGAGTGCTCCACACTGGGGGAAAACAATTCCCTTTAAAGTGGGAACAGAAACAGAGACATTCAAAATCACTGGCTGCATTTGAAAATTTAGGCCTGTATATATGACAAGAGCTTACACAAGAAAATATAAACCCCAAGGTGAGAGGGAACTACTTATCATCCCAGAGGATAGAGCTAGCAGTAATAGGGTGAAATTAAGAAAAAAAATTCAATCTGAATTACAGGACATAATCCCTAGAATTTGAGAAAATTCCCCAGCATGCAGAGAGCTAGCACAAAGCCTGGGCCCCACTTAAACCTTCAAAATAGGGCTTAAATGTTGCGTATGTTCTTCTGCATGGGGGCGAATCTTACTCCGAGAGATCTGCTAGACTGTGGAAGATATTCCTAAGGGAAGTGGTAGAAGCCCCAACTCTACAATTTAAAACCAGATTGAGCAAAAATCAAACTATCTATATTACAAGGCACATCCTGCACTGCCCAGAGTGTGGGCTAGAAGTGAACTGAACTCTTGTTTGCATCTCTAATTTCAGTGGGGCAAACTGCTCAGCTGCTTATGTGCTCAGTCAAGACTTCCACTGAAGATTCAGGAGTTTGCTAGTCAGGCCCAAGGGAGAACTGAGGCAGTGGCCAGAGGATTTGGCCCTTTGGTTGAATGTTTGACTATTCATTTAGCAAATCCCCTCCCCTCACAGATGCTTTCCCCTCCATTCTGGGTTACTTGCCTGTGCTGCACCAGCTGCAGGGAGAGATAGGGAACTTCACCCTCTAGGGTGTCAGCTCAGCACTAATTTAAGAAGGGACTAGCCTGTGCTTGATTCTCCTTTCTGATACACTGGTTTAATTCCATTAACTTCCAGTGACCTCAGCAGGTCACTCCTTATTTGCACTAGTGGAAGGCAGCCTGTGCACATAATGACATGGTATCGGTGGGGTGCTATGACTGAAAAGTATTGCTGTAGAAAGAGAGCTGTTGGCCTGGGGAACTCAAAGACCTGCATGTTCCCCCATCTGGCCGCCATGTTGGGTTCCCTACAGGCATGTTGGAAGAAGCTCCCAAAATGGATACAGTGACTAGGTGGATCCTAAAGAGCCCTGTCAAACTCCTGTGGTTTGTTCTGTGTGTATGCCACACTAAGGACTGTTGTAGGGTTGCCAATTTTGGTTGGATGTATTCCTGGAGATTTAATCACATTACATAATCCTTAATTAAAGATTAATCATTAATTCCTGGAGACTCCAGGACAATCCTGGAGGGTTGGCAACCCTGGACTGTACACAGAATATGATGGGGAACAGTGGGGCAATCTCTATTGTCTCTTATTGCTCCACAATTTATGGAGCAATAAATGGTTTCTGAGGGTGAGTAGTTGCTGATTGTTTAATCAATTTCAAAAGCTGTTTATTGTGCAGATCCTGCACAGAGCAATAGAGATTATTGCTGCGGTAGAACTAATCATAACATGATAAAGAATTCAGATCTGCTCAGTGACGATTTGCCTTCATCTCTCAGGGTTCCAAAGATCATCATAGACTGGCTTGCAAACAACATGGACTCAGTTTTCAAAGGGCCTCAAAAATGAGGAATGCAAGATCAGGACTTTTAAAACCCTTTTATACCCCCCACCCCCCCAAAAAAAGAGACCAAACCCTCTAATAGACAGATCGTGTTAACTCTTCCATGCATCTCATGAATTCTGGACCATTTCTCACATCACTGTTGCTACAAACTTAATGAAAATACAAAGTGTCAGGGCCACATTTTACTCTGGAGCAGTCTCAACAATGCATCTCATTGACTTTTTCTATTCCCACATTTTCCTTTGAAGAAATCACAGATGAAACTCTCCAGATAAAGAATCTCCTGTGCACACACATTAGCTACTGTCCCCTTCTTAATCAAGGCAATTTATTTAGAGCTAATCTGAAATTATGTGGGCATGAATGACTCATTCTTAATTCTCTCTCCAATTCCCAGTAGGAAATTAGTATTATCATTACTCTAACTGCAACCACATATTAAAATGTACCTATCAAAACCAAATTGCAGTAGTAACCATGTTAGCCCTGGTATTAGAAATGTCTGAGCTTTGTCAGTGCAGAGCAGTAGCAGCCACCTTGGTTTTAATTAAAAATGACTAAATACATTTTCTTTGCATGGCACCTTTTTACAATGTAAACCCATCCCACAAAACAACATTAAAGCCATCAAACAAGCAACATATAAAATGCACCGTGATAAAAATCACATGAATAATTCAAACTCAGCTACTAGCCAGGCAAAAGATATTTCCAAATGAAGTCCATGGCACTTTGGGATTATGCTCTTTGCTTCTTTCATTTCTTAACCCTGGCTTCTGGCAATTGGTTCAGCTGGGCTATGTTGTAACGCTCTAATATGATTTTATTTCATTAGCATGTCTGTAACTGACTAGCCTGAAATGCACAAGTCTTCCCCACCTGCCATGGGATGGCTGCAGGCAATTGTCTCATGTTGTTGAGATTGTGTGGCTTGGGCTTGCACTTCCCATATTAAATAGAAGTGATTGAAGAACATTGATTGTCTCATATGATTCGTCATCAGTCTCTGTCCATCGCCAAACACTCCTAGGGGTTTCTTTGGTGGCTGGCTGAGTTAAATGGTTATTTTAATGTTGCTAAAATTTTATTGGGTTATTAATGATGTGATAGGGGACCTAAACCCTTGGATAGAGGTCTTTTAAAATTATTATTTAAATCTGAACAAAAACATTGCTGGAGGTGGGTTACGTTCTCCCAGGGGATGCACTCTGAATGCTGACTAAAATCACAGAAAGTAAAGATGGAAAACACCTGCTACATCATCCTTTTCATCCCTCGGACATTGCAGGATGGTTCCTTACAGCATTTTATCAATTATTTTATTTTAAATTACTCAAAGACTGAGGCTTGCTTTGGGAGACTATTCTACAGTCTAACAGATCTCACTGCTAGAAAAATGTTGGTGACATATTGGCTGAATTTTACTTTGCTTAATTTAATCCAATAATAAAAACTAACACCTAGCTCTTGTATTGTGCTTTTCATTAGTAGCTCTCAAAGCACTTCATAGTCTTTAATGTATTTATCAAAGGTCCATCAATGGCTATTAGCCAGGATGGGCAGGAATGGTGTCCCTAGCCTCTGTTTGCCAGAAGCTGGGAATGAACGACAGGGGATGGATCATTTGATGATTACCTGTTCTGTTCATAACGAGCTATCTGGAAGAAAAGAATGCTAGACATGCTTAAAAATAGGCTCAAATTGCTCAGTAAAAAGGATTGTTTCCAGATACTTGTGTTTGTTACGCAGCTTCTGTGATATCAAGAGGCAATATTCATGCTGTGCTCTCAATGTAGTAGTCACTTTACTTAGAGTGTAAGCTCTTTGGGGCAGGGACCATCTTTTTGTTCTGTGTTTGTACAGCACCTAGCATAGTGGAATCCTGGTCCATGACGAGGGCTCCTAAGTGCTACCACAATAATAATGGTGCACTTTAGGAGCATGGTGCACTTTAGGAAGTTAGTATGTTTTCTTTCATTTGAACTGCAGATTTTTTGGGGGGAGGGCAGAAAAAAAAGATGTTGAAAAGTTCCATTAAAAGAAGTTAATGAATGAATTCACATTAGAATCTTGATTGGTAACACATCATCAGATCTAAAAGGATATTAGACTTATTTTAACTCTGTGCTCTGGAGAAAAATAGGCTGCTTTGTGTTAAACATTTGCTAGTCCCCCAGAAAGCAGGGGAATTTCTCTCCTTCATCCTAGCCATTTCTGATCATAACTTCTCTTTTTTTTTTAATGTATTACCTCATTAACACATGTGAACAAAGGAGCCGAATACATAAGGAGAAGTTTTGGGTTCCATATTCAATGAGCTGATGGCACTTTGCGCATCCCTGTAAAGTTCTTTGATCACTTCTGATACCTGTTTGGTGGCATCTGTGACCGCAGCCTGGAAGGGAAACTATTCCAGGGGCCTGGATGAGAGAAGAAGAAAAGCTTAATATGTAAGTTTTGGACATGTATAAAAAATTAGAATAAACATCAGGATCTGAACACATACTAACCGGGCTGCCAGGTGGCAGAGCTCTCAGGGGTCTAAATCCAGCTTGGAATGTGGCATAGGAGAAAGTCTACAGCAAAGATTCACTGTAATTTAAGGTAAGTAAAATCATTTTGCTCTTGGAGCAAAGTGTTAATCTACTGCCAAAGAAGAGCATTTCCTTAGGGTAGAATGGTAGGTGCTGTCTATTGTATTCAATGCACTATTATTTCTAGCTGCCACTATAAACTGGCACTCCATGTGTCACTTTCACTTACACACATTTAGGTCTTACCCGCCATCACTAACTAACTGTAGTTATACAATATGAAATGGATAGGAAACTAGTGATGATACTGCAGTGATGTGTACAATATAGAGAGAGAGATAAATAGACAGATAGATCATTGTCAACTCCAGTAATGGCACTGTAGTGATTTTTAATGCAGTTTGCTCCATTTTGCTAAAAATTACCCTGATACTGTAAGTTCTTGTGCAAAGCATCATATAGAATTACTAAATGTCACTGGTGCTGTGCCATAAAAAGAGAAATGGCTTATTTTGGATGGTAACATGATACCCTTTTGTCAGGAAGGGCGTCTCTCTCTACCTGTAAACTCATCCCTTTTCTTCCTCTCTTGGTAAAGGACCCTCACCCTTTCTGGACCCCCAGCTTGGTGATCATCATGGCATGGGATAAAATTCATATTTCTAATTAATTAGTTGGCTATTCCTGTAGCGAGGGGTTTCCGATGATGATTTTTCCTTAGTCACCCATTTTGCTGAACCACACTAGTTTAAACTTATTTATTTATAAGCCATTTGTGAGGTGTCCAGCTGCCATGGCAATAGGCACCATATCAGAACTTTAATAAACAGACGATGCCAGTATGTGAGAGCTTCATCATCATGAACAAAATACCAGTGGCTACTCTCATGAGATTTTGCAGCAAATCTCAACAGATCTTCAGTTGCAACTGGGCCCAAACCAGAACCTTGCATCTAAACCTGCTGAACTTTGGGTGCCTTTGAAATCTGGATATGAACTGAGTGTCCTTGGTCTCTCTCTATTTGCAATACACTTTGTGCTATCTACCAAGTTACTCCTGCAGCGATGCTGCCAGACCAGCTTTGCAATGGCCAGTATTAGGGACCAGGGGCTAATGCCTGGTCCTGTTGAAGTCAATGTGAGTTTTGGTGTTTTATACATGGCTCTGGCTTCCTCACGAAACAGCCTTTGGATGCTGGTTGGTATCATAGATTTCAATATCAGGGGCACCATTATCATCATCTGCTTTGACTTCCTGCATAACGCAGGCCAATGAACCTCACCAGTCGGATTCATTGCCAAAAAAATCGGAACACCCTTCCCCCAATCCCTGCGAGGCTACTACAAAGTTGGACTTTGAGGCTGTTGAATAACACGGCAGCTCAGATAGCCTCTTTGGCAGCGGCATAATTTTGTTTGGATGAAAATGAGGTTGATTTTACCTCATGTATTGAAAGCTCCCTGGGGCTGTTTACCTTTGTACTGAAGGCAGTATTGTCCCAGGGAAGAAATAGAGAGAGATGAAATGAAATAAAGAAATGGATGGGCAGTGGAGCTGTATTTGGTGTCCCATGAACTGCAAACAAGGGGTTAAGTGAGGATGATTCCTATTCCCTGTTCCAGCTGACTCATCACAACCAGTTCAGCATATGGCTAAAAAAAGAGAAGAACACATTTCCCGAGCCCCAGTGCACATCGTTCATTGGTTTATTACAGTGTAGCAAGAGCTAAGTTCACAGGACTGGGCAGGAGCAACACGCGTGCCGAGCAGGCAGTTATTGCTGATGGCAGTACGGGAGCTGCTTGACTTGGTGGGGACGTGCATCCTACCCTGTAGACCACGTGGCGTAGAATGTGGTAACTGGTGCAGCAGGCTGGCCCAGCCCCTTGCATTCTCCGATAGACCAAGAACCCTGTTCCACTGCTTTTGTGTGGGGTCAGACTCCCTATAGTATGTCCCTTCCCACGTCTTGTTGCCATTAAAGGGAGGGAGTTGGATGGGGCCCTAGCCCAGCAAAGGGCAGGACTGAGCCCACACCCTCATAAGAGAAGAGAACGAGATGCAAAAATCTCATCTGGGTTTTCAAAGTTCAGTGGTGCTCAGACCCAGAGTTTTGGCTGAGTCCCATCTTTATCTGGAACAGCCCTTCATCATCATCACCACTCGTTGTGCTCTCTTTTTGAACCTGCCTAAGCATCTCAGAAGAGGAAGAGGTTAATTTTGCTGTTGTATTCTACCTGAGTTTAGCTAAGTGAAGCTAACTGATAAATATTTTTAATCTGCCTGCATTCTAACAACGTGCACCCTCCCTAACATTGGTTGTTGCAGGAAACTCCATGGGCAAAGAGGCAGCAAAGTCTAATGGTTAGAGCATAGACTTGGGAGTCAGAATTCCTGGGTTCTATTCTTCATTCTGCAACAGGCTCTCGGCAAGTCACCTTACTTCTCCATGCCTCATTTTCCCCCTTTGTAAAGGGTCATGATAATACTTAACCACTTCCCTGCTGTGTTCCAGTCATGTACTGGAACATGTGGTGGAGTTCCTTTATGGCACTGATATTCTATTGATGTTTCAAAGAGACATCCCTAGAACATAAGCAAATACCTGCCACGAACAATAAGTAGATCCATGCGCCTTTAGAACTTTTCATGACAACTGCTTTACAGAAGTGGCTGAATAGTTTTGCAGTAGCCCAAACCCATGGTTGGTTTCAACCATGAATTTCTGAACCTTTTCATTTCATAGAATCATAGAATCTCAGGGTTGGAAGGGACCTCAGGAGGTCATCTAGTCCAACCCCCTGCTCAAAGCAGGACCAACCCCAACTAAATCATCCCAGCCAGGGCTTTGTCAAGCCTGACCTTAAAAACCTCTAAGGAAGGAGATTCCACCACCTCCCTAGGTAACCCATTCCAGTGCTTCACCACCCTACTAGTGAAAAAGTTTTTCCTAATATCCAACCTAAACCTCCCCCTCTGCAACTTGAGACCATTACTCCTTGTTCGGTCATCTTCTACCACTGAGAACAGTCTAGATCCATCCTCTTTGGAATCCCCTTTCAGGTAGTTGAAAGCAGCTATCAAATCCCCCCTCATTCTTCTCTTCTGCAGGCTAAACAATCCCAGTTCCCTCAGCCTCTCCGCATAAGTCATGTGCTCCAGCCCCCTAATCATTTTTGTTGCCCTCCCTTTTCTTGCCTCCAGAAATGCTTTGAGGTGACCCAACTAACCTGACAACTACAAATGTTCACCTTCATTGTGCGCCTGTAGGAAGCGGTGTTTTTAACCGCACTGATTGAGAAACTCCTGAGCCAAGAATTGTAACAAAGCCTGTTCAGAACGAAACACCAACAAGTGAATTTTTAACTCAAGTGGGGAAGTAACTCCAAACGCTGTCTGCCCCAAAGCGGGGAGTTGGACTCATGAACAGTGTCTTGATTCAGAGCTAAAATTGGCAGCAAAGCTGTCCAAAAAGTTCCAACAAGAAGTGAAGGGGAGGAAGAGAATTATTTTTTGCAGATCATAAATAAAAGACAATCTCCCCTTGGTAGGGAACTTTTGGGGAATCCCAAAGCACCACCTGCTGTTTCTGCTGGAGTTTGCTGAGCTGATCAAAATCTTTAATTTCTTCTCTACAGCTTTGGCTGCTCGCAGACTCAGAAAGGCCAGTTAGAGACCTTATTTAGGCAGATTTGTGCTTCCCTGAGAAACTGAACATCACTCAATGCCAGGATCATACAAGTTCAACCTGTTTGCCTCTCGCTGTGCTCCCTTCCTGTCCTAAAACAGCCTCCCATCCCAAGGTGGTCTAGTGGTTACACCACTGGACTGAGACTCATGAGATCTGGGTGCTAGCCCTGGCTCTACCACTGATCTGCTGGGTGATTCCCCCTTGTGCCTCAGTATCCCCATCTGGAAAATGGGGATAATGATACCCACCTTCTTTGTCACTCTCTGGATGAAAAGCATTGTATAAGAGCTGGGTATTATTATTGTTCAGTATTCACTAGGCCCCATCTCTCACCTCAGAACAATACTGAAAACTCCCTGATTCTATACCGCTATGCTGAATTTGTTCAGTACATGTTGTACTGTGAAAGACAGTACCAGCTCTTACCCTCACTTTGTAAATCCTCCGCCATGGGTTTAGTTCCTGGTTGGTGTAGTTTGCATATTGTCCACGCACATCACTGTACAAATAATAAAAGTTGTTAATATTCTCAACTGAACATTCAATAAGACTTAGAATCTGGTCTAGTGATTACAGCACTGGACTCTGTCAGGATCCCAGCTACTGGGGCACAGGTCAAGGCCAGGGCCTGGGTCAGAGAGGACTTGAGAATGGGGTCCAAATTCAGTCTAGAGGGTCAAGGCCAGAAGCAGCGATACATGCCAATGTCATGCCATAAGATCAGGTCTGAGTTAAGGTTGATGAACTGGGTCGGAGCCATGTGAGCCTGCCGAAGCTGGGTTAGTGGAACAGAGAGATGGTGAGGGGTCAGTTGCAGAGCAAGGGACCAGGGACTGAGGCTAGGTATCAGGAACCAGGAGCAAGGCAAGGGATCAGGAGCATGCAGTAAGGTCTGTTGCAGCTGCAAGCCAGGGAGCCTGCTAGCTGCACAGACAGCCTCCAGGTGTTTTCCCTAACCCGAATATAGCGTGCCTGGGCCAATCAGAGAACACGGTAGGCGCCACCAGTCATAGGCGCCGACTCCGTGGGTGCTCCGGGGCTGGATCACCCACAGGGAAAAACTGGTGGGTGCTGAGCACCCACTGGCAGCTCCCCGCCAGCCCCCCCGCCGCGCGCCCAACTCACCTCGGATTCCAGGCGCCACCAGAGGTGCCTCCCGCCGAAGGTGCTTTTTTTAGCGCTGCCTGCCCACCTCTCAGCTGTTCGGCAAGGGGGGAGGGCATGGGGGAAAGCGCAGCGGGACGGCGCCTCGAGGGAGGGGTATGGGGAGGAGGCGGCCGGCATGGGTGGGATATCTGGTGGTGCTTGAAACTGGAGGGCTCATAGGCTGCTGTTCCCTATTTCACTGCAGGTGGCAGTGTGGAGACACAGCTGTCCAGGAACTAACAGACCCATGGAGCCTCAGAGACTGGTAGGCAGGACACTTGGGTTCTAGTCCCAGCGCTGCAACTGACTCACTGTGTGACTTTGAGCAAGTTGCTTCTCTATGCAAAAGGCTCTGAGATCCTTGCATGCAAGTGCAAAAGCATTATCCTCAACAAATGTCCTCCCGTTGGGTCTGTGAAATTTTAGGCTAGCTCAGATTTTCAAAGCACTGGCTGGGAGTTAGATGTCTGGCTCCTGTTGAAATTTCAATGCAGTTTGGGTGCCGCACTTCCATACAGTCCTTGGAAAATCCCAGTATCACTTTTCTCTTTTTTTTCCCCTTACGGTTGATGACAGGTAAAAGGAAAAAGTCAGTACTTCAGATGATTTCTACCGGAATCTGAAAGGGCATCTTGAATTCAACATCCAGAGTCAAATTCAGATGTCTGCCTTGTGAACATTTTTTTGAGATTAAACATGGCTGTCTTCATTGTTTTATTAACTTTGCTACAAGGTGAGTAGCTGGGAACTACATTCCTGATGCAAATCACCCTAATAAAAGTGAGAGAATGCCACACTTGCAGGGGACAAAGGTAAATCTGGCTTTAAAATGAGGGAACATCCTTCTTATGCAGGGCAGCTGGAGTGATATGTCCCCATTGCACAATGGATAAAAGACACACCTACCTGTCCAACAGGGGTGTTGTACGCAGTGTTGTTGTAGCTGTGTCAGTCCCAGGATATTAGAAGGACAAGGTGGGTGAGGTAACACCTTTTATTGAACCAACTTCTGTTGATGAGAGAGAGACAAGCTTTTGAGCTACACAGAGCTCTGGAGAAGAAGTTAGTCCAGTAAAAGATATTACCTCACCCACCTTGTCTCTCTAACAGGGGTGTTGTGAAAATCAGTTAATTGTAAAGTGCTTTCAGGATTAAATGCCTGATTCTCCACTGCCCTGCACTTTGTGCAGCCATTAATATCAGTGCAAAGTAAGTGCAGAGGGGTATGAAAAGCTTTCAGATCAGAAGGATAGTGTTTCACACCCATGTTACACTGGTGGAAATGACTACACAGTATGTGGAGTAACAGGGCAGCAAGCCCTGTATCTCCATTTGAGGCCTGACCAAAAGCCCACAAGCCACTGGAAAGATACATTTGCAAAGTAGGTGTAAAATGCTACTACTGCCATGAATGGAGAATTTAGATTTGGAAGTATTTTATACAGATGTCAATGAAAACCCAGACTGTAAGGCTGGGGGACAACAGGCCTTGTAAATACTAACTATTTATGATTATTTTGGGATTTGCTTGTAACTAAATACAGCCCATAATCTGTATGGCCAAAATACTGCATGCATCACTCAGCTTTTAACTCAGGCAAAATTCCTGTTGGCATTAATAGGAGTTTTACCTGGCTAAAGACTGTGCAATATCTGAGTAGGAGCTCAGAGTTTTTTTTGCTATGTGCTGATACACAATGCAAACACGGAGTTTTATCCAATCTTTTATCCTCTAAAGCATAGTTTATTAAACAGGAGATTTGAGAGAGACCTGGATTTGATCTATAGTAACATACATTATCCAGAATAACTATTACACTTTCTGGACCAGATCTTCAGCTGGTGAAAATCAGTAAGACTCCACTGACTTCTGTGCTGTCTTATACCAGCTGAGGCTCTGGCCCTCTAATTGGCTAATGTAGGTTCTACTTTTTTTTTTAAAGCAGTTTCAAGTGCCTTATATGGACCAAGGCTTTTGACAGGTGAGGTTGGAGGATCAGTCACTATCAAATGCTTCTATTCACCCATGAAAGCCAACAGACATGACAGAAAATATTGGTGTAAAATATCAGGAGCCAGAAGAGTTTGCAACACCATCATTTCTACCAACAATTTCATCTCTAAAGACTACAAAGACAGAGCATCCATCACTGACTTCCCTAAAAACTGCACGTTTGCAGTACAAGTGACACAGCTGGAGCAGAATGACGCTGGGGCTTACAGATGTGGCATCGGCAGCAACAACAAAGCCTTATTTGTGAGCATGAATCTAACAGTTTTGGAAGGTACAGTAGCTGGGGATCTTCCCAACAGGCTGATTGCAAAAGGTTCAGACCCAAATCTCTCTTCTGAGTCTGCAACACCAGACTTGAAATATTCTGGTGCCACATTTACACAGTCATTTGGAACCACTGTCCTAAGTGTTGACTCATGAGCATTTCAACCTAAGACAGTGGTTGTTGCACCAACTTTGACTTCTTATTCATACCTCCCCATCCTCATGCTAAGACCCTGTTATTTACCTGTAGGATTAGAACTTTTTTTCTACAAAGCACTCAGATTTTACTGAAACAGCTGTTAAGAAATTTAAAATGAAGAAAAGGGGAAATTGTTCCACGTGAAATTGGAGTTGCATTAAGATGTTTTGGTATGTTCTATTCAAACAGGTCCTAATGTACCTAAATCACCAGAGTTTGTGCTTGGGGAGCTCAGAGGGTCAGTGACAATACAATGCCAACCTGAAAACATCAAAGGCGGTGGAAAGAAATTCTGGTGCAAACTGGGAAAAACTGGCTGTTCTGTCATAGCGGACTCTGATGGTTATGTGGCCAGGAATTATGAGGGAAGGATCTCTATTACCCCCGAAGAAAGCTCTGGTACTTTCAAAATCTTAATAAACAAACTAAAAAAAGAGGACTCTGGACTGTATAAGTGTGGGATGGCCATGCTTGGTGACTCTGGAAGTGCAAGGACCATAGATCTACAAGTGACTGAAGGTAAGTCTAAAAAGAAAGACCAATTAATTTTTAGAAGGTGCTGTAGATAGAGATTTGCTAACAGCACTGTATTTGCATTCATGGTCCCAAAAACCAACATGTGTTTGTTGGGAATTCAGAGCAGTATCAGTTAAAGAGTCTGTAAGGCTAACCCAGTATATTCTCAACCTGTAGAGTCAACAGTTCCCAGGGGACCCAGTATCCTGAATGGAGCTGAAGGAAGCTTCGTGTCTGCCAAGTGCCACTACGATCCACAACGAAATTATGAGATGAAATACTGGTGCAGTTGGAAGGAAGCTGGGTGCTCCCTTGTGGCGGATACCAATGGATTTGTACAGGATGCATTTGAGGGAAGAATTCAGATAATCAGTGATAACCAGAAAAACGGGACTTTCACGGTAGTGATGAGCCATCTGGAAGAAAAGGATGCAGGATGGTACTGGTGTGGGGCTAAAGATGGAGACAGAGAGCAAACATCTTCCATGAAGTTATACGTTCAAAAAGGTATGTGATTTGAGGGGCTTTGCCCATTGGGTTTAATACCTCCTTCTTTCTCTCTCTCTTTTATTCTGGTCTATCATAGCCTATGTGTCCCTCCCAGGCACAGGTGATAAGAAAAGTCATCCCACTGATTAATAAGCTTTGCTCTGCTTAATTCTTATCCTGTTGCTGATCAAAGAATGGCAGCCTAACGATAAACAATTAATGATCAGAAATGGAGGTGTTTGGTAAAGTCAAGACTAAGGGGGAGATTTTCAAATGCACAGATTGGAGTTTGGTGCCCAATTCCCACTGGCTTTCAATGGAAGTTGGATGTATATCTATACTTTATGCCTTTGAAAAGCTCTCCCTAAAGAGAAATCATTAATTATTGTTATTATTTGCTTCTTATATTATTGTAGTGCCCAGTCAGGATCAGGGTTCCACTGTGCTAGGTGCCAGACAAACACAGAGATAGACACAGCTCTTGCCTTGAAGATCACCTGACAAACTTATTTCTCAACCTCAATTTTTTAATAATTCCCCTATTGGATCAGTGAGTTAGTTTTTTTTCACCTCCACACCCCAAGTTTAATGCACAAACAACACACGTTTTGTCAGAAAAATACTTTTCAGTCTTTAGAACTTCAGTGTAGAAAAAGATACAGATGTTTCCCAGCAATTGGATATTGGACCCTACAGTAAAAAAAAAAAAACCACCAATAACTGAGGTCACTACTTCAGCAATAGGGATGCTGTATCCATTTTACATTTCTACATATAGATAGTGTCTTATGAAGTCTCCAGAGTTTACAAGGTAGAAATAGTGACCTTTAGCAAAAGTGTCTGACTTGCCAAAAGTGATCATGGATTTCATGAATACTTATACATAATATTCTGTACAGCCAATGGCTACAGAGAAAAAGACGTGGTCCCTTTTGTGCTGCGTGTTTGTTCATGACACAGATTGCAAGGTGAAATGAAAGAGGTGGGAGAATGTTACCAGGAAGGATGCACTGTGCATGTCACAGGTAAAAATTGTCATACGTGCAAAGGGTAAATATTCAAGTCCTGAAATTAATTATTTTTTTTGTTACAATCATTCTCTTCACTAGCGCCAGTATCACCAGCATCGGTGAGCCCAGTATCACCAGCATCGGTGAGCCCAGTATCACCAACATCGGTGAGCCCAGTATCACCAGCATCGGTGAGCCCAGTATCACCAGCATCGGTGAGCCCAGTATCACCAGCATCTGCTCTCCACAGCATCCCCAGTCATGTAAATGTCATAAATCAGACATATCCTGTGAGCAGAGTCACGGAGGGAATACTGGAAAAAACCACCCCTGAAGACAGATTTGTAAGCTTTAGCAATGCAGTCTATGACAGGTAAGTTAATGAACATGTTTCTCACCCCAATCACCATTGACAATGTCAACTTATACCAAGTCTATGAAGATTCTTTGGATTCACTTCATTTAAAATACTTTATATGCAGAAAATAGAAAAATATTTGATCCGCAGCAATTCCACCTTGTGCTCTTATCCCATCGGATCTCATAAACTAAGCGGGGCTGGACTGGAAAGGAAATGACTAATAAGGTATATGATAAAAGTCTATAAAATAACAAATGGTCAGAGGAGGGAGATGGGGAGCTTCTATTCTCCCTGTCTCAGAACACAAGAACCAGGGGACCTTCAATGAAACTAAAAGGTGGCAAATTCAAAATTGATAAAAGGAAATACACATTGTGTGAAAAAGTAATTAGACTGTGGCACGTCTCACCACAGGATGTTGTTACGGACAAATAAGTTAGCAAGATGCAAAAAAGGGATTGGACATTTATATGGATAATATAATTAATGCGAACCAATTTTAAAAGAAATCTAAAACCTCATACTTTGGGGCCTAAACCAATCTCTATAATGGATTAAGGGGAGACCTATATGGGGGGGCCGATTATCCCATGTCCTCCTACTGCAAGGTTCTTGCATCTTCCTCTGAAACATCTGCAGAGGATTAGAGACAGGACAGTGGATCGGATGGACCACAGGTCAGATTCAGTCTGGCCATTCTTATGTACCTATGATCATAGAATATCAGGGTTGGAAGGGACCTCAGGAGGTCATCTAGTCCAACCCCCTGCTCAAAGCAGGACCTAATCCCCAACTAAATCATCCCAGCCAAGGCTTTGTCAAGCCTGACCTTAAAAACCTCCAAGGAAGGAGGTTCCACCACCTCCCTAGGTAACCCATTCCAGTGCTTCACCACCCTCCCAAGAAAAAGTTTTCCCTAGTATCCAGCCTAAACCTCCTCCACTGCAACTTGAGACCATTACTACCATGATTAGTACTGGGAGAGGAAATCTGCAGGGAAACTTCAGTGCTGCAGGAAGTGATGTGGGTGATTCAGTAGGTGCCACGGCTCCCGTTGAGTCAGTAGCCAATCAATAACCCACTGGGGTGCTGCGGGGAGGCTGTGCTATGGCAGGCACTGGCTTGGAGGAGGTGCCACTGTGGTCAGCAGTGATTCCATGTCACCTTTCTGCAGTTGCCAAGCCCAGTGCCCAGGCTAAGTTTCTGCTTCCTTATATCCTCCCAATAATTTTAACTGGGTACAAATATTTTCTTCACTTCCTGTCCTAAACGGTTTATATAATGTTTCCTGTGAGCAGCTGTTACATTTCAGTGGCGGGTGAACTGATTTCCCTCCTGTACTTTGTTTACCTGTTTGTAAGGAGCTTTGGGGATTCGCCAGGGAGAAAATATATGGTAGCATTACATATGCGGTACCCAAAAGGATTGAGGCAAGACCACGTTGTATAATAAATCCCATAAAAGGTAACACAGACAGAGCCTTTCACCACAGCTCCTGCTTCCTGTAGAGCTGAATATAGGCAGCACCATCCTCCAAAAGAACACTTTCCATTCCCCCCTGTGTGATTGGGGGTAGTCCATTACAATATATAGGCAAGGTATCAGTCTGATGTATTGAAGTCCCAAATTTCTATTTAGTGGCAAACATAAATAGACATAATAAATATAAATAAATAAAACATAAATAAACAAACTGTGGATACGGAGCTCTTGAGATTTCCAGTCTGACTGTACCTCTATAGATTTTGCACAGAGACAGTATTCAGAGGCACTCTGATACCATGGTGATGGGAACTGTGTAAGGACCTATGCAGAGAGAGCCGTAACCAAACCTGGGAACTTGTAAAATGGGAGCAGGTAGATTTCATTCTGAAGGGGGTAATTCAGCCAGCACTATAAATTCCCCGGAGTGGGGCACAGTCATAAGTAGCTACAGTTAGGACTTGCTTAGAATCAAACTCCAGATCTAATGACTTATTCGCCACTTGACCTTGTTGACTGTTCTCCTTTGATTCAGGTTGAGCGTTTACCACTTTTTTGTTTCACATTTCAGCCTGCAGCAAGCAGCTGTGCAAACCCAGCCAGTGTTAAGGCACCTTAATGTGCACAATCCCGGTCACTAAATCCCATTTAATCCTGATGCTTTATCATTCCAGCTCATCAACAAGTGAACTGCAACTGCTTCCAGTTGTGATGCCAGTCCTCATTGTGCTGCTGCTTCTTGTTGCTATTATTATTCTTGTATTTATTAAAGTCAAGCTTCAAAAGAAGAAGGGTAAGTCAGAGCAGCCACCCTCTGCTGATGGTTTTTGTGTTGAGCCATGTGCCTTGGTTTTCTGTGCGCAACACCTCAGTCTCTCAAAACTTCCCTCTGCAGAAACAGGCATTTTGTATTCAGCTCAATGCGGCCTGTTACCGCAGACACAGAACAAAAGTGAAGTCTCCCCAGGAGACTTCACTTTTGTTCTTTCTTGCTTTTCATCTAAAGAAAAGATCAATCAAACTGAAAGCAAAGCCTGCTCTTCGTGTAGGGAACAAACATAACAGTTTTATTGTTCCATTGTCAATTGGAAAATTAGGAATATAAAGGGCTCAATCCTTTGCTTATAGGAGTCAATGACAAAAGCTCCCATTGTCTTTAATGGTGCAGGATAAGGGGCATGTGACAGTGTGGCGACTCACCCCTCCGGTGCCTCCTGCTGATCTCTAGGGAATTAGCTCATCCAGCTCCGGAGCGCCCTCTGTAGGCCGGTGCCTTGCTTGACACTGGGCCCCCGTGTTCCTCCTGGACCCTGGTGCCCTCCTGTTTGGGATGCTTCCCCCCCCCCGGCAGTACCCCCTTAGTCTGAGTCTCCCCTCCGAGGGGAACCCCCACCCACAATCCCCACCTTGCCTCGGCCTATGGGCTACTGCTAGTCATCATCCAGCCCCCATTCACTGGGGCAGACTGCAGTCTGTATTAGCCAGTCATCACAGGCAAGGGGGGTTTGGACCTGCTGCCTCTGCCTACCTGTGCAACTCCAGTACCCCTTTTGGCCTTAGTCTAGCCCTGCAGCCTGGGGGTTTTCCAGGCTGGAGCTCCCCAGCTCTTCTGGCCTTGCCCCAGCCCTGCTCCACTCCAGGTACCTTCTGCAGCCAGGCCCTTCCCTCTCTGCATTCAGAGAGAGAATGTCTGCTCCAGGCCCAGTGATTAAACTGGCCACAGCTGTGGCTGCTTCCTTGATCAGCCTAGCCACAGCCCTCTCCCAGGGCTGTTTCCAGCCCCTCAGGCCAGTAGCGGAGTGGCCACCCCGCTACAGGGCACACTGCTTGCTCTTTGATACAAACCCATAGCACAGCAGCTCCCTTCCAAATGGTATAAAGATTTGCTAGAATAACCATTACCTGCTGCTGTTCTGTGTTGGTATCCTTCACCATGACATGAAAATGTTGTTAAATCTCACTGAAGAATATATTGTCTTATAAGAGATGAATTTAGAAACAAAGCGAACTTTAACGAATGCAGTGTCTGGCAGCTATATCTTATTCAGTCACTAGGAATACAACAAGAAGAAACTCTAGGCTGGAACATATGCCTACTGAAGTCACCGGGCATCTTTGTATCTCTTTTTAGAAATGAACAGAAGTTCTGTGAGACACCTTGAAGCAACAGTAACCTTGAGTGATATGAAGTACTTAGAAGAGCAAATGGAGGAAAACATGGATCCACCAAAGCAATGTGAACCTGAACTGGGCCATGACAAAGGTAGACACATTCTGGATTCTGTGCTACAAATATCATCTCCCTGGTTAGAGAACAGTTAAAAACAAAGCTAAAGTCTGTGTAAAAGGCACTGTCAGTGAGAGCCAGGGAGACTTGGTAAAAAAAAATAATGCAGAAACATTTTCACATACACACACTCATGTGGACGCGCACACAAACACAAGACCACAAACCCACCCACAAAACTTTTCAGGAAATTTTGTATTGAAATTTCAGGTTTTTTAAAAATGCTGACCACTCCATAAGTGAGTTGAAAAAAACCTAAACAAACTTTTTCTTGGAAAAGTTTGGACTGAAATATCAAAAACTTAAAATTTTTGACCACCTGGAGTATCTTGGAATTTATTCTACTTTTTGTCTGATCATATTTGCCTGATTCCACTTCTGATTATTGATAAATTTTAATTTATCCCCATGTTTACTGGTTAGGCTGAGATTTTTTAAGGACCCTACGGGCACTCAAATCCCATTAATTTGAGTGGGAGCTAAATGAACTCACTTGAACTCTTTCCCCCAACCTTAGTATCTGTCTAGCTATTTTAGGATTTTCTATAGCACAGTGTATGCGGTGCCCTATACTAAATTGTGGGAGTTTTCCCCAGTTTATAGACAAGAAATATATCTAAGGGTAAAATTCTCCTGGAAGAATAGGAGTAATGGGAGTTCCACGCTGAGGGTTTGCCAGATTAGACCTTAATTGAATATCCTATATTTGTACTCATACAGAATAGTCAGTAGAAGTCTACATACAGCAGATAGAGTGCTGGTCAAGGAACATAATTTTGTATCCTGAACAGAACAAAAAAGACTCCCTCATTTCTTTGCCTAATTATGTGGCTTTACGCCATTGACTTTAACAGGCTTTGGATCAGGCTGCTTGTTAAGATTATAAATGTATTGTTGGATTGCTTACTCAAAGCCAGTGAGTTCTCTCTTTTCCTGTTTGCAGTCATTTAAAAATATTTGATTGCTCATAACCCATCACAGGGCTACACAGAAACCTTTTTTGTTCATTATGTTGCAATCATTCCAACTCTTCTGTTCCGTGTGCACAGAACATTGTTCACGACTGTTGAAAGATCCGGGTGGCCCAGATGAAATCTCCAAGTTTTTCTAACAAGGTAATAAACAGTGGGGTTTTCTCAGAATATTAGTGGTCTTGGGTGAGAAACTCCTGTAAGAAGCAGCTGGGACAATTGAAAAACCTTAAGAGATCCCCATTTTGTGGCATTTGATATCAGTAAAATTTACTCTTCTCCATTGAGGACTGGTCAAAACAGGAAGAAAGTTATAATGATTGATGACATTTTGTGAAAATGTATAGGGCCCACTTCCATGCTAGTGTAAATGGGTGAAACACCAAAAGAGTTGTACTATTTATACCAACAGAGAATTTGGCCCAGAGAGTGCAAAATTTCATTAGACTGACCCAACCATAGACTTCAGGCAAACTATAGAGGCCTGTTCATGTTTGTGCTCCTAATGAAGCCAATAGCAAAACTTCCACTGACTTCAAGAGAAGCAGGTAGCAGAGCTTCTACTGATGTACGTCAAGATTTTCAAAACTGTTTAGGGAATCTGGCTACATAATTCCTATTACTTTCAGTGGGAATTAGCCATCCAAATCCTTTGAATATGGCTTTGGAAAATGTCAGTCATAATGTTGGAGATCTAGAAAATACTGCAGATGGTAACATAAACCTGAACAAAAATTTACAAAATTACAATAGTTTCTGGGGCCTTATTTTAGAATGATATAGTATTTTTACAAGGGATTTTTATTCGACCTAATGTTTGAGGTTTCTAATATATGAGAGAGAATTTATTTGCTTAAAATCTAGGGCTTTTGGCGTGGGGGGGGGGGGGAGCAATCAGTAGCAAAAGCCATGCCGTTTACAGTTTGAGAGACCAAAAAAGTAAGAATAGAGGCCAAGAATTTCAAAAGTTCTCATTGATTTTGGGTGCCCATCTTGAAATAACTTAAAAGGGCTTGATTTTTAGAGGGTGGGTGCTTAGCACTTTCCGAAAAATCAGGCCCCATTAATAATGATAATACGTTTAAAAAGCACTTGTACAAGAGCTGGGTATCTCAGGTTGGGCACCCACAGCTAGAAGCACCCAAAATCTTTTCTGAAAATATTAGCCAGAGACAATAGCAGCTAATATTTTTTCCTCTGTTTTTGCAGGGATCCAGTGGAAAATGTTGCTCTCCCAATTACATCTGCCAACTACACTCCGTGAAGTACCAGTTGCTGAAGTCTCAAGGGAAATAGGGCAGGATTCCCTGCCTTCCAAATCAGGGTGTTCACAAACTCAGTAGCTGACGTACAAGATAGACATCGCTATAAATTGCAGATCACACAGCTGAACTCTTAGCTTATTCCCATCCTCAACAGAATGCATTTAATTTAACTGCATGTTATATAAAGTGCAGAAGAACCACAGACTGCACAGTTAGTTGAACTGTTTGCTGAACAGAAAATAAAATGTCTACTTTATGGCCGAGATATTTATGTAACTGTTATTGAGCAACATGTCTCTTTTATATGTATACTACAGGCAAAACCTTAATGACTGAAGACTCTATGTAGGGACTGCAAGGGGAACATAGAAGCATCCATATGGCACACTAGCCATAATTAATGTGTACCGATAGCAAGCCTGAATGAACAACAGACTGAAACGCTGTTTGTTTATCTTGAAGATGGGCAAAAACTGAGGAGTGGTTTTGGCTTTTGAAAATCCTCACCTGTCAGGTTTTGTTTTGCAAAACTAAAACTAGAGGTGGTTCAGATCTGAGACTCATTATATCTAAGTAGGGTGACCAGATGTCCCAATGTGATAGGGACAGTCCCGATTTTTGGGTCTTGTTCTTATATAGGCTCCTATTACCCCCCACCCCCGTCCCGATTTTTCACACTTGCTGTCTGGTCACCCTATATCTAAGACACTCAAGTGCAGGGGATCTGCATAACTGGCCCTGGTTTTAATCCATCTCTACCTCAGAGCTATCCATTATCAAACCATTTTAGCCTGACTTTAGCTCAGACCCAGATAATGTCCTTGGTTCTAATGGGTGAACTAGGTGCTATGTTATACACCATACTTGGGACTGAGAAGTAACAGCTAAGGTTTGTTGTCTGAGAAACTAGAATGCATTGGAAGCCTGTAGCTTGCCTGGAGGACACTTCCTTGTCAGTTAAAGCCATGTAAATATGCTCATGTCATTCCAGCTCATTTAGTCACCGGGCCAGTTTCTGGGTTGGTTTTCCAGCAACAATCCTTTCATACCCTCCGCTGTGTGCACTGCATTGCATTCATTTTGCACACTCTTCAAATGCCAAACTGGTACCAGTTACAAACTATTCAGTCACAGATGCTCTTAAAATCTCTATTCCTCAGTGCAAACAACAACGAGAAGGAAAGACGGCATAGGGCAGCGGCATGTAGACATCCAAAAAAAAGAGAGATTGATTGGAAATGGCTAATGGAAGGTGCTAACGAGGGCAGATGTAAAAAAGTAAATTGTGGCCGAGTAGCTGCAACATTATTAATAATTTCTGTCTGAGGACAGAACAGAATAAACCTAAAGGCAACTTCTGTCCTGGCAACAGTGACACGGAGATGGGATGGCTGCGCTGAATGGTCACCAATCTGTTCCTGTTTTGATACTCAAATCGGAACATTTTACCTTTCTATGCCTAACTGGCCCATTTAGACTCTCCTGGGTCTGGATAACAGCTAATCCTGTGTAAGCTATTGCATAGGCCATATAGAACCACTTAACAAGGGCTTGACTGTTCCTTGCAGATGCAACCCTATTGCATGGAAGGTGGGTTGATGCCCCATCCACAGTAAAAGTCATTTAATCCTTTCCCTACCTCTTTGGGGGTGGAAGACCTAACACCCCGTGCAAAACTCTTGACTCCAACAGGGGACTCTAATGTCTGCTGCCAGGACAAACATGCCTGAAGCGGAGATCCTACAAAAACAAATTATAAGCGGAGAACAAAAGCAATCTGCTCCCCAACTGTCACCAAAGTGATCTGCAGCATTTACAGCTGCCATCCCTGGTTAGGTCTTCAATCAGAGCCCAGGGAGCAAAGTCTTCATGTGTCTTTTGCCCTCCATTAATACCTCCGGATCATTTCACAGCCACAGGGAATTAACGGATTCATTGATTTTTGGGGGCCAGAAAGGACCATGGTGACTGCCCCATCTGACCTCCTGCATAACAAAGCTCAGAGAATCCCATTCAGTGATTCCTGCCTCAAGCCTGTAACTGCCCGGCTGAGCTATTTTGTTATCTTAAAGAGCCCCACATTTTCAAATAGCATAGAAAGGAATTTCTCCCCCCGCCCCTTGTCATCAAGATGCAACCCCAGCAAATTCTTACGTAAAAGACCAAGCCACCTAAAAATCAGGTATTTTAGTGGAAACATGGATAGGACTTTCTTTACCTGCCACAAAGAACATGGCAAATGGATTAAGATGTTTTGAAAGATTAGAAATTCTTCCCTACATGTGGTGCCCTCCAGCTCATAGCTGAGACACATTGGTAGGGCAGCATGGGTATAATCTACATTACTAAGGTGAGTCTTTTTGGGGCTACCTATGAATCATAGAATCATAGGACTGGAAGGGACCTTGAGAGGTCATCTAGTCCAGTCCCCTGAATGGGCAAACGCTCTTAAGCTTGGAACTTTGCAGGAGGTTTTATCCACAGTTTGTGCCTCTTGTGGATAGCTCCTCGGAAACTTGAAATTTCCTTACGCTTTATGGATAAAAATAAGAAGCCAGTTGTTTATGCCTCTTGTACATTAACCTTTACACCATAGGAAATCTTGGCCTGCAAAACTGAAACTAAAGTGCCACTGTAGACCACAGCCTGTAAAAATCTGGCAGTCTAGTTCATGGCCACAGAGAAAATAATGAGCCCAGATTTTGGTAAAACTGAAACCAAACAAGATGGCCTAGATGTTGTTTAAAAATTAAACAGTGCTCCCATTGTGTGGTGACAATTCCTCTGCTACATCTGGGCAACTTTCTGCTTATAGCTCTATGGAAATGAATAGCGAAAGTTTAAGGTTGCATTTCAGCTTAAATGAAATCATGGTTCAAAAAACAATTAGTCCATGCCTAGAGCAAATTAATGATTGGTCCCCCACAAAGGGATACTTTATCATTTTAGTTTGCCATGTGGTTGGGTTTCCGATAGCACCTTACTTAACAAGAGACCTTTGCTTAATCCCTCCCTCTCATGGGGGAGAAGTAGAGACTCCATAGTTAAGATGGCAGCAGAGTTTTTGTTTATTTCTTTTCATTTGTTAAGAGCTCACAAGGTGCTCAGGACTGTATACAATGCAAGTAAGGACAATCTCTGCCTGCCTGCATGGTATGGCCCCATCAGGGCTATGTGGGTGAGTGGCCTTGCACCCCTGCAGAGCCTTGCTGATTTGGAAGGGCCATCTACATGGGTCTCCTTGGAAAAGACTGAAAGACATTGTTTTCTGAAGAGCTGAAAAACTTGATCCCTAGCAAATGTAGATCTCCTAATTTTCTCAGCACTGAGCAATGGGGCAATAATGTACTGAAAATGACCAAATGTGACTAAGCAGTATGAGTTCCATCAAGTGCACTTCATACAAACTGCAAGTAACTGGTCTTCATGAAAAAAATTACCTGCTGGCACAGGTTAATTCCCCCTTCTCTTTCCTCTCTCTCTCTCCTCTATTTCCATCTCATCTTGTTGTTCTTTGAGGCTGCTCTGCCACCAGCTTCACTCATTGCTGAATGGCAGCACCATGACACCAAAGGTGAGTCATGAAGACCTTGGCTCTATGAGCTTCCACACAGTGCACGAGGGCTGAGGTGTGAGGGTGCAAGTTATTTTGATGCAGAGCAGGAAATGTATTTGATTGAACAGCTAGCAATGCATCGATTCAGGACTGCACCTCCCCCTCTTCAGATGGGCCTGTGTTGTGAACTGTGTGACATTGCAAATATCAAGGCCCACCAAGAGGAGGGGACTGGCTGCTTCGCTAGAACTGGAATAAAAGAGCACCGTATCGTTGATCTGATCCAGCTCCCATAGAGGTCTCCGGGAATCTCTTCACCTAGGATTTCAATTGAGCCTTTTAGGACCTGATCTTTAGATCAAGGAATCTCAGACCTTTTTCATTGCGTGGACCACTATGGAGAGACTGATCCATGGACACATCCTATCCCATTCATGATAAGGAATCCTCTTGCCTTCCCATGGCTAATCAATTAACAGGCTCCTGGGATCTTCAGCAGTTGCTTATATGTGACTAACATTTGGAAAGTACTTCAGTACTTTTTAAAAAGGCTCCAAAGGGGATCCTGGCAATTATAGACTGGTAAGCCTAATTTCTGTACCAGGCAAATTGGTTGAAACTATAGTAAAGAACAGAATTTTCAGACGTAGATGAACACAGTTTGTTGGGAAAGAGTCAACATGTCTTTTGTAAAGGGAAATCATGTCTCACCAATCTTTAGAACTCTGAGGGGAACAATAAATGTGGACAAGGATGATCCATTTGATATAGTGTACTCGGACTTTCAGAAAGCCTTTGACCAGGTCCCTCACCAAAAGCTCTTAAGAAAAGTAAGCACTCATGGGGCAAGAGGGAAGGTCCTTTCATGGATCAGTAAAGGGTTAAAAGACAGAAAACAGAGGGTAGTAATAAATGGCCAGTTTTCAGAATGGAGAGAAATAAATAGCAGTGTCTCCCAGTGACCTCTCTGGGTTTAAGGGCACTGGTTAGATCTTGGAAAGTTCAGATGTTCAGGTTTTGAATATGGAAGCGGGATGAAAAGATAGCCATGGATGGATCTATTAGCCAAGATGGTCAGGGATGCAACCCCATGCTCAGAGAATCCCTAGCTTCTGATTGCCAGAAACTGGAAATTGGGCGACAAGGGATGGATCATTTGATGATTACCTGTTCTGTTCGTTCCCTCTGAAGCACCAGGCATTGGCCACTGTCGGAACACAGGATACTGGGTTAGATGGACCATTGGTCTGACCAGCTATGTTTGTTATTATGTTCTTAATATATTTTTAAGCTTCTTTTAATCCAGTTTAGCATCTTGAAATGAGGAAGAGGAACCACACACACACACACACACACACACACACACACACACACACACCATGTTGTCAGCCAACTCTCTGCAGACCACCAGCATGTGCTCCATGGGCCCCCATTTGGGAACTCCAGTGGCAGATGAAAGAAGGCAAGCCCATTTTCCTGCAGCTGGCCCAGAAAAGCCTGCACTGTGGAAACCTATGGGGGAAAGAAGGCGGCTGGACATTGTTGTGTGGGTGGCCCAGTTAAGTCCATGCTTTGGGAGCCTATCCAGCAAGCAGCCAGCAAGAGGAGAGGCCTAGGACTTTCCTTTAAGTCTGGCTCAAAAACTGCCCCAAGATTCTTTCCCCTGATCATGGGTGTCAAGAGAAGGCTGCTCACAAACATGCATTCTCCTACACCCAGAGTAATCACGTAGTCCAATAATAACTCCATTGCCACTATAGTACTATTGCACCATTTAATCAAAAAGTAAACAACAATGTAAATAAACAAACACGTCAGCAAAACTAAAATGAAGCTTGAACAAACAGTCACATGGGATATTCCTACCTGCCTGCATTTTTGGAGGCTATTCCTTTAAGAAGGCTCAACAGGTAGAAGTTCAGGGCTAGAGTTGAGAGGAGTATTTAAATCACTTTCAGTTCTTACAGAATTCAGTGTCCTGTTGGATGCACGAAGGGAGGCAGGACATACCCACACACATCCACAGAGGATCTCAGAGGTCCAGTTGCTGAGATGGAAGCAGAATTAAAGTGATCAGACTAACAGAAAAAAGAAGTCATCTAAATAGTCTGCAGAACCAACAGTGAGTGTGAGTAATATTTATTTGTCTCCCTAAAATATGAAATCCCTTGTAAGCTACATGTGGGGTGTGGAGAAGCAGAATAATTTAAAGCATGATTTCCAGTCTGAATAAACTCAGGGAGCCTTATTCATATATAAACCTAGATAGATAGACAGACACACTGTGGATTTCAGTGGGGTTTTTTGGTTTGTTTTACAGAAGTCAGGACTGCAGGATTGGCCCCAAGATTTTTATTGTTTCTTGTCTGCAGGGAAATATACAAAATACTTCTTTATTTAGTGTTACTGTAGTCTACAGTAATGATCTAAAATGCTGCAGATTGTGATCAGATTATTAAAGCATGTTGGATCATTAGAGTAGAAAGTTGTAGTATATTTGTATAAGGGCCAAGATTTTAAAGCCAACTAGGGAGTTTGGTTACACAGCTCCTGCTAATTACAGTGGGAGCTGTGTAGCTAATTCCCTTGGTGGACTGTAAAACTCAATCATGTTTGCACAATAGATGGGAAGAGGTGGAAACAATCAATGAATGGGTTATACATTATTATCCCTAAGCCATGAAAATAGAAAGTTTACTGCACCCTCTACCATCAAATATCCCATTTATACCACAGCAGAGAAGGGCTTTTTCTGCACAACAACATTTTTACTCTGCCCAGCAAATATGCTAATAAATTATTAGTCCGTGTTATCATTTAGAGTATGTAGAAACAACGAACATCTACCTTTATTTAATCCTAAAATATATGCACTGGTGCAATATCTACTTTTGTCAACCTTTATATTGTGCAATCAGCAGCAACACAGCAAGTATTTTTGGATTACAAGAACTTCTTGCTTGACATTTTAATGGCATGCAACTATTATTCTATTCCCTTTACAAGTAAGGCAGATCAAACACAACAAACAGAAAACTAGAGACATGTGAACTGTCAGAATCCCAAATATCTGAGACATGGCAAAATGGTATATTGTAGTGTGACACATTTTAGGTTAAACATTAGACCAGATCATTTGAGAGCTTGCCTTCCTGGTACTGTGAATTTCAGTCTTGTCTGACGTTAGTCACTTGATATTCTATGATGAAAATCTTCTGAGTTTAATTCCTAAACATGCTATGATGATTATACATGTTACAATGATTCCAAATATTAGGATGTGTATTTTAGCACACAAGTGTGTAGATACTAAGGTCCCGGGTGCTATACAAAACCCTAAGACAGGCAAATAGTCGATGTTATCATAAATCCTGGGACACTTTCTGTTCAGTACATCACAATTTCATGATGATTATTTATTTTCTACTCATTCAACACCATAAAGGGACATTGATTCAGAACCTGAAATATTTCCTCGTTTCCAAGGGTGCTCAGGATGGCTGAGATTGCTCAGGATTGCAATGATGAATTGCTCACTCAGAGCGCCATAAAATGCATTAGAAATGTTCTGTCCCTGTGGACTTGCTGCATTTCCTTCTCCAGCCAATAAAAATTCATCATTCTAAATGCACATGGTAGTGGTCCCACTGAAATATCCAATATTCTGCTACATTAATATCTGAATACTACCAATGCAGCCTATTGGCTGAATTCTCACAACCTAAGAATGTAAAATTGCATGGGATGTGGTCTAGTTATAATAATCCAGAATCAGGAGTCAAGCTTCTTTGGTAATCTACCAGTGGCTTTCAATGCGACCATGAGAAAGTTACTACCACTTTGTACTTCAGTTTTCCTATCTGTAAAATGGCTGTAATATTTACCTTCAAAGGGGTGCTGATATTCTTCATGTGTGCACAAGAAACCGTTGAGATCCTCCGAAGAAAAGGCACTACCAAATACAGAAGTGCTAGATGTCAGTCACATTGTAAGAGGAGACAAAATGAAAATGCAGCTGTTGCTTTAGCGGGTTCTCATTGTCTTGTTTCTGCTTACAGCTTTACCTTCTCACCATCAGCAAACTTACCCTCCTACCCTCTTCATGTCACTGATTCTCCTGACCCCAAGGTCCCTTCTTATTTAGTCATTTTTTTCATTATCCCTTTTATGAAGTGACTCTGCTGGAATACTCTAATTCTTAGTAAATTCAAGGGAACCACTAAATCTTACAGTTGTTACTAAGGCAAAATCCCATTCACTTCAATGAATATTTTACCTAAGTGAACTCTGCTAAGGTGGGACTAAGGCATTCAGCATTTGGTTCTGGGTTTTTAGCTCCTATTCTCCTGTAGGGCGGACAAATGTGAGTCTTCGGTAGTCAGTTATTTGTTATAAATCCATTGTAAGAGCAAAATTTGTTTGCTAAATATAAAATTAAACTTGTGGTGAAGTCAAAGCCTCTCTTGAAGGCTGATTTAGTCAAGAATGTTCCCTTATCGCACTTCAATCTTCTTTTTAGTTTGCCTGCAAACAGACCAGTTGTATTCACTGAATTTGGCTACTCACCCAAGTAAAATCTACTTGTGCTAGTAAAGATTTGCAGGGTCAGACCCTTGGCTGGGGTTTTCTTCCTTAGTTATCATCCTACTTCCTTTTTTCTTTTGCAGCAAAAGGACTCTACAAGGCAGCTAAATAATCAAAATCCTTCTGTACAGAAGAGAGGTCTATATCTGACTACTTCTGGTGACTTTGCATGGGCAAAGTGAAGAGCATGTGGCAACTTTCAAAAAAAGGGTAGGGAATAGCCCCTCATTTCTACTCAATATCCCTACCCATGACTAAGGCTACGATGTTGTCATGGAGGTTGTGGAAGTCACGGAATCCGTGACTTTCAGAGATCTCCACAGCTCCCCATTTTGTCATGGATATTTTGAGTAAAAGTTAGGGACAGGTCACGGGGGTCTGAATTTTTCTTTATTGCCTGTGATCTGTCTGTGACTTTTACTAAAAATACCTACGACAAAATCTTAGCTTTATTCATGACATAACAGGTTCTAACCTCTGAGGACGCATATAGGCTATGGCTCTGCAAAAAATGGTCACTATCTGTGTCAGTACCAGGCAACTGCATTGCTGTGTCTTACTCATTGCTTTGTGGTACACATTGGTTTCAAAGGCGGTGGCGGGGGGGGGGGGCGGTTATCTCAACATAACTCAAGAATGTCTAGAAATAGCATTATCCATTATGTTTATAAAACCATATTAGACTGACTGTCTGGAACAGGTCTTGCTTTGGAAAAAAGAGTGAAAGACCAAGAGATGCTAATGATGCACCCAAAAATTCATTTTTCCTCATACTCTTTCAAGGTGCAATATAGCACAACTTCCATTTTCACCTGAGGCAAAAGTGAGGGAAGGAAAACTGTCTAATTTAGAAAATGCTCATCATGTTTTGCTGAATTTTGTGAACTTGCCCACTAATAATTTTTAAAAACTCAGGGAAGTTGCTACCATCATCATTAGCTACTCAATGCCAGGAAGCTTTGCTGCAGACATTAATGCCTCCTCCCAACTCACGTTCCTCAGTACTTTAGAGCAGATTCAAAAAGTCCATTCCAAATGGACAATAAAGAAAACCCTTTCTCTACACAGAGGTAATTAATTCTGTTCATGTTCCTGGTGAATGTGACCAGCTTGACAGCAGCAATTTTTTTTTAAAGTGCATTTGGTAAAATTAAAAACTGTACACTGTATTTTTAATGTTTTAATGATCAAGTAATGTTCCCTTGACATTGGCCATTGTTAAGAGCAATAGTTAATGACTAATGGATTAGCCTGCTGGCCCCAGGCTATCTGTCCTGCTAGCATATACCAGTTCCTTAGGGTTCATTCACAGAGCTGAGTCAATGGAATTTGGGTAGGGAGCTCTGGCAGCAAGAGCATCTGATTACCAGTTCTTATGTAATCCTGAGGCTAGATCTTGATCTCAGTTGCACCAGTGCAAATCTGGAGCATCTCCAATAGTATCAATGGAGTTATAATGGTATAACTGAGATCAGCCCCTGGGAGTGACTTTTCTTACTGTTTCACTTGAGCAACAAGAAAAATACAAAGATAGAAAGGACCACAAAGAAATCAAAGAAAGATTCATATTCCCACTTCTACAGTATTTTTAAACTGGGAATCTGAAAGCATTTAAAAAATATTAGTGAATTCAGACTTGGAACACACCTGTAGTGAAGGCAGTCTATTCTTAGCCAGCCCTTTCAGATTCTTATACCACCTACATCATAGAATATCAGGGTTGGAAGGGACCTCAGGAGGTCATCTAGTCCAACCCCCTGCTCAAAGCAGGACCAATCCCCAATTTTTGCCCCAGATCCCTAAATGGCCCCCTCAAGGATTGAACTCACAACCCTCGGTTTAGCAGGCCAATGCTCAAACTACTGAGCTATCCCTACTGTTACCATATTACAGATAAGGAAACCGAGGGACACAGATGTATCCACAGTTGTACACAAAGGCACTGGCAGAGCTGAGAAAAGACAGGGGTCCTGACACCCAATCCCTTGCTCTAACTATAGAAACACACTCTTCCTAAATCTCTAATCAGATCTAGTGAGCAGGGCTACCTCCTCTGCAGCCCTTCTTTCCAATTAAAAGCTGCACTGCTGCTTTCCAGGTGCTGCCCTCACATTTTTCTTTTATCCAGTTTTCCCCACTGGCTACATTTATTGTATTGTGCCCTGGAAGAAGTGACATAAGAACAGCCAGACTGGGTCAGAACAAAGGTCCATCTAGCCCAGTGTCCTGTCTTCTGCAAGTGGCCAATGCCAGGTGCCAGAGAGGGAATGAACAGAACAGGGAATCATCAAGTGATCCATCCCCTGTCACCCATTCCCAGTTTCGGACACATCTATTTCTCATGACAGCGGTCAAGCAATTTGCCACATAGGGGAATTGGGCCTAAAGCAATTGTAGCATTCTTGGGATCATGGAGACCTCCCTCACCACAAAGATTCCAGAAATGGTGCAGCTGGACTGTGGGCAGTAGACCATCTTCAATCGCTTCAAACGCACCTGCAATTCAAAAGATACAAACTTGGTTGTTGTTTTTTTTCCTGAAAAGTGGCATATCACACTTGAAGACCTTGAGTCACTCATCAAGTTTCCAGTAAATATTTATGTGCCACTGGTACTAAAAAAGCCTTGAGGATAGGTGTTTCTAATAGCCCTGCTGATAGAACCTATAATTTTAGTGGCACATATGGGCCACTAATGTTTTAATGAGGAAATTAGCTTCTTTTTTTTTGGCTAATAGATTAATGAGAGGTTTTAATGCAAACACAAATCTAGAGACTGTTCTCACAGGTGATCGGCATCTGTAGGGATGGACACCATACAAGAACCTAGATAGATTAATTCTTTATCGGCTGCAATGGTGAAATCCCTGAGTTTCACGCAAGTCTGGTTTAATATGGGAGGGCAAGTTGATTAGGTCCCAGGCCTACACAGGGATTGTCTTTTTGTGCTGTGTTTGTCGAGTGCCTAGCACAATGGGGAGCTGGTCCGTGAATGGGCTCGGACGCACTAATGCAATATAAACAATAATTAACAACCAGAACATGGACAATCACCGGAAACAAAGACTTCCAGATGATTAATATATGTTTCATGCAAATGTAAATGTCGTTTTGGCTAAAGGGGATTCGGTGACAGATTCTCCCAGGTGAACAATCGCTGGAAGGTAGAAGTACACAGTGTGCAGGTACGAATGTACACCACGAGAACCCAGTGGAAGGTAGCAAAATCCTTCACAAAAATGGCTCTTATATCTCCACATACACGGATAATGCACTTTTAAATATTAAGAAACTGTCTGGACTGGAGTCCAAATTCTTGCCCTTAACCAGGAAGAGATCAGAATGTTTCGTATGCAAATATCTAATTGGCTTTTTGCCTTCTTGCAGAGTAGAATAAACTTCAGTCTAATCCAAGTAAAACAGTGCAAAGAGGTATATTACAGGCCTTTATAACCAAGGCTCACACCAATGGTCTAGTCTGTTTAACAAGAGTGACTCATATCTTCCTTATGATAGCATTTATGCGTCCTTGGTGAGATCTATATTGGCTGGCCATGGGGGTGAAGCTGTTAACATTCTTGTTTGCCCTTTTGCGTGATTTCCTCTGGAGATCTCAGGATGGTGACAATTAGAAATCATCCCTGAGCATTAAGAAAAGGATAATGGAGGCTGAATATCAGAATAAATCTATTACCTTGTGGCATATTAGAAGCCCATTCCAAAGGAGGTGGTGGAGAGATCATTGCTTGGTGTGTTTAAAACTAGGTTGGTCAAAGCAATAGAAAATACACTGTCAGGAACAATCCTGCGTGGGACAGGAGGGATAGTTGGATGGACTAGATGACCCAATGGTCTGCTTGTGTTATTAATATTACAGTAATGTCCAGCAGCCTCAATAAGGATCAGAGCCTCATTGTGTTGGGTGCTTTACACACATATCTATAAAGAAATAGTGCCTGCCTCATCCTGAAGCATGAATCCAAAGCTTTGGTACTGTGGACTTGGAAAATGCACAGTTCTGGGGTGCTGCCATGGTTGTAATGCAATTAATTGGTTAAAATAAAAGCACAATCAGATTTCCCCCTTCACCTTAATAGCAAGACACAAGCCATGTCCTTTAATAAAATTTATGGGCCACCTCTTTAGCTGATGTAAATGAGAGTAGATGATTTACTTCAATGAAGCTTTGTCAATTTAGATCAGCTGAGGATTTTGACCTTTGAATTTATAAAACAGGGCCAGCACACACCTGTGCCTTGATAGATAAAACAAGCCTACCCATATGTTTTTTCCCATGCCAGTTATTTGCTGAGAGGCAAACAGTATCAGTGGGAACTGGCATAGCTTGTTTTTTCTTCAAGCATTTTGCTTTCTGTTTATATATATATAGAGAGAGAGAGAGAGAAAAGAAAGCAGCTTCAATCAGCTGCACATCCAGGCAGGGCAAACCAGAAGAAAACACTAGAGAATGCAGACAGACCTGCAGGAGAGCAGCCCCAGAGCTGACGCTTTCTGCACCACAGCTTCCTCCTGCTGCATTGTGTATATATCGGTCACATTTCCCCGCACAGTGGCAGCCCTGCTGTCTCCCATCACAGTGGGGATACAAGATCTTTTCATTTCATCCCTTCCTTACCAGCCTCTTTCACTCCCTCCATGCAGATTCTCTCTGTAATTTTAATATTTCTGTTTTAAAGTGCATTTTGACAAGTGATTTTTAATGCTGGGTGGAAGATTCTTGGATTGGCAGCCCTGGAGACCGATATCCTCAGTCCGTATGCATAGATACAGCATAAGCAGTGGCAGTCCAAGCTTCCCCCCAGCATACCACCCCCTGACATTTTTCACACCTGGCCTAGAGTGAGCCCATCAGTGAAGGACAGCACAGTCGAGCCTCCAGGGTCCATTCAATCCTGGGCCTCTTTACTGAAACTGCCAACAAAGGGGCAGGTATGGAAGGTGAGGTGCATGCTTTTCTCCACCAATAACTGGACTGAGCACCCCCCTCCCAACTCATTGCACAGGAAGCCACCAAATGTTTGGCCAGTCCCAGCCTAAGATGTATTTGACCTGATGACCCATGGGTGAAGAGGGTCTATCCCATTCACAATTCCTTGAGCCACCCTGGTCTGCTAAGCAGTGCTCTTCCTTATCTGAGAAGGATCGGAATCCCTCTGGAGAAGTGGTCTGTCTGGACAGGTGTTCTCTCTAAGGAGGTGCTGGGGTGAGAAAAATAAAGCGATATCCCATTTAATTATACAGCACCTCCGGCAACCATCAGCCTATTGTAACTAAACTCACATGAAATGTAAATAGAAATAATTGAAGTTTGCAGAGTGCTGCGAGACCTTTGGATCAAAGTGTGAAGTAGAGTTGTTAATGATATGTATAACCATTTTCAAATCTTAACGCAATCAAGGTCATCTTTCACCAGAAAGATTTGGAAGGGATATAAGCCCTCATGCTTCAGTGCATAAGCCAACCTCTAATGAGGAGTTAGGCAGAAACTTCCCCTGTGGGCAAGTGATCCCATCCCTGCCTACTGCAGGGTTTCTTGCCCCTGCCTCTGAAGCAGCTGGTGCTGGCCACTGTCAGAGACAGGATATTGGATTGGATCGGCCCTGGGTCTGATTCAGTCTGGCAATTCCTATGTTCACAATGGAGGTGCAGATGACACTATTTTGGAGATTTGGGTTAAATCATGGCTCTAATGAAGTCAATGGGCATTTTACTATTGACTTGAATGGGGCCAAGATTTCATCCTGATACGTACTAACAAGGAAAGGCTATTTTTCCCTGCTTGTATTCCTGTAAACCCATGATAAAAACCTTTACGAGATACCTATGCAAACAGACTGGGCACAAACACATCTCACTAGACAGAAACCAGTCTCAACACACTACCACCATGTTCATTAGGCTTTGTCGAGTGTCCGAGCTGGTGCACTTCTCAATAGACGTCAAATTTATGTAAGTGCTGCAGGAGCAGCAAGAACAAAAATTCTGAGCATACTCATTGTTCTAATCCATGGTGCGTGTTTGGTTGTTATAAACCCTCTTCATCACGGGTCAGAATGCAATATATGTGGCATATCACTTAGCTTTTAGTCCTTTTAAGTCCCTTTGACAGTGCCTGGCAAACAGTAACTGCCTCATCTTCTCACCCTCTCTCCCCTTCAAGGGTCTCTTGTCTGCACAAGCAGTAAAGTTTAGTGAATTTCAATGGTACTTACTTGCATTCTCCTTCACACCAGTACTATATTAATTTCCCTTCTGCGGGTGGTCTGATGTTCAGTCTCACACTGTACCTGAAAATCCAACAGCAAATGGTCTTTGGAAGCAACATGAAGCAAGAGCCCTGTCAGCAACAGAGGTTTGATAAAATTATCTTCCAGCATCTTGGATAGTGCCTGGGTCTTGTAGACATAGCAGCAAAGCTTGTTTGTGCCATTTGTCTGTACCTGGGAAATGGCATTCTTCCTGGGTGCAATGCATAATACGCCGCAGGAGAAAAGGGGGTTTCCAGTGACATTAATCCACAGACCTATCTTCACTCTTGCCATGGATGTACCAGACAAAGAGCAATTTACGCAACAGCTGATTGTACTTGCTTGGGCTTGTTACTTGGGGGAAATTTTCTCCATAAATGCTGTGTTTGCAGTGAAGGAATCGAACTAAGTCTCTAATAGGATTTCACTGTCAGTAACCCAGTGAATGGTTTCAGTGATCACAGATGTGTTTGCCTACACACGTGAATACAGTTGTGCTCACACATGCACAAATGCACCCACATGCACTTGTGTTGATATGGATGCTTGCATGATCTTAAGCACACACATGCAATTTAACACACATGCACAAACCAGAACATGCTCCTACATTCTAGCTCTCCTTGAACAAGGCTACAGCTGTGTCCCAAGGAGCTCACAGACCACAGTTGGTGTTCCTTTGTTACCTAGCAACAAATATCGACCATAAAGAACCACAGAATGATTGACTATTTGCAATGAAGCCAGCCTAACTGGTGACTCCACAGAGGTTTTTCACCTCTTGTACTACCTCTCCCGTGGACTGTTTAAGCTTCTTGTCAAAGGAGGAGGAGGAAGGATGTGGGGTCCTGGCCTTTCCCCACTTCTAGTAGGCTGGCAAGGCAAAGACGAACTGGTCCTTAGGCAACAAGGCCAGCTCCAATAAAACACAGTAACTGTTTCAAAAAGCAGGGCCCGTTTTTGTGTTGATTTAGTTTTCTGCAGCTGAGTGGGTCCTGTTTATCTTACCAGCTTCTTCTGGGGGTGGCTAGTTAAGGGCATTTTTCATGCTTCAGGAGTTAATTATTAGCTACAGACAAGTAGCCATTGAGCAATTAGATATCACAGCAAGAGAAAGAAAGCACAACAGAACACCTTTTATCTGAAGCAGGAAATAAAACCCTCTCTTTGCTGGGAAATACCCCTTATAAAATAAAGCCTGTCACCTGATGCCCAGAAAATAAACCAGTCTGGCTATTTGCACAAACTTTTCTTGGCACCCATCATATTCTTGGTAACTGAACAATCAAAACACCACCGCTCCCTGAATTACTTGATGGGTCATTGATCATGCATTGCACACACACACACACACTCTCCAATGACCTCAATAATTCAGTGATAGGCAAGCAGGTTTAAAATATTAAGAACCCCAGTTCCCTCCAGCCCATCACTCAAAAGCCCATCCAAACCATTAAAGGTTTGGGACATATGAAGGTTTGAGAAACATATGAATTACAGACAGACTCAGATTAAGATGTGCCCAGTTTGATTAGGAGAGTTTTAATGCCCCAATGTTTGGAATTTTGATCCTTGACACCTGGTTTCATTTTTGGGGTCCTATTCTGTCTTCCCCTGGCTGGATGCTGTGTAGAGTGGACACGGTATGATAGATGGGGTGAAGGGTGACCAGACAGCAAACATGAAAAATCGGGGGGGGGGGGGGGGAGGGTAATAGGAGCCTATATAAGAAAAAGACCCCCAAATCGGGACTGTCCCTATAAAATCGGGACATCTGGTCACCCTAATGGGGTGTGACAAGTACTCTGCAGTTTAAGCCTAATTCTCAGAGATGTTGAGTATCTGCATCTCCCATTGACTTAACAGAAGTTGAGGAGGGAGGGGGGAAAAGATTCATAGATTCGTAGATTCTAGGGCTGGAAGGGACCTCGAGAAGTCATCGAGTCCAGCCCCCTGCCCTCATGGCAGGACCAAATACTGTCTAGACCATCCCTGATAGACATTTATCTAACCTACTCTTAAATATCTCCAGAGATGGAGATTCCACAACCTCCCTGGGCAGTTTATTCCAGTGTTTAACCACCCTGACAGTTAGGAACTTTTTCCTAATGTCCAACCTAAACCTCCCTTGCTGCAGTTTTAGCCCATTGCTTCTTGTTCTATCCTCAGCTGCTAAGATGAACAAGTTTTCTCCCTCCTCCTTATGACACCCTTTTAGATACCTGAAGACTGCTATCATGTCCCCTCTCAGTCTTCTCTTTTCCAAACTAAACAAACCCAATTCCTTCAGCCTTCCTTCATAGGTCAAAGAGGAAAAACGTTGTTTAAATCTGCACCTGTGATTGAAAAGGGCAGAAGAGCAATGGTCAGAAATCAAATATAGTCTTACGGGAGCTATGGAAGCAGGTTTTTAAGGCATGGTTTTGGCAACCAACGTGATGCCAAGTGAACAATCTTTCTTCCTGCTGGGTGAATAATGTTAAAAAGCAGAAGGGAGAAACCGAGGCACCAAACTCTTGAAAAGGGGCTTTGTTCCAAAATGGGCCCAAGTTGAAGAGTTTGGATCCAGATCCCAGTCCACCTTTCCTACTCTCGCCTCCCCCCTCCCCTTCAAAGTTCACAGGTGTTTGGATCTAGGTTTAGGTTCAGCCCATAATAAGGCTAGGAGCCATCTGAAAAGTGAGGGTCCAGATTTTGCTTTGGATTTTTAAAACCGAAAGCCTGGGGAAGGCAGTTAGATCAGGCCCATTTCTCATATGGAGAAGACTGAGTCCTGGTGTACACTACAAATTTACGTTGGTGTAAGTACATTGGTGAGGGGTGTGGAAAATAGACATCCCAGAGAGATGCAATTATACTGACTGAACTCCTGCTGTGGTCAGCGCTATGGCGACAGGAGGGCTTCCCATGTTGATATAGCTACTGCCTCTAGGGAGGTTGAATACTTGTTCTGATAGGAGAAGCTCTCTCGGGCGGTATAGGTAGCATCTTCACAGCTGCAACGCTATAAGTGTCGACAAGCCCGAATTCTTTGCTCTGAGCAGTGGTTTAGCATCAAATGATGTCTACACACACAAAGTAGGTTTGACGTGATCTTCATAACAAAAGAACTAAGAGCTAAGAAGGGAACATGAAGCAAGGTAATTCCATAGTTCAGGCTGCCATCCTGAATGTCAGACTATGCCTTACAAATACTGAACCAGTTAGAAAAGTATTGGCTTTTACAGACTGTTCAGGGTTACAGAATCCAGGTGTCTCACTCATTCTCTGTACAGAGAGTGTCTTCAGAACAGAAGCCACCACCAGATGAATCCATTCTCCAAACAAAGATTGTACCAAGAGTCAAAAATAATTAACATCACATTGTGGAATATTTTGGTCCAAACCTGGTCCTCTGGAGTAAATTATCCAACAGGAACCTTCAACTGGGCAGAGATCTACAGTACATTTATTCTCATAGAATTCATTTTATTCTTACAGAAGCTCATGTGTTAACACTGCCCAGACTGAATTGTTTTAGAATGCCATTGTACCGTAGATAGGAATATGCACTAGACGGTACTTTCTGTATGATACCACTGCCCTCTAATGGATGGAATTCAGACATTTGTAAGCAATCTTTCTTGTAGCAGCCGTACAAACTATAGTGACTTTTATGCAACGATAATAAAGAATTTAACAGACATTAATTCATTTAGCATAGCAATATCCCACGGGAGGCAGGTAAATATGATTATCCCCACTTGACTCTAAGAACGTCCTGATGCCAGATGGCTAGAGGCCTAATGGTATCAGGCTAAGAGTTTCAGCTGGCCTGACCAATTCAGTGTACCCCGATTTAACTATGGTTATAATCTGTATCTAAAAAGTTGTCAGGTAAGGTATCATTGGAAAACCAGTAACTCGCTGAGAATTAATATTCTTGCATGATGTATGCACAGGGTTTGTGCAAAATGTTTTGAATGTGTTAAAATTATATTCTTAAAATGTGTGCGTCTAGCAATGGATAAGCCCAGTGTGTCTTAGACAAAGGAATGGCCACTTGATTCTCTGACCAGCCCAGGCTTCAGGCAGAGCCAACGAAGGCCCGTTTTTACATATGTGATGGGGCACTCCACTCACCACAGGACTGGCACCTCCTCCCGGCTATTCTGGGGAATAGTTCGCCAGGTCAGCCCCACTTCCTCGGTTGCATGCTGTCACTCCCTCTCTCAGTCTGGTCTGCAGCCCCTTTCTCACTCCAGGAGTTGCTGCATCCTCTCCATAACTCAGCCATCCAGCCAGGTCACTCGGTGTTCTTCCCTTCCAGGAGATAGTTCTTCAAAGTCTCTGTCACTCGCACAGTGACCCAGGCAGTCTTCCATTCACTGCCCCACCAGGGCCACTTCTCCAGTGGCGGGTAAGGGAACCCAGGCCCACCCTCTACTCCGGGTCCCAGCCCAGGGACCCTACCACACACAACCAAGGTTAGTTCAGTCCCCAACCTTGCTGCTTACTCTAGGCTGTTTCTTACCCTGACACTCCCCCATCTCTGGGGTTTACCAGTCTCTCTGTTCCCGCCTCTTAGGGAGTCACGATGGGCTACTTGTCTCTATAGCCCCCAAATCCAAGGGAGTGACTGCAGGCTACCTCCCTACAGTCCCCCGCCTGCTCTTAGCTCCCTGGCTTTATAGAAGCCCCTCCTGTTCCTGCACAGGCAAACTTCCCCTAATTAGAGCTTTCCTCTCAGCCTTCAGCCTAATAGTTTAATTGGCCTATCTGGCCTCCATTAACCCCTTCAGGGCACATGTGTGTCGGGGGGACACCCCATCACACAGGAAAATAAAGCTATCAAGTGAACAAGGAGACAGCAGAACCTCTATGCCCACCCCCAGAAGGAGAGAGAAGCTTGGTCTGGGTCTACTTTCCAGACACTACATTGTGACGGTTCACTGGTCTATAAAGACAGGGGGGCTGAACCTCAAGTGATAAGCAACTGAATCAACTGAGTGTAGACAATATTATTGTATTATTAAAGTGTATCAAGTAGGTGTTTATGAAAACTAATGACACACTGGTGTTTAATATCATCATAAAATGTATGTATTAACACTATATAAGAAATTATGGCTACTCATGGATATAAGGCTTTATAGTCTGTGTCCAAACAAAGGGAGAAACAGGTTTCTCCCAGACAGGAGGGAACATCACAGCTATTTACCTGTTTCCTATGTAAAGTAAGCATTGTGGAATCAAGACAATGGAAGTTCTGTTTACATACAGGGAGATGGAAAGCCCACAAGAAGGGAAGAATGAAGTCATCCTGTCTCTTGAAGCAAAGTCATTAAATTTTGGGAGATATAAGCAGAGATATGAGAGTACAGACAAAAGGGAACAGAGCTCTCGCGAGCTGAGAAGGATGGGTCCTTCAACCAGGGGGGGTTGAAGTCTCTAGGAACTGAACTCCACTTAGGCAAAGATCTTTCACCTAGGAAGACAAGGGAAGCCAGCCTCTTGTACTTCTGTGGAAGGTCCTGATAGAGTGGAAAACAGCCATGGCTGGGAAGGAGAATGACTGGTGAGACAAAACATTTTAAACAAAGACTGTACCTTGATAGATTAAATTTGTCTTTTAGATCTGTGTTTTTTCACTTGTGTTTGTTGGTAACCCTTTCTAACTTTATTCCTTTTACTTGGCATCACTTAACCTATGTCCTATTGTTAATTCATTTGTTTTGTTTTTTTACTATAAACTAACTCAGTGCTGTGTTTAAACGGAAGGGTGTATTTGCCCCAGTGAAGTTAATAAGTTATGATGTTCTTTTGTGAATTTAAAGGGGGGGGTGGATTTTATGAACTGCCCAGGAGAGGACTGGACATTACAGAGCACATGATTTTGGAAAATTCAAGACTGGGAGTGTGCTGGGGTCACACTACAAGTAGTAACCAAGGCTGAGAGAGACCAGGAGTGTGACTGATGTGTTGCTGGCAGACTGCTGGGTTCAGAGTTGCTGGATCAGAGCTGCTGTTATAGAGACACTCAGAGTGTGACCTGCATGCTTGCTGCTGACTGTGAACATCCCAGACTGGGAGTTACAGTAGCATAGCATTTGAGGCACCTACGGTTATGGGACAGGTAGTGACAACCCCTCACTGGTCTGGATTGCACCCAAACAACCTGACACCCCATTTTATTAAGAAGGAAACTAGGGTCCAGGGATATTAGGTGACCTATTTCTAGTCACATAATGAGTCAATGGTAGAGCCAAGAACACAAGTACTCTGAATTCCAGTTGCTTGCTGTGAACCCTAGATCACACTGTTTTTCCTTTAGTACAAATGGCTATCGGCCTATGTTTCTGGTAACCCTCTATGCATGTGGCTTAACTCATGACTCAAGGTGTTTGTATCATGGATCAGTTCAATGGGTGGTTTAATTTTTTTTTAAAATATCCAACTAAATAAATAATGTGATCTTCTGAATGTGGTTATTTACAGATTTCAGGAGAGGTTGGGGAACCAGGCATTTGAAAGGAAAATGACTTTCTTGGTGTTCATCTTCTTGCTCTCCTTTCTCCAAGTTGAGTCTGCAAGAAGTAAGTATCTAACCAAACAGTGACTAAGTTAAAAGTGTGAGAGACATGCCGATGCTTAGCACAGTCAGTGGAAGGTTAATCTTATATAGTAGAGATCAGTGAAGACATATTTATGACCAGATAGATGAATGTTCTTTATAGCCCTTGCTGATCTTTTGAAACCATTCAGATTAGAGGCAAGTCAGCTGATATATCAAATTTCCTGGCTTTCCCATTCCTTGGTCTCTCTCCGTTTGGTGTGGTATTTGGTCTGAAATCTCCTGGGAACAAGAACTCTGTGATACACTGCAGTTTTTGTCCATGGGGCCTCACAGAAACCTTTCTACAATTTTGTTGTTTGGATTCCACACGCCGAGTTTCATTTTGTGTTTTGGGTTGGAGTGGACCTAAAATTTCAATGTAAAGCTTAGCCCAATCAATTTGCCTGGGTTTGGCCCAAAATAATGTAATACTCATCATGTTTAGCATTGTTTCTTTTAAAAGATAAAATCAGCCCCAGGGATCTCTGCAAATTCAGGTCCCCCGACCCCTCAAAGGTTCTTGAACCTCAGTGAAACTATGGGCAAAACCTGAGTTTGGGGTTTGCAACAAAACTAGCAGATGAAACCATCATTAAGGAAGAGTTGCCTAGCTCTGACAGGGACCCACTGCTTTGCAAGATTTCAGATATATGCTGGTTTGAGCCAGGATGGAAATAATCAGAGCAGCGACTATTTTCACAATTATTTAGTATTTCTGCCTATGATTGAAATCCAAGGTTGCAAGACCATTGAAAGAATGTTAAAAAGCCAAGTGAGCTAAAACAGCGAGGTTCATTTCAAATTTGGCATGAAGGATTGAATTGGTTCTTACTTCATCCAAACCAACTTAACCATCACAAGTAACTGCCACTCTATATTGCCACAGAAATTTCACAGCACTTCAGAAACAAAGAAGGGTTTGTGGCTAAGCTACTAGACTGGAACACAGGAGATTAATTTTTGGCTTTGCCATAAACTCCTTGTGTGACCTCGGGCAAGTCATTTAATTTTTCTTTTGTCTGTCCTGGCTATTATCACTGAAAACTCTTTGGGGCAGGGATTGTCTCTTACTTTGTGTTTGTAGCTATGTGCCTAGCTCAATGACGCCCTGATCTCCATTGAGGCCTGAAGGTGCTAGTGTAATAATGACTTGACTTGTGATGAATAACATGAAACACGTTTCTTCTTGCCAGTTTCCAGTTCAAGCCCCATATTCGGACCGAGGCAGGTGACTGGTTTGCTGGGAGGATCCGTTACTGTGAAATGCTTCTACTCTCGCTCCAGTGTGAACCGCCATGACAGAAAGTACTGGTGCAAGGAATCAACAAGGCATTGTGAGACCGTCATTTCTTCCAATGGCTACATTGCTCAAGACTTCGCTGGCAGAGCGACAATCACTGACTTCCCAGAGCAAGGCATCTTCACCATCGAGATCTCAAAGCTAGTGGAAAGTGACATCAGCTTTTATAATTGTGGCATTGGTCTCAATGATAAAGGACTTTCCTTCAGAGTCAAGCTGGATGTTTCCATGGGTAGCTACAGCCTGGGGGCTTCTTATATTATTATTTTTCTTTTGTAATAATTGTGTTTGGGAAATCTATCCATCGACAATATCCAAGAGAGCAAGGTGATTGGTACCTTGAGTAATAACCAAGATCTCTGCATTTCTAGCCCCCCTCCCCCATCGCTGTAATGTAAAGGTATCATATAAAAAAGGAGATGTACACTAATTCTGTTCAAGGCAGCCAAAATTCTCCACCGTTCCTTGATTTATCTACTCTCCTGAGTGGAAGGTGCTAACTCAGCAAAAATAGAGGTTGTTTGTAATTTACAACACCATATGCGATCATGTGGTGCAGCATAGCATAGTACAGGACACTACAGTATGGTCTACTGTAGTATGGGAGAGTAAACAGTGCCATCTGACATAGTGTAGAAGCATATGATATGGTGCACACTAGCATGGTAGATTAAGATATCCTGCAATGCAGTGCATATGGGGTGGCCTGGTACAAAATGATGCAGGGTTGAAAAGTATTGTAATGTGTATCGAGGTATGGCACAGTAGGGTATACTGTACTGGAGTAGGCTAGGGTACAGTCTGGGGTAGTATAGAGACGTATAGAAGAGTGCGATTACTGCAGTGTAATAGGGCATGGTATAGAAGAGTGTTATAAACTGCAATACAGACTGGGTTCTGGATACTGACTTGGACTATCATTCACACAGGTCCAAAAGTGCCCGAAGAAGCCGAACTCTATTACATTGAGCTGGGAGGTTCTGTGGCCATCGACTGCGTGTTTGACACGAAATATGGAAGTGAGAGGAAGTACATGTGCAGAATGGGGAAAACCAGCTGCTCTAATGTCATCGACACCCACGGGAACATTAACGAAACCTACAAAGGGAGAGTTTTACTGAGCCCTCAGGAGCTTCCTGGGTCATTCAAACTCTATATGACCCAGCTGAGGAAGGAAGACTCAGGTGTATATTTGTGTGGGGCTGGGACTTATGGAGAGAAAGGAGAATCCAAGGAACTGGATGTGCATGTCTACCAAGGTGAGCAATGGGCAGGGTGTGTAGATTTCAGCCATTCCAACAGTCTGAAGAGACTAACATTTTATTTCCTAAGGGTCTGAGTTTCCCTTGAAAAATCTCACTGATGCTCTTAATTTTATCTAGAGAGAATAAGAATTGTACTTGTTATTTTTTTATGTTTTCATCTATTTAGCTACCAACGGTATCCTATGTGCATCAGACAAATAAGAAGACAAAAGTCCCTTTCCCAAAGACTCTATGTTGCAATCTACATTGTGTGTTGACAGCAGGGGTTTAAACTTGAGCCTTCATCAGAAAAGCTAGCACTTGAGTTGAAGGAGTAACTCCATTAGTAGGCAGCAGTGATAGGCTGTTATCCTCTCTGTAAACCAGCCTTTAGAGAAGGTCGTGATGACACATGCAAAAGGCAAATTCTCTTTACAAATTTGGGATGAGCAAACTCATGCTTGTCACATTTTTTGGCTTATCTTAAATGCAGACTATAGAAGAAAAAAAACCCAGACACATTTTCCTAACCAGTAGGCTGCCTGCCTAAGCAATTTTTAGAAATATTGATCCAATATGAAGGTTGGCTTATGCACTGAAGCATGAGGGCTTATATCCCTTCCAAATCTTTCTGGTGAAAGATGACCTTGATTGCGTTGAGATTTGAAAATGGTTATACATATCATTAACAACTCTACTTCGCATTTTGATCCAAAGGTCTCATGGCACTCTGCAAACTTCAATTATTTCTATTTACATTTCATGTGAGTTTAGTTACAATAGGCTGATGGTTGCCGGAGGTGCTGTGTAATTAAATGGGATATCCCTTTATTTTTCTCTTTCTTACCCCAGCTCCTCCTTAGAGATAACACACCCTATCCAGACAGACCACTTCTCCAGAGGGATTCCAATCCTTGTCAGATAAGGAAGATCACTGCTTGGCAGACCAGGGTGGCCCAAGGAATTGTGAATGGGATAGACCCCCCTTCACCCATGGGTCATCAGGTCAAATACATCTTAGGCTGGGATTCGCCAAAAGTTTGGTGGCTTCTTGTGCAATGAGTTGGGGATGGGGGCGCTCAGTCCAGTTATTGGTGGAGAAAAGCATGCACCTCACCTTCCATGCCTTCCCCCCTTTTTTGGCAGTTTCAGTAAAGAGGCCCAGAATTGAATGGACCTTAGAGGCTGGACTGTGCTGTCCTTCACTGATGGGCAGGGCAGGTGCAAGGAAGTTTCGCGCCCTAGGCGAAACTTCCTTGCACCAGCCCTGCGCCACTCCCTACCCCCGCCCAACTAATGCTGCCCACTCCCGCCCGTGGCAGCCAGCTCCCCTGCCCACGGTGGTTCCCCACCCGCGGGCCACGGCAGCTCAGCCCCCCACCCCTCTCCGCGGCAGCTGGCCCCCCACCCCACAGAATTTAGAAAAGGTTGGAGCCTGTTAGAGCCCCTACAGTTTAGCCCCTCAGCCAAACCCGGATTGCTCCCTACAATCTATTCGCCAGTCTAGTTTTAAATGTCTCCCATGATGGGGCTTCCACCACTTTCTTTGGGAGACTACTGCATATTAGAATAGATCTCTCTTTGCATAATCTGCCTGCTGCAAATTAGCCTGATTGCTTCATTCTGGATTAGTTTCCAAAGCACAAGTGCAAAGAGCAGATGCTATAGGCAATAAGACAAAGGTATTTCTATGCTCAGTTGGACACTCTAACAGTCTCAGGGCAGGTCTACACTACTGCTTAAGTCGATCTAATTTACTATACTCAGGGGTGTAAAAAAGTCTCGCCCCACCTCCCAAGTGACACAAGTTTCGCACTGTCCACACCAGTGGTATGTTGGCAGGAGACTCTCTTGGGCCGACATAGCTTACGCCTCTCGCCAAGGTGGAGTAATTATGCCGACGGGAGAGCATGTCTTCTGTCTTCACTTGACGCGCTACAGCGGTGCAGCTGCGCTGATGCAGAGCTTGTGTAGACTTGCCTTTAGTGGCTGCTGTTCCTCTTGAGGTATGTGTGGCTCTTACTGTTCCACTTGTGTTTGGATTCCCGGATGTTTGGAGAAGACATGGTTTGGCCTGATGCCAAGCCACTGTGCCACAGGTTCCAAGCGAAGGGGACACCAAAACGTCTCATGAACCATTCATGTTAAACCTTTAGTCAACAAGGAAATGCCCATTATAGTTGGTGGCCTTGCTGGCTCTCTTGACAGAATGACAGGTCTGTGGAGGACTGAACTACTCTCTAGCTTCTAGAGGGGGGTCCCTCCAGTTCAGGATTGAGGCACAAAGGCCAGATCCAAAGTCCACAGAAGTCAGGGGAAAGACTCCCATTATTCCACTGGGGGCTGGCAGGAGTCAGTGTGTGAGGGAAATGTGAGCTCTCACTGGCCATGCTGTGACTGTTCTGTTCTGCAATCACCAGCGTTGTCAGTCTGTTATCTTTCATCCCCGCAATTAACTTTACTTTAAAAAATGTTTATAAGGAACAGACCCACCAAACAACCACATGAGGCACACGCTGCATGCATGTTAGCACAGCATGAAATGCATGAGAGGAGCCTAACAGCACGTGTTCCATTTTGTATCTCCAGAGACATCTGTCCTCCAGGGACGACACATAATAAATGGAGTCATAGGAGGTTCAGTATCTGTCGAATGCCACTATGATCCACGAGGGAATTACACACTCAAGTACTGGTGCAAATGGAGGAAGAATGGGTGCAATCAGTTAATAACCAACCTTGCGAGTATGATAGATGCATATGAAGGAAGGATAGTCCTGCATGATAACCCGGAAAACGGAACATTCACGGTAATAATGAACCAGCTGACAGCAGCGGATGCAGGATATTACTGGTGTATGACGGATGGAGATATGGAAAGGAAATCTACGAAGGAGCTGAAGATTATAGATGGTATGAAAGTGCATGTAGTGATTAGTGTCTCTGCCAGCACAAGCGATACGGGTACTTGATCTTTGTTCCTCCCAAAGCAGCATCAAAGAGCAGAGCCTCGTTTTCCTGAGGAGAACTTTTTCTAATTCTTAGCTTCATAATCATGATGGGTAAAGCTTGACATTTCAAGGTACAAATTAGAACTGGTGGACATTTTTCAAAAAGTACAAGATTTCAACAGAAACTTTTTTTTTTTTGGACAATGTTTGGAAATTTTTTTGCAAAGATTTCACTAATTTCCCACCAAACACTTTCACTATTTTTCAAGCTTTTCTGACACAAATGATATTTAAATGCCATAAAGTACTTTATACACTATAAAGTACATAGGGCTATATGTATCCATACACATATATAGTACATTTAAGTGTTACTAAAGAAATATAAGGTGTGTTTACCCTCATAGATACATTCTGTACCATTAGTTACATAGTAATTATATATTCCTATTAACACCTTGTTGATAACTATACTTCTGTATATTAATTGTTCAAGTCATTAATATCAGCCTCACTGTTTTGTTTCCCTTCTAACAGGGCAACCTGGTTTAACAGGACCGAAAGAGATTGATGCAGTCATTGGTACACAGGTCACTATACCATGCTCTTATCCATGCAAATATTATTCTTACCAGAAATATTGGTGCAAGTGGCATAATACTGGCTGCCAAACTCTCATCTCCTCTGAGCAAAACCAAACCGGTCTGGTTGTCAACTGCGACAAGGAAAAGAGGACACTCTACCTAACTTTTGACCAAGTAATACAGACAGACCAAGGGTGGTATTGGTGTGGAGTGAGCCATTCTGGTTCCCTTGGGGAAACCATGGCAGTGCACCTGACAGTAAACGGAGGTGAGCTTCAGGATTTATTGCAGGACAAAACAGGCAAGTTTTTCTTTGTAGCCACAATGCTCACCCATAATGGTGTCATTCCATTGAGAGGCACTATCTCTAAACAACAACCAAGTGGTGGCATTTCAGAACATCATAATCTCCTCTGTCTTGGACAGACAACACTTTCTGTTTGACTAAGGATCTCATGATATTCACAACGTTTATCGCTGTAACTCTCATTCACGCATTGTTTACAGCATTCTTCCATTTTCCAGTCACTGTAGCTAGTCTTAAAAACAGAATTGAGTCTGCACCACTTTTACATTTCAGCCCCCTATTATTTATTTTTATTATTTATATTACAGCTGTCAGCAGCACAGAGAAGGCTTGGCCAAGACCAGGGTCCCTTTGTGCTCATAAGAGACACCTCCTGCCCCCAAAAGCTTACAGTTTATATAGAGAAGAGCACAGGGAACAAGAAAATAAGGACTATTGTACTATTTTATAGATGGGGAACTTGATTGCTCAACTCAACCTCAGTACATTTAAAATAAAGATATTTTTTTCTTGGGATAAAGGGTTGGAGAAAGTTGGGGGCAAACACAACCATGTGGTGTTGGAAACCCAAATCCAATATCCTTGTGTTAACTAATGCATGAGAACCAGGAAGAGCAACTGGCTAGAAATTAAAGGGAAGCAGTGTCCTTGCTGAGTGAAATGCAAAACGTAACATGCAATATAAATGGTGATAAGCATATCAAATATTTGAGTCATATTCTGGAGCATACTAGTAACACAGCTAGGGATTAAAAACAATATTTTTAATACATGGCTAGGAAGATCACTCTAGATTTTCTTATGAGGTCATTTGGTAAAAGTGACTCGTTTTAAAAAGTCACTTAGGAATCAAAGTCCCATTGAAGATCAATGGGAACATTTTGAAAAAGAGATTTAGGCACTTTTGAAAATTGTCTTATTTATGAATCAAGTGCTGACACTATATTGGTTTTTTTTTCTCTCTCTCTCTCTCTGCTGTGATGCTGGATGCAAATAACCCACCACTCCCATCTACTACTGTTTGAAACTGAAGGTGCAGGCCTTCCCAATGCAAAATCTGAAGATGATGGTATTTCCAACACAGACTCTGAAAATCCCCAAAACAGAGATGCAGCAGGTGACATCCCTTCATCAAGGTCAGTCCCTCAAAGACTTTATTCCAAAGTGGTTTGGAAAAGAGTAAGAATTCCCCTGCCCCATCCAACCTGTGTCCATTTTTACAACCAAACTTTTTTTTATAGTTCTCATGTATTCTGATATGTTCAATTCCATTGAGTACTAATTACTGTCAAAGACTATCCATTCATGTTTCTCTGCAAAATTTTGCCCATATCAAAATTTTGGATCAGCTTTGGGTAATCATCCAAACTCTGAATGTTTATCCACTCTGAACTCCAATTTTTTTACTTTTGTCCATCATTTCTCATAATGCCATTTGGCAAATACTCATTCTTCTAAGGCTTCTGTTGGTACAAAGGTTGCAACATGTTCTAGTAGCTAGAACTGCACACTGGTGTTCAGGAACGTGGGGTCCTATTCTTAGCTGCAATGCTCATTCCCTTTGGGATTGGGAGAAGCCAATTCACCCATCGGTGTCTCAACTACCCCATCTGCAAAACGGGTATAAAGATATTTATCTGTCTCATTGAGATGTCGAGATGCTTTATTAATTGTTTATTAATAGCTCTGACATCTACAGGGAGGGGGATAGCTCAGTGGTTTGAGCATTGGCCTGCTAAACCCAGGGTTGTGAGTTCAATTTCTTGAGGGGGCCATTTGGGGATCTGGGGCAAAAATTGGGGATTGGTCCTGCTTTGAGCAAGGGGTTGGACTAGATGACCTCCTAAGGTCCCTTCCAACCCTGATATTCTATGATTCTATCACTATGTGAATGCAATGATGCTTTTGTTCTAAAAAATCCCACTTGATTCTGAATTTTGAGTGGCTATCCATGATTTTGCCATTGTTAAGCATTTCTGTGTACATAATGTGCACAAGCTTTCTATATAGATCTATATAGATCTTCTATACTATGCTGGTTCTTCTGTGTTATACAGTCTTGTTTAGATCAATATAAAGTCACGTGGCTCACACATGTATATTGCTCAATTGCTCCCTTTCCAGCTCTCAGGATCATGACAGCTCTAAGGTGATTCTCTCAGTCCTGCTCCCCATTGCTGCTGTGTGTCTGCTCCTTGCTACAGTCTTTGTGGTTGTTAAATTTAGGCTCCTGAAGCGCACAGGTGAGTCCTAACTTTCTTTATTAGCCTCCCAGGGAGCTTTGGGAATACTGTAGATTTGGAGGTAGAGGGTGTGTGACATGTACAACAGTCTTTGTACTGGTTTGGGCTGCTCCTATGAGCCTCCCCCTGTCAGAGCACTCATATAGGAATGGTGGGGAACAGTGTCCCAGCCTTTTGCCCTGAACAAAGCAACTCCATATAAAACATAGTTGGCAGAATATAATATTTATAGCCTGGACTCAATAATATTATTGTACTTCAGAGCACTTTACGTCTAGCTGATTGACCCTCCCACCATCCCATTTTACAGACCGGGAAAATGAGGCTGCTACGGGAGCCGTGTCTTCCTGGCATTAGAGCTTTCGTTCCCCAAGCCCTGTGCTCAGATCTACAGCCTTCTTTCTCTAAAAACCAGGTAGTAGTAGAAAGCTTGAAGAAAGCCTGTCCTCCTGAGACATCTAGCCTGGTTTCCATACCAAAGAGGCTCAGATAAATATCTGAGTGCTACTAGCATCAGAATCTTTTGCAGGTCATCCAGTGCTAATAGATGTGTGCGTGGCTGGGGAGGGAGAGGGTATGGCTACTAGTGAGGCATTTACCTTGAAAGTATAAAACAAAGGAGCTCATTGTATTAAATAATGTTGTGTGCCTATGTCTGCTCCCTGCCTCCCTTTTAACAGATTTGGTTTCGGTTGGAAGCTACAGAACAAACATTAGCATGTCAGAATTTGAGAATTCCAGAGATTATGGAGCGAAGGACAACGTGGGCATAAATGATGCTCAGGAGACCCAGATAGGAGGAGTGGATGGTAAGTTCCATATTAAAACTTTACCACCCATAACGTATCTTGAGGTAAAGAAATGACTGGCCATAGGGATAGTGCATATAAAGAGGATTCTGGATTGAGGCTGCTGGCTACAGAAAAGATACTGGGATCTTCTCACTTTGTTGTGCAAAAGCAAAACTTAAAAAAAAAATTATCTAGCAAGCAACTGCAAACTGGATGGTTTCTACAATGGGCTAAATGGACTACATATAAAACAGATTTTCCCAGAAGTGCTTACAATATTAAATGCAAAGTAATGCACATTGGAAAAAATAATCTCAACTACACATACAAGACTAGCTAAATTAGCTGCTAATACTCAAGGATGTTAGGGGAGGGTGAAGAGGCAAGCGGCAAGCCAGCGGCACGCAGGGATTCTCAGGGTGGGTTCTGGGGGTTTCTGGTAGGGGAGTTAGGAGGTGCGTGGCAGGTGGAGGGGGTGAGAGGAGGCAAGCGGTGGGTGGGGGACTGAGGAGGGATGCAGCAAGCCAGCAGCATGCCAGGGGGTGAGGAGGAGTGTGGTGGCGGGGCTGAGCAGGGAGGGGGCGGAGCAGAGTGGGGGCTGAGTCTGGGAGGAGCGGGGGTGGGCTGTGGGCAGGGCCGACAACACCCCAATGCGTCCTGATATTTTACCATTGTGATCTGGTCACCTTACGCCCACACCTTGAATACTGTGGGTAGTTCTGCTTGAATAAAGATGTGTTATTTACCCCTTCACATAACACACTAGAATTAAGGGTCACCCAATGAAATTAATAGCAGGGTAAAAACAAACCAAAAGAAGAACTTATTCACACAATACATAGTCAACCTGGGGAATTTGTTGACATGGGATGTGGTGAAGGCCAAAAGTATAATTAGGTTAAAAAAAGAATTAGATAAGTTCATAGAGGCCAGGGCCACCAATGTAGGGTGACCAGACAGCAAGTGTGAAAAAATCAGGACAGGGGATGGGGGGTTATAGGAGCCTATATAAGAAAAAGACCCCAAAATTGGGACTGTCCCTTTAAAATTGGGACATCTGGTCACCCTACATCAATGGCTATTAGCTAAAATGGTCAGGGACGCAACCTCATGCTCCAGGTGTCCCTAAACCTCCAACTGCCAGAAGCTGGGACTGGATGACAGAGTGCATCACTTGAAATTACCCTGTTCTGTTCATTTGCTCTGATGCATCTGGCACCAGCCATTGTCAGAACAGGCTTCTGGGCTAGATGGACCATTGGTTTGACCCTCTATAGACATTCTTATATAAAAGCACAAATAGGAACGACAGAGACTTGGTCTCCAGGTCTCTGATCTCAGCATCTTTCACAAGTACTAAATTCACAAGAAATAGTTAAAATCGCTTATCTTTTTGGTAGTTGGGGTTATTGTTTGAATGATAAGCCTAAAAGTTTCAGTACCTAGACCATCAAATTGAGTGTGTGGGCAATAGAATCACGGGTGACTGTCATATTTGGAAACAGAAAATAAAACTTTTTAAAAGAAACATCAAAGAGGTTTGTTCTGCCCTAGGAATCTAGCGGCTTCCCTGGCTCAGTATGCAGGGATGCTTAGCACGTAATGCAGGTGCAGCGCAGTTGGTTCCTGGGAAAGGAGGTGTCGTGGCTACATTTGCAAAAGCTTTACTGTGATAGTGCTTCAGCCTGACATCCATCCCAGAGAAGATGTACCCTGAACAGCAGCAGCAGTTTAGTACACGTAGGAGCTACTGAATATGTGGGACTTGGCCTACAGTGCGTGATCTCTCATGCAGAGTGCCCTAACATCTGCTATGCTTTTCAGAATTTATAACTACCCCTGGCAATGCTGAAGGTGCAGAAGAACCACCGAAGGTGAAAAGGGTAAGAACAGCTAGAATATATAACCCAAGGTGCCTCATGCAGCCTAGTCGTTCTTTCCGGCAGCAGAGCTTCAGCAGCAAAAGCTCCTCTGTCCCCCTGTTTGCCCTATTTATGGTCAACTATTCCTCAATCAGCAGCCTATTAAGCATCACACCTGCAGCCTCGCCACTGGAGTTTCTAACCCTTTACTGCACCTACATCATCAGAGCATAGAACTCAACAACAGTCACTTAGCTTTGATTCATGGTTTCAGTTCAGCTGGAAATATTAGCAGGTGTTATTGTTCTGGAAGCCTGAGTCTAGGTGAGGAGACTGATAAATCCCAAACTGCCAGATTTACTGGATCAATAGAAGCTCTGAGCCTGCCTTAATGATCTAGCTGCTTTCAGGATCTTCCCTGTTAAAACAAGTAGTTCTCTAATGCCAGGAAGGAGTGCTGCATGGTGGTTTGAGTGGGAGAACTAGAAGCCTGGATTCCTGTGTTTTATTGCAAAGTCTACTGCTGACTGTGTGTGTGATTGCAGGAAAGTCACTTTAACCAACTGTAAAATGAGATAAAGATACTCTCACATCCCACAGGAGCGCTGTAAGGCTTAGTTACAGATTATTGTTCCTCAAGCTGCCAACAACTATTTTTTAAAAATCCACAACAAATAGTTCTAGGTGCCCTAACAATTAATGGTACTAGGAGCCCAACCTGTAAATCAAGGCATCAGAAAAGCCCCTTTAGCCCCTTTAGGAACTTGCCCCCCAAATCGTTACAGAATAACTAGGCTTTTGCAGCATTGCCAGAAGGCCACGTCTGGGCTATTTTGGACCAAGAAGGTGAGAATAGGTAACAAGTTCCAAAGTTCTCATGAAGAATGTCCTTCTAGTATCTTTGAATCAACTAGTTTGTACATTTTTTTGAGATCCTTAGCTAAAAGTCACTCGGGAAGTTCAAAGTGTCTTTATGATATGAGAACATTTTGGAAATACAGCAGCTTATGACTCTTCCTTTAGAACAGGCAAATCTAATGTCAGTTTCAACAGAACTAAAACAGGGGTGCAGTGAAGGGCACATTGCAAAGAATTCCAGGTTTCCAAAACTCTGAACACTTCTCTGAAGTTGATCCAAAGGACCTGAACCTCTTGAGTAGGCAACAGTATGACAAAAGGATTCTCTCAGTGGTAGCTATGTTGGGTACCTTGTTCGCATTGGATACACTAGTCTCTTTACACATTGGCTCTGCATGGCACCTTCAGTGTCTGCTACCTCCTTGGTTCTTCTGGGGAAGTCTGAATAATGTGATTCCTCTCTTTTTACTCAGGGTTCCAAGGAGGAGGCTGATCTTGCTTATACCACATTCCTGCTTCAAACGAACAAAGTAGCCCAGGGAGAGGCTTAGCAAGTTCCTCGCCTGTCCCAGTACAATTGCTTCTGAAGATGGCACGAGCAAAAAGCAATAATGATTTAAAAGGATCCTGTGTTCTGAATCAGTGAACAACAGATCTGCAAGTTGCACTATTTCTTACTATCAAACATTTTACTGCACCTAGATCTTTCAGTTCCTTAAAGATTTTTAATGAAGTTCTGAGTGGTGATACAAGAAGAATCTTCTGGTCAAAAATAAGTTGCCTTGGGGAAGTTGAACCCTCAGAAGTTTGATTTTTTTTATTATTTTTTTTAGGGCAAAAGGACCTTATTTCAAGAAGATTTGAGGTGAAATATCAATAAAGTTCTAATGCCTTTGCTTTCCCGCAGGCTGAGCTCACACCTTTTGGAGTTCACCAAGTCCCAAGGATGGCAATGACCTAAGGATGCATTTAAGATTCACATCTCAGTTGATTTTAAAGCACCGGGAAATATTTTAGAACGATGTGAATCTCTCTTTTGATTCCTGTGAGCTTTTTAAATCTATAAGGCGCAGTATCTGTAGGCCAGACAAGTAGCCTGAAATTGTGGGGTTTTTTTCACAATCAATAAAGAATATGATGGTATTTTAGCAAATCAGTTAGTCTGTTCAATTTCTGATATCACATGGAGTGAATGCCATGAGGAGAGGCATATTTTTGCATGGGGCTGGCCAGGGATAAAAAAAACGGAAAAACACTTGGGATTTGGGGTTATCTTCTAGTTTTCATCACTCAAAACCAGAAACCTCTGGAGACATCAGGTACATTTATACCATACGGTAACACATACATTTAGGGCTAGAGTCTCTCCTGTGCTGGGATCTGCTCATTATAGTGGAGTAAGGATGGGGGTTGTCTGGGAGCCAGTCAAGATCTCAGTGTAAATTACAGCAGCACAGGGGGATTAGAAAGATTGGCATCTAGCTCTGATCTCTTCTGGCCTGTCTTCTAGGTGCCAAGAACACTCAGATCAAGCCGTCCTATGTCCCTCCCACGGGCTGGGCTAACATAACTCAAAGCCAGCTGGCTATGGTCCCCAAGAAACCGTACACCAACTGAGAATTGGTAGAGCACAACTGTGCTCAGCTGCCCATCCTCTCCTGTCCCCAGCACTTCCCCTACACAAGGGATGGGTGATTACTGGCACAGGAAATGGAGATTCCTGGCTTTTCACCAAGGGGTTCTCATCTGACCTGGTTCTGGCTTCTTTATGCCCCTTGTGCGATGCAAAGGAGCTGGTTTGAGGAAGAAAATCTGATCCAGATTAAACCCTTATCTCTTGCCATCCTGGCTTCTAGGTGCCAGGATCCCCTCTGGTTGGGCCTTCACATCTCCCTTCTGAGATCATCAGGGTAACAGGCCACTGGCACTGACTGTCAGGTGAATTCCAGTGGCTGTCTCAGATATAGAGATGGGCTAAAGCAGAGGGAACAAACAGCTGCACACCCACTATCAGTAGAATCTCTTCATCCAGAAAACCAAAAGATCTGGTTAGGATCTTGAGGAAGGGATACTGACCTTCCTCATTCCACAGTGTTTGGTACAGAAAACACACCTGACCAGCCAGCAATCTATTGACACAGGCTCCCATCACATCTCAGTGAAGGGCAGCTGGGGTGGCAGCAAGTTTAGAGCAAAAAGACCTTGTGTTTGAGACATTTTGAATTATTTTATGCTCACTGCAGCATCTGGGGGCCTGTGTGCTGGTTCCTGTGCTGCTTCTGACACTTGGAAAAGCCATGGGAAAAATTAATAAAAGAATAGCACAACGCACAGACAAGTCTGAGTCCTTTGGTGAGTGCCAGATCCTTGTACTTCTATAACCAACCTGTTCTCTTGTTGCCTTATTTATGAACTATTAAAAGTTTTAACGATTATTTCTAGGACAGTACTCCTAGGAATCATAGTCATGGGTCAGGTCCCTCAAAGAGCTTACGGTCTGAGTATAAGAGGAGAGACAAGAGGTGGAGACAGACAGGGGAACAAAGTAACAACGAGACAAAACTGGTCGGCATGAAAAGCCGTGATCTCAGCAAATCAGCTGCCTAAGCACTGTCATTACACAGAGCAGTGAATAAACACATTGCACTTTGCTGAAGACATCAGATAGGGCCTTTGCCGTAACAAGGTTCCAACTGAACATAGACAAATACAAAACATGGGACAGTGGTTCACACATGAGAAGGTACAAGGGAGAAAATGTCGGAAAGCTTCATGGCGGGTTTTAAGAAGTGGGGTGCTTGACACGTGGAAAGTGGGAGGCTGTTTCGGGGGAAGAGGCATGACACAGAGTGGGAGAAAAAGGAGAAGTGAAGAGTTTTAAACCCCACTCAGATGTTTAGAACATGGGTCCTGATCCAAAGTCCATTGGAGTCAATGGGAGTCTTTCTAATGACTATGATGGGCTTTGATTCAGGTGTATTGAGTCTGACTCTCCTCTCAATAACAGCAGTGTAAACAAGGGGACGTCACTGCCCTGAAGTCAGTGGCATTGCCATGATGTGAAACTGGTGTAAACAGGAAGAAAATCAGGCCCATAGTCTTCATGTTCAAGAAAACGTTCTGACGAGTTCTCAGTTCCACAGGGTTCCATGACGACACCCACAGTGCAGGCAGTGTTATTTCCTGGCCTCACCATCCGCCTGCTTCAAAGAAAGCCATTGTGGTTTGTCATCAGAGCACAAGAGCTTTCCTCAGCTACTAGGAGGAGACGATGCTAGCGATAACACTGAAGCTAGCAAAAGGAGCAAACCCTGCCTCACACCACCTGCTCAGAGATGCATGAACGCTTCCTGTATTACTATACCACACACTATAAGCAAAAATAGGTTGGGGTTTTTTTAAGTAACATTGACTGGGTTCTCACAACCTTTAAAAGGGATATAAATACATATTGGTAACAGGAAGGGTGTGCCAGCTATGGCCCACTCATGTATCACCCTATTAATTCCTTCAGTGAAAGCACTGATCGGAGGTCAGTGATGCTACATGTCTATATTTTAATAATGTGCTGCTGAAAGGTACCAGGCGAACAACCCTGGAGACTGGGAACCATGGAAGAGTTCCAAGAAGGACAGCAGGAAAGCGAGGCTGCCTCCCTCCACAACCCCTATGCACGTCAGCCCGAAGGACCGGGGGAGAGAGAGAGTTTGCTTTTTGTATCCAGGCTCCTTCCCTTTGTTTTTTCACCCTCCCTCACTCTCTTCTCCAGCTTTACTCATCATTTTCCCCACCGGATTGTCTCTCTCACTTCCCCTTGGTGCTCCCTTTCCCACACTCTTGCTCAAGCAGAACATGACAGCAGGAACATCCAAGGTCAGCCTGAACTCTGGGACTCCGGCAGTTCAAGTAGGGTTGAAATAAGCTCATGCCATATTGGTTATGCCAAGCATAATTGGCCTGCTTCTACAGGTATGTCTACACTGCAGAGGTGTCATTGCAGCATGTGTAGACATGCCCAAAAGAGATATCTAGCTAGCTCCAAAACCGATAGCAGTGAAGCCATGGCAGCACAGGGTGCAGCTTGGGCTAGTCACTCGAATACATATCCAGAGTCCTGGACAGGCATTTGCCACCCGTGCTTTTGTGGGTGTTACTGGAACTAGCCAGATCAAAGCTTGCTCAGGTATGTCTACACATGCTGCAGCTTCCTTTGACTCAGAGTGCCTGTGTGTGCGCATTAGCTTAACTTTGGGCGTGCTGAGGGCACTGTTAGCGGGCAGGCGGAGCATCCACACAGAGTTAGCACAGAGTAGCTCGTGAACACTAGCTAGTGCACAGCAGCTACTCTGGGCTTTTCCCCCCATGTAGACAAGCCCGGGGTGTAAAGGAAGGTTTAAGCTGCATTGGTCATAGGACTGATGATCAGATGACATATGTTAAGTGGAACAAGTGCTGCTGCTTTGCATCTCCTGTGTTTTTTACTGTATGTCTAAAGCACCCAGAGCTTTGGATGGAGGGGGCGCAGTGCTCTTTGATGTACGGTTCACATAAGACAAATCTAAATAAAGAAAGAAAATAATTCAGTCCAGGTGCAACCTCACAACAGGGTTACACCTGGGATGAATTTGGTCCAATATGTTTTGAAGCCTCCTATAAAACTTCCTTTATGGTTTGCATACCATTTGTAGAGCAAGAAAGGATCTGATACAGAACCTCAAGCATAGCGAGTTCTTTTTGTTGCTTTACTCCTTTCTGTTACTGGAAATACGTGCCACAGGAAGCAAGCAGCCATCACTGAGTGTGCTCTCTCCTGTTTTACAAAGGGAGAAGATGGAGTTCATCAGTATGTTACTTTTCTTGCTGCAAGGTAAGAGTTGTATAGATTTAAAAAGTGTGTCAGGGAGTCCAAATGGAAATAGCAGGTAGGAACAAAGAAGATGCCTTTGAGCTGTGTTTTTAGACTTGAGTCATCTACAGCTAAACAGTTTACTGGGCCAGTTTGCTTTTATCATAAATTGCAGAGGGTTTTTAACCCTCCAAGAACATCCAATGTGGTTTTTAAAACTTTGTACATTTCTTTTTTTGGGGAAAAAAATTAAGGGGCTGGCAGGTGGGTAAGCCTGAAATGTCAAGAATTGTTCAACGCTGGACCATGAAATATTTCTGTGGATTTCCAAGAACACTGACTAGCTGGAGATGCTTTAATTTTGCAGAACAAAAGAACATTTTCATTTTCGAGATGTTTATCATGTGAGCCTTGTTTCTAATGCAGAGTGATTTACAAACCTAAGTTAGTTAATTGGGCACACAACGTTAACTTAATGTTAGCTAAGTTGGGATACCGGGCACCTAAAAGCTTTCAGATGAACTCATGTTTTTAAATTGGATCCAATATGTTAAAGATATAGGGGTGAAATCCTGAATCCATTGAAGTCAATGAGCATTTTGGTATTGACTTCAAAGGAGCCAGGATTTTACCCATAGGGTCAAGTCCAGCCAGCCATCCTTACTCAAGCAAAACTCGTATTGCAATCAAGATTTCCATCTGGAAGCAACTCTTTCCCATACTGCATCAGAGATTGCTGGATTTTGTGCATAATCATAAGTACTCCTAGAGCATGTTGAAAATAGATCACCGCAAGGGATTACTGCTCAGATAGATGGATGGGGAACCCTGCCCATATCCTGGTGTTTTACTTTATTGAATTATTGATTGATTTATAAACTGTGTCCTCTCTTACTTAGCTCAGGGCACATGAATGACATGCAATAAAACCATGGAGCCTAATCTTCCCTCAGCTTTCATGCACTTCAGTTAGAGTTATTGGGACTTTGTGCTCCAGAAAATCAGTCTTTACTCCCCAAAAGCCAACCGAAAAGGGCATTACCAAACCAGAAAACAATTCCCACCCATTCAGATCCACCCTCCCTCAGGCAAACATCTAACAGAAGGACACTGTTATATGCTGAAGGTTGACAGATCTGGGCACTGTTACACTAGAGGGGGATTGAATTCCAGAGTTGGGAACCTTCATGTTTAAACACAAGGAGAATTCAAACAAGTGCCCTAGTGGAACTCAGACGCTGCAGTGACAAACAGGGTGGAAGGATCAGGACCCTAGCAATTCAGAGACATATAATGTTGATCAGGCAGATGCTGTGAACCACGGCCACCAGGAGCTGCCGGGGGCCGTGCCTGAGGACGGTCAATGTAAACGAACGGTCTTGCAGCCCGCCAGCAGATTACCCTGACAGGCCGCAGGTTGCCTACCCGTTGTAGAGTCTCTGTCATTGAAGGTTTTTAAGAACAACCATTAGACAAACACCTGTCAGGAATGGTCTGGTTATTTTGTTGTCCTGCCTTGAGTGCAGGGGACTGGACTAGCTGACCTACTGAGCTCCCTTCCAGTCCTACACATCTATGATTCTCTAAACGGGCCTAAGGCCTTGTCTTCACTCATATTTTACCTTGTGTGAGTTATCACATGGTCAGAACCCACCTTTTTGCCTAGTGAAGACAGGGCCTTGGTGTGATGCCCCTTTAGCCTAAATGCAACTCAGGCCCTGTGATTTCTCTCTCTGTGTCATCAGTTTCAAGCGCAGCAAGACGACGCATTCAAGTGACTGGTGAGGTTGGAGGATCCATCACCATAAAGTGTCCTGCAAAGGAAATTTCCAGGCGAAAATTCTGGTGCAGGGAGCTCGAGAAAGGGAACTGTGTCACCGTCGTCTCCACCACTCCATACACCAGTGAGAATTATAGGAATAGAATATCCATCACTGAGGGGCCTCAGGAAGGAATATTTCAAATTATAGTCACAAGGCTGGAAGAGGATGACGCTGGGCTATACACATGTGGGACAGGAAATCAAAATGACAGAGGCAGTGGAAGGACCCTCCAAGTGGAGCTGAAGGTTTCTAAAGGTACGGGATCACTCCATAGTCACTGTACAGTATCTCTCTCTCTCTCTCTGCAGTGCAGTATTATGCAGGGGTATGATGTCACTGGTGCTACAGTATCACTCTGATACACTGCTAATCCAATATCACTCTGTACAATATCACTGCCAACACCGTGCCACTGGGGCTGTGTGATCACTCTGTACAGGATGCTTCTGCTTGTACAGCATCATTGGTGATGCACTACCACTCTGTGCAGTACCTATTACAGTCTAGCTTTAGTAATGAAAATTGGCTTGTGACTTTTTACCGTGTGCCCTAGGAACACATCTGCTTCTGTTCCATACAGGGAATGCTCCACCCAGAACGGGCATGTTGTCTGCTGAACCCCTGAGACACGACAACCCTATTGTGGTACCAGCAGGGTCTGGCAACAAAGGTGTTGACACTCAAGGTGAGGTTTGCTAAATCCCTCTCTATAGCCCCACAGGAAGCGAGGGAAGGGAATTGGCACTAACTGGTCCCCATCTCTCCCTTAGGGTGGGGGAGGTCTCTCAAGTTCACACTAATGAGGTGATGCACGTGGGAATCATATGCCACAGCTGCCTGGGCTGTGCCTGTTTGGTGGCTTTCAGGGCACCTTGCTCCAGCACTGGATTCACTACTGTATAATTATCTATCTAATCTAGGAATGGATCTGCTTCCCCCTCATCATTGTGGTATCAGAGCCTCTCTCAATTGTTAATGGTTTTTATCCTCACAGCCTCTCTGTGAGGTGAAAGTATCCTTCCTACTTGACAGATGGAAATCTGAGCCTCAAGGTAGTCTAAGTGACTTGCACATGCTCACACTGGAAGTCTGTGCAGACTAAAATCTCCTGAGCCCCAGTCTGCTGATTTCCCTGTGAGATTCTCTTTCCTCTCTAAAAGAAAATCATCAACAAATCCTAAACACCAAGGCATTTATTTCTGAATGTTCCCATCAAGATTAAGCCAATTAGGACTCAACAAGTTGTTGTAGTTTTCTCTTACTCTCTCTGACTATATTTATAAACACGTGGCAGTTGCCACTGCAAATATATTCCGAATACCAGGCTCCTGGATCTTAGTTAAAAAAGCTTTATAGCTTCCCTTGTGTGAGTGCACAGGGACGGAGGCCAGACAATGCTGTGTAACACACATCCCTTCTTCTCGTTCTTTTTGCCTTCCCTTTTAGGACTGGGGCTTGTTTCCTCCATTCCTTTCCCTGGGGCTGTTGGCTTGTATTGCCAGAACTAGTACAATATGGACCTGTGCTGTAACGGTTATATTCGGTGCGAGTCTTGATTTGGCTCTCGGTTAGACTGGAGTATGGAGTACTGCCTTAAAATCAAAGGAGTCATATTTGTGTACAATGGGTGTAAGGGAGAGGCGGTGCGGCCTAATGAATAGGGCATTGGATTGGGGCTCCGGAAACTTGAGGCAGGGTCTTCAGCTGGTGCATGATAATTTATGCCAGCTGTAGATCTGCCCCTCTGGTTCTCTTCCCAGCTCCACCACAAGACATTTCCTCTGTGCCTCAACTTCCCCAGCTGTAAAATGGGCATAATAATATTGACTTCTTTTGTAACATGTTCTCAGCTCTAAAGAATGTACATTTTTAATAAGAGGTAGGTATGTTTATTATTATTATTATTAATAATTATCCCTCCATATTAACAATGGGGATGGTTTTTTTTTTTTAAACAAACAGCCTTCAAAACATAAAAGATCTGTAAGCTTAAAAGGGGAAAGCTGCTGTCTAAAATTTATCCCCAGGAGTCATAATAAATCCTGACCACAAACTGACTCTGTTGGCTTGAGTAGTCAGGAGTTTTGTTAAACTCTCCGCAGAATTCCTTGCATTTTAGGTGCTCAGATGCACAGGTTCTCCTGTGACTTGCCTTAAAATTCTCACAGTGCCTAAGAGCACTGACTTCTGGAGGTCCTAACATATTCCTGAGCTGCTCATTCATACCCTTAGGAATTGCTCCGAGTGATCCAATAATCTCTGGGACTGTCTTTGTTCCAGTTTCCCATAATCATTCCACTTCATGGGAAAGTTCTTCAAACCTCGCTACCTTCTCTTCTTGTTCCTTTTTATATATATATTTTTGCTGGTATGACCATATCAATGATCGCCTTATTTGTCTTCTTTTCTCCAGCACCTATTTTCAGCCTGTTTGCCTGCTCTGTTCTGTCTGTGCCCATGGCCCGAATCCATAAAATCTTAGCCTCTTCATTCTCTAGAGCAGCGGTGTCCAATACGTTCGCCACTAGCCACATGTGGCTAATAGACTACTGAATTGTGGCTAACGCATGTGGCTTTTTTATAATGTGGCTAATAAGAAAAATTCAAAACCACAAGTGTGGTTAGCATTGAATTTCTATTGGACACCACTGCTCTAGAGGGTTTTCAATTTGGTGGCCATAATACTGCGCAGGGCATTTAAATCTGTACTTGCCACAGAGGCAGACACTTGGCAAGGTCATTGTGTGTGTCCATATATTCTCTCCCAGCCAGGCTCCAGCCTATTATATTATTAATTAATGATGAATGATTAATTATTATTATATGAGAGCAGAACTATGTCCGCCATGTTCTAGAATCTAGATTTTTTTGCAGCAAATGTCTATTTATCATGGATCATCAGTAATATCCTTCAAAGATAGTGACTGGCTCCAGTCTTACAATTAGCATCTTTGATCCTCAAAGCCAAACAAAGGCTAAATCCTAACCTCAGTTATGCCCACCTACCGAATACAGTATGAGGAAATGAGAGCAGAATATTGCTCAAGAGCTTTACAGTTTAAAAAGCAACAAGCCCACGCCAAATTTGGGTCTCATTCATATTGGTGTAAATCCACATAAGTCAATGGAGTGTCTCCAGATTAATATATGTGTGAGATCAGCATTTGCCCCTCGCACTCATCCCTAGTTTTGACTATGAAATTTGCTTTATTGGAAAAGATACACATGTTCAAGAATGGGAAATGTAGCAACAGTTCATTTTAATATACTTTCCCCAGGAGTCACACAACCACAGATGACTAATGGAGCATGGGCAAAATATACCTCCTATGCTGCGCCTGGCATCAAATTCCCTAAAAGTATGATAATCATGCCTACAGAAGTCATTGGCAGCACTGTTACCTTTGCAGCAACTGGAAGTATAACAAAGGATTCCAGGACAATTGGCTATGCACATCCCAGGCATACAAAGCGGTGAGTTCCACAAACTTTCCCCCATCAGTGATTTTCCAGCATGAACTCCCCTAGATCATTTCATTTCCTCTCAAGTTTGCAAATATTGCCGAGTCAACCAAGCTGTTTGTGTGAGGAGTGGATCTGCATGTCAGAACTGGCAGTGAAACCACTTCCCCTTTGACTCAATATTTTCCAGCCTCTTGAGAAGCAGTTATGGGAATGATGTCTTTCAAATCCTGATACCAATTCTCCTGATAATGCTGCTGCTTGTGGCTTCTATGATAATTGTTAGAAAACAGCTACGAGGGAAGAAAGGTAAGAGAAAGGTCGCATACTTCTTATACCAGTCTGCGGCACCTGCCACTCTGCGGTAAAAAGAAAGGACAAAACAGTTTCCACAGTTGGAGAACTATAATTTCTCTTTGAAAAGGATTGACTTCTGCTTTGGATAAATTTACATAATTCCTTGTCTCTTGCAGAAAATAATGTTTTTATTTTTCACTATGAAAACTGCAGCTAGCTGCAAAAGCAAAACTGTAACGTGGATCAAATTCACAAATATTCATGAAAATAGCTGATGTTTGCACAGATATTTTATTCTATTCTATTTGTACCTATCACATCAAGGGAAAAATTACCAGTCAGCTGGCTTCATTTCTAGGGGAAAAAACCAAACAAACCAAACAACTAGACAGGCAATAAAACAATTTCAGATTAAACATAAGACCTACATTGTGAACATCCATATCTGATGACTGTGTGTTAGTTGCCATCTCCCGGACAAATTCCAATTTGACTAATTACATTCTGCCTGCATAAAATTGCCCTATAGTTTCAATTCACGCTTTTTCATTTACTTAAACCTACTTCATTTGCTCACCTGACTTGTTGTGTTATGTAGCTCTACACCTGCCTTCCATCCCAGAGGTAGCTGCATTTCAGTGAAGACAGTGTAAGCAACTTGTCATCCATTTTGTAAAGTCTGGTGAACAGAATCTTTTTCTGTAAGTTGCTATAGAAGGACCATTATTATAACTGCTTTAGAGTCTGATTTGCAGAGGTGCCAAGACGGCACATTTCCACTGGTGGGAGGTGCCTACACTCAGCACGCTCAAAATCCAGCCATTAGTTTATTTCAGGGTGACTATAACAAATCATGAATGCTAAATGTATTTAGCCTGTAGACCTGCTGACTGCCATTGCTTTATAGGCATTCCAATCTACATGTTTGGATGTTTTGGAGAAGCGGCTTCCAGTGAAACCTACGGAATAAATCTGAGATTGAGTGCGCTCGAACATGACCAAGGGCACATTCCAATGGAAAATATCTACAGTGTGTTACCCCACAGGCTCGAGGGAGCGGACAGGAACAGTAAGTTCACCCACAACTATTCAATCTCTAATTAATTGTTCTCTACCTATGGTCTTTCCAATCTACAGCAGATGCTCACTAGTGTCAGAGGGCAAGATTCTACTCTCATTTACAACTGTATAATGTTAGCGTAAACCCACTGAAGTCCCTTGAGTTACTTTGGATTGTTACCAGTGCAACTATTCTATTCAGGTTCTCATACTGAGCTAACGCATTTGAGCGCCTCCCGGTAGTGCATTAAAAATCATGACCAACATGTGGTGTACCTTGCCTGATTGATACAATACAATATCTGTCACCTGTTGTTTATTCTGTCATCCTCTCCCCACGGGGAGAAGCATATGTAGTGCAGTGTCTTGTTTTGGTAGGGTTTTAAGTTTGTTTGTTGTTTATTTTTAAATATACACGTTGCAGTGAATTTATGTTAGAGAAAGCAAGGTCAAAGAAATGCACTTTGCACTTGGAGTGAAAAGTGATGAGGTTTGTGATGGCCCTTAGTTCCCGGAGTTCATTCTGCAGTATTGGACCAGTTCCCAAGAAAGTTCTGTCTCCCACACGGCCCAGCTTTACCCTTATCGTGCTGAAAGCAGAACTGGCCTCATTGTCTAATGTTACTCATGTTACATGCACCACTGACTGATGGGCGTGTGGGCTGAGAGCTTTCAGGATATGGTTACGGAACTGTCCTCAGACACCCCCGACAATCCCATTCCCTTTGGCTTATGTAACACGCACCTCCATTGTGCTAGTAATGCCCTTGACTGCAGTGCAAGAGGCTCCCAGGTTCAGCATAAGCCTTGTGAATCCTGTCTTGCTCCTTTCTTTCCCTGCTTTTGTTTGGGGGGCGGGGGGAAGGCGGTGGGTGGATTTACAAAAATTGCTGAAGCACAGTTGCGCAGCTGGACAAACTAACATCAGTGCAGTGCTAAGGAAAAGGAAAGTGGCAAGTCTAGTGATACCAATGTGTTTATCCAGACTGCAGGAACATCCAGATCCAGCGGTTCTCAAACTGTGGGTCGGGACCCCAAAGTGGGTCATGACTCCATTTTAATGGGGCGCCAGGGCAGACGTTAGACTTCCTGGGACCCGGAGATGAAGCCAAAGCCTGAGCGCCACCGCCCCGGGACAAAGCCCGAGCACTTCAGCACTGGATGGCAGGGCTCAGGTTACAGGCGCCCCACCTCCCTGCTGTAGCATTTGGGTTTTGGCCCCCCACCCCGACCCTGGGTGGTGGGGTTCGGGTGTTGCCCCCACTCCCATTTGGGGCAGTGGGGCTCGGGCTTTGCCCCCCCCGCCTGGGTAGCGGGGCTCAGGCAGGCTCAGGCTTTGGTCCCCGCTCCTGTGGTCGTGTAGTAATTTTGTTTGTCAGAAGCGGGTCACGGTGCAATGACCCCCTGAGACAGGCTCTAAAGGGCTAGATACCAAGATACCCAGCCTACCCAGGCAGCGTAACCGTGCATAGCACAAACAATTCGGACACAGGATCCGCCTCTGCAACAGACTCAAATCCAAATGGACTATATGGGGTAATCCTGGGAAATTAAGACGTCTTCTGCATGTTAGGGCAGAGGATTAACCAATAGGCTACTGCAGCCCAGGATGTTGATCATAAATTAATTTAGGGGGGACATGTATACGCAGTTAGCTAGCAGTACACATGCTAACAAACACAGACCCAGGCTGACTTCTGCTCCTTCTTACATTATCTAATCACTTCCTTAGGCAAAGCCCTATGCAAACAGATACGCCTGGCATCAGGCTCTGAAGGGCAACAAACTCAGGCTCTGTCTGATCAACAGAGGGAATAAATTCCACCACTGAGAATTTCAGACCTGGGAGCTGACAGTACCCCCCCCCCCCCCCCAGCAAATGTCACCTGTCTGGATGACACACAGGGAGGCAGGCTGTTGGACAGGTAGGCAAACCATCTTCATAGATCAATTACAGCAGTTGGAAACACACAGGAAGCCAGTGAAGTCTTTGTAGAGCTGGGCTAATGTGTTCCAAGTGGCACACAACTATGGAACTGGGCAGGCTTGCTCTGCACCAGCTGTGGCTTGTGTGCACAGGCTAGACATGTGTGAGCAAGCGACCACCCAGGGCCAGCCTTAGGGAAAATGGCACCCTGGTCAAATATGTATTTTGGTGCCCCTGACCCCCTACCCATCGCCCCCAGGCCCCACTGCCTCCCCTCACACATTGCTCCAAGCTCCCTTCTGCAGCTTTGCACCCCAGACCTGCCTCACTCCTTGCCTCTTGACCATGGCATTCCCCTGACCACAGCACTCACCCATAAGGCCAGCCCTGAGACCATCAAATACTGAGAACATTCCTGATGTGACCCTATTGCGGCAGCAAGCTGGGTGAGACAACCTTGTGCTGATGGCCCAAACTAAAAACCTTTGGCGTTCATGTTGACTGAAAGAGCTGCTGGTGGGGGTGAAAAGGAAAATAGAGTGAAATGTGTCAACAGTCAGGTTGGACTCCCAACTCTGAGCCATTATAACAAGTTGCTGCTTACTACATGGTTGCTCTATTCAGCAGGACTTCAGTACTGAGCCTCATACTTGAGCGGAGAACTAGCACGAAAGGACTATGAGTGTGGGGTGCTAGGAAATCCAGTTATTAGGTAGCTGAGCTTAGATCACCAAGCCATTTCCCACCACTGACCCTCCCACCACTGACCCACCCACCACAAGAAAGGAATAATGTGGACGCTGTAGGAGGTATATAAATAGATAAGCAGTCTATTTTAAGGCCTTTCTCTCTCTCTACCACTCCCTCTCCTCTCAGTAGGAATTTCTCTCTGAAGTATAATTAGGCTGATAGAGTCATCCACAATTACCTGAGCTGTCAGTTCCAGATGCCTGATGATATCCAGATGTTTTGGCCTCTCATCAAAGCCATCCCCTTGTCTGAAGCTTTTCCAACAAGGCACGCAGCAGTTTCTGCATTGCATCACCCACACTGTTCCTTTAGATGAGAATGATATTTCATCGCGAAGCTCAGAAGCTGCAGAGATGTCAGGAACCTGGCAATCCTTTCCACACATAAAAGAGGTTGGAATGAAGGACATTGCAGTCTGCAGCTGCTATTCCATTCCATCCAGGGAGACAGATTAGAGCTACAGAAGTTGCCATGCATTATGGGACTTTGCATGGTGAATCAGACAGCAAATTCACAGAGAACAGAGGCCTGGCTTAATCAAGTGAAACACCATTGATTTCAATGAAGTTATAGCCACCTATACTGGCTCTGGTTTTGACCCCAGATCTCCTATTAACTGGGAGTCAACTTAACAAACCATTCACTGGGCTAAAAATACAGCTCATCTGATTGACTATGTCCAGCCTCTTGTTAGCCAAAGTGTATATTACATTTTTCATACTTTGGGGCCCAATCCATCCCTGATGATGTAACTCCATTGAAGTTACACTAGAGGTTAATTCAATCCAACAATGAAACATTAACAATAAATTGAAAAAGTTGGGTTAATTTTATTCCCCCACATTTCTCCCTTTAATTTTCATGTCCTCTCCTGCCTCTGTGCTGATTCCAAGAGCTGAAATACAGCGTGAAATTTCTAGCCCTGATTTTCAGACCCAAACGGTTTGGACACTCATCCAAATGGAATCTGGAAACCTTTCGGGGTTCACCCAACACACATGCAACTTAAATCCACGCCTATTAAACCCACCATTTAATATTGCTGTCAAGACGACGTCCACCTGCAGCAGACAAACTCCTGAGGATGCCTTCTGAGGGTGTGTCTGCTTAATAAAGGGGATAAACACTAACACTTTGCATTCATATATCCAGGACCCAGTGATTTATAAAAAACAGTTACATAAGGCTCCCCTCTGAGTGCGTGTTATTAGCCCCTTTTTTACAGCTGGAGAAACTGGAGTACAAAGGGGTGGAATGATTTGCCCAAGATCACACAGAGATCAATAGCAGTGTTCAGAATAGAATCTAGGGGTGAGAGCTGGTGCTGGGCCTCTAAGAAGCACAGCACAGAGCTCACAGGCCAGAGGGAAGTGGGGCTAAGGAAGCTTCTGGCAGCTTTAGTACCTTCTCAGGCTGCTCTGAGGGCTGGAGAGGCCTGTCTAGGTTACAGCAAGCTCCCCGGGCTGTCCAATGGGCTGCAGCGCTGCCCCAAATCTCCCACTGCAACATACACCTCCAGCCATCAGCATGTCCCCTACAATAGGGCTTATGAGGGGGTCCTCAGAAGGCAGCCTTATGGCTGTGTTCTGCAGTGCTGCCTGTCCTGGAGCAAGCATATTTCTATGGGTATCAAGGCTTTTAGACCTGCTTTCTGTTACCCTGGCTTTTATACCTAGCATGAAGGGGCTGAAGAGACAGTTAGGCTCTCATGCCAGATCTTTTGTTCCAGGCTCTAACTGCCACATACTTTCCCTCTTGTTTAGTTGCTAGGGTTAATGTGTTTCGGGCCGTGGAGAGGGTTCAAGAGAGGGATAAACAGAGAGACCAAAAACACTCAGAGAGCACTTTCTTTCCTTTATTACGGCAAACTACCCATTAGTAATTCCAACTCGCCTTCCCCTCACCTGCCAGCGAGGTGCAATCAGCCCCACATATCAAAGGCCTAACAGAAGCTCATCTCTGCAGTAGCAGAAGGGAAGACAGGTTCATGCTTATACCTCCTTCCTCTCTAGGGGATGACTATTTCCATTATCCTCTTCTAGAGAAAAGTTCACCAGTCATCAACAACAACAAAAAAAGAGAGAGAATTTGGCATGATATATGGCTGCCCAGTGGCGAGTTCAGCTTATGCAATAAACTGCAACACTAGGAAATAACTTGCAAGACATGTGACTTAACTGACAGTTTATTTTTGTCTGACAGGTTTAACCTTTATAATGCTGCCATTTCTCAGGCCACTAGTCAGAGCAATGGCTGAGTGGGTATAAATAGTAGTAATAATACCTAGCCCTTACATAGGGCTTTTCATCTGTAGATTTCAATGCACTTTACAAAGGAACTCAATGGGGAAACTGAGGCACGGATCTGTATCATGGGAATTAGGGATAGCTTGGTTATCTAGGCCTGGCACAGGATGCTTATTGGCTAGCACGGGGTACATTTTAAAAGAATTTTTCTAGTCTTGTTTAAATATCCCCAGTGACAAGACTGTTATCTTTTCTTAGGCTATTCCACTGCCTAATAGATCTCACAGTGAGGCCATTTTCCTTATACTCAGACTCAGTTTCTCTTTTTAAATGTCATCCTCTTCATATAGCCCTTTGGAATGCCCTAAATAGGCATCCGGGTATGGTAAACTATTAAATAGCAATGCTAGAAAATTGTAATAAAATAATGAACTTAATTAAAATAACTGACCCATAAATATAGGAGTGATACATTAGCTCTGCCAGACATAGTGGCATGGATAGTGATCAACATAAAGATTGTGACCATGGGTATTTCCAGTGTTAGTTTACAGGAAGGGGTATTATATTCCCTACTCAACAGGGCAGGCTCTGTATTACACTCCCTATTCCTTTATTCTTTTGTCCCAGTCAAGCTGGATACATGTTCATAGTGATGCTATTAGAAGAGACAGCAGGAAATGCTTTCATTTGGGAAATGCACAGAACTTACATAATGTACAAGACTCAGCATTTTTTGCTGGCAACAACTGAAAGAAGGTGCCAGATAACTGGATGTTCAATGAGGCTTTTTAGGCATTGATGAGACAGGTGAGAGACCTGCCTTTTCAGAAAATTGTGAGGCAAGCTGGAAAAATGCAGTTACATTTGCTTGGGGAGTTGTAATTTGTGTCGTCATTTTTCTTATTCTTTGCAGGCTTGTCTAGTCAGACATTCAGTGGAGATTTCCAAGTTTGCTAAACCCTGTAATAGTTACATCATCTTGGCAGGGAGGCAATGTGTCCTATTGGTTAGAGCACTGGACTGGGATGCAGGAGACGTCTGTTCTATTCCCAGCTCTGTCATTGGTTTACTGGGTAATCTTGGGCAAGGCACTGCCCCTCTCTGTGCCTCAGTTGCCCCAGCTGTAAAACAGGGATAATGAGTGACCTCGTTTGCAAAGTGCTGTGAGCTCTACGGTTGAAAAATGCTGTATAAACATTAAATATGCTGCTGATGATCATGTGTTTCCAACTGCCAAGGCACACTAGTGCCAGGAATCTTTACTAAGAGCCAAGAGTTGCTTCAGATTAATGCATTAGACTGTGTTCCCACTACTATACAAAGTTGTCCTGGCTCTCTTAGACCACTTTAAAAAATGGCAACTAGGGAATAAGCCTCAGGCTCCATCAACCTTAAAGGCAGGATTTTCAGAAACGCCTAGGTCACTTAGGCACACTGGTTCCGCTGGATGTCAGTGGGATTTTGTGAGGAAGCTGTTCAAAGTCACACATGTGGGAGTAAGATGTTGAGCTCCCTCGCAATGCCTTTTAAAATGTGTCAGTGGCAATCTCTGCCTGTGTGCCTACGTCACTAAGGCCTGTGCTACACTTACACATTTTATGACATAACTACATTGCTGAGAGGTGTGTGATTTTTTTTTTTTTTTGGTCAAAATAGTTTTCCCTCTATAACCCTGCTCAGGGGCAGTGGAACCTGGCAGGGATCCATTCCTGCATAAACTCACAGCCAGTGTGGGGCACAGAGATCAGAGTAGGACCCAGAGGGGCTGGAGCAGCTGCCTTGGGGCCCAGGAATAAGCTGTGGAGCAGAGAGTAAGATCTGGAGGGGCTGGAGCAGCTGCCATGGGGCCTGGGATTGGGCTGGGAAGAAGGGCATGGGAGCCAAAGGATCTGGAGCAGGTACCTTGGCACCTGGGATCAGGCTAGGGAGCAGGGAGGAACCCCCAGGATTCTCCTGCCCAGCCAGGAGCACCCCCTCCCCTGCCCCGCTGAATCTCAGTACCTCCCCTCACACCTCCTTCTGGCCATGCAATCCCTTTTGTGGGCAGTTATTTCAGTATAAGGCGACTTTACCAGTATAACCCTTCCCAGCTTATAGGAGTCTGCCGTGCAAAAGGCTGAGAATCTATTCCACTACATCTAGTCATAACAGAGATGAGTAGGTACTCATAGTATTCCACTGCATTACCTTAGACCCATTGCTAGATTTAATGTTTTATAAAGACACTTGTCTTATTGCCACCTACTGTCTATAATGTTTTCCTAGGTTCTCATGTACCTCGTGACTCATATCACTGCAGAGCTGACTTATAAGAGCTGCTGTGACTGCACATCTGCGCATTGGTCACCAGGCACAGCTGAGGAAGGACTTGAGACACATACAAAGCCGCCTCCAATCAGCACCTGAACCCTACATATCAAAGCATTACTTTGATGCTCTGTGACCACACGGCTCTGCAGAAGCTGGTCTATATGCTTTCTCCACACAAAGTGCTAGTGCTAAGTTTACAAAGGTACAATGGATATGCTGTGGTTATTTAAACGTGATTTTTCTCGTTTGCTCTGCAGATCTTGGTCTGTACAGATGGTTGCCAAAACACGCAGGTTCAGGCAAACAATTATAAGCAGAGGTAAACTTTCCCCGTCAATATTTATTGACTATGGATGAAGATTTCTCCTATGCAGAGGGCCAGTGCAGGACCTAAGCACCACTTAAATCCTCAAATTAGGTTAATAGGTTGAAGTGTTGTCTAGGTTTTGTGCTCTTTGCACAAGAATGGATTTCACCCTACAAGCTCATTGACATTTTGATATAGCATTAAAGTTAATCTTTATTGTCAGCTTGAACTAGGTGAATATAGTTGATAATCCACTGCCCAGAAAAAGAAGAATTGTTTTGCAAAAATGTCTCGTCTTTCATCAAATGCATTTTTGGTGCTAAATTTCTGATCAGCTATGAAACTGGATGGAGAACAGAGTGAGTTTGTTTTTTTCCTTTCCAAATACTTTATACACGTTTTTCGTTGAAATAAAAAAAATGTTTTGGAGAAACTTTTAGGTGAGTGCTTATTGTTATTAAGACTATGGGCCTGATCTCATTTGAACACTAATGTAAATCAATTGACATTAGTGAAGTTATGTTTAATTCCAACGTGTTACCCTTTCTGCTTAATGATCTGTCCCAATTTATAGTTCCAACACTCCGCTTCCTTCCCCAGGTCTAAAGAAGAACTCTGTGTAGCTTGTATCTTCTACCAGCAGAAATTGGTCCAATAGAAGATCTTATCTCACTCAGCATGTCTCACTTTTAATTTATAGCAGTATAAGTGAAATCAGATTCAGACCCATAACTCCTATCACACCTCTAGAGAGGTCCCTCTGTGTATAACCCTACTACTGTGTGGTGGGGTTGGGGAGCTTATACTGCTGTGGTCCTAGCAGAAGGTATCATCCCAGACTACTTCACAGTGGTTCTGAATCCTGTTCTCTTGTCACCATTCCCTTCCATGACTTCGGATTCCTGGCCAGGACTCAGTATGACCGCCATGTGGGTACACTGGACAGAATGGGTTGTGTTAGTCTGGGAGCGAAAGACCGCCACAGGGCCCATCTGTGTCCAGTAGTTTCAATAAAGAATCCTCCTTATATTTCTCATGGCTGAGTTCTGTCTGTTCTGCAGACAGAAGGACAATACAGTCACCCCCTCCCCCTTCTCAGATGCTGCCCTTCCCCTAACATCTGTAAGAAAGAAATGATCTACATCTGTTTTGAAATGAACTATTAAACTTTTATTAGTTGCAAAAAAGCAAAGAACTTTGACCCATACATCTTAAATACAATTAGACATTTAAAATATTGCAACAAATATTGTCTTTACACCTGTCAGTTTCTCAATGACATTATTCACTTCTAGTAGCTTGTACAATATGTACGTACTGAATAACATACAATACGATCATGCCATATTAGTTATATAAGAACAGATACACCTTAAATACATGTTACTATAAATACATCTTAAATAAAACAGATTATTTAAATAGAACGTATTTAAAATAAATAACATTTGGAACTTGCATAGCACCTTTCATTAGAGATCTCAAATGAGTGTTATGATAGAACTGTAGTTTTAGTTCTAAGATATTTTATAAGTTAGTGTCTGATAAGCTCTTGTCACTTATACCTGTGTGTAATGTGATGTGGGAACCTCAAAAAGTTCTGCTTTGGGTGAATACTTATCTAAACCTCTTGGGATTGATTCTCATCTCACGGACACCAGAAGTGAAGTCCTGTCCCCTTTCAAAGCCAAAGGCAAAACTCCCATTTGACTTCAGTAGAGCCAGGATTTCACCCCAGATATATAGCTACACATATCCATCTACCACTGTGATGTTACTCCTGACCTACATGGGTGTAAGTGAAAGGAGAATAAGGCCACCTGAGCTGGACAGTGTGGTGCCTGATCTTGTACTCAGAGAAACTGTCTCATTCAAGTTAACAGGACCATTCAGGGGAGTAAGGGTTACAGTTTTGAGGATGACCTTTGGATGGGGGCTCTTGTGAGTTTTCTGCTACCTCCTCCTTCCAGATAGGCTGGAAACTATTGAAGCTGTGGGTGAAGATTCTGGCTTCTTAATGTAACTAGTGCAACAATATGGCTGAAAGAGATGCTCCTGAACTGATTTAGATCCAGGGTTTAGTTCAGGCCCATTGTTAGTAGAAAGTACCAGAAAAGTAGTGATATAATGTTGTTGGGCCCTGTGAAATGGAAACTACATCAGTTTGTTCCTGGTGTGACATCTCCACTCCCATGGCCTGGGGCTGAGAAGCAATTCCAGGATCAGGCAATCTGCTTTAGTTGTGCAGCTCCATCAAAGGAAAGTAGCTCACAGACTACATCAACAGATCCCTTGAGATTCTAAAGATCAGGATCTTGGAGAATTTCTCCTTGAGTCATGCAGACATCTGCCTCTTTCAGTAACAAGCAATTAACATACAACACAGGACCATCATCAGCTAGTGTACACTGTCAGATCTCCCTGGGCTTCCATGGAGCTACATCAGTTTACATTGTATTACAGAAAGCAAAAACGACATGAAGATTTGTAAATAATTTTGAAATAAATAAGTTATTGAAATAAAAAATAGGCTGTGTTTTCTCCATGTTCTTAGTTCTTAATCCCTTCCATCCAGACGAAGAGAACGTCCAGCTCACCCAGTGCTTTGTTTGCTGCAGCGTTTCTATCCAGCTAAAGAAATAAAACCAAGTCATTGCTGTTAGTGCCGTCATAAAAAGCTGCAGATAAAATTAAAGGTTGATCATATTGATTTGGTTTTGCATACACCCATTTTACTGATGTAATCAATGTTATCTCGCAGGACTTTACTAAAAGAGCTCATTTTTAACTGATTTTCTCTTAATCTTATAAATTGAAGAATGGAGACTGAAACGGTAGCCATGGTAAAAATTCATGATTTAGCCAATAGGTTCCATACAGTTACCACAGATAATTTCTAAGGAAAATCTGGAGGAAAACTGATAGCTTAGACATCAATATGTGGCAACTATTTGCAAATTCTGATTCTTAAAAACAATGGGCAAAATTTTCAAAAAACCCTAAGTGCTGTAGGAGCCTAATTCCCATTTTCAAAAATGACGTGAGCAACAGTTGATGGGATTTAGACTCCTAAAGTGCCTAGATCATTTTTGAAAATGAGATTTAGGCTCCTAAATCAGTTAGATGTTGCAACACCGAGTACAACAACACTTGAATACCTTTCAAAATCTGGGCCTAAGTTCTTTGGGGCAGAGACTGTCTCGCCCTGTGTCTCTGTGCAACATCAAGTACAATGGGGCCCTGATCTTGGTTGCAGCCTTCAAGTGCTATTATAATACAAATTAATAATAATGAGGTGGTGTGCTGTTTGTTCCCTTTCCCTACCCCTACCCCCACCAGAGATAGAAATCAATTGTGCAATCAATGCATGACTGGGAGAATCCCGTAAGTTACCTTTTCATATTCCTCTCTGATGAGTTGAAATCTACTGTTTGACTCTTCCCCACAGGAACACTTCCTCTGATCATGCTATGTAAAAGAAAACATAAATACACTGTTAGAACTATTGGGCAAAGCAAACAAATTTGCTTATTGCTTATTTTTGGGAATGGATTAGGGGCAGCCCTGAAGACTGAAGTCCATGCTCTGGAGATAAGCAGGTTATTACTATATTGCCCCCACCCTGGCTTGCAGAAGAGAAAGCTTGCTCAATCTCCATGGCCCAGTCAGTCCTTTTCTACTTTGTTTAGGCCTGGTCCACACTAGGGGGAGGGGGTCGATCTAAGATACGCAACTTCAGCTACGTGAATAACGTAGCTGAAGTCGAATATCTTAGATCGATTTTTAAAAGTACTTACCGTGGTCCACACGGCAGCAGGCAGGCTCCCCCGTTGACTCCGCTTACTCCTCGCACAGAGCTGGAGTTCCGGTGTCGACGGGGAGCGCTTCTGGGATTGATTTATCGCGTCTAGACGAGACGTGATAAATCGATCCCAGAACATCGATCGCTACCCGCCGAATCGGGTGGGTAGTGTGGATGTAGCCTTAGACTGCAAAAGAATGGGAACTAGCACCAGTTATCATGCTGTTTTTCTGATCAATGTCCACTAGGAGCTAGCCAGAGATCCACCCACACATTTCAGAAAAGCTGTCAACCCATGGTCAGTGTTTACCAACAGGTGGCCTAGAGGTAGAGTGACCAGACAGCAAATGTGAAAAATCAAGATAGTGGTGTTGGATAATAGGAGCCTACATAAGAAATAGACCCAAAAATTGAGACTGTCCCTATAAAATCGGGACATCTGGTCACCCTACCTAGAGGTGAAAAGCTTTATGGCCCAGCTCCTTAAAGGTATTTAGGCACCTAACTCTTATAAAAATCAATGAGACTTTAGGTGCTTACGTACCTTTGAGGATCTGGGCCTATGTCCCATTTCTAATTCCGGAGTCATTCAGTCACCCAGCAGGTAGGTGTTATTCGAACTGACAGCATAGGCTGTGCTAGCCTATTTTATTCAAGGTTTTATTTTTTAAACATCTTTCACACACTGTTCTTATAACTATTGGACCCAAGTCTCCATCTTTTCGTGATGTTATTGGTCCCTATTTCGTGGCATTAATGAAACCTGATATAGCCTCCATGCTTACACAGTGTTTCAGTTTCCCCTTAATGCTGAGGAAGGAGTTAGACAGCCTACTGGTTCTTCTGCGAAGCAGGGAGCTTGTTGCTTCATGGTGCTTGAAAACACTTTCAATGTAGAATCTCAACAGGTGGCGGAGTAAGCAGCAGCTCTCTGAAATCTAAGGCAAGAGGAGAGGACATGAGGCTTATCTCAGGGTCAAAATATCCTATGCCTCTTATTCATTTACATGCAAAGTCTCTTGTTATATGCATTAACTTAAATGAAAGACACACATATATATTTGCAAAGCAAATCTTGAAATCATCGGCAATTCAGCACAATGCTCAAGCAGTTAAACTCCATAAAGTGGTTCCCCTGGCCACACTGAGCTCTGGTTGCCATGCCCATTTCCCAAGATTATTTTCCATTGCATTCACTCTCATATTTCATCTAGCAAGCTCTCAGCAGGCTTTTGTCCATGAGATCATTGCAACGAAAGCTGGGCAAAATGCTTCTCTCTGGGCTCAGCTTTGGATCGATTGTGACTACAGCAATATCAGATCTGTAGTACGTCTGGCGCAAGAAACTCCAATGGAGGCCAATGGAAGTTCTGCACAAAGCAGGAGAGCAGAATAGGAAATAGATCCGGGGCAGCTTGAAGAGGAGAATATCTGCTTTTTATACTGTATTCTTCATAAAATGCCTTTTAGAATGCATTAGGGGAAAACACTCTAAAGGCTAAACTGCAGAAGCAGTTCTTAGAGTGAGATCTTTAGATTACAAATGACACAGGGTCTTGCAGAGAAGGGCTTTAGGTATAGACAGAGTTGCAGAAATGATAAGACCACATTCAGCTGTGAAGAGTCACAGGCATAGGGCAGGACATTCTGGAGGAAGAGGGAAAGCAGGTGTGTGTGGGGGTGTCTTTTAGACACATGACCTGTGTAAGGTAGATGTTTGGAATGAAAAATGACTCTAAGATTTCTGGTCTTGCGGGCAAAGTAAGAGGCATGGGACAAGGAGAAGAGGGTGGTGGTGACAGGAATAAAGTAGTGATAGAACCTTGAAGGTCTCCTTTGGAGAAGTGACAAGAGGAAGATATGAAAAGCTCTCCTAGAAATGAAAAAAAGCTTGTGTGTGTGAAGGTGAATTCGAACCAGGAGGCAAGAGGGCAGGAAATTACTTGAGAGCTTCCCTACTCTGAGCAACAGGATTTATTGACAAATGACAGCACTTACCGGGACTCCTTGCAGAGCAACTCTCTTCAGCAGTACAACATCAGTCATGTGGTCTTGGGTTTGCTGCAATTACAAACAGAAGAGACATCATTTGAATGAAGGGATGAAAAGGGGAAATCAGTTTCCGTTATTTTTGGCTTAAAATTATAGTCGGCCACCTAAGAGTTTTGCTCGGGGCTACTGTTTCTTTTTTACATTGGTTTCAAATGCCACTGAACTGGGTATCTATGGGCATTTGTTCCAACCTAATGACTACTATAAATGGGGAAGAAAGCAGAATGTTGGTTCCAAATTCCTTTCACTTTCTATAGGAATAATTCAATGTGGTGTTCAGTTCATCTGAGTCTGCAGCTGTTCTGCCTCTGAACTTGCTTGTAGATGTCATGTTAGCCAATGCTTTGATTGGTCTCCTTTAATTTAGACTTCTCAACATGCACTTGTGATTTCCTGTGAACAGATTGGAAGCCAACAAGCATTTGCAGGTGGTACTTACAGTGACTCCTTTGATTGCACCAAAGTAGCCCCTTAGTTCCTGGAAAGACACACCACTCAGTTCACAATCACCAAAGCGGAGCCTTCGTCCTTCCGTCATTAGAATCTCACCAAAGAAAAACGGAAGCAAAACCAGGCAGCAGAAATGCCTCATGGTCATCATCATTCTACAGAACAGGCAGGCCCAACTGCCCCTGTTAAAAAGAAATGGGGGTTGCAATGTTACATTCATGTTGAGCCTGATTTTCAGAGGTGTTGAGCACCTGCTGCTCCCGTTGACTTCAACTGAAGTTACAGGTGATTGGCACCTCTGAAACCAAGTCTTTTGTTAGCATAAATTAGCTGTTTATACAAGTATGGTTCAATGTGTTCTCCACTTGTTCATTTATCTCTGTAATGCCTTCCAAATGTATCCCATTTTCATTAGAAATGAATGACTCAATTTCTTTCAAGTATGCAGTATTGTTGTAGCCTCGCCCACTTAGTCTCTCAATTTCTTTCCTTATCTTCTCATCTTTCTTTTGACAGTTTCTTCAACCTATTGACTCAGTGGGACAGAGCCTCATCTAGTAGAAATCAGCATAGTAATATATAATATACTTAAGCACTTGGCTGAATAGTGATGGAGTAACATATGTGCTTATGGGCTTTGTTGAATCAGTCTTAAGTCAAGTGATGGGACTTCTATCGCTTCCCTGGAGCAACTGTTCCATTAATTTTGCTCACCAAGTCTAAAACTCTTAAATGTTATTAAATGCCAGGTATGTTGTTTATGGAAAACATGAACAAAAGTGACCATGCTACAAACAAAGGTGAGTTTGTTTAATTTTAAGAGTAATGGGCCAAATTCACTCTTGACACCACCATTTTCATTCTATTTTACTTGGGTTCTGAAGCTTCTATAATCCAGAGGGACGTGAGTTTACTCTGCAATAATACTTAGCCCTTCCTGAGCACTTTATATACCAGGTTCTCAAAGCACTTTACAAACATAAATGAATGTGTCCTTAAAACACCTCTGAAAGGTATGTAAGAATTCTACATGTGGGGAAACAGAGGCACAGAGGTTTACTGACTTTCCGCACAGGCTGTTTGTGGCAGAACTGGGAAATAGAACCAGAAGATTTATACATTTCAAGGCCAAAAGGGATCAGCTAGTCTATCGTCCTGTATATCACAGGCCATAGAACTTCCCCAAAGTAATTCCTAGAGCAGAGCTTTTAGAAAAACATCCCATCTTGATATTAAAATTGCCAGTTGCAGAGACTCCGTTATGACCCTTGGTAAATTGTTCCAATGGTTAATTACTCTCACTGTTAAAAATGTACACCTTATTTCCAGGCTAAATTTGTCTAGCTTCAACTTCCAACTATTGAATCATGTTAGACCTTTTTCTGCTAGGTTGAAGAGATCATTATTAAATATTTGTTCCCCGTGTGGGTACTTATAGACTGTAATCAAGTCATCCCTTGAAGTTCTGATTCCCAGACTGTTCACTTGACCACAAGATCATCCTTCCTACTTTCATATTAAATATAAGAAAATAATGGGATCTCATGCATAGTCCACATGAATAGCAAACCCTCCAAGTAATCAGTGTCATTATTAATGACCTACTAATTATTCTAAAGGTTATTTAAAATGGCCTTTCTAGGCTCTGCGTATGTGATTTCATTTGGGAAAATAATGTTTAGCTGTCATTCTAATTCTTCCCTGTGTATAAATGGTCAACTGTAGAATCTAGATTGTGCTGGGGCAAAAATATGATCACTCACAAAATTTGATTTCATGTTCAAGGCAGCGGGTTTTATGCCTGTTTTTCAAACATAGTTTAAAATTGTTTTTGTTGCTATACAAAGTGTTCATAGACTAAAGCGAAATAATTTAATTCCTCTAGGCTGTGGACAATCCATGTTCAATGTCTAAACCCATTTAAAATAAACAATAAGAAATCTATAGCTCTTTTCATCCAGATATCTCAAAGTACTTTACAAAGATACATCAGTAACCACCATTTTACAGATGGGGAAATGGAGGCATAGAGAAATGGAATAGACTTTCCCACAATCAAGTAGCAAGTCAACAGTAGTTGGGAATAAAACCCAGGTTTCTTGAATCTTTATCCCATATTCTAACCACTAGACCATGCTGGGTTTTAATATACAGTTAATTAAAAATAGAGTATCATTATTTTTATGTTAGCATAAAATAGAGTACTCAGTTCCATTTCTTACCTGAGTTCCTTGGAGACAGTAGCTTGGTGTTTATGGATTTCTGCTTCTAACTGCAGGTATCTCGTCCTTTTTATACAAGTGAAAGGAAATTTCCTGCAAACCCTTTCAGCAGTTAGGTACATTAGCGTGGGGGTGGCTTCTCCTACCTTCCTGTCTAGGCTTCATTTGCATATTTCAACAGTTTCACAAAAGCACCCCCCAAAAATATCCTAGTCATGAGTAATTAGAAAGTGACTTCATGCACTTGCAAATTTGTGATGATTTTGAAATTGAATAGGAGATGGGTTCAGGACCTACTTCCTTTGCAATAAATGCAGTGCCTACGTTTCACACCAGTGCTCCTTTTAACAAAAGACGGTAACTAAATAGATGTTTTATTACGTTTTTATTAAAGATAAATAGAATTGATGACAGTAGAAGTTATTTTTTTATGTGGGCGCTGAAAGAGCGGGTGAGACATAAAAATGGACATAGAAATTGACAAGAAGATTAACTTATTCCAGAGTAAATAACTGGAAATGATCTTCAGAGTTCATTGGAAAGTTTCCTGAAACATCAGAAATTCAAAGCGAGCAAACTAATCTAAAACATCCACAGTGGTAAAAAGACAACAATGGACATATTTAGGACACGCTTTAAAGATGCCACCAACACCATTTACACAGCAAGTAATAATAATATGGACACCGCTTGAAAAGAGGGTGACCTAGAGAAACATGATGCAGAACAAAAGAGAAAGAAGCCAAATCTATCAACATGTCTCTCAGAAGCCTCAACAGACCAGCACAAGACCGAAATAAATGCTGGAAACTGGTGGATGCCCTAAGCACCTAAGTATGCAGGAGGGTAAAGAAAGATAAAGATGAAACATTTATCTCAGACAGAAGTTCCAAGAGCGTAGTATATAGTTTATACCGATGTGTAAATGGATTAGATATAAGATGATTATTTCTATCTATCTGACACAGAGGCCAAGAAGGTGAGTTGGTTTGTTTCATTTTTTAAAATGTCTGCAGACCAAGACCTTGATTCAGAAAAGTACTTAAGAACATGCTGAAGTCTATCCCTATTAGAGAAGCACTTACGCATGTACTTTAGTCCTATTGAAGAAAATGTTGACACAGGGCCCAAGCTCGGGAAAAAAGTGATATCACCTACTAGTCCTTGTGCAGTATATGGAAAGGGATCACAATAAAAGTCAAAAGTATAACCAAAATTGCCATAAAGGTTCTAGTAAAGCTGCACAAAAATTGATTTTTTTGGTTCCCTGAACGATGAAAAAAATTGCTTTTGGGTGAAACCCCCCAAAATAATTTTTCCAACATTTTCAGCAAATCAAAATGTACAAAAAATTATTTTGGATTGAATTACACATATTGTTTGACCCAAACCAAAATATTTCATTTAAATTTTGAGCAGTTTTTAACATTTAAACATTTCTTAAGCAATTACATTTTGAAACAATAAGTTGTTTCAGATCAAAATATTAGGAACATTTGATTCCCCCCCCCCCCCCCGCCCCAAATGATCAATTTGACAAAAATCAACACAAATTCACAAAATTTGTTTCGGTGTGACTGAACCTGCATTTTTCACAGGAAAAAGTTGTGGTCAAAAAATTTCACCAAGTTCTGGGCTTGAGCCCAGCAACTGCATGAGACTCACTAACTAAAGCCTCCCTTAAGAGCTCCCCAGCTAGCCTGCCATTCTCGTAAAGTTTCTTATATTCCAACAGTTCCTACGGGTTCTGAGTGATCCCCAGTATGCTGCACCTGCGACTTAGTCAAGGATGAACAAATCAGCTCCATTAGCAGCTAGGCAGCCAACAGCACCAAAATTCCTTATTTATTTATTTATTTATTTAGACGTAAAATAATTAACAAAGATTGCCTCTCCAAGGCTCTAGGCACCTGAACACCTCCTTAATTATACTACGTAATGAAATCCCAGCAGCACTGAAATAATCATTCCACCAGGAACTCAGCCAGACAGATACCTACAGAAACTCTTTTCCACTCTGTTATCATTACGGGATATTACTCAGGAATATTTATTTACATATTAGGGCAAGATTTTCAGATGTGCTTAGCCTGCAGTAGTTTTCCTTGTGACACTTACAACCAGATTTTTGAAAGAGCTCAACTTCAGCACTTTGGGTGTTGAGTGCTTCTAAAAATCTGACCTTCAACGTCTCAGGCATGTGTTGCTTTAGTGTAGGGGTAGTCAATCGGCAGTACATGGGCCAAATCAAGACCGCCAGACATGTTTGAACGGAGCGTAACATCTTTTTATTTACTTATTATTATTATTATCAATCATCATCATCATCATTATTGTTATTGTTTTTGTATGATTTTCTCTGGAGTCTGGACCTTGACAATACCTTGACCAAGAAATTTGGACCTTGACAAACAATAATTGATAGCCCTGCTTTAGTGCAGTTCCACAATCTAATTTAGGGCAGTTCCACATTCTAATCTCTTTTCTTGATCCCAGGTGGTGCTGAGGTTCTGAGACACCAAAAGCCATTAAAAATACACGTGATTCTCAGAGCTCCTGTCCTGACCTTACATCGAAAAAGGGTAGGGAGGCATGAAGAAGCAATTTATCAATGCACGGGTTTAAAAATAGCTGTGTTTACCCTATTATCTTGTCAATGAGATGGTGGGGTAGATAGACGGAATGGTCTGTAGATAACGCAAGTTAGGAAATAGCCCTGATGAAATAGTTTCAACAAAGCTGGGACATAAGTTTCTCTGGGATGCAAGTTTTTCAGTTTATGTTTCTAGAACAAGTGGGAGGTTGTGGAGTCTGATCGGCTGGCGAAAGTTTGGTGGAGATGTCAAACAAGGGGCAGAGGTGTTTGGACAGCAGGATAGACAAAAATTCATATTCCCATATCCCACTGGATTCATTCTCTTAAGATGTATACATCTGACAGACTATGATGGAGTAAACTAAAGAGAACAGGGTACATCTAGCCTTATTCTCTGGAATTATTTTTAAAAATAATCTGTTGAGCATCTTACATGAATGGTACCCTCTCTAAGTGTATTATAAAATGTTATGGAGACTGTGTGACTTTTAATTGTGTGTGTGTGTGTATTTACACACAGAAGCGAGAGAGAGAGAGAATGTATATATAATATGTGTAAAGATATCAACACAAACACTTATAAGCACATGCACATTGAGATGTTATTAAAAAGAAAAAGAAAGATTCAGCCACTGATGATTTGTCTGTTGTTTTCTTCCAAAGAGTCAGGGTGGGTGTGGTAATATCTTTTACTGGACCAACTTGTGTTTGGTGAGAAAACAGAAGCTGGTCCAGTAAAAATTTTTACCTCACCCACCTTGTCTCTCTAATATCCTGGGACTGACACAGATACAACAATACAGCATACAACAATGGAAGATATTTTTTTCTAAAGTCAGGGTTCTGGGATTTCAGCATTAAGACCCAGATGTGGAGCCTTCCTTGAGAGTGGAAGTCATGGAGCTAAATTCATTCCTGAGTTTACTCCACTGGCTTCACACCCGAGAGGAGTCTGGCCCATACTGAGTAGGACTGTAGTGATTAAACTCTCTTCTTTGGAAATAGTTTGAGTGCTAATTGTGCGTTTTCCCTGTACCAGCCCTTCCCTTATGGCCTCAGGTCAGCTTTAACATCATAGTTGCGTTAGCTGTTCCCTAAGCTTATCAAAGCAGCCATTTGTAAGGTCTAGGAACATACAGAAATAAAGAATATAGGCCATGCTTATAGGATGGGGGACTCTATCCTGGGTTGCAGCGATTCCAAAAAGACTTTTGGAGTGATGGTGAATAATCTGCTGAACAAGAGCTCCCGTGCGATGCTGTGGCCAAAAGGGCTAAGGCAATCCTTGGTAATATAAACGGGGGACTATCAAGTAGGAATAGGGAGGTTATATTACCTCTTTATTTGGCACTGGTGCAACTGCTACTGGAATACTGTGTCCAGTTCTGGTGTCCACACTTCAAGAAGGATGTTGAAAAACTGGAGAGGGTTCAGGGAAGAGTCATAAGAATAAATAAAGGATGTGAAAACATGCTGACAGTGAAAGACTCAGGGAGCTCAATCTATTTATCTTATCAAACAGAAAGTTAAAAGAATTATACTAGGGATGAATTTGTTCCATTCCTTATGGAAAAATCCTATAGAATTTAACAAAAACTTAAATCCCTTCTATAATGTTCCCCAAAACCTACAGAATGGTTAGCATTTTCTATTGAATTCTATAGGAGTTTAGAGTCATTTTTGTGAAACCCTGCTAGTTTCATCTCTGTTGTATTAATATTAGATTAACTCTAATTTCTATAGAACTCTGTTGTTTTCACCCTATAAAATCCTATAGATCTTCCATGAAGCCAACCTGTTCAATTTCTATTAAATACTGCTGAACGTAGCTAGAAAAAAGTGACAATCTTTAATCTTTTCAATAGAAAAATTATATATAAAAATCTATATTCCCTATACTTCTCCACAAGGGGAGACTGCTGCTTGGACCAGTTTCTCTCGTATCACTATGTTTTCACATGTTGTAAAAGGACCTAATGGACTGTGTACTTAAATACAGAAAGGAATGAGTGGGGTGACAGGCCCAAGCCTGCACAGAGTTGCTGGAAATGAGCAAAGGGCTCTGGTGCAACGGAAAAAGGTGTGTACATGGAGAGTGTCCCCCGGGGAGTGGCAAGCAAGGAAGCTGGAGGGAAGTGCTTACGGTTGGGAATTTCCTGAGAAGGAAAAAAAGAGTCAGCTCCATCCTCAGCCCACCTGGAAGCATGTCCCTCTCTGCCCCGTTCTTGCCCACACTCCTGTGCTGTGTTACTCTGCAAAAAAAGAGAGCAAACTCTGCCAATACACCTCATCCCTGACAAGCAGCATGCCCTGCTAGTCCAAAGTCTCCAACAATCCATGTTAAATGACTGAAATCTCAGTTTGCCTTCTCATCGGAAACATGGCACATTACCTGGCCCTAAGTTCGGTCACTGGCTAACCATGGACTCAAAAGAGAAAGTGCCAGCTACTGAACCACCATTAATGGACGTCTCCATTAAATTACACACTTTGTTTAACTATTGCCTAGCTTTTGACATAAGATGGGAGCTAAAACACCAAAGAACCTGCAGGCAAATAAAACTCATGCAATTACACTCCAAGCAAAGGGGGATTATAGTACCAGATAGCCCAGTTCTCTAGAGCTGGTGAATTTTTTTGGTTGAATGGTAGAGTCCCCAAAAACGGAATTTTGGGGCAACAGAAACTACTCACAAATGTGAGTCAAATTTGGTGAATAATTTCAGCCAAATAAAAAACAAGGATTTTTTTTTTGAAAATGCCAAAACAGTTTGTTTCTACATTTTCTAAATGAACTGTTTCGACATTTCGCTTCCAAACAAACTGTTTCATTTTGAAATGTCATTTTGAAACCACACTGAAAACATTTCGTTCAACCCTAATGAAAATTGCTTGGTGTTTTTTTTTCAGATGGGTGAAACTGATGCACATGAAAATGTACAAGTTATTTCCACAAAGTATCACAGGAACTCATTAGCAGAGCCCAGGAATCCTGTCTTCAAATCCCTCCATTTAAAACTTGGACTCACTCACTGTTTGTGCATGTGTCCAAATATATCTAGTGTGATCTCATTACAGATGATAAAAAGGCATATGACACTCTACGTTCTTTTAAACAATAGTTTAATAATTTGGCCTCTACCTAGGGCTTCTAGAGCTCTTAGAGCTGGCCAGGGAACGACAGTTCTGTTTCGTGAAAAGTTTTCTAACTTTGTTTTTGTTCTGCATTGGAATGGAAACACAAGGACGTGTGCTGTAACCTGTTGAGGTTAGAGTATCAACCCAGGCTGTAGCAGAGCTAGGTTCAGGTCCCTGCTCTGCCTGAATCAGAGCAGAGCTTTTCATCCCAGCAGGGGCGGCTCTACCAATTTTGCCGCCCCAAGCAGTCGCCGCCGAATTGCTGCCATGGCGGGCAGAGTGACGGAGCTGCCACCGAATTGCCGTCGCGGCGGGCAGAGCAGCGGAGCTGCTGCCGAATTGCCACCACGGCGGGAACAGCGGCAGAGCTGCCACCAAATTGCCACCGCGGGACACAGACTGCCGCCCCATGCTGGATGCCGCCCCATGCTGGATGCCGCCCCAAGCACCAGCTTGGAAAGCTGGTGCCTGGAGCCGGCCCTGCATCCCAGATCACTCCAAGTCACGCAGAACAGGGATTTGAACCTGCTTCTCCCACATCCTAGCCAGTACCCTAACTGCCCAGCTTTAGGGCATGTCTACACTTCAACTGGGGATATCATTCCCAGCTCAAGGACATATACCCACACTAGCTGTGATCAAGCTAGCATGCTAAAAATAGAGTGTAGCCATGACAGCACAAACAGCTGGATAGATTAGCCACCCCAAGAACGTGCCTAGCATCTCAGATGGGCACATTCTCCCATTGTTCACACTATACACTATTTTTAACTTGTTAACTCGATGAGAGCTCATGTGAGTACGTCTCCTCCAGCTGAGAATCACACCCCCAGTTCCAAGTGTAGACATACCCTTAGAGGGACTCTCCCTCTCCCCCACCCAAAAACCTTCTCAACAAAACTTTTGTGGAAACCAATACGTCTCCACAAAACGTTTCAGCTTCATTGAAACAGCATATTCCAACCAGCCCTACCCCTACCTGTCTCTCTCAAGGCCTGTTACCAACATTAGTGGATCAAGCCTCACAACCCCTCCCCCATCCGTGGTTGGGGAGCAATACAATCCCCATTTTACAGAGAGAGAAACTGAGGTCCAGAGGGAGGAGGTGACCTGTCCCAAGGAAGCCTGAGACCAGGAAATGAAACCAGATCTGCTGACTCCCAGATTTGTGTGTCTGCCCCAAGACCATACTTCTTCCCAATGGATTAAATCTATTTAATCTGGTGAGTGATATTAATGCAAAAATATTGGAATTAAGTGTATTGGACCCTGAGAGGAATTCAGTCCTGACTATGAATGTGTGGCCCGCCAAGGTGTGAGGCCCAATCCTGCACTCCTTGCTTAGCTGATCCTAAGCCCACTGAAGTCAACAGAAAGACTTTCATTTTCCATTGGATCAGGCCCTTACAGAAGCAGTCCCATTGCTTTCATTGGAACTGTTCTCAGGAATCAAGAACCTGATTTGTATTTATTCTGTGACAAGCAGCTTTTCCTGAAGATGAAGTGATGGCATTTCATGAGGTCACCACCCCATTCATGTTTTGTTGCTCTGACTTGAAAAAGGAAACATGCCATGTATATAATCCATATAAGCTGCCCTCAGGCACGGCAATGCTGAACACCGACTCTGGGAAGTGATCTCAAAGCAAATGGGGGAAAACACACCCATTCTGGATTGAGACACTATTGTACAGCACCCTGACAGTGAAACAAGTGGAAGGACAAATACATAGACCTGATTGTGACAAGGCAGATTAAACACAGCATAAGAGGCGGTAACCCCAGGGAGGGTCCAGTTTGGCATAGGAAGCTATTTGAAGAAGAAAAGGGTAGTTTAGGAGACCAGACATTCAGATTAATGCTTACATATGAAGAAATCTAGCTAGCTAGCTAGATATTAAATGAATTTTTGTATTAATTTAGTGCTGGAAAATGATGCTAGGCCACTAGTTCCTGAGAGTAAAGTCTTCTGCTTATCTCCAGGGTGGAACCAGCATAGGCAGTGGCCATGCAAACGTCTTCCACCCCTCTCCCCGACCAATGTTTCGCAAATCTGCCCTTAGTTGTACAAATCCACAATCTCATACCTTCTCTCACCTGATATCCTCTGGTCCATGACACACTTTTCTGTTCCCTTTTATGCTGTGTGATAATAGGAAAAGAATCAGAAGTAAACCTCCTAACCTGCAACATATTGCAAACAAAATCTGTAGTTAAAAGAAATGCATAATTAATGTGAGACAAAGCCAATGCTATGTACAGTAAGGGCCAGATTTTCAAAGGTATTTAGGTACCTAAAGATGCAGATAGGCATCTACTAGGATTTTCAAAAGCACCTAAACAGCTTAGGTACCTAACTCCACTTGATTTCAATAAGGCATCTCTTTGTAGTGTACGACTGTAGTGTATTTGGTGAGCAGCAAAAATCATATCTGCTCCATGTCCCATGCGAAAGACAGAGTGTTAAGCACCCAACCAATTTAGGAGCTTTTGAAAATCCCAATAGGTGCTTATCTGTATCTTTAAATGCCTAAATACCTTTGCAAATCTAGCCTCAAGCTCTGTGGAGCAGGGTGTACGGGCCAGATCCTGCTTTCAATTATACCAGTGATAAGCTGAAAATCCATGGAGTTACAGTGGTGGAAAGGGGAGCAAAGTTTGGACCCATGTTCCCTTCTGAGCGCACAATCTGCACTCAACTAACATTTTCAACTTGAATGATTGCAGCATCAGGATTGCCATTAGGTGGCAGCATGGTATGATTTTTTTAAGTGTTTTATATCCTTTCTTTTAACTTTTGACTCTAACTTCAAAGATAATGACCACAATGCCAACATTGTCTAGTACATAATAAAGGCCCATCCTGCAACCCTTATTCATATGAATAGTTTTTAGCCAACTACATAGTCCCAATGAAGTCAACATAAGTCAGTGGGGCTACTCACACAAGAAAGAATTATTTTGTGTGAGTAAGGGCTGTTGGACTGGATCCCACATGTGAAAAGCTGGTTGTACAGAGTCTGTATACCGCAAGGGGATGGGATACGGTGGATAGAAATGCTAACTTAGCCAAAATAATTACAGGAGCTTTTTACCTAAAAGAGAATTGGGGGTTTTGAGACAAATTATGACCACAACTTCCTTAAAATGATTTAAAATATCTTGCATGTTGTGTTTCATTTCCGATTTAGACATAAGGACATTTCAAATAGGATTTTAATAGTTATAATCATCTATCTATCCATCTTAAAATCTTGCGCTGTTTATATTGCAGGAGCTCTGGGCATGTTGTGCTGGGTGCTGTACAAACCCAGAACAAAGAGACAGTCCCTGCTCCATCTTTCTGAGCTTCCAAAAGGACTTGGTCTCAAGCTCGGAATGTCTTTGCTTTAAGCTTTTCCTTTTTAAAACGAATCAGAGTAAAGCGTGACGTGCATTCACATGAACACTTATGAGTAGCAAAGGCATCCTCAGAAATCGGAGTCAGTTTAAAAACAGGGGGGGAAAGAGCCTTCTTTGCAGCAAAGAATTCGGTTGGCTCCAGTTAAAAATCTAACAGCACTTGCTACAAGTACCCAACATGTAAGTGGAGAGGCAGTGCAGCCTAGATGCACACAGGATGGAGGAGGTCTCTGCTGGACCCTCTTGGGATTGGGCTGACAGTGATGAAATCACAAGCATTAGGCAACTTCTGTTTAATGGCATGGGGAGCTTATTTCCATATGTCAGGGGTAAAATTACACAACTCTGGAAAACAGACTCTTCCCTAAGTGGTTTCTTATTCTCTTCACTGCTCCTGCAAGGAAGAACCACTGAAAATCACCTCTATGGCCTCACTAGAAATTGCCTTTGCCAGCAGCAGGCCAACCGATGGAAGAGTGGACGTGGGGAAGACTTTGATGACTACGGTTGTCCTCTGGTTTGGAAGATACTTTATCGGCCCATGAAGAGTGAGGCATTGTGGGAAGAGAGGGGCAGGGCGTAAAAAGGAGGCTCACATGAACCTCGGCACTTTAGTGCTAGGAACTGACAATGTTATTAATGGTGCTGACTGCATTCCCTGAGGCCAATGGGGGGCACTGAGCCCTTTCCAAAGGCTTCAGTGTCTGGGGTGTATTAACTGGTAAAGTCCTGTCTAAGTGGTTGGGTATCTTAACAAACAGTGTTGCCAACCCCAAATGTTCAAAAATCCCAGTTGAGTATAGTCCCCCAAAATTGTGAGTTTAAAAATGAGGTTTTAAAAAAATATATATATATTGGGGTCTTTTTATTTGTCCTCTGTCTTTTCAGCTGTTAGGTTGCACTTGCTTTATTTTTCCAGGTTTTTTTCTTCCAGTCAGATAAACTGGTTTTTTTAATTAAACCTGAGAATAGGGTGACCAGATGTCCCAATTTTATAGGGAGAGTCCCGATTTTGGGGCCTTTTTCTTATATAGGCTCCTATTACCCCCCACCCCCTGTCCCGATTTTTCACATTTGCTGTCTGGTCACCCTAGCTGAGAATCTCATGCAATAGCATGATTCCAAAATCTGGGGCTTTAAGAAAAACACTAAAAAAAAAAGTGATAATCGATATAAAATCATGAGAATCACGATAAAATCACAGGAGTTGGCTACACTGAATAGAAACAAATAAACTCACTCAGTTATACAAATGTCTAGGACTGTCCTCTAATGCTGATAAAAATATGGTGTCCTTTCTCTCAGATTCCCTCCCCTGGGGCTTGGTGACCATTCGAGTACACTGGCCGTTGCCCAGAGAAAAGGAGACACTGCAAAATGCAAGACTCCATCTCATGAGGGTATGTGCAATGCTGAAGTGGATCTGATGGATGACTGTCCGTTTAGCTGCTGGAACCATCCTAGTCACTGTGCCATCCCAGCAGTCTCTGAAAACTGAGAGGCTGGTATAAGAGGCATGTCTTACTCTAGACAGTTTTTGAAGTGGAGCTTTTCCTCTGCAAAACTAAATGGGCCAAACCCAAACCCTGGATGCTGCTCCCACCTCTGCGCTGAACTTTCCAGCATGGGACAAGTTCAGCAGGGGGAATTTCAACATCCTAAACATTCAGACTACAGGTACCAGGAACATAAATTACGTAAGTGCTCTGGCAAAATGCCCGTGCTAATCTGTTCCACACACTTACCACAGACCTAAAACCACAAAATGCCTATGGGCTGCATAGGAAGGATGCTCTCATGGATGTCCTAAATAAATGAAACTGGGTTCATCTTGACTCATTTATTAATGTATTATTGAAGGAAGGCACTCCGATACCACAGTGATGAAAGTGGTATAAATGCCTACCCAGATGAGAGATGTCAGTGCTATTTCTTTAGGCTGCGGGTAACAGCAGCCACTTTTTGACTCGTTAGATAAGGACATGAGTAGGGACATTTGGGGGACACTAACGGATGAGCTTATGTTTAAAACAATGGATGAAAGTTAGGACACCTGGGTTCTTTTTCCAGCACTGCCAGAACGTTCTTGTTTGACTTTAGACAGTCACTTCACTCCTCTGCCTCTATTTCCTCACCTGTAAATAGGGGATAATCTTACTTTGCCTAAACAGAGCTCCTGGGATGCTTAATTCATTTATGTTTGTAAAGTGCTTTGACCTCTTTGAATGGATAGTTCTATATAATCACAGGCTGTTATTAATCAGCTGTATTATTGTTTGGGGTTTGGCTCAGGGACATTTTCACATGCAGGCTAGGCACAATATCGTCATTCCAGTACTTTTTATTTCAGAAAAGTGGGAGGGGTTCGTACAATACGTGCTTGTCAGATGCCCCACAAATGTAACACAAACGGGGAGCACACAGTGCTTGCTGGCTTTAACAATAAGTTAAAGGTACATTGTATATAAATTTAGCCCAGAACAATAAGGGTCAATAAATAAAATTAATACAAATAAATAATTAACAAACAATAAAAGCTGGGGGGGAAAATCTCCATGTAGAGAATATTTCTCGGTCATAAGAAATTATAAAAGCCAATTGCATGGCATGATATGTTTAGTTGTATGTGCACACATTTTCATCCTGTTACTGTACCATGGTGCAAGCTAGCAGAGCAGCCCAAGGTAATGAGTATATATGAACTACATGGGGGGGTTTCTGATGCTTAATAAGCTTTATAGTTCATTTATATGGGCTCCTTTTAGTTAATATACAAACTTTTGCTATGAACAGACTTTTCTTTGCCCTTCATGTTCATCTCCATCTCTTGTCCTTTTCAGTCCCTTTCTTTTAATTTCTGTGGAGACTGCCCTCTGCTGTACTGTTTGTTCACTTAATACAGAGATTAGTTCTCATGAGCACTAGCTGCATTATGGTTAGTAATGTGTGGAAGCCACACAAAAGGGGTTAAGCTAGGGACGAACTTTGTTGGTGGAAACACAGGATGATAAAATGCAAACAGAGGTCAAAAGGCACAATGTTAAATTCTTAATTTGCCTTAATTACATGAACACAAGTCTTTATTTTCAATCTCAGAATGGTGAATTTTAAAAGCTAAACTTCAAGAATGTTGTCTAACTATTGAGCAATTGAAAAGTTTTTTCTTTTAAAGCTATAGTGGTAGGCAACTCTACAGAAATTCTGTTGTCAAGATATTCTCTTTCTCACACACATACCTTTTTTGTTATATCTCAAAATTCTTAGACAAATTTTAAATATATTTAGAGAAGGAGTTGGGACATTAAGATATTGTTCTTTGCTGACATGATCGGCAGCAATTCCTCCTGGACTAGGTTTGAAAACAGTTTAGTTGCTACTGTTACTGGAACAAAACTATTCAATACTTCAGTATAAAGTTATTGCTAAGACTCATGCTTCCTGTAATCGTGTTCAGCAGTTTTGTCTTATCTTTATACCATTTAAACTAACCTCCACACCAGGATGGATTTGATTTAAATCACTACTCAGGAAGACTCAATTTAATCATGGATTTCTACATAAAAGTGCATTCTTGTTGGTTGGTATAATCTTAATACATACTCTTCACAGGTAGAACTTCATTAAAATATTCCCAAACTGGGTCTCTTTTATGGCCTGCTGCCATTATAGGTTTTCCCTTCTAGTGAGAGAATGGTATGGTAGATCTCAAATCAATGAAGGTACACTCGGAAAGATCTCAAGACTTCTGGAATATGCTGCTCAAACAGTTTCACTTTTGTTTCTACTGCCTGTCCCTCTCTTCTCACATTTATCTCCACACTTCTCCTTGGCCAGATCTATTCCGCCCCCAACAATCTTTCTATTAATTGAACTTTTTGAAACTTTGCACTTTTAGAGAGAGGTAAGGGATTGACTCTGTGTACACAAATTTGCAGAGGGACAATAGAATTGAGGTCTCTTATTTCTCTCTGTTTATTTTATTTAAAAACATTTTTGCTGTTAACAAGCATGTTATCTCGGGAGACACAAATCCACAGTTTGAGAACTACAAAACTAAGCATCTCTGATGGTATCTTCTAGACTGAGCACTGAGTCCCATTGGGTAGATAGAAAGATTAACCTAAATAATCTATACCGAAGCCCCTGGAACCCCATTAGATTGGGTCCCTAATTCATGAACTATTGGAACTTATTTAAAAAACTTTTCTTAAACATTACATGAATATGCTCAACGGGTAGTGATCAATGGCTCCATGTCTAGTTGGCAGCCGGTATCAAGTGGAGTGCCCCAATGGTCGGTGCTGGGGCCGGTTCTGTTCAATATCTTCATCAACGACCTGGAGGATGGTGTGGACTGCACCCTTAGCAAGTTTGCAGATGACACTAAACTGGGAGGAGTGGTTGATACGCTGGAGGGTAGGGATAGGATACAGAGGGACCTAGACAAATTAGAGGATTGGGCCAAAAGAAATATGATGAGGTTCAACAAGGACAAGTGCAGAGTCCTGCACTTAGGACAGAAGAATCCCATGCACTGCTACAGACTAGGGACCGAATGGCTGGGCAGCAGTTCTGCAGAAAAGGACCTAGGGGTTACAGTGGACGAAAAGCTGAATATGAGTCAACAGTGTGCCCTTGTTGCCAAGAAGGCTAACGGCATTTTGGGCTGTATAAGTAGGGGCATTTCCAGCAGATCGAGGGACGTGATTATTCCCCTCTATTCGGCACTGGTGAGGCCTCATTTGGAGTACTGTGTCCAGTTTTGGGCCCCACACTACAAAAAGGATGTGGATAAATTGGAAAGAGTCCAACGGAGGACAACAAAAATGATTAGGGGGCTGGAGCACATGACTTATGAGGAGAGGCTGAGGGAACTGGGATTGTTTAGCCTGCAGAAGAGAAGAGTGAGGGGGGATTTGATAGCTGCTTTCAACTACCTAAAAGGGGGTTCCAAAGAGGATGGATCTAGACTGTTCTCAGTGGTAGAAGATGACAGAACAAGGAGTAATGGTCTCAAGTTGCAGAGGGGGAGGTTTAGGTTGGATATTAGGAAAAACTTTTTCACTAGCAGGGTGGTGAAGCACTGGAATGGGTTACCTAGGGAGGTGGTGGAATCTCCTTCCTTAGAGGTTTTTAAGGTCAGGCTTGACAAAGCCCTGGCTGGGATGATCTAGTTGGGGTTGGTCCTGCTTTGAGCAGGGGGTTGGACTAGATGACCTCCTGAGGTCCCTTCCAACCCTGAGATTCTATGATTCTATGATTCTATGATAAAAACGAGGGTGAAACAAGAGCTGGGTCGCGCAGCTTAATTAGACCGGAGAGTTACACCTGGGCTGAACTAGGCCCACAGGCCCCCATCCTGCTGAACACTTAAGCAGGAGCACAGAGGACTTCACTGGGACTATACACATGCTTCAAGTTACACAGCTGTGTTTGTTAGACTGGCGCCACAGAGGTACTGGGTGTGATCATGCCGGGTACTGAGTGTCTCCTTCTGTGAGGTGCTGGGCACCCTCAGCTCTGCAGATGAAAGGCCTGATCCCCTTCCTACTGAGGTCCACAGTTACTCTCCCATTGACTTCAATGGAAGCAGGAATTCAGGCCCTAAAAGAACTCTTTAGACAGCCTGATTTAGGACGCAATCCTATGTTGTACTCATGCTGTATTCAATGGGAGTTTTCCTAAGGTGGCAAGATGGGGCCCTGCAGGATGGCAGTTCTAGATATCCATCTAATCAGCCTTGTCCATCTAGTCCAAAAGGATATCCAGCTCCCCAAGAGCCTTCAGACCTGCAGAGTCAACGTCCCTCTGAAAGCGAATGGGAGGATTGCTCGCTGAACAGCTAGTTCAGTTATAACAACAAAGACTCATTTTTAAAGGGCCATTTGGTTTCCCAACAAGGCCCCAGAACCAATGTTTGCAACCAAGAGAGCAATAAATATTCAGTTGCCACTCTGACAAACGATGAAAATAACTTACACATGCGCTCCCATGCATGTGCGTGTGCTCACCCACTCACTTTCCCCTCCTCCCCATCCTCAGACTGAACCTCAGCTGCTTGTTTCATCTTCTTCTTCTCTTTTTTTATTTTAAAGTTAATTTTAGTGCTGGTGAAAGGTGCCAGCCTATTTGATGACTGGCTTCGGTAGGCAGAGCTTCACCAAAGCAACAAAGGTCTTCCCTATCTGGTGAGGGTGAGGCCACAGAACCCAGAAATCAACCAAGCCTGGGGAATCAACAATGAACAAACAAGGCAGAGAGTGAAGGTCGGAGGATCAGAAAAAGGGATCCAGGAGGTGACACTGAGCAGAGAACCCCAGACAACACACACTGCTCTGAAGAGTCTGTGCGTGCCACCTAGAGGAACTCAACGCATTGACAGCTCTGAGGACTAAGGGTCTTTTTACATAACACAGAATAGTTACAGCATGAACAGCCGCAGAGCAAGATTCTCACAGGGCACTTTCCATCAGAGGTGATCCAGAGAGGAAAGAGAGCGTCATTTCAGCTGTCATATAATAAAGCCAGACTCCTGCTTTCAGCATGAGAAACTCTCTGCACATGCATTAGCTACGTCAGAAAGCAAAGAGTGATTTACCTTTTCATACTGGCTCAGGATTTGTCCATATTTGTGCTTCACATCCTCTCCACAGTGGCACGTGCAGACTTCATGCTGGACAGGGAAAAAGGCAAGGTAATTAATGACAGTTATGCAGGCATGAACAATACCTCATTGTAGACATAGGGCCAAATTCTGCTACCCTTACTCACACTGAGAAGTACCTTACTTTTCAAGTATCGTGTTAGTCTGGATCTGTAGAAGTGACAAAGGGTCCTGTGGCACCTTATAGACTAACAGAGGTATTGGAGCATAAGCTTTCGTGGGTGAATACCCACTTCTTCTGATGCAAGCAGTTGACTTTCCACTGCTTGCATCCAACAAAGTGGGTATTCACCCACGAAAGCTTATGCTCCAATACCTCTGTTAGTCTATAAGGTGCCACAGGACCCTTTGTCACTTCTTACTTTTCAAGTAATCCCATTGGATTCCTCCCAGAGTAAGGAGCTACTCAGGGCAAGTAACAGGGGCAGAATCTGGCCCATAATTAGAACTTCTTCTATATATTTTTGGTCAGATTTTTCTACCTCAACGTAAATCCAGGGGGATTCAATTCACTATAGTGGCTTTAATCCAAGTTTGCACTGGTGTGGCAGTGAGCATAATCTGGCCCATTCCCTCTGATTTACACAGAGCCTCATGTCCTTCTTGATGCTGAGAAAGGAGTTAGCTATGCTGCTGACCTTCCTGCTGACGAGAAGACCGGATGCCTTGCAGCGGCTGAAAACAGTAGCCAGAGAAAATCTTAACAAGTGACAAAGGAAACAACACCTGTCCATAGGCTAAAAAGAAAATCATCTCAGTACATAGGGCAAAAATCCTTGTTAAAATCAAGGAGTCATGTATTATGTAGCCATCTATCTACATGGCACGCAAGTATATGGACGGAATTCACCCCTGCTACACGCGGACTTAAATAGTGCATTGGTCTTATGTTGACCCTCTGCACACGTATGAATTTTACCCTCAGCAAACAGTGCCTCACTTAACTTCCTGCCCTGAAGAGTCCAGGGATCTAGTCCTAGACCCTCACTCATACTCACATGAATAGACCTTTGACTTCAGTAGGACTACTTATATGAATAAGGTCATTACAGCCCAATTGAGCACAGTACAGCACAATGTACAACAGGTGCTCTGCATTGTATCTTTTAAACTGCTGCCCTTCACCATAGTATTCGCACACCTGACCTCTTTATGGTCACTAGGGCTGGATCCTCAATTAATTCTAGGCTGATTTTGGGGAGAAGGGAGAGGTGCAGATAGATAGGGAGGTTTGAGCATCAAAGAAGGTGAAAATCAAGCCTAAGCAACAGGGTGTGGAGAAGAATCCAAGCCAGACCCTCTTTCAAGGGTTTTTACCCCTCAAATTCCATCTTCCCCCTCCCAAAGCTCATTTGGCCAGTAGATAGATATTGTACATACCTCAGTGTCTTGCAAAGAATATGATTTGTATAAGATTCTGATGTCAGTATGTTCATCTTTAGATTGCTGAAGAGGTGAAGGAAAAAAATAAAAAGAATCAGATAGACATGTCATTGTGGGAAGGTTTGCTTTTACAAGTGATCTTTCAATAGCGCTGCTCAGCATGAGTCTGAGCTATCACTGCAGATGCATTTCCAAATAGTCCATACTCACAGTCATTTCTTTAATGGCTACATAGCTGTGCCTTATTTCATAGATATTCACAGAGATCACACAGTGGCCCAAGTGGAGTCTTTTGAGGCTGGTGCTGGGTTTCAGACACAGCAGAAGCGCAGCAGAGATAACACGGAAGAGGCAAGAACTTTTCATTTCTCTGCAGGTTACAGAAAGTTGCTTCTAGCTAGGACAACTATTCAGTAGGAAATAAAGCATTGCTCATTGGTTTGCACAGGCAAATCATTATTTTGCAACATAGAAAACACTGGGGTTCAAATTCAGAGTGGTGTCTTGTGTCTAGAGGGAGATTAAGTTACTGTAGGTAACTTAATTTCCCTATAGACACACTCTTCGTCTCTCCTTTCCTTCCAACATACACGTTACACCTGCTAAAACATTCTCTACATTCACATAGACTCACTTCAATTCATCCATTTACCAATGTGCCACTGACATGCCCCTTTAGACATCACTTCTACATTTGTAATTCTGAGTTTAGATAGATAGATGAATGGAAGGAAAGCCAGAGAGAAACAGATGCAAGGACCATGCCAATTATTTCAAGGGGTGATAGAAATGTTTGGTTTATTGACTGTTTCTTGCTTGTATTTCAATATGCACACCTGGATCTGAAATTAGGAGACTGCATAGAAATGAAGGGCTGGAAGGGGCCTAAAGAGGGGTCTTGTCCATCCCCCCTCCACGCTGAGCCTCCAAGTTTCTGTTGCTCCCCAGGAAGAAGAGTGAACACCTGAGAACCCCATAACAGTGTCATACAAGGAAATTCAACCTTATGGTAACAAATTCTCTAAGCACTTGTACGTGCTATCTATTTCAATGGGAGCAAGTCCCGAATGGAATATGAGGAACAGCTAAATACCCATAGCTATGAATGCATCCTCTTTTTTTTTTTTTTTTTTTTTTGGAGACATCATAAACACCCTGACCATGCTTAAGGAATTTGTCACCAAAAGGTTTAATTTCCTTGTCTGACATTGTCACGGTTCATCCTCCTCCCCGGGAAAAACAGAAACTTAATGAGTAAGTCACTGCCCCATGATTCATGGTGTAATGGAGACAGGCAAGTGGATGAGCTGATGGAATGAAGGTGAAATTCATTCCCCTGCAGTACAGCAGAATAAATACTTCCACCACTTCAGTCCTGTTATGGTTTGGGGCCCTCTTCACAGAATTCCACTGTCTCTCATGCAGCTGAGTCACTTTTATTGATTTTTTCACAAATCATTAAGACTTTTAGAAAGAAATGGTGAGGTGGTTTTGTTTAGAAGCCACCTCGTTCTGCGGGTACTTGGGGAGAAGGATTAGATGAGGAATGGAGGGGTATGCAAGATGCCAAAATAAGACTGAGTCTATATTACAAAGCCCACAACCTCCCTGCACTCCACCTGCATAGACCCCAGATACTTAGGCTGTGTGTGGTTGGAATGAATCTGACTCATCTACACATGTGTAATAAATACTTTCTGCACAGGCCAGACATCAATAGTTAGCCATTTTGGTCACCTTTATAACCCCACCGGTCATCAGACCACTGTACCCACTCCCCCACTAGGGACTAGTAAGGATGAGTGAAATACTCATTTTTTTCATTGCGATCAGCATTACAGTAAAGGATTATGAGCTGGGTTTTCTCTCAGGGCGGGTAACATTTCATGGCCGTTGTATAAGGCTGAAATGGACCTTGCCATCCTCCAGGTATGCATCCCCCAGAAACAAATTCCCCCATTGCAACTCAATGAATAATCCATGTGAAAACATACTGATTGCATATACTGTAAGTAGCAGCGGGTGAAATTTTTCTCCAGGCAAAGCCCCAACCTAACAATGACAAACATCTGTGCACCACTTAAGTCTCACCTAAATTCTACTCTGAGCACTTCCCTGGGACTCAAGAGCAGCAAAGCCCTAGTGCCAGCTCTGCACCAGTCGAATTTTCTCTCTTGTGTATTGTTCCCTTCACAGATGCAGTTGACATAGAAACAAGCCAGCTGCAATGCACAGGACCTTATAATGTGCACCGTTACTAACTCTTGTGACTTCATAGTAAGTCTTATGATATTTGCAGTTGATTTTGTAATTCCAGCTCCTAAAGTTATAATTATGTGAGACTCTCAGTTTTCATGTAAACAAAGAAAAAAAGTTTCTAGCCCTTATGACTGAAGTCAAAAGCTTGAAAATGTGACACCTAAAGACTCAAAACCCAGAAGGCAAATAAGAATCCAGTGTTCATTATTTTTCAAAGCATCATGGCTTTAAAAACAGTCTCATTGGGACTCTGTGACAGGGTGCTCCACGCACTGCTAGGATGGCGCCTCCTCCTAGTGACTCTGGGGATTAGCTTGTCAGGTCAACACCCATTCTCACAGTCACACGCGGTCACTCCGTCGCTCTCTATGGTCCGCAGCCCCTCTCTTGCTCCAGGAACCACAGCGTCCTCAATGACTCAGCCCTCCAGCCAGGTCACTCAGTGTTCCCCCCTTCTGGGGTATATCAAAGGCTTTCCTTCAGCTGTCCTAGGCATTCTTCCCATTCACTGCCCCAGGTGCCACTCCTTCAGTGGCTGGTAGAGGAAACCAGGCCTCCCCTCTACTCCAGGTTCCAGGCCAGGAACCCTCAACCCAGCAGTTCTGGGCTTTACACTCCGAGCCCTCATTTCTCCTTCCCTGGACTGCTTCCTACCATTCCTGGTTCCCCCCATTTCTCTGGGAGTACCAGCTCCAAACCCTCCTCCCAAGGAGTGACAGCTTCCTGGCTTTATAGGCCACCTCTGTTCCTGCCCAGCTGAGCCTGCTGTCAATCAATTCCCTGCTCCCTGGCTCTACCTGGCCATCTTAACCCCTTCCAGTCTTGTGTGGGGTGGACACCCCATCACAGACTGACTCAGGAATTTTGAATGTGTGAGGCTGGCAATAGTGAATGTGTATCAAATAAGTCACAAACAAGAATCAGATACGTAACTGTTGGGAAGTTTCACAAACACAGACCAGGCAGAATTAGCATCATTTTGAATAGTGTTTATTTAAGATGAGTGCAATTGATCAGTACAATATATACTTATTGAGTGTCTTGCAGATAACATAATACATATGGGAAGAACACAGTTCTTTTTCTGTTTGAGAATAAATTATCTTACATAGAAAATGGTTTCACATGTAGAGAAACACTATGACACTAAGCATTATTTCAAGAGACAACAGTAATTCTTTTGTGGTTTAAAAAGAAAAATTAGGGGACTGTGATGGGGCAGCTGCCCCACACTGGCTGGCAAAGGTTTAATAGCAGCCCTTGGAGCGGCTGTGCAGAACCCAGCCAATCAGAGGAAGGCTTAGAAGCAGCCAATCAGAGCCAGGCTGGGCCCTATAAGAAGGGCTGCAGGGCAGAGAGGAGCTCTGTCTCCCCTTGGAGCTTGAGGGAGAAGGACTGACTGCCTGTAGAGAGAAGTACCTGGGACAGAGCAGTGCTGGGCAGGGTCAGGGGAGCAAGCGGAGCTCCAGCCTGGCTGGCTCCCAGACTGAGGCCTTGATACAGGGGCCGAGTAGGTGCTGGAGCTACAGGAAAGTGGCCCAGGGAAAGTAGGTAGCAGCAGAGGGAAGGGAGAGGCAGTGAGCGGCTGCCAGCTATAGGGTCCCTGGGTCAGGACCCAGAGTAGTTGACGGGCCTGCCCTCACCCTTTTGCCCCACAAGGAAGTGGCCAGCCAAAGGACTGCAGTTTGCCCCTGAGTGAGGGGCTGAACTGGGGGCTGCAGTTCGCTACTGCGGCGAAAGGCCAGGCAAAGGACTGCTGGTTCCCCCGGAAGCGGGGAGACAAGGGAGTTGGGGCACAGCCGGAGGGTCATGCCCTGAAGAGGATGCCGCTGTCCGGGAGTGACACGGGTCCCCACAGACAGCAGTGATGGAGAGTGAGACACCACCAGAGGGAGGCGCCCTGCTGCTGGACAGAGCTAATTCCCAGAACAACCAACAAGAGGCACCACTGTGGTGAGCACAACCCATTACAGGGACCAATCCTGCAAGCCTTCCCTAGGCTGTACTCCTGTTAGCTTCAATGGGAGTTCACTACCTGAGGGGGTCTTGTAGGATTGAGCCCTAGGGTTGCAAGCATCATTCTTTACTAATATTTAGATTGAAGTAGCTCCCAAGGTGTGCTCTGTGCTTTCCAAACACAGATGAATATACAGTCCCTCTCCCAAAGAGCACACAATCTAAGCAATAATTTCATTAAATTGCTACAAGAGACTCTTCTAACCATGACTAAAAAGAATAATTAAAAACTACCCTTAATAGCAGACAAAGTCTTTCAAGGCTAATCAGGAATATAAGTGCTGTGATTTGAAAAACCACACGTGAGCTTGAAATAATTGGTTCTTTATGCAAGACTATGTCTAAACATTTACATTGCCAATTCAAGTCAATGGGAAGACCCTCAATGAAAGTTGGATTTAGACCTTATTCCACACTCATCACCATGGCAGCTGAACAACTTTAAAGGACCTTTAAAAGTAGCATGTTGGTTATTGTATTCTGTTCTCTAATGAGCCTTCTCCATCCAGTCTAGTAGGATATCCAACTCCCCAAGGGATTTCATTGCTGCAGAAGTGATATTCAGCTGGAAGTAGATTGAAAGAAATATTTGGTAAATAACGACGGCAATTTGAAATGAGCAAAAAGGAACCCGAGTCTTTGCATTAGCGAATAAAGTCTCGTCGATTTACCTGTCCATAATTGGTGAGAATTTGTTTATATTTCTCTATTGCTTCCTCTCCACAATCGCACACATTTTGTTCATTCTAGAAAAATAAGAAAGAATTCATTAGGCTTTTCTTCTTTAACAAGCTGTAGCTTTCTGATTAACATGGAGGAGTCTTTTATAGGCTAGTTCTTGCTAAACTGTGCAAAATATGGCATTCCCTTAAATCAGACTGCCTCATCTAAGGATGAAATTCACCCCTGTATCGAGGGCGAGTCCAAAATCCCAATTAAATACTATTTTGCAGATTCAAATAGGAGCTCATAGACTCAGACTCATAGACTTTAAGGTCAGAAGGGACCATTATGATCATCTAGTCTGACCTACTGCACAATGCAGGCCACAGACAGGGCCGACGAGAGGGGGTGGGGGGGAAAGCCGGTACAAATTACTGGGGCCCGGCGGTCCGGAAAGGGGCCCAGGGCCCAACTATCCGGGGCCCGGTGGTCCAGAAGGGGGCCCGAGGCCCAACTATGTAAAGATTTTTAGCCGGTCCACCCTTGCTGGGGGGCCCGAAAAAATTTTTTCACCGGGGCCCAAACCTGCTCTCGGCGGCCCTGGCCACAGAATCTCACCCACCCACTTCTGGAATAATCCTTTCACCTATGTCTCAGCTATAGAAGTCCTCAAATCATGGTTTAAAGACTTAAAGCTATGTGGTGCAAGGATTCCCAGCGATGAGTACATGTGAACAATTCTTTTCATGGTGTTTTGATGCTTCTGCTCCTTGTTGAAGTCCCTAGCAGTATGAACTCTCTCTTTTAAGCAAATTTTTTGGAACCTCAGGAAATGTTCCGGCTGATTTATTTAATCTATGCCAAGTTTGTTCATATCCCTCATGTTAATGGATTTAACATACATTTTAGAGGTAACTGGGATTTATTGAAACCTGACATACACATTGTCTGAATTTCTTCTTGATGCTGAGGAAAGAATTGGCTATGCTGCTGATTTTCCGGTTGACATGAGAATCCTCAGTCTCACAGTGTTTGAAGACCTTGTCCACGTAGAATCTTAAAAGGTGATGAATGATGCAACATCTATCTGCAGACTTAAGAGAAATAGTATCTTTTCTTTTTAAGTGCTTTACAAAATGCTATAAAAAACTATAATCAGTGACCACTTTACTCATCACTAAAATGCAACCATCTTTGGTGCTAAACATGGCAGTTGAATGGATACATTTTTTTAAATTCTGTTTGATACATTTTGCTACAATGTTTACAATAGATTTGGGATAGATTTTCAAAAGAACTCAGCTCCCAAGAGGACTGAGGGCAGCCCCTGCCTGGAGCAACTGTCCTGCAGCAGGCCACAGCAGGATAGTCATGTCTGCCTCAGTTTCCCCATTCAGAGTCCCCAGTAACTCTATACAAGCTCTCTTGACACAAATGTACCCTCCTTGGGGCTGGTTTATAATGAGACATTGGGGAAACGGTCCCAAACACAAGTAATTCATTTCTCACCCCAGTGCAAACAGTGATTAAGATCACCCGACATCTTTTCTCTTGATGCCGGCACATATCACACACCAGCTCCTTTGACCATGCCCAGATTCTTCAGCCATCCTCCTCTGTCCTTGTACCAGGACAGCCACCCCAACCCTTCCTATTGGAGTGTAACATCTACTCTTCCCAGTGGGAGCCCCCACAGCCTCTCTCCTGGGAGATTGTCTTTACCAGGGGAGTATCTCTCACTCCCCCTGGCCTTCTCATGGCTTTTCTGGGTCCAGTTCTCTGATTCTGGAGACATTAGCAGATAAGCTCCTCCACTGCTCCCCTGCCTTCTTTCCTCAGCTCTGGCTCAGAGCCAGCAGGTAACTCCCTCTGCTGCTCCTCCTGCCTTCAGCCTTCTCCAGTTCTGCCTCTCTGGTTTGGGGACACCAGCCTGCAAACCACGCCTCTTGCTGTTCTCCTGCCTTCAGCTTTCTCCCTGCTCCTAAGCATACAGTGTCTGTGACAAACCTCACCTGCCCCCTGACTCCCACTCAGGCAGCTCTGATTCAGCAGGTCTCTCCTACTTATTGGGTCTCCCTGTGTCTGATTTGCCCTAGTCTTTTATAGCCCCCAGGTGCTGCCCTGCCCTCCTAATAGGCCAATGGGATCACCTGTCCTGGCACAGAGGAACTGGACTGATTTCATTCATGGGGGGAGAGAGGGGGAAACAGAGCCACCCTGTGACAAGGACCCATTAAGGCACGTAAACAAATTGCCTGATTTTCAAAAGTGAACCATGGGAGCTGTTGGGTGCTGAGCTCTTTTGAAAACAGGTCCCTTCATTGCTGTAATGTGCCTGGAGCTTAGGAAACACAAACAAACTTTAAAAAATGAAGAATACACATGAAGAATACGACTGAAATTGGTAGGGAAATGTAGGTGTGAAGAAGGTTATTACTCAAGCTGGGATATGATCAAGTTGCCAGGGTTATCATCCGTACCTATTAGGAAAAGTTCTATGGGATTTGAATATCAACCAGCAGCCAAGAACGTGGCTACACATCTCTTCCAAAAGATGATACCCCTGGCTGTACAACACCTTCTAACACGCCTGAGGCCATCTACTAAATTATCAGCACCAGCACCTTCCTCTGAGTTCCTGAGTAGCCTCCCATCCCAAAGGCTGATCTAGCCTGAGGTTCCTTCCCTTGTGGGAGCTCAAGAGAATCATACCCAAAGAGATACAACCACAGTAATATACTGAGCAAAATGGTTTTGTCCCTGTTCATTATCAAATACTATCAAAATGAAATCGCTACAGAAGCAGGGAGTCGTCTATCTTAATTAATGTAATCAGCCCATATTAGTCCTCTTAGCTATATACATGTATTCATACCACATCTGCGTGGGAACCAGAATTTCTGCTTCAAGGTAAATTCTGCAATTTTGAAGTTTGTTTTCATTCTGAATCATAACAAAATATTCAATGTAGAAATTTCTAAATTTCTTGTGAAAAAAATTTAAAAATCTGTTTCAGGTCAATCAAAATGTTTCACTTGGATGAAATCAAAATTTCATTTCAATTTCAACTTTTCTATTTTAAAATATTTCATAACGTAAAAATATAAATTTTGAAATAAAAATACGTTCTGAAACAAAAAAATACCAAAATATTCTGTTCCAGAAAGGTCACTTTCTTTTGATTTTTCTTTTTCTAAATAAAATGTTGTTGAAATCAACACATTTCCATGGAAAATGTCTGAGTTGACAAAACACTATTTTCTGATGGAAAGATGTTCCTTTTGGATCCTTTCAATCAGTGCTAGGTCACACCTTTTTGGAATTTTACAGTCAGCCTTGAGAAATGACCCACTTAAAATTATCTGTAAAGGATCAATTGGGCAAGGAAAAGTTGTACGGAGAGGCAATAATGGTACCTACATTGAAATTGTGGAGAGAGTACGGGTATGACAAAATGCTTATGGTTCGGATGGCATCTTTGGCTTGCTAAACAGAAAGAGAAAAATACAATGATGTTAATGCATATCAGCTACTGGAATGTTTAGACAGCTAATGCATACAGCATACAAACAGAGCTTTTCTTCTTAAAAACTGAAAGTGAATTACATGTTGGTGAAAGCTGCTCCCAGATTGATGATCTCTGGAAAGTGAAATCTGCTTGAAAAACAGGGTCAGCATGCTCAGCAGCAATGCAGGCTTCCCCCTAATTGCCTCATCAACACATCTCATCCCTGATTTAGAGGAACCAGTGGGGAGGGGAAGAGGTCAGCCTCCCAGGCTCATTCTGTCCTTGGCCACTTTGCTGAGACGGCCCAACTAACTGTTTTTTTTCTTGTCTGTGGTGTGTGGCTGCCTTTGTTTTTTAAGCTCACAAGGAACTGAACTGAGAACCACCAAAACTCATTTCACAAATAGGTCACTTAAGAGACATCAGATGGTGACGACTTTGGGGGCTCGATTCTCCATTACCCTGCACCTCGTGTTGGCATTTACACCAGTGTAAAGTGGATGTAAAGTGCTAACACAGCTGAACGGTAGCATTATACACCCACTTTGCACTCATGTGGCGATGTAAATGACTGCACAAGATGTGGAGCAAGGAAGAATCTGGCCCTGGGTCACTACTAAGGCCTAGGCTACACTTGCAGATGTACAGCGCTGTTAGTTAAACCCGTGTTCGTACAGCTGAGTAGGGAAAGCGCTGCAGCCTGTCCACACTGGCAGCGGCCAGCGCAGTAACTACCACTGACGTGGCTACATTTGCGGCACTTGCAGCTGTATTGGGAGCGGTGCATTATGGGCATTCAGGTAGCTGCAACGTGTTTTTCAAATCAGGGGGGTGAGGGGGACTTTGACAGGGAGTGTTTTTGGAAAAAGAGTGGATTTTTGGAATCTCCACAGTGTCAGCTCATTATTTCCACACCTCCACATTCCCTGCCTCTCTCTCAATCACTGAAAGCAAACAGCAGGGGCTTTGTTTTTAAAGAGCAGATAAAAGAGAGGAAATGGAGCCTGTGTTTAGCAGCTCAAGAACGGAGCTCTGAACTCCAACCTGGAAGTGCCGTTTCAAAACAAAGGCAGCTTCGGGAGATCAGTAACTCCGTTGTTCCTGGGCTACACTGAAAGACCAACGTTCCACCCACTTCGCAACAGCTGTTATTCCTCTCGGGGAGGTGGAGTACATGCAGCGCTGTATCTGAGGAGATACAGCGTTGCACGTGCCTTGCAAGTGTAGCCAGTTAATGAGTTACAGCGCTGCCGGCAGTTTTATTACGCTGTAACTTGTAAGTGTAGCCAAGGCCTAAAGCTCCATATTGCAGTCTCCCAAACACCCAGTCCCCAGATAACTGCACAGCCCTTTCTAAAGCTACAGCGCACAGGGCAATACTTACAATGGTTGCTTTGATCGCTGTGAAGCTCGCTCTAATTTCATTAACATTCATTGAAATCATGCAAGGTCCAAATCGCAAGATTTTGTTCCCAGTTGTTGGTGTCAAATACAACCAGCACATTGTAGAAAGGAGGCAGAGGGAAAGGCAGGAGAGCTTCATAGTGCTGCAGAATAAGAAAGCTCTGACTGGCTGGGATAGCTGATCAATGGGGAGAAAATATTTCTTCATTATCCTTCATCTACACAATTTTAAAAATACACGCTCCGACTGCTAGGGTTTTGTACTGGGTGACCTCCTGCCCCCTTCCCTCCCACCCCAAGTCAACAGCAAAACTCCCATTGATATCTATGGGACAGGATTGCAGCATATCTGAACAGGAGCTGCTTTGGAGTGGTTTTTAATTTTAAAATCTACCTCCCTAAAAAAAAATTGCCCAAGCCATTAGTCCTCATGAAGGCGTGTTCATGTGAACACTTCTAGTTTTTCAGTATCTACGTGAAAAAAAATATTTGGTGGACAGGAAAGGAAATACAAGTGTATATCAGATAGATCCATGTTACATATTTATCATACAGCATGAGTGCATATATATGTGTAATATATATAGTATTACATATAGCATAGATGTGAATATTTATAAATGCTATTATATATACATGCTTTATATACACACAAACATACACACTGTATTATATAGAGAGCTGGTTAAACATTTGTAATCAATTTTTTTCAGTAAGAAATGGCTTTTCAAAGGCAATGACCATTTTTGTGAAAAAAATATTTCCTATAATTTTTAAAAATGCTTTGATTAAATGAAAGTAAATTGAAATGTTCATTTCATTTATTTCAAAGTTGAAAATGTTTGTTTTGTTGCAGATCTTGGGGTTTTGTTTTGTTTTATTTGTTCATTTGTGTTTCCTCCCTTTTCTTCTGTTTTCCCCCATTTCTTTCTTTTTCCCCCTCTTTCTCCTCTCAGAAGGGAGAGAAGGAAAACAAACTGAAATAAAACAAATTTTTATTTGAAATTTACCAAAACAAAAACATTCCTTTTGATTTGTTCAGTCTAAAAATTGAAAAAATCCATCATTTATTTTGAATGAAACAAAAAAATGCCTTCTCAAACAAAATTTTTCATAGAAAAATTCATGTAGTCCTAATTACATATTTCAAACTGTTTTGAACTTAAAAGCAGCTGGATTGGAGGCAATTGCCAGAAAATTTTCCCCAGACTGAGAGTCGTGCTGAGACCAAGAATGGATAGTTGCATCCAAAAGAGAATTTTTTCCCTCAGAAAATTAGGAGCAACTGAAAGTACTGGGTTATCACAAAAATAGTTCTAATACCTTAACTATAGTTATGGTAACACTGAAAATTAACTTATTTATGAACAAAATCTCATAGATATGTAGGCATATGTATGTATATACACCTGGATATACATATATACCTATGCAAAGTGTGTGAATATAAATATATGAATTGTAGACAGGTACAACAGATGGATTGGCTGCATAGATATACAAATATATTGATGCCTTACCTTATTCTGCAATATGTATTCGCTTGCTTCTTGATGTGCTGTCTCACCTGGAGTGCGCTAATCATTTTTATGCAGGAGTAGGGAGGAAACACCCCTGGATCAACTTTTGGGATTCTTCCCACTTTTCTCATTACTTGATTTCCCTTCCTAATTTTATGACTTAATTGGTTAATAAAAGGGGCCAAGTTTCTCTCCCACAGGTTTTATTCCTGCACATGGGAGTGGAAAGTCTTGTCGTTTCCTTTGTCCTTTGCGGGGGAGGGGCAGGACTTTGCATAGGTGTTACATCTATTAACCTGCAGACCTTAAGGGATCTGATGAAGTCCGGACGCTGACAACACCCATCCCAGAATAGTGCTGCCAGGGGCTTTCTGGAAAAAGACTGCCCCTGGACTCCTTTAGGAGTTTATGTGTGGGATGGAGCTTCACAGCAGAGATATGAGGCAGAGCTGAAACTGCTGTAGGCTGGTGCTTCTGGTGTCATGGCAAGATTGGCTCCAGCTGAAATTGCGTGATTCATGAGGAAATCATGAGAGTTGGCCATGCTGCTCCCAGCAACTGTTCATTTTGCTGTGTAGGTCACGGTGGTCGTATGATGCGCAGGGGGACCTTCACTCACTGTTATAAGGAAGCCCTTGCCCTCAGATTTGCAGGCCAAATGGAGAGACAATGGGATGCCTGACAGCAGCTTCCTTGCCTCACTCAGTGGATGGCTACACTGAAGATGGAGGTGTCATTTCCAGCCTGGGTACATATAGCTGCACTAGTTCTGATCAAGCTAGTGTGCTACGGGTGACGGGAGGGACTAGCTGTCCCCGAGGTATGTACGTAGGGTCTCAGATTGGATTATGCTAAGGAAGGCTAACCCATCCCACCACCTGTGCAGCCACAGCTACCCTGCTGTTTTTAGTACACTAGCTCACTCAGAGCCAGCACGGGTACGTCTGCGCAAGCTGGCAATGACAGTTACAGCATAGACATACCCCTAGGATCCATTTGCATTTTGTTATCACCCAGCGAGGGGAAATTTCCAGATCCACAGTGAGGCCAGAATTTTCAGAAGAACTCTGCTCCCATTTAGGCACTGGAATAAGTGGTCCGATTTTCAGGCAAGCCAGCCCTTTTGGGTGCACGCTCTGCACAACCCAGAGTTACCCACATACATGTAATTATTCCTGGGTCATCTTTTATCTAGAATCAGAGTTAGCGTTCTGGTCACATCAGCCAAGAGAAAAATCCACCCACTTAGAAAAGCTCCCAACCCAGCAGCATTAATGCAATGTTTGCCACAAGCAGAGATTAATATGGTGACATTGGCCTTAAACAACCACCCAGTGGCAAATAGTGGCTGTCTTTAGGAGAGAGCGATCTTTATATTTAGGGCCCTACCAAATTCACGGTCCATTTTGGTCAGTTACATGGTCATAGGATTTTAAAAATCATAAATGTCATGATTTCAGTTATTTAAATCTGAAATGTCACGGTGTTGTAACTGGAGGGGTCCTGACTCAAAAGAGGGCTGTGGGGTGGTCACAAGGTTATTGTAACGGGGGGGGGCGGGGTGTCTCGGTATGGTCATCCTTACTTTTGTACTGCTGCTGGTGGCAGTGCTGCCATCAGAGCAAGACTGCCAGAGAGCAGCGGCTGCTGGCCGGGAGCCCAGCTCTGAAGGTAGCACCACCACCAGCAGCAGCGCAAAAGTAAGGATGGCACGGTATGGTATTGCCAGGGCTGGATTACCCAATAGGTGAACTAAGCACGTGCTTATGGCACCAGCAAAGCAGGGGGCACCCAAAAAATGAGATTTGGGGGGGGTGTGAAATTGATATTTGATATTTCAAAAAAAAGCATCGAAGTAGTTATCATGGGAAAAATCAGAACTTTGTTAGACTTCCTTACACTACATGTCAGGGCGTTATCAAGGAATGCAGAAGAAGCTTTTGAGAACAGAACAAATATGCCATATTCATACCATGTGCTGCACACTCTCTCAATCTTGTTGGCCACAGTGCTGTTGATTGTTGTCCGGTGGCAGTATGTTTTTTCTCAACAGTCCAGTTACTTTATACATTTTTCTCTGCCTCAACACACCGATGGGCAGTTCTTAAAACATATTTGGGCAATGATTGTGTGTTGAAATCTCTTTCTAATACTCGCTGGGAGGCACATGCAGTGGCAATAATTGCAATTCTGGAGTCCTACGCAAAGATTATGGATGCATTAGAAAGTATAGCTGAAGACCAATCACAAAAGGGAGAAACTATACGAGAGGCAGAAAACATTGCAAACAAGATGCAAGAACTAGAGTTTGTATTCAAGTTGACCTGTGGAATGAAATTTTACAACACTTTTACCACACAAGTCAAGCTCTCCAAGAAAAAGAATTGGATTTGAAAACATGTGCAGACCTCTGTCAAATCATTAGCAGACCACTTATACACCGATTTTTTGAACGATTTGAAAACATATCAAAAGATATCTTGCCTGATCCTAACTACAAAGAAGCCCAGTCCTGCAAGTGAATCAGGAAAAAACAAGCAAATGATAGCAGTGCAACAGAAACAGCATTGAATCCTAGAGACAAATTTCACGTATCTACTTACTACACTATAATTGATACACTTGAAGCTCATATGAAGAGGAGAGGTGAAGTGTACAAAGAAGTATCAAGTAGATTTTCTTTTCTAAACGATATGGACTTATCTGACTAACAATATTCACAAGGTTCCCAAAAGCTAGTTGACTCATACCCCATTAACTTGAACATGAATCTCTGCGGAGAACTATGGCAGTTCCACTGTTATATGCGCGCAACGTTTAATGAAACAGGAAAAATGAAATTCAGTCACATTGATCTTCATGACACAGTACTGAAAGAGGGAATACAATGTATATTTCCAAATGTAGAGATCACACTACATATTTTTCTAACATTGATGATTACTAACTGCTCCGCAGAACACTCTTTTTCTCAGCTGAAAAGAATAAAAAACCCTCAGAGAAAACAGTCAGGACAGACTTGATTCACTATCCCTATTGTGTACAGAAGCAGACATGCTTCGTCAAGTCAGCTTCGATGAACTTATCCAGAATTTTGCAATCAGAAAATCTAGAAAGAAGCTATTTTAATTTCAGCATACATGTAAATTTTGTGTCATTTTGAAAAAGAAAATGTTATTTTATGGTATAGTATTGTTTTTTTGAATTACATGGGGGGGGCCACCATCATCTTTTCAGTGCTTAGGGCCTCTAAAGGTCTTAATCCAGCCCTGGGTATTGCCACCCCTTACTTCTGCACTGCTGCCTTCAGAGCTGGGCTCCTGGCCAGCAGCCACTGCTCTCTTGCCACTCAGCTCTGAAAACAGCAGCGCAGAAGGAAGGGTGGCAATAACCTGACCACCCCCTACAATAACCTTGCAACCTCCTGCCACAAGCCCTTTTTGGGTCAGGATCCCCAGTTTGAGAAACGCTGGTCTTCCCCATGAAATTTGTGTAGTATAGGGTAAAAGTACAAAAAAGACCAGATTTCATGGGGGGAAATCAGATTTCATGGTCCATGATGTGTTTTTCAATCTTTTTAGAGAGAGTGCTGTCCTGGGGGAATTGAGCCTAAATACAGTTTTCACTGTATTCACTGGGAACCAAATCTTGAGCTCCTTACTCAAGTTTGACTCAATCCTTAAATTTAGCAAGAGTTTTGCCTGAGTAAGGACTGAGTGAAAGCTGAGTAACCAGTTCCGAGTGTGGCCTTACATCAGGCAATGTATTAACTAGTATGGGAATCTAATTGTTCATCACTTTATTGTAAGCCTTTTGAATATTTGACTTAGGTCCATGATGCAGAAGTAGAGACACATGATGCAGGATGCACAGGACAGTTATAGACCTGGAAATATCCACTTGGTCATCAGATTGAATATTCCATGATGTGGAAACACAGTGACTCACATAGGGTTTGCTTGGCACTCAGTACAGAACAAATGTCTTTGATGGAGCAGAAATTCACAGAATCAAAGAAGTTAGAAGCAGACAAGCCAGGTAGCTCACCCAGGCTATTCCCTGAAGGGTCAGTGCATGTTTCATCCCTCTACTGTAATCTACAGGACTCAGAGCTTTAAACATCTCAGAAGAAGACCTTTCACTTGGGAGATGTCATGCAATTAAAGCTGAAATAACACACTGTACAAGGCAGGACAATATCTAATCCACTGACTACTAATTTCCAGGAGATGATTAAGGATTTGGTTCCCCCTATAAAAGCCCTAAACGATTTGGGAACTGCCTAACTTGAGACTGTTTCCTTCTGCCTCATGTGGAAGATAACAAAGATCTCAGTAGCAACAAGGGGGGCATTTGGGGAGGAAGCAAGTGCCATGGAGCTGAATCAAGCAAGGAATCCATGATCGAGAATAATGATTGTTATGACTAGGACCACTGGAAATGGACAATTCTCTCTCAGCATCCATAGACATGCCCAGCCTCCTCTAAGGGTAGGTCTACATAGCATCCTGCAGCCTGCAAGAGCGAACCTCCCGCCCCGATCGACAGACTCAGGCTAGCACTCTAAACACAGCTGTATTGACAGCTATTTGGTATTGCAGCTTGGGCTGGAGCTCAGTCTATAGATTCATAGATTCCAAGGCCAGAAGGGGCCGTTGTGATCATCTAGCCTGACCTCCGGTATGGCCCAGGACCTGGGTGAGTAATTTTTTTGATGAGCAAGTTAATACTCTTCCGTATTTTCATCAACATGGTAGGATTATACAAGTAGATTTTGTGCCCAGGCTGGTAAATTCTCATGACAAACGTGCAAGGCTGACTTACACCCATTGTGATGTTAGGCACCCAAGTCTTCCACCAAGTGCCTGGCACAAGCCTAGCTTACTCTTCTTCCAAGTGCTGTTCAAGACCGTGTCGATGGAAACACGGAATAAGAGTTACAGCTGAGATCACCACCGAGCCACATAATCAATGCCTCTCCCCATCACTGTTATTCTGCATGATAAGGAAAAACAGTTAGTGCAACTAGAAGCGGAAATAAATCTGAAGCAGGTTGTGGTTTCCCCTTACCAAGGTGCTGGAAAGATTCCCTGTAGCCTGCAGCGTTGTTGCACAGTGCACTCCTCCCTGGGTTCCCGGCTGCTGCCTGGCAAATGCAATGGAAACGTGTGTTCCACTCGGAGGAAGGAAACGGGCACTTGCGAGGTGCACTTGACCAAATCAGTTTCCCCACGCGCCCCCCAGCTCTCCCAAACCACTCCCAAATCCCAGTAAGGAAATAAAGAGGGAAAGTGTTACTCAATAATTATGTAAATTGTGGATGAGAAGAAGGGAAATTTTAAAGCTGACTATTCAAAAAGCAGTTAGGCTAAGTGCTAATAAAAGAAAAGCATTAGTGGGTCCACTAAACACTGGCCAGACAGGCAGAGGAAGGACAGTCCAGTGATTAGAGCACTAACCTGGGACACCGGAGATCAGGATCCAATTCCCTGCTCCACTTCAAATTTCCTTTGTGACCTTGGGCAAGTCACTTAGTCTCTCTCTGCCTTAGTGCCCTGTCTGTAAAATATCTTATCTCACAGACATGTTATCAGCATAAATACATTACAAGACTGTATGGTGCTCAGGTACTATGGAGAGGTGATGGGGGCCACATAAGTACCTTAAATACAGACAGACACCCAAAAAGGTTGCTAATATTTCATTAAGAGTGGATAAATCGGATACAAATGTAAGAAACTTACAAGCAAAGATAACTGAGCCAGGCTCATCCCATGGGGTCTCACCATCGTAGAGATGGCTGCAATTTTTCAAATGCAACTTTTTTTTTTCAATCAAAAGCAAAAAATGTATTAAAAAAATGTCATGGCTTTCTTCCCAAAAAGAAAATGTTTTAATACAAAACGTTATTGAAAGTGTTCTAAAAATAGTTATGAACATTTTTCCTTTACTGAAGACCAGGTTTTGGGCAAATGAAATTTGTCTGCAAAATTTTCAATTACATTATATAGAATAAATATTTTCAAAAAAATGTCGGAAAACGGGTCCATTTCAAACACTTTGTAATGGAAAAAAACTTTAAAATGTCAACTTTTTTGTAAGGAATAGGTTTTCATTATTCACTCAGCTCTGCTATTCCGCATTTGATCAACTCCTCAGTGGATGTCCCAATAGCCATGGCAGCAAGAATCATCCACTTTCATGGGGGGAGGGATAGCTCAGTAGTTTATTATTATCCGCAGCTGGCTGGATAATTGCTCCCCAACCTATCAGAGATACAGCTTGTCTTGGTGATCCATGCATTGGTGACATCTGAGGGCTTGGTAATTGCCACTCCTCAGATCGAGAAATAAAGCTTACCTGCCTGAAAAATGTACAGCTGGCGGAAAATGCAACAGCAAGGGTTGGTCCTAAGATGCTGAGTATTTTCTGTGAAAAATTTAGAATGAGGTTTTTCCGGGACAGTTTCAATTTTTCATCAAAATTAAATTAATTAATTAAAAATTAAATTGTTCAGGGTTTCTTTTGGGTGGGAAAATGGAGGGAAGGTAAGGGAAAAGGGGACTAAAAATCAAAAATGTATTTGCAAATAAACAAAAAATTTCACACACAAAATAGTTGTATTTTAACAAATAACTGATTTTTTAAAATATAATTTAGAAAGCCATTTTTTGTCAAAAATGTTGAAAAAAAGACTACCCAGGTTCCGACTCCTGTTATCTCCTTTCTGCACTGGTTCCCCAATCCCCAGTGAGTTCAGAGTCCATTTCTAGGGTGCATTCCTGATATTCAAAGCCCTAGTTACCAGAGATATGTCCTTTCCTCCACATGTGACTTCCCATGACAGCTGTATTCTGCTGGAACAATGAAACACTCAAGCTGGGAGGGCTGGTGAGTGCAGGAGACAGAACTTTCTCAGGTGTTGGATCTTGACTATGGAAGTCTCTTCAGCAAGAGATATAGGAATGTTCATCACTTTCAGAACTAAGGCCTGGTCCACACTACAAAGTTAGGTCGACATAAGCCACATTATTAACTTGAGCTAATGTATGTGTCTACACTACCGAGTCCCTTCTGCCGACCTAAGTGGCCTGTAATGTCAAACTTCTGTACTCTATCTCCATGAGAGGCGTAGCACTTGATTCGATGACCACAGGTCAACATGGGTATAGTGCAGACACTGCGTTGTGTAATTTGAATGCATTGGCCTCCAGGAGGTGTCCCACAGTGCTCTGCTGTGACCGCTCTGGAGAGCGCTTTCAACTCCCCTGCACATAAGCCAGGTACACAGGAAACAGCCGCTCCCCTGTTAAAGCCTCAGGAACTTTTGAATTTTCATTTCCTGTTTGATCAGTGTGGAGAGCTCACCAGCACAGCTGATCATGGAGACTCAAGGCTGCAAACGCGCTCCAGCATAGAGTATACAGGAGGTGCTGGATCTTATTGCTGTGTGAGGAGAAGAGTCTGTGTTGGCAGAGCTCTGATCCAACAGAAGAAATACTGACACCTATGCCAAGATTGCACGGGCCATAGGGGAGAAGGGCTACACCAGGGACACGCAGCAGTGCCGTGTGAAAAATAAAAGATCTTTGGCAAGCGTACCAGAAGACAAGAGAGTCGAACAGTCGTTCTGGTTCTGCCCCACAGACATGCCGCTTTTATGAGGATTCTCGATTTATGCGATTTTTGGCAGCGACCCCACCACTACCCCAAAACACTCTGTGGATACCTCCCAGGAGCTCCAGGTGACCTCGAGCAAGAACAAGGAGGACATTGTTGATGAGGAAGAGGAGGAGAAGAATGTGAGGCAGACAAACGGAGGATCTATTCTCCCCAACAGCCAAGAACTGTATTTAACCCTAGAGCCCATCCCTTCACAAGACCAATTGCCAGTGCAGCGTGATGTCCGGGAAGGCACCTCTGGTAAGTACACATTTCCAATCAAACCGTAGGGGTTACATGCTATTATTTGTAATGTTTAATCTGAACAAAAAGGTAGGTGTAGTGGGTATGAGTGGCCACTCCAGCTATGCAGAGGATGCTCTCTGAAAAAGACTGTTTATGTGCATGGGGATGGCCCTGGAATCCTCCATGGAGATCTCTAGGAAGCTTTCATGGAGGTACTCTGCACTCCTTTGCAGAAAGTTGCTGGGAAGGGCTGCCTTACTTCATCCATCGCCGTAGGACACTTTTCCGCACCGCTCCAGTATTAACACTCTGGCATGATTGCGGCACACGGCATTGCAGCATAAAGACCAGGTTTGTACCCAGACGCTTGCAGCATCTGCTCCCTTTCCTCCTCTGTTACCCTCAGGAGAGTGATATTGCATAGGGCCACCTAGGGGAAACAGGGGAAGTTTTCAATGCTAGCCCTTAAACCGCAAACAATTTAACAAGTAATCTGCTCTTGTTTGGTGAAATCTGTGACAGACAACCACGCTTTCCCAAAGGTGGCGTGGTTGTAAGGGATCACTGAGCATTGCAAACAGCTTTCCCAGATTAGAAAGCGGAAAAAGAAGACTTGGGAGGACATCCAATGCTGAACCTGCTGCCATCATTGCCCAGTTCTACATCCTCCTCCCCCAAACGTCCTATGAGGCGGTGGGGTGGGGGGAAAGTTTGGTATCCCTTGCACTCAACACCAGGGAGGGTGTAAGGAATGGAAGATGCCCATTCCCACATCTTTGATTGCTACTGCAGTGCATCTATAAGCAAGCTGTCCTTGTTCCCTCTCCCTCCCCCCGACCAGTGTTATCAGCCCTTTTGCCCCAGGTTCTTACTTTTCTTTGCTGTCTGTGTGTTTGTGTGCATAATAAAACTTAACGGATCGAGGAGAAAAGGCTCTTTTTTCATTCAACACACGGTGGTCAGTGGGGATGGAGTTTGCAGGGGAGAAAATGCAAGGAAGGGGACAGCTTGGTAAGGAACAACACAGATAAATGTCACATTACTTTGGCTCATTACTGAAACTGGTTTTCAAAGCCTCACAGAAGTGCAGAACCCCTCAGTGTGCTCTTCTTATTGCCCTGGTGTCTGGCTCCTCAAAATTGGCTGCCAGCTGATTTTCCTCAACCCCCCACCCCACTGGAAACTTTTCTCCCTTTGTTTCACAGATATTATGGAGCACACAGCAGGCAGCAATAACAATGGGGATATTGCTTTCACTGAGGTCTAGTAAGCAAATAACGCCAGCGACCTTTTAAATGTCCAAAGGCACGTTCTATCACCATTCTGCACTTGCTCAGCCTATGGTTGAGCCGGTCCTTACTGCTGTCCAGGATGCCTGTGTACGGCTTCATGAGCATGAGAGCAAGGGGTAGGCTGAGTCTTCCAGGATCACAATTGGCATTTCAACATCACTAATGGTTATTTTGCAGTCTGGAAAGAAAGTTCCTGCTTGCAGATTTCTGAACAAATCAGAGTTCCTAAAGATGCATGCATCATGCACCTTTCCCTACCATCCCACGTTGATGTCGGTGAAATGGCCCCTGTGATCCACCAGCGCTTGCAACACTCTTGAGAAGTATCCCTTTCAATTTATGTACTCTTCGGCAAGGTGGTCTGATGCCAAGATAGGTATATGCATTCTGTCTATAGCCCCATCATGGTTAGGAAACTCCATTATGGCAAAACCATTCATTATGTCCTGCATGTTTCTCAGAGTCACTAACCTTCTTAGCAGAAGTCTGTCGATTGCCCTGAAAACTCAAAACAGATCCCATGGTAGATTTACCCACTCCAAATTGATTTCCCATTGATCGGTAGCAGTCTGGCATTGCAAGCTTCCATAGAGCTATCGCCACTCGCTTCTCCACTGTCAGAGCAGCTCTCATTTTAGTATTGCTGTGCTTCAGGGCTGGGGAAAGCTCTTCACACAGTTCCTGGAAAGTGGCCTTATGCATCTGAAAGTTCTGTAGTGTGACAGACCCAGATGAGTGGGGTACAGAAGTCTGGTAGAATGCAAATATATTGGCCACTGGATGAATAGTTTTCTGTTCCCTGAGTGACCAGAGCAGGGGCTGCACTAGAGCAATCAGGAACCTGCTAGAACGAATTAAGACAGGCAAGCTAATTAAGACACCTGGAGCCAATTAAGAAGAAACTTCTAGAATCAATTAGGACAGGCTGGCTAATCAGAGCACCTGAGTTTAAAAAGGACCTCCCTTCAGTTTGTGGCATGCGTGCAAGGAGCTGGGAGCAAGAGGCACTAGGAGCTGAGAGTGAGAGGGCGTACTGCTGGAAGATCCTGTGGTGAGGATAAAGAGGTATTGGGAGGAGTCCGTGGGAAAGTAGCCCAGGGAGTTGTAGCTGTTGTGCAGCTGTTCCAGGAGGCACTCTAAACAGCTGCAGTCCACAGGGCCCTGGGCTGGAACCCGGAGTAGAGGGAGGGCCCGGGTTCCCCCCAAACCTCCCAACTCCTGATCAGACACAGGAGGAGTTGACCTGGACTGTGGGTTCCACCAGAGGGGAAGATCTCAGGTGAGCAAAAATCCGCCAATAAGCACAGGACCCACCAAGGTAGAAGAGGAACTTTGTCACAACAGCCACTGCTTGTCATCCCATAGCTGCATAATAATGCATCCCACCAGTCAGTGCTTGTTTCCTGGGCCCAGAAGCAGCACTCAACTGTGTCAAGGTGACGTGTGACTGTCGCCAGCAACTGCGAATTGCTCCGCTCTACATCTTCCAGCAGGGCTGCTTGCGTGGCGTCACATTGTTCTGCATGGCGACTCCTGTATTGGCTGTGTGAATACTGCAGGATAAGGCGCAAGGTGTTTGTAATGTTCACAACAGTGTACAGCTGAGCGGGGTCCATGCTTGTCGTGCTATGGCATCTGCGCGGGTAACCCGGGCTTACGAAAAAAGGTGCAAAAAAGGCTTGGGTTTTTTGCCATTGATTTCAGGGAGGGAGGTAAGTGCATCATGGGAGGCTAACGCCATGTTCTCATAACCACCCGTGTAAATGTTTTGGTCCCATAAGGCATTGCAAGCCCAACCCAACATTCCACTCGGCCACATGCACTGTGGGATAGCTACCCACAGTGCAGCGCTCTGTGCGTCAATGCAAGCCCTGCTAGTGAGGATGCACTCCGCCAACACAATGGGCATAGTTGGGATATGCAAGTTCGACTTGTTTTAATCGGAGGCTTGATGTCGACTTACATAAAATTGACTTAACTTTGTAGTGTAGACATGGCCTAAGAGTCTGACCCAATGCCCACTGAAATAAATGGAAAAGCACCCATTAATTGCAAAGAGAATTGGAGTGGGCCCGGAATTCAAAGCTCACACAAACAAAACAAAGACTTCCCGATCACGCACACACAAAAATTTAAAAATACCTCAATAAAACTTATGAAACCATTTCTCTCACAGGCTGGGAAGGAAGGGGGGAAAAAACCCAGATAATAGGCGTTCCTGGAACATGCTGGGATGACAATACATATAGAGCATTGAATGATAAAATGGGAATTGGCACGCTGAGGCTACCTCCTATAATGATAAAAGCACTTATGTATAGCAAACGGAGCAAAATCAGCAAGCAAAGTTTATGTTCCTTAGCAATCTCAGCAACATTCAATATCATGTTGAAATTCTCTCTCCCCCGTGACTGCTGTTTAGACTAGTCAGAACTAATTGGGGAAACTCCTCCACTTAGTCTTTATAATAAAAGTTGTGTCTCAGCCATGTGATGGGCAATTTCAGGATTGCAGTTTATTGAGCCCGGGGCCCATCGTGACTCCAAGATGTACTAGGCTGGCTGAAAAATCATTTCTCCTTAGAAGACGGGAGTGAACATTCTACAGTTCTCACGGGTGTCACACCAAAAATAGAAGTGACAGAGTCCTGTGGCACCTTATAGACTAACAGACGCTTTTGTGGGTGAATACCCACTTCTTCAGATGCAAGCAGTGGAAATGTCCAAGGGCAGGTATAAATATGCAGGGAAGAGTCAGGCTAGAGATAAGGAGGTTAGTTCAATCAGGGAGGGTGAGACCCTCTTTTAGCAGTTGAGGTGTGAACACCAAGGGAGGAGAAACTGCTTTTGTAGTTGGCTAGCCATTCATAGTCTTTGTTTAGTCCAGAGCTGATGGTGTCAAATTTGCAAATGAACTGAAGCTCAGCAGTGTCGCTTTGAAATCTGGTCCTGAAGCTTTTTTGCTGCAGGATGGCTACCTTTAAATCTGCTATTGTGTGTCCAGGGAGATTGAAGTGTTCTCCTACAGATTTTTGTATACTGCCATTCCTAATATCTGATTTGTGTCCATTTATCCTTTTGCGTAAGGACTGTCCAGTTTGGCCGATGTACATAGCAGAGGGGCATTGCTGGCACATGATGGCATATATTACATTGGTGGATGTGCAGGTGAATCACCGGTTCATTCACCTGCACATCTAAAAGGTGCCACAGGACTCTTTGTTGCTTCTAGAGATCCAGACTAACATGGCTATTCCTCTGATACTTGACACCAAAAATAGAGAAGAACTTAATGAGAAAAAAATGATTTTATCTGCAGACAGATGTCAAGGGAGAGAGCTCATTCTGCACCCTAGGGACTGCAAAGGTGACTGCAAATACTGTGGCGGGATCCCTCACAGCTAGATGGTGTCAAAACATAAATACCCATCTGTGAGAGACTCCACCAAGGCCTACAATATTAAGGGCTTTCATTAGAGTGGGGGGGAAGGGGCAGGGTCCTTCATAGAAGAAAGTTTTTCTGGACACATGTGAATTAAAATAATTGTTCAAAAAATAGTTCCTGAATCCAATCCCACTAGGTAGCACTAGAGGGCAATAAACTATCAACCATGACTTGACAATTTAGGGCTCTGTTTTGTCTAAGACCATGTCGAGGACAGAGAAATTTGCACGCTTCCAATACAGATGTGCTGCATCAGTGCCAAAAGGGGCTTGCTCTTACACCATTGAAAATTCCCCTAATGTAGACAAACCCTAGGGGCCAGTTCCCAAGCCCAGTGCGTGTACATGCATGTGTATGGGGGGTGGGAGGGGGGGAGAGAATGGGAGTAATCCTCCTCCCATGCTATACAGCTGCTGAGGCGCTTCCCTCCCCAGTGACTAACGTCACCCCTCGGGACACTTACTTGGTCCTCCATGGATTGGAGGATGGGAGAATCCATGTAGAGCATTTAGAATTAAGAGAGGTGCCATGTATTAGTTTAAATAACTAAAAGGGAGTTTTGGTGACTGGCCCAAGGTTGCACACAGAGTAGGGAACAGGGACAGAATTAGAAGTCAGGGGACCCTACTCTATGTGAGCCCAGAATGTGAGACAACTCCCAGAGTCGCTGGCTCTGAGCCCCATGCTCAGTCCACAGGACTACGGTGCATCCCTGCTGCCCAGCAACTGAGCAGCAGAGAACATAATATGACAGCGCTATGCAAATCATCGCAACCTGAAATAGAAAGATTAAAATAAAACCACGAATGATAGAGCACCTGAGTTCATTCCTCCCCCTCTCCTGCACCGCACTCTCAGCTGCCTACACATGCACACGCAAAACTAGAGTGTCATTACTGATATGTGGACTCTTAGTTTCCCTTCTAACCCTGCGTCAGTCACAAACTCTCCTTAGTGTAGTTTCCTTTGAAGCGTCCAGTGTTTCTTTCTTTTCCAGTGACATAAATGATGCATTCACCTTTCTAGCATATCCTTCCCTACGATACTGTGAAGTGCTGTCACCCTCTGGAAAACAACCTTTAGAGACTCCTCCTGTTACTGCAGCCCACCTCCATTACCTATCGATATCATCTCCACAGTCATCTCCGATTAGTGCGGTGACTAAAGTGTTTATCATTAAGTGTCATCAGCACTCCAGAGCAAAACAGGCTGCTGAATTCACGTCACTGTGAAAATGGCAAAAGCAGCATCACAAGTATGTCGACACAAATAATTGCAGTCATTGTAGAAAAGGCTAGGTTCATGCATAATGAATGCCTGGATGAATGGCTGAATGAGCCGAGGATGAAGAACTAAGCGACCATCTCCTGGGGAGCGCGGGAGCACAGTGGAAAAGCAAGACAGAAAGACACCTCTGTTCAGGGATATTCAATAATAAACATTAACATAGATCCCAATCCGGCATTAATGTCAATGGGATTCTGCAAAAGGGATCCATGCATGCAGAGTCCTTTGCACTATGGGGGTATAGTCATTACAACCCCCATACTATGCACTCCAAGTTAACCAAACTCTGTTTTATCAAAAAACCTCCTTGGGAATAGCTGAGCTCATGCAAATTTTAGATTTCAGGTAAAAATTTCCAAAACACCTACATGATGTAGGAGCCTCCCATTGACTTTCAATGATACTTCGGCTCCTAAGTCGCTTTTGAAAATGGTGCTTTGACTCTTAAATCAGATGCTCTTTCATTGGATATTTGATTGAACTGCACTTCATATCAATTGCATTACAAGGTAGTTTCATTTCAAAATACAGAACTGAAAAGATTTTACTAAACGTTTGCAGGTTATTTCATATTTCCCCAATTTTATAGAAAAGGTTTAGCGGTGTCCCTTCCACCCTCGGACCTATGTAAAATTGGGCAATGGTTTGCACTGGGATCTCTGGATAAGACGACATTTATTATAGATATACTTTCATTAGTTTTAGTGAGGCACAAGCAAAACCCAAATTGAATGGCAGTGTTTGATCTTAAGGAACTGTTTGCAAAATACTTCTGGCAAAGATCCTTGAGAACCAGTGCAGATACACTGTTAAGGAAAACTGGGAGAAAAAGATATCAAGCCTCAAGAACATACCATGTTCTGTTAAACCAGATAACCAGAATTTTCATCTATTTACACTGCTCCTGGGAAAAAGATATAGGGTATATTTCAGATCTTCCAGTGTAAATCAGAAGTAACTCCACTGAAGACAGTGGGAACTGCTGGGTACTCAGAATTTTCAAAAAACAGTCCACTTATTTAGGTGCCCGACTATGGATTTAGGAGCCTAATTTTAGGCATCTGGGTTTGGAAGTCTTGGTCTAATTTACTTGTTTCAAGATGCAAATGTATTGGAATAACCCTAATCCAGTTTTTCATGACCACACATGTTTAATAACATTATCAATGACTCCCAGGTAACAAGCAAAAAAGCTTTCTGGATTTGCCAAGGCATTTTAGCTCTGTTGGCTTATAGGAACTGCTTACATTAGGCTCTTACACACTGGGGATTAAAAGTAGAATTAATGACATGATTCTTTAGCGCTTGCTTGTTTCTTTGATAATTTCTGTGGCAGATTTAAACTATACTAGACTCATAATTATAACAGGTGCTTCCTTATGTTAAGTATTAATAATTCTTTCCCAGAATTGCTGCTTTAGCCTGAAGCTCTTAGTTCTGACGGCCTAAAAGTGGAGGTTTAATGGTCATGAAATTAACCATAAAAGAAAATCAGATCCTAAGCCCAATTCGGATCTTTCTTTATATCAGTGCAAATCAGGAATTACTCTACTGAAGTCAATGAATCTACACTAGTGTCCGTGAGATCAGAATCAAATCACTTTACATTTACTCCATCAATAAACTTCCATCCTGAAATTGCTCTATGTACAAGATGGAATCACATTTTTGGACGGCTGGTTCTTCTGCTCGCTCCGGCCTTCAGAAAAATCTGGCTGCTTTCTGTTCTTTTTTACTTGGCACAGTACGTTATTAACAGCACCCAAGATTCTGTCGTCAGAATACAGTTGCCAATCTTAACACTCAAGGTAAGATATGGCTCACATACCCGCAGCTCTGCAATGCTGCTGACTGCAGGAGAAAATTGTTTTTCTCAGTAAACTGAGCAGATATGACTCAGAAGACACGCTGGGAGCTGATATGGGCTGATAGGTATGATACAAACAGTGCCGTCTTTGCAGTCACGTTTCTGACCATAACCGCTTTATTAATTCTGAAAATCAAACATGACCCACTGCATCTTGGAGACTCACAAGGCTCAGTCATGGCTAACCTTAACAAAATACAACTCTGATTCAGCACAGGAACGGATAGAGCGAGAGATAAAAACAGCAGCTTAATCAGCTTACAAAGCTGGAGGATTCCTTCCTCAAAAGCTCTCCAACTGCCTTTCTACCCAACATGGGAAAGCACGTGTTCCCTGAAAGCTAGGACTTCATTTACAAGAATGCTATAGCCTGAAGGGTGCTCCAGAAGTGAGAGTGCTTCACTGGGATTTGGGCGAGTAAGGTTCAGTTCCTAGCTCCACAGATGTAGTGTGTGACCTTGGATAAATCCAGGGGAGTTGGATGCCTAAATACCTTTAGAAATCTTGTGCTTTGTCTCTGTGTGCCTCAGTTCCCCATCTGTACAATGGGGATAACAATGCTCGACCTCACAAGTGTGTGGTGTGGGTAATTACATTAAAGAGTGTGCCATGCTTGAGTACTAGGGAAACGGGGGGGGGGGCATATAAATACTTAACGATAGATAGAAGGAAAACAGTCAGCTGGGATGAAATCCTGGCCTCGCTGAAGTTATTGGGAGCTTTGTCATTGACTTCATTGGGGCCAGAACTCCACCCCTGGTGTGCAGTAGACTCAAAGATAATTAACCCTTTAGTTATAGCCAAAATTCAGATGCTTATTTCAGACGTATGCAGAGTTTAAAAATAAACTCTTATGAAAATCAAAAATATTTCCAGTTCTAGCTGAATATTGAACAAAATTGTAGTTAACTTCTTTTTATTTCTTACATCCCAACCCAGATAAGGATGTCACTGTGCACAGGACTATCCAAACCCATAGTTCCTTCCCCCAAGAGCCTACAGCATAAACAAACAAGATGGACCAAAGGTGAGAGACAAGCAGCAGCATTATCCCATTTTCCAGTTGGGGAACTGAGGCACAAAGAGGGAGTCTGGACTGAGCTCAAAATTGAACTCAGATTTCCTGAGTCCTAGTCCAGTGGCTTAATCAGTTCTCTACTTCTTGTATCCACAACAATTCATCCATCTCTGCTAATTACTGATATTTAATTTCCAACATATACAAGCAACAGAGGCAAAAGGAGTCTGAACTAGCTGTGATCTGGTTCAGCAGTGCTGCAAATCTGCCCAGGGCACCAGTCCCTCAGCTTGGCACAAAATAAAACACTGTTGGAAAAGTTATATTTGTGTTTAAGGCACATTATTCTGCAGCTGCTAATTATAGCTCAGCCGGCATTGCAGAATGTGTGCATTCAAATTCTACCTTCCCGAGGAAAATGGATGGCATGGGGAATAGGAAATGGGATTCAGAGTCTTTCAGTGCAAGGTTACTGGTCACCATGTCCACTAAGGTGCCCAAAAGCTGTCCCCATCGGTGACTTTTGGAAATTATTTTGGTGGCTCTCAGTCCAGGTCCTAAGCGGCCAGGTATCCACATCACAAAAATCACCATCGCAATTGGTGACTTAGTTGTCCTCCTCACAGAAGGTAATAGAAACATGCAGTGAAATCCTGACCCACTGATGTTAATAGCAAAATTCCCATTGGGGTCAGGATTTCCTCTATGCAACAAGTTTAAATACTCCAACCCCTTGAAGATTTCCCCTTTGGGGAAGCTTTCCATTGCCACTACTTGTGCTGTACCTGTTCTGTGGATAAACACAGAAATTGAGTCTTCAGGAAGGAAAAATAAAATTGAAGATGAAGTAATGGCTTCCACAGCGGTGCTAAAACTTGAAATCATTATTCTGATGACCACAGCTGGCATCTTCCTGTCAGGTTGTAAAAGGACATATTCATGGATTTCACCTGAAACGTACATCACGTGGACTAGAATAAGGACCACTCTCTTTATCAGGGCCCTGATCCAGCAAAGCACCTAAGCACACACTGAACTTTTAACAGGCAAGTAGTCCAACTGAAGTCAATGGACTTCCTGTGTACTTCAAGTTAAGCATGTGTTTAAGTGCTTTGCTGGATTGGGGCCCAATATGAGGGAGTTCAATGAACTTCTGCTAATTTAAAGAGCTGAATGAATAAATGTATTGTTTGTTCTTGTGAAATTTTCACACAAGAACTGCAACATTCCGGGAATTTTCCAAAGGGTTTAACTTTCACCTGACTGGGGTGAATTTTGCAGTTTGGCAATCATTTTCATGTAATTTTACAGGCCGAGGATTTTGTTGTCATTTTTGACAATTTTAATTAAACTTGTCATTTCAGCAAAAACAAGGAAGAAAATGTGACCAAAGAACTGCTTTGTAATTGAATATGGGCAAAAGCTTTCAGATAAAAAGTGCAAAAAACCCCAATGACCTCAGATGCCAGAAGGTTTGCTCTACTCTGCAAACGCACATGCTCTGTACAGTGTCTCTACTCCACTGGCAAGATCTCAGACACTAGCTTAATCACAAGTATGTTTCAGTTTTCATAAGGTTTTGGAATTCTTTTGATGTGGGACCTGACATTTTAGTTTTTGGGCTTCTAAAGTCAAACAGCAGCAGTGATGAATGAAAAATGAAAACAATAAAAAACAGGCAATTTTCAAAAAGGTTTGTGATCCTCAGGGCATTGAAAGTCCCAGACCTTGGTTCAGCAAAAGATCCAACTATTTAGTAGAAAGGAGAAAACTTTCTTGGGGGCCCTTTCTAGGAAAGAATGTTGCAGTCAATGAGTGAGAAGCTCATTTTGCATAGATGAATGTTAAGGTTCTTCAAAGCCCACAAAAGCCACCTACATATATCCTTCCTTGGATGATTTACATTTGCTTACCAGCCAAGTCATGAATTCTGGATCTATAACTGTCTCTTTCTCACAACTAAAGCTAGATGTATAATTCATTATAATTATTTATTTATTACAGTAGAACCTAGGGGCCCCAACGGAATTTGGAACATCATTGTGCTAGAAGCTATACAGACATACAGTGAGTAACCCCAAAAGTTTGCAATCTAAAAAGAAAAGACAAAGGATAAGGTGGGAAACTGAGGCACAGAGCGGCAGTAGAGTTAACGACAAAGGGTCCTGTGGCACCTTATAGACTAACAGAGGTATTGAAGCATAAGCTTTCGTGGGTCAATACCCACTTCTTCGGATGCAAGCAGTGGAAATGTCCAGGGGCAGATATAAATGTGCAGGGAAGATTCAGGCTAGAGATAACGAGGTAAACTTAATCAGGGAGGGTGAGGCCCTCTTCTAGCAGTTGAGGTGTGAACACCAAGGGAGAAGAAACTGCTTTTGTAGTTGGCTAGCCATTCATAGTCTTTGTTTAGTCCAGAGCTGATGGTGTCAAATTTGCAAATGAACTGAAGCTCTACAGTTTCTCTTTGGAGTCTGGTCCTGAAGTTTTTTTGCTGCAGGATGGCTACCTTTAAATCTGCTATTGTGTGTCCAGGGAGGTTGAAGTGTTCTCCTACAGGCTTTTGTATATTGCCATTCCTTATATCTGATTTGTGTCCATTTATCCTTTTGCGTAAGGACTGTCCAGTTTGACCGATGTACATAGAGGGGCATTGCTGGCATATTATGGCATATATTACATTGGTGGATGTGCAGGTGAATGAACCGGTGATGGTGTGGCTGATCTGGTTAGGTCCTGTGATGGTGTTCCTGGTGTAGATATATGGGCAAAGTTGGCATCGAGGTTTGTTGCGTGGCTTGGTTCCTGAGTTATTATGGTGCGGTGTGTAGTTGCTGGTGAGAATATGCTTCAGGTTGGCAGGTTGTCTGTTGGCGAGGACTGGCCTGCCTCCCAAGGCCTGTGAAAGTGAGGGGTCGTTGTTCAGGATGGGTTGTAGATCACTGATGATCCGTTGGAGAGGTTTTAGCTGAGGACTGTAAGTGATGGCCAGAGGAGTTCTGTTGGTTTCTTTCTTCGGTTTGTCTTGCAACTTGTAGAGTTAACTTATTCTCAGCAGGTCAGTGACAGAGCCAGGATTCAAAGGGAATAACTTATTCCAAGAATGTTGTCGCTTTTACTGCTTACATATTACCCACAGCCAGCTTGTGATATCTTCAAATGTATCCTCTATTTCTAAATTATGTGTTCAACAATTTGCAAATAACTCTGGGCCTGTGGTTCATCTGCAAGCAGCTTGTTGCAAGTATTTGAGGTTCAGAATGTGAAGGGAATTCATTTAAGCACTTGATCGAATTCTCCCAGAATGTTTATTTTACATCATTTGTCTGACTCTGCCCACAACAAACAGGGGCATTACCGAAAAAAAAAATTAAGCAGTGAGTCATTTAAAAATGATTATAACTAATTATCTTATTCTGTATATATTAAAGAGGATCAAGGATTTTGAAAGCGGTTGGCTGGGGCCCGCATTCACATTAAGTATGAAAATTAGCTGTGCCTTTATGAAATACAGTAAGTTACATGATAATATCTAATGCTTCAGACAGGCAATAATCTTGAAGGTCCTGTTTTTTAAAGTGATCAGTTGCATTCTCTGTCACTCTTTTTGTCTTAGGACAATGGTCAATGAACAAACATCAATGGCACTCCATTCAAATAGTCTTCAATCATTGCAGTGCATCCGGGTAGAATTTACAGCAAGCAAAGTTTTCCTGTGAGGACAGCTAGAGTAGCAAGTATTCTTAGCAATAGGTGTATAATGAAAAAGAATATTAGGTTTACAGCTTTCAGTGTAGTTTACAGGTTTACAGTGAGTCAAGGCTTCAGTAATGACACTGGGGATGCAGCTGCAAATTGCAGAAAGCTCATCAAGCTTATCTAACACCATCTTAGACATTTTTACACTGCCAGTCAGTTTAGTCTCAAGGCACTAGTTGAAATAGAGACCTATGTATTGGACAAACAGTACAGCTGGGTATTCCCTCCGAATGCATTTCGGAGTGCCAGTGGAATTATCCACTCATTGCACTAGCCACTCCTCAACCCATCAGTTAAACTGATTGCATTTTATTCAAAATGGCCCATTTTCACTCAGTTTGTTTTCACTGTTAAAAGGCGCTCACTTTCCAAGCCAAAAAAACTTGCATGAGCTGGCTGTTTTTTCAGCAGAATAGACTCATTTCTGAGTCTGTAACAAAATGGAGAAAGTCGCATTTTGAGAAGTTTTGCCTTTCTTTGCAATTATTTTGCATTTACCATCTAACGGGTAGCCAGGCCCTTTAAAGTCTGCCTAGATATACTCTACATTGCAACACTGTTCACCCTATTGCAAACACTGATGTGGCTTCCATTTTTGGCTCCGGGTAAAAAACGCATTGGCTTCAATGGAGTTGTATTAATTTACACCAACAGCGAACTACAACCCCAGTCATCTTAATTAACAAAATCATCATTATTTATTTATTTATTATTCATTTGTATTGTGGTAGTGCCTAGGTGCCCCAGCCCCAGACCAGGATCCTGCTGTGCTAAGTGTTATATAAACACAGAACAAAAAGATGGTCCCTACCCAGGGCCGGCTCCAGGCACCAGCAAAGGAAGCAGGTGCTAGGGGCGGCACATCTGAGGGGGCGACATTCCAGCCATTCCTGGGGAGGCACATTTCAAGTGCTGGGGGGTTTTGGGGTTTTTTTGCTTCGGCAGCTCCGGCTGGCCTTTTTTTTTTGTTGTTGTTTTTTTTTTTGCTTCAGCGGCTTGGTGCTTGGGACAGCAAAAAAGCTAGAGCTGACCCTGTCCTACCCCCAGAAGAACATACCAATAAGTAATCCACATCATCTGGACTCAAGGGATGGGGAAGAAAAGGACAATGACTATGACAGCAATAGTATTTCAGGACATACCTGGGGACTAGTTACTACACCATGATAGGCCTCATCCCAGGAGTCTGGTAAAATTCCCTTTCAACTCTGTTTCATGACTCTGGGCTCAGACTCAGTGATTTTGCTCACATGTGCAGTATATTGATCCAGTTGCCCCAAAAAGAGGGGCCAGAGCAGAATTTTCTGGGGGACATGTGTGCTTTTGGGTACAATGCCTAGCACAGATCATTGCTGGCATTGCTTGGATTAGCTGGCATCCCTTATGTGATCCATCCCCTGGATCCTAGCATTGGTAGACCCTGAGGCTTCCTATCTTTTGTTTCGAAGGATCTGTGCTCTGGTCTCAGAGAATAGCTCACATGATGCCTTGGCCATATAAATGTCCAATCCTTTTTCAAATTCTACTTGACTCTTGCCCTCTGTGATATCTTGTGGCAATGAGTTCCATAGTTTAACTATGAAGCATTACCAGCCCCAGACATTGAAAACTCATGAGTTATCCCCCCAAAAATCTTGAGGTTGGCTTAAAAATTATGAGATTCTAAAAAATTAATGCATATTACCAATAACGCCAGGACACGAGTGCAAAGTGGGTGTAAAATCCTAGGATTCTGACTTGATACACTCACTTTGCACTGACCTAAAGGACTGCACAAGGCACCGAGGAGCAGAGAATCAGTCCCCAAACATACCATTATTACTGCATAGTCCAGCACAGTTAGTAGCTGTCTGAGCTCAGGAGAGACTGAAAGAGAAAAGGTGCCATGGAGAATTGAGATCTGCATGGGAAGACCACACATAAGATCCTGCTCAGACATGTCCCCCAGCAATCAGTCTCCTCTAGGGTGACCAGCTGTCCCGCTTTTATAGGGACAGTCCCAATTTTGGGGTCTTTTTCTTATAGAGGCTATTACCCCCCACCCCCTGTCCCGATTTTTCACATTTGCTGTCTGGTCACCCTACTCTCCTCAAGCCCTCAGCTCACAGTGCACGACCATCAAAAGAATAATTAAATAAATTAAATCCCCAAATGCAAAAATGAAGACTAGCACAGGCGATGGGAATCACCACAGTCACACGCTGCTGATATTGTCTGAGGCTGCAGAAAGCCACGTTATGTGTTAAAATGACTGGGCCTTGGCTAACCATGGAGAATAAAAGCACACCCTCAGGGCCTCATTAGTCATCTCTGTGGGTCTTCAAAGCCTGCTCCTACCAGTAAAGGACTAGCACCAGCAATACAACCGTCTCTCCACAATGCAGCTTTCGTTTGCTTAAGAGGTTTGGAAAAAATATGCTGATGATGCATACAATAAATGGTGCCTAATAGAGGGGAAACTGCCTGTTCAGTGATCTCTTGGCTTAATTTTTGAACTCTCTAGAAGTGAATGAATCATCCCAATAGCCAGTCAGAGCCCTAATAGATTTAGCTTTCACCAAAACCAAAACCTACTGGCTCAATAAGTTGCCTGCAAATTCAGAATGTAACTCAGCTCTCAAATATAAGTTTCAGTTTTGCTGGACAGAAATTGTCCTGAACACAGCTGAAATAATTTCTTGGATTAGTGCCAGTTTCACTAGAAGGGGTTGAAAACTGGTTTCACTGGTGCTGGATGTATAAGAATTAAAACCGAAGTGGTTTCAAAGGTGGGGGTGAGGAGTGTGGTTCATTCACTTCAAGGATCTTGGGTGGGGTACTGGAGTGAGAAAGGGAATGCAAAAGGGGGTCTTTGTGCAAGCAAGTCTTGGCTTTCCTGCTTCCTGTATTATCTGATAGGTGCAGTTCCTGTGGAAAATGATGCTGTAATAGCAGACAACACGGAGCACAATCCTGAACTGCCCCAGAGTCAAATGGAGCCATACAGAGAATAACTTGAAGATACCTTCTTCTCCTTTCCCAATTGCTCCTCTTATACAACTCAAAACCTGGTAGACAATTGCCAGGTGAAGATAATTAGCCTTATCTGTTCTCACCTGTTACACTTGGAAAACCTTGGCACGTCTAGCCAGCTCTATCCCAGACTTGGAAGGCTGCATTCCTTCCCCTAGGGAATTAACTCCTTTGCCTGCCAACCTTTCAAGTTATGACTTGCTTACCTGGAGGCCGCCTACACTGTTCCCTATGGAAAAGTCCTACGGAATTCAACAGGGATGAAACCATATGGTTCCATAGACATCAAACTAAAACCCAGTAGGGTAAAATTCTGGCCTCACTGAAGCCAGTGACAAGAGTCCCATTGACTTGAAATGTATTGAAAATATTAGTATCTAGTATGTGATAGAGAACAAGATATTTCCTGAACCATTCTATAAAATTCATAGAATCATAGGACTGGAAGGGATCTCGAGAGGTCTTCTAATCCTCATGGCAGGACTAAGTATTCCCAGATAGGTGATTGTCTAACCTGCTCTTAAAGAACTCTAATGATGGAGATTCCACAACCTCCCTAGGCAATTTATTACAGTGCTTAACCACCCTGACAGTTAGGAAGTTTTTCCCAATGTCCAACCTAAACCACCCTTGCTGCAATTTAAGCCCATTGCTTCTTGTCCTATCCTCAGATGTTGAAGAGAACATTTTTCTCTCTCCTCCTTGTAACAACCTTTTTGTATTTGAAAACTGTTATGTCCCCCCTCAGTCTTCTCTTCTCCAGAAGGTAGCAGGGGTAGAATTCTCCTTTAAACTTCATAGGGTGGCTCAAGAAAATCTACAGGAAGATTTCTACTATAGTATCATTTTCTACTAAATTCTATAGGACTTCTCCAAAAAGATGCATCTACAAGGGACACTGTAATTGCTAGGAGCCCCCTCCATGTAAGCAGGGTCAGCTTGTGATGAAAGAGAGGGACCCTGTCTCAGTGATTTCAGGATTTACCTCAGGCTAACTGGAAAGGTAGAACCACTGCAGTAGAAAACTAGGTGGCTTGCCTATATGGTAGACAAGCCCTAGGATGAAATATGGAGCAGGCCTAGCGAAAGACAGTTACCGAGCAACTATGGAGGAGGGGAATCAAAGTGTGAAAGAGAAATATTCTAATGAAAAAAGGAAATACTGAAGAGAAGGGCCTAAGCTCATATCTGGATCTCAACTCCCCCAAAACACAAGTGTATTTGGATTCAGGGTTTTGGCTCATCCCATCTCTGAAATACAGCCCTGCATTTAAAAACAGACTTGCAAGAATCTACTTGCCCATCCACTTGGAGATAATCACTTCTTTTGCTGGACAAGGACAATATCATGACTTCTTTTCATCCTCATCAACCACCAGGTTATGATTTAGTGCCTGGGATGGTACATTTTATAACATTTTTGCCAGGCTTTGTTAATTTTTCCAGATCAATATGTCCCCTCTACCAAGCTACTTCAAGGCATGAAAGATCATGTCGGACATCCTTTAACAGCTCCGCACAATTGGACTGGGTGAGGTATTTTGTTGGGGAATCTATCATTATCAATCATATTTATGATGATAGTATTAGTATGTGGTTCCTTCTGGCCTTAAATGTATCACTGTATGAGGGCAAGTGTGGAGTGAAACTGAGGTGAAGAGACTGTGAGGGAGAGGGTTGGAGCAAATATCCAGTCAGCACAGGGCACAGAAAGCCCAGTCAAAACTGTAGAAAGTTGTCTGGACATTCAGAGCTCCCTGCTTTGGTTGCTTCTGCTCCCACCGGCTGGAGCAGGTCATGCAGGAAGTGGACCTAGTGATTCACTATCTGGCTTTTCCCTCTGGGTCTGCCCCAAGCCAATACCCCCCATGCAGCTAGCTGGCACCCTGCTGATGAAGGTAACTTTTGAATAAGATGTAAAACTCATGCTCATTAAAGATCCTATGGGACATTTGTCCAAGCTAGGATGGCTAAATTTCAGTTTGAGTAGATTTATTCTGCCTAAAGTCCCTTCAGGGTGTTGTGTGCTGCCACTTCCCGCCCCCAGAAGTGGATGCATTTCTGAGGTGCATGAAGTGATAGGCCAAGGTGTTTTGCCAACTATCTTAAGATGACTGGTGATACATATATGTGTATTCTTATTATATACCTGACAGCTCTCCCACAGTAGGGCAGGCATCTGAGCTATGGGAGCAAACGGGAAGGTGCATGTCAGAGCTGAGACCTAGGCTGGATTCAGAGCAGAACTTGTCCAAACAGGTTCTGCGATTGGTGTCCTTGCCCCATTCTGCAAGCTAGGACTATGAAAAGATTCCCTTTCCCCAAGTGTTTTAGGCATAAAAAACCTGGAAGAATTAAATAATTGTGAATTATCATATTTGGCACTAAAAATTCAAAGAGAAAGCTCTACTCTGGGCAGAAAGGGCTGCCTGCCAGAACTGCTTTTACTGGGGAGAGAAGCAGTAAACTGCAGATCCAATACAAGAGAGATAAAACCTGGCAGAGGAAGCTGGTGGGAGGGCTTTCAAGTTTTCTTCCCCCCGCCCCCCACATTATTATACCTAACTCAGTGATAGGGATATTCCAGACTTCATATTCATCTGCCACTTCCCACATTACACAAGTCAAAACCAGCACCAAAACTCCAAAAAAGGAACACAGGGCCTGATCCTGCTGCCACTGAAATCAATAGCAGAATCCCCGTTGCCTTCAGTGAAAGCAGAATTGAGCTCACACTGCATCCAAGCTCTACCTCCCTATGACGAAACCCCCAGGATTCACCTCCCAGCCCTCTGCTTTTCCATTGTTGCAACCAAGACAAAAAGAGCAGAGATCAAGCCAGAGCGGGGATCATGGTTACTGTTAATGTATTGCCTAAGGAGAGGGAGACATCACAGCCACAATTCCATAGGGGGAAAAGGAAAGACATGTTCAGCAGATTAATCCCAACTTTGCTATCTATGAGGCATTCTATACACGCAGAAGGATTTCCAGAGCAACTTATTTACTTGTTCTGCAACAAAAGCTACAGCAATAGGAAATTCAGCTTATCTTTACAACAGACATCAGACTACTCTGCCCATGCATCAGGGGAAAACCAAATCTTCTCTTCTCCTTCTTTATTTATATACACTTGCTACCAAGTTACACCTGCAAACCTAGAACTGCCATGCCAAGAACTTTTAACTCTTTGATGCATTAGACAGCACATCTCCACATGTAGCAAGCTATCAGGCTGCAGACCAGACAATGAAGTGCACTGAAAGTTTATTTTATATCTAAAATGAGAGATGGAGCTGATAATACCTCCTAAGGGGCATTTTACTTCAGTAAGGGTGTATTATGATTCTTCGTCATCAAGATCTACTACTAAACCCCCTAGCCTTCATGCTGAGGTTCATTTTCTTCTCCCTTCTATTTAGTATTTAAATGAATAAGTCTGAATTTTAAGCACATCTTCTCTAATTAAGCTATAGTACAGTAATAATACATGTATTTAATCGGAAGATCCCCATGTGCCTTACCAACATGGGTAAGTTTACAAACCTGTGAAAACAGAGGCACAGAGATTAAGACCGTTTATGTCTTTGTATAAGATTTGTTTAAAGTGTAATTTATTATTGAAAATTTCCATTTGTACATGAAGGGTCAAATCCATTTCCGCCCACTCCACAAATCATAGAAAATGAAAATATAGTTTTGTGCTAAAGCACTAATAGCCAGTTGCTGCCTCAACGCTTTGCTGAACCAAGTGTTCTAAGCTGCAAATGTGGCAGCTCATTATTTATATATACATAAAAGCAAACTTTTTTTAAAAAAACACAGTTTCAGAAAACCGTTATTCTGGGAATGCATATTGCAAACGTGCTCTTTTTGCTTTTCAGACAGACCGTGTTTAGAGTGTTACGGACACCCATTCAAATGTCAGATTTGAATAGACACTTGCGTGCTGATCGATATTCTTCTATCTGGGTGAGTAACACTTGAACCCAGCAGGGTGGTTTAGTTTTTACAGAACTCTTCACTAGGGAATAGCAGAGGGAGAGTCCCTCGGAGGCAACCTTTATAACACACACACAGATATTTTTAAAAGTGGGGAAAACCCCTTCTTACAAAACTATTACTGATATTTAACCTCCTGGGTTACCCTGTAAAGTCTTGTGATGACCCACCCCCCATCTGTGCTGTCCTATGTGTCACTTACTGCTGCCCATGCTCACGGTCATGTTATAAAATGAAAAAGGAAGTCCAGGATTTCTCAAGCATACAATAGGGTGAGCCACTTTGTGTGTGCACAGTAGGAACCTCTTCATAATCCCAATAGTGATCTTCAAAGGTCTGAAAGAATGAAACAAGAACAAATCAATCGAGAGCTTAGCATTTCCACAGGCGGCAATGAACCTGTTTGAGCTGCAGCTGACCTTGATTATGCCAGCCTGATTAAACCAGATTTTAAACTCAGCCTGATTTTAAACCTAGAATCAGCTCTGCCATTTAGGGCCAGATACCCAAGAACTCAGCATCCACATCTGGAGCTGAGCACTGCTGAAAAATCTAGCCCAGATATAGATGCTTAAATGGGAGTTGAGCTTTTAGGAAAATCTGGCTCCATTTGCAAGTGTTGAGCACTTGAAAATCCGACCCTTACTGTGGCCTGATAGATCGGGGAACTCAAAGTCAGAACTTCTGCGTTCTGTTGCCATCTCTGCCATTGGCTTGCTGTATCACTATAATCAAGACACGTGAGGATCAAATTTCTACCAACTTTGGGTGCCTCTGCTGCTGAGTGCCCAACTTTAGATAAAGACCCTGATTTTCAGAAGTTCTGAGCACCTGCAGTTCCCACTAAGCTTGGCAGGAATTGTGGTAGTTCAGCAGCTCTGAAGCTGTCTACACTGCAGCTATGAGCGAGCCTCCCAGCCCAAGTAGCAGACTTGCTAATGGAGCTCAAGCAAGTGCACTAAAAATACCAATGTGAACGTTTGCAGCTTGGTCTCTCAAGCCTGCCTGACTCCCAGGCTTGAGAGCCTGAGCAATGTCCTGCTATTTTTAAGACTCCTCGCTTAAGCCTTGCTCATGCAAATCTGTCTACCCAGGCTGGCAGCCTCACTCCCAGCTACAGAGTAGACACCCTGAAACGGAGTTCCAAGGATGTCAAATTGGGCACCTGAAAAGCAAGGCACTCAAAATTAAGAGACACTTCTGCAAATATTGGCCCTGAACTCTGAATGAGGCAGGAATCCTGTGGAAAAAATAGCTTGTGATCATGTAATTAAAGGTTCTATCATAATGCATATGCACAAGGAGGCTGAATTAAGTTTGTGCAGGCAGCTTAATTCTGATTTTCCCTAACTTTGAGTGCTTGACTTTGCAGCCTTAACAATTTTGTTTAAATGTATTAGTTTTTGTGTGTGATTTCCTAGGGTTTTTAAAAATTCTACCATGTGGAACCATATTGAGCCTCACATAGGTCGTCAGCAGGGCTTGAATCCTTAGATCCACAGTAAAGTCCTCTACATATTCAGCTAACAGAATAACGGATAGCAGTAGTAGACTGTTATCCTCTATGTGGTCCAGCCTCTAGATGGGAATGAGAAAAAAGTACTCACATTATTGCCAGATCAGGTCCTCTGTGCTCCCCACTTTTTACCTTGTGCTTATATGCACAGCAATCTTCATCTCTGACAGGGTCTGGCCCTAAATGAGGATAATACTTACCTGCATCTCAGGGGTGTCATGGCCAGGCTTAATTAGCACCAGCGAAGCATATTTTGATACTCAAAATTCTAAGGCCATAAGGTACCATTATGATCATCTAGTCTGAGCTCCTGCATAACACACCAGAATTTCACCAAATGGTTCGACATCAAGCCCATAACCTCTTAGAAGAGGTCTTAGAAGAATATCCAGGCTTGATTTAAATACTTCAGGTGATAGAGAATCTACCATATCCCTAAGTATAACTACTATACATGTGTAACTAAGAAGGCTCATCAAATAGGAATTTTGAAAGGACCCCTCTTGTAAGGGGTGTCCAAAGTTCCTACAATGCCAGACATAGCCACACAAGGCATAAGACATTAGTAGAGCTGATTATGTAATTCATAATGGATCATTTATTCAACCGTTTTTTGCCTGTTTTTCTCACTGTTCATAAATTGCCCGCAAACAATTCACAAACTTCTCAGATTGATCCCTTTTCCTGTTGAAATGCAAAATTCAACCCTGCCCTTGCACAAAGCCACACCGAGCATATAAATGACATGGTTTTCAAAAAGAACACAGCATTGGCCTAACCCTGCTCTCATTGAAAGAGTATATTAAGTCTGAATAAGGACATAGTATTACCTCTATACATGGCATTTGTGAGACCACTGCTGGAATAGTGTGTGTCTGGGTGTCTACACTTCAAAAAAGGATGTTGAAAAACTGGAAAGGGTTCAGAAAAGAGCCACAATAAGTGTGGGAAACTTGCCTTATAATGAAAGACTTAAGAAGCTCTATCTATTTAATTTACCCAAGAAAATGTCAAGAGGTGATTTGATCACAGTCTACACGTACCTAGATGGGGAATTTATGATAGTACAATCTAGCAGAAAAAGGCACACCAATATCCAGTGTTTGGAAGAAGCTAGGCAAGTTCACACTAGAAATCAGGGTTAAACTTTTCGCAGTGAAGGTAATTAACATATGGAACAACTCACGTAGGGATGTGGTGAATGCTTGAAGTCTTTAAATTGTTGGCTGTCTTTCTAAAAGACATGCTATGACTCAAACAGAAGTTATGGGCTTGATAAAGAAATTATTGGATGAGGTACTCTGTTAGGTCTGAGTTATGCAGCAGGTCACACAAGAGGATCATAAGGGCACCTCCTGGCCCTAAAATCTATGAACCTGTGTCTAGATAAGAATATGTGACATAAGGAACAATCGGAGACATCAGCTACATTTCCAAAGAGTTGCATGGGATTTACCTGTTAAGGAGATCACTCGGGTTGCTAAATTCAGAGCAAGCCTTCTAAAAAAAACAGGTGTCCAGAAGTGAAAAATCCCATGTCATGCTTGCTAGCAATAACACAGAAAGAAAGAGATCCCCTTTATGTTGACTCCACCGGGAACTGTTAGTCATCAGAACACAGCGCAGATAGGGCAAGCAAGATTGCTTAATTAATGCCATTAACATCAGATGAACAACAAGGACTGAGAGTCTGTGTGAGTTTCCCCATTAGTGTCACAGTTAAAGGATGGGATTTCACACGTACACAGAAATGCAAAACGGGGGATTTTGGGAAAGAAAGGGAAGCAATACCTTGATTTGACAGTCTGGAAACCTAGGGGTTTAACAACAGTATACAACATGCTGCAGAGTAAGATCACTAACTATAGTACATTAGAAATGACATGCAGTGAAAAGTTTCCCTGGTGGGTGCACAATAAGATTACCTAACAGTTACCTGTTCCCTCCATATTGTATGGATTGTTAGAGGAATAATAGAATCAACACAGATCAGCAACGTCTGTCCTTCAAAAATATATTAGGGTGGGATTTTCAAAGGTTCTTAAAGGAATCAGGTGCCCAATTCCAATTAATTTCAGAGGTAAAATTTTCAAAAGTGCTTAAGTAACTTGGGTGTCCAATTCCAAAGTCAATGGGAGGCTCTTGTGTGCCTGTGGGCCATATTTTGGAAGGTATTTAGGTACCTAAAGATGCAAATAAGCACCTAATGGGATTTTCAAAAGCACCAGGCACTTAATTCCCATTGAAATCAATGCAAACTAGAAATCAATGGGAGTTAGGTGCCCAGGTGCTTCAGAAATTCCTACTAGGTGCCTATCTGCACCTTTAGGTGCCTAAATACCTTTACAATCTGGTGCTACACCTCTTTTGATAATAGGATTTAGGTACTTTTGCAAATGTTTAGGTGCTTTTCACAATCCCAGCCTTAGCTGTCAAGAACCCATGACTGACATGGACTATAATTACTTATGCATTCAGATCATTAGTGAAAGTCAGCATCATTCTCCTAGCCCCATCAAGAGTAGTGGAACTGGAAAAATTTCCCTCATTAGTTTATCCACTCCAGAGCCCATAAGAAAATGTAGCTTCTTTCTAAATGTTACTGGTTTGAGTGAGAAAGGATTGAAATGGGATTACTCACCTGAGTAAGGCTCATCAGCATAAGGAAAGGATGCACAATCAAGGCCACAGTATGTACACTTCATTACGAGCAGGGTCAGAGCACCACTTGCTTGCAGTGCACAATGAGATGCATAGTGGGACATAGGGGTGAAGCTTGTTCAGGAAGGATAGACGGGGGAAAAAACCAGGTGGTGTTGCATTCTACATTGGGAATATATACACTTGTTCTGAGGCCCAGAAGGAGGTGACAGACAAACCAGTTGAAAAAGTCACTAGGTAAAGATAAAAGGGGGGAAAATAGGGGTGATGCAATGGCAGGGGTCTACTATAGATCACCAAATCAGGAAGAGGAGGTGGATGAAGCATTTCTAGAACTAATAGAAATACTCAAAACACAAGACCTGGTAGTAAAGGGTGACTAACTACCCAGTCATCCATTGGAAAAGTAATATTGCAAAAAATAAAATGGCCCCAAGTCCTTGGAACGTACTGAGGACAACTTTTTGTTTCAGAAAGCAGAGAGAAAAAACAGGGAGACTGCCATTTTAGATTTGATTATGAGCAACCGGGAGGAATTGGTTGCAAATCTGAAGGTAGAAGGCACCTGGGTGACAGTGTACATGAAATTGTAGATTTCACTAATCTAAGGAAAGGAAGGAGTGAGAGCAACAGAATAGGGACAATGGACTTCAAAAAGCAGATTTTAACAAACTCAGAGAACTGGTAGGTAAGGTCCCATGGGAAGAAAATCTGAGGGATAAAGGAGCCAGGAGAGCTGGCAGTTTCTCATGATGACAATATTCAAGGCACAACTGCAAACTATCCTGATGTGAAGGAAAGACAGGAAGAACAGTAAGAGGACAACATGGCTCCATCAGAAAGCTCTTTAATGACCTGAAAATCAAGAAAGAAACCTACAAAAAATGGAAACATGGACAAATTTGCTAAGGAGAAGTACAAACGGAGAGCTACGGCACAAAATGAGAAACACCTTTCAAGGGACATAAAAGTCAAAAAGAGAGGTTATTTAAATACATTAGGACTAAGAGAAAGCTGAAGGGAAGTGTAGGTCCCACTTAGCGGGGAAGGAGAGTGAATAACTGATGTCATCAAAAAGCCTGAGATGTTTCATGCCTATTTTGCTTAGTCTTCATTAAAAAAGTTAAGAGTGACCAGACATTTAAACACAAATAATATCAATGAGGAAGAAGGAACACAAACCAAAAATAGGGAAAGACAAGGTTAAAGAATATTTAGATAATTCAGATGTAATTCAAGTCAGCAGGACCTGATGAAATTCACCCTAGGATAACTAAGGAACTAGTTGAAGCAATCCTGGAATCATTAGCAATTCTCTTTGAAAACTCCTGGAGGATGGGTGAAGTCCCAGAGAACTAGAAAAGGGCAAACATAGTAACTACCTTTAAAAGGGGGAACAGAGAAGAACCAGGAAATTACAGAACAGTCAGCTTAACTTCGGTACCTGGAAAGATACTGGAGCAAATTATTAAACAATCAATTTGTAAGCACTTAGAGGATAAAAGAATTATAAGGAACAGCCAGCACAGACTTGTCAAGAACTAATCACACCAAACTAACCTAATTTCTTTCTTTGGCAAGGTTACTCACCTAGTGGATGGGGAGAAGTGGTAGACAGGATATATCTTGATTTTAGTAAGGCTTTTGACACAGTTCTACATGACTTTCTCATAAGCAAACTAGGAAAATGTGGTCTAGATGAAATTACTTTAAGGTGGGTGTAGAACTGGTTGAAAGACTGTATGTAAATTGTAGTTATCAATTGTTCTCTGTCAAACTGGGAGGATGTATGTAGTGGAGTCCCACGGGGGTCAATCCTCAGTCTTGTACTAATCAATATGTTCACTAATGACTTGGATAATGGAGTGGAGAGTGTGCTTATAGAATGTGCAGAGGACACCAACTTGGGAGGGGTGCAGCTCTTTGCAAGACGGGATTAGAACGTTGAAAAATTGGAGAATTGATCTGAAATCAACAAGATGAAAATCAATAAAGACAAGTGCAAAGTCCTGCACTTAGGAAGGAAAAATCAAATGCACAACTTCAAAACAGGGAATAACTGCCTAAGTAGTAGTACTGCTGAAAAGGATCTGAGGGTCATAGTGGATCAGAAATAGAGGAAGAATCAGCAATGTGATGCAATCACTAAAAAGGCTAATATCCCCTCTGTTCAGACTTGAAGGAGACCTTCACTCTGTCTCTGCATCATCAGAGGTTTCCTTTAATCCTCCGGTTTCTTTCTTAGTATCATTTACTCTAAAGCCTGTAGCAGTTACATGAATTGTAGCTTTACATGTAGTCTTGACATCAAAGAGGTGACAAACAGTGCAACCAGTATACCACTTTTCAAAGCCCAGCAAAGGTCAGCTGTTTCTCTCTGAAGCTCCGAGTAAATTTCCAACTGGCCCGGCACTGCTCGGGGATGCTTCAAACCACCAAAATAACAGTCCTGCCCCCTGAAAATGTCATTTCCAGGAGCAATTGTTTATTTGGAGGTGGCACATCTTAGTAGTTAGAGCAAATAACAGGAATCAGGACACCTGGGCTCTTTTCCCTACTCTGCCCCTGGCTCACAGTGTGACCGTCCACAAAAACACTTAACCTGAACTTGGTTCAGCTTCCCCATCAATAAAAAATGGAAGGATACTTACCCATCTTTGTAGAGCAATTAGAAATCTTTGTAGCAAATGCTCTGTATACATACACAATGCTATTGCGTGTCAGGAATGATAGCATGGAGTAAAGATACTGCAACATCTGTATATTTACAGTATTGCTGTATATTACCCTGGCCGGTGTGCAATATGATCAGTGTTTGTATGCAGCCACTGTGCAATATTACCCATGCTGGGCTCAGCAGTGGTGGAATATCTGCCAGACAGCATAGCGTAGGAGAATACTATTATCTCCCTCTGTATATCAGGGGTGCAGTTTTATGCAAGATAGTACTGAACATGGGTGCAATTTCTCTGCAAGGCTACAGCATTTAATTCCCCATGCTGCATTTCTCAGGTGTGCAGGACCATACATGATGTACTGCAGAGGTATACTATTCCCCTAACTGCAGTATTTTGCAATGCTGGGTTGTAGCATATCTCCTATGCACAGGAAAGTTCTTAGAAGATTGTGGGAAATGGAGCAGAAGTTCATGAATGACTTTTCAGTAACATTCTTTCCTTCCTGAAACTGTCTTGTTGGCAAACGTAAAATCTATTTCCTAAAGATTTAGAGATCCACCCACATCCCTGGACATTCATTCATTCATTCAACCAACACGTAGTAGTGCGCAGTGAATGTGTTTCCATAGCACTAGGCAAGAGCAAGTCAGAGTGAAACTGCACTCAAGATCTAATATGCAAGTCTCTGCAAAACGGAAACACAGGTAAACACAAAGCAGCATTTCAAACAGAGGAGCTAGTTTCCTTTATGGAATGGACAAAGCACAGGTTCATCCTGCAGCCATTGTACAGGAAGAGGCCAAATGCTGCTCTTCGTTACAACAGTGTAAATCGGGAGCAACTAGAAGTCAGCCGTAACGGGGGGTAGATCTTCAAGTGGTGTAATCAGATATAGCACCACTGATTTCAATGGAGCAATAACAATTTACACCAGCTGAGATCTACCTCTGCCCTTTACATGCCCATTAAGAGGCTGAATCCTGTTCCCATTGAAGTCAAAGGTAAATCTCTCCATTGGCTTAAATGGTGCAGAATTGGGATTCAGACCTGCTCAAGGTCCCATCTCTAGATAATACTGCACAAAGAAACTACTAAAGAAAAATAAATAGGCCAGCTACTTCCTCTGGGGCTCGTGATCTGAGGCTGAACCAGATCTGGATACAGGAGATTCTCCAGGGCAGAGAAGCCTGCATTTGACAGAGGATGCATATATTTAGGGCTTGCTCTGAAATAACTAAATCATTTTTAATTCATGCCTTTTGTTATTTTGGTGCAAGTCTCTGTGTGGACACTTATTCTGCAAGACTGTCCATACTCAGACTTGCACCAAAACAGCCATTAATTTCAGTGTAAGTTTTGCATATGAACCAGCCTTGAGACATTGTCTACATCAGAAAGTTGCACTGTTTAACTTAAGGTGTACATTTAAATTGATTCAATAAACTGGTGCTAATTCCCACACACTCCTATGTGGTTTAGCTTCAGTTGATTAGGAACAGGTTTAAGCCATCCCACAGTAAGCGACTCTTAAACTGAAATATGAGTATCCACACGGGCGGGGGGGCGGGAGGGGGGGGCTGCACTGGTTTAATGTATCAGTTCAAAAAGCTCTTTCCTGTGGGCAAGATCTTAGATGCTGGTCTTTTCTCTGTCCTCATCAGCTTCCTCATTCTGTCGGTCTCTGGCTACGTCAGAGGATGGGAAGAGAAACGTATTCTAAAATGACTGATATAAGAGATGATTCAGATTATGTTCGATGTCCAGGGCAATGATTCATTAGAAATGCCCCTGCTCTTGCCTTTTAAAAGTGTGTCACCCATTCAAAAAACCCCACAGGCATAGGTATCTTCTTCATTAGAGGGAAAATTGCCCCCATTGCAATCTTCCTATTCACTGGTTTCAGAGTAGCAGCCGTGTTAGTCTGTGTCAGCAAAAAGAACAGGATTACTTGTGGCACCTTAGAGACTAACAAATTTATTTCAGCATAAGCTTTCGTGGGTTAGAACCCACTTAATCAGATGCATGGAATGGAACATACAGTAAGCAGATATTTATACATTCAGAGAAACATGAAAAAGGTGGAAGTGCCTATACCAACTTTAAGAGGCTAATTAATTAAGAGGAACTATATCAGCAGGGGGAAAAAAACTTTTGAAGTGATAATCAAGATGGCCCATTGCGGACAGTTGACACAAAGGTGTGAGTGAGGATAGTTAACTAAGGGAAATAGATTCAATTAACGTAATGGCCAAGCCATTTAACTATCCTCACTCACACCTTTGTGTCAACTGTCCGCAATGGGCCATCTTGATTATCACTTCAAAAGTTTTTTTCCCCCTGCTGATATAGTTCCTCTTAATTAATTAGCCTCTTAAAGTTGGTATAGGCACTTCCACCTTTTCATGTTTGTCTGAATGTATAAATATCTGCTTACTGTATGTTCCATTCCATGCATCTGATTAAGTGGGTTCTAACCCATGAAATCTTATGCTGAAATAAATTTGTTAGTCTCTAAGGTGCCACAAGTAATCCTGTTCTTTTTCCTATTCACGGTTTCATTCCTTTGTTCCTAGTCAGTCATGCCCTGGGGCCAACAATCAATCTGCGTCCTTCATGTGTATCTCCCTGAATTGCACAGATATAATCTTAATATACATCTCATTAATAATTCTTTGGACTTCTCTAGCATCTTTGCTTCAAGGCTCTCTAAGCGGTTTTCCAGCACAAACTAATTGCACTTCATAGAGAACTGTAGAACAGAGAGGTGAAGTGACTTACCCAAGTCAGGGCTCAGTAACACAGCAGTTTTCAACCTTTTTTCATTTGTAGACCCCTACAAAATGTCAAATGGAGCTGTGGATCCCTTTGGAAATCTTAGGCATAGTCTGCAGTCTCCCCAGGGTCTATGGACCATGGGTTGAAAATAGCAAATTGCTTCAAAACAATGCCTGCCCTTAAAACACAAATGTTAAGGTTATTTATACTTTCTCTTTCCTGAATACAAGATGCTCAAAATAGTTGTCAGAACCTTTCTTGCAATGACTCAGCAAAAAAAACAAAAAACCCAAGAAAAAAAAAACAATAACAAAAAGAGAGACGTCCTGGTAGGAAAAAGGAAACGGAAAGAAGTGTCAGAGGAAATATCTTCAGCACCGAAATGGTTATTTTTCTGACTGCCACTGTGATCATTTTCACGATGTGATGCCATTACGCCCCAGTTCAAACAGCCAGCACGGAGTCGCCGGTGTAAGGTTATTGTAAGGGTGTCCGTTTCCAGGAAGCCAAGCAGGACTAAAGCAAGCCAGAAACACAAATACGCACAGCTATCAATGCATTTTAACCCCAAACCTTAGTACTAAAGCACAGGCTTCCATGACACATATGCTCAGTTGGTCCCATAGATGCAGCTGCCTAATGAGAAAACACTTGGGCACCAGCTCAATCATAATAAACAAATGCCGTTCCTTACAGACCATCTATGAAGCTGGTCAGGTTAGAATAAGACAACCCCACAATCCCCAATACTAAAGGTGCCTCCTATTAGCAGCACCACAGTTGCAGTGCTGTTAATGTGGAGCGCAATGATGTTGGCAGTTCTGGTCTCTGAGCTGTTTTGCAGATAAGTGTGTGAGTGTTTGCAACGAAAGAAGCAATCGGTTATATTTATCCCTGCCATGAGAGCCATGTGGGCAGTCCTCTGTACCTACAGGGAGCCGCATTGAAGTCAATGTGACTTCTCGTCTGTGCTGGATTGTAGCCTTATATTGGAAGCTTTCCAACGGAAGGAGCCATATTTATCTCTGTGTCTGTATGGCGCACAGTGCAACGGGAGATGAATCCTGTGACTACGGCCTTTGGAAGCAACGACAACAATGATGATTTGGATAATCTGGGCACTTTACCTACAACGGCTCCCAGACTATTAAGAGTGGATTGATTCTATTCTTGGCTCAGCCACTGACTGTCTGGGTAACCTTAGGCAAGACACTGCCTCGCTCCGTGCCTCAGTTTCCCCATATGGGAAATGGCAATAGTTATACTTTGTCTTCCTTTGTAAAGCTCTTTGAGAGCCTCAGGTGAAAAGTGCCATAAGTGGTGAGTGCTGTTGTTGCTATATCGGTGGAAATAAGAAACACATCTCCAGTGACTGGGATGCCCAAAATGTGTAACCCTCGAATAGCCACATTGGCAACTAGCCAGGAGCCCAATAGTTGCACCTTAGCAAAAGTAAATGCAAGACTACCATAAAATGTCCTTTACCGATCTAGAGCTTTATTGAATTAAAACAAAACAAAATGTCATGAGCCAAAATTCTAACCCCCAAATAAAATCGTTTTTATAAAACCAACAGTCTCCATTTATTCTGATCATGTGAATTTATTCAAATGTATTTTCCCTGGAATGTCAAGGCATATCTTAGAGTACAGAAATCAGATGTGGCATTGTACTAGGATGGCCTGCCATCAGATATCCAAATCCTATATTTGGTCGCTTAGATACAAATAAAAGTGCACAAATTGGACAATTACTTACCAAAGTGAGGATGATCCAAATGCAGAATCTGGATGTCCTATAAAAGTCCCTGAAAATAAGGCTCTATAGGCTTAAAGTATCCCTGGTACTTTATTGACTCATTGACTTCATAGAGTTAAAGCAGGGATCGGTTTGGCCCTATGTTTCTTAATTTTGCAAACTTTTCTTTCTTTCTTTTTTAATGTTGATTGAAAGAGCATTTGAATTGCCAGATTGGGTCAGACCCATGGTTCACCCAGCTCAGTACCCCATCTCTGACAGCGGCCAGCACCAGATGCTTCAGAGAAAGGTGTAAGAACTCCTGTAGCAGGCAGGTGTTCCTGTCATGTCAACTTCTTCCACAGCAGAACCATTCACAGCAGTGAGCAGCTCTTTACTTGTTCTTCAGTTCCCTTGAACTTTGCAGACATTATTTACATATCCCTGAAAAAAAGAGACCAAAAACTGGTAGGTTCTTGCCAGTTTGTTCCCCTCATTTGTTCTTGTCTCATTAAACTGGTTTCCTAAAAGCTTCTGAGATGAAAGTATTTGCATAAGTCCTATATGCTTTGAGTGATACATTTAACACAACACAGAACAGTGGCTTTAAACATGATGGAGGAGTTTTCTTTAAACTTCAAAGAAATAAAGTTAACTAGTAGGAAAAAGCATGCATTTGTCTGGTGGCAACTACAATAGCTCCTGCATGACCTACATGGTTTTCCTGCAGTCTAATCACACATTTACTTGACTACCTCTGTGTGTATATTACAGATATAATGCAGCTAAGGTAACGGTATATATTAGTGACTGGCCCACATTATAAAAATAGGAACATCAGACCCATGGTCCCTCTAATCCAATATCCTGCCTCAGACACTGGCCAGAATCAGATACGTCAGAGGAAGGTGAAAAGAAAACTAGAAATGGATCGTTCTGAAATAGTCTGCTGTTAGGGTAATTTTCTTCCCTGGCGGCACTTCGGCGGCAGCTTCTTTGGCCGCCAGGGATCTTGGCGGCACTTCGGCGGCAGCCTCTCCCGCCGCTGCCGCTGAGGGACCTGAAATGACACCCCCCAAATCCTGGAGCCCTAAGCGACCGCTTAGGGTCACCTAATGGTAGCGCCGGCCCTGGGTCCAGACCCATCTCAAATAACCTGCACGTACAGTGACCTTGCTTTATGGAAATATGCTTATGAGTGTAAATATGACATAACTAGAATAGGTTTCATGCTAGCTATGCCATGTAACATATCTTTGCAAAGGTTATGTTCTTCTGCATGTATTCATCTTATTTGTATGCGTGTATCATTTTTGTATTCGAAATTATGAATATTGGCTGTGTACTTGTTTAATTTTAATTAGCCTCAGTGAAGCAGTTGGTCAGCTTCCTCAGAAAAGACTATTCTCAGTAAGTGCCCAGTCAAGAAACACTTAAGCTAACAATAAACTTTGAGACGCCAATCCACATCTGAGCTTTCCTGGGAATGTGGCTTGGCTCGTAAGGAACTGAGTCATGCATGGACATGTGACTTGCCCATGTGACTCCAAAACTCTATCTTGGAGCTGGATTCTGCATAGGAGAGGAGAAGGGGTTTCCACCCTCAAGAGGAAGTCTATTCAAGCCCCTGGAAACCCCTCCATTTTGTCTTCAGCTGGCTCAAGAGATAGCCTTTGGGGGTGGAGAGGCTACCTGAAAGAAACTGGAACAAAGGACACTAACCACAGGGGTGTGAGTGATTGCTGGACCCAGACTAGAAGGAGGTTAGTCTGTAAAAGAAGCTTACTGAAACATCTCAGAGGGTGAGATTTCATCTGTAATCACTTTCTTACTGTATTAGGTTTAGACTTGTGTGTTTTGTTTTATTTTGCCTGGTAATTCACTTTGTTCTGTCTGTTATTACTTGGAACCACTTAAATCCTACTCTTTGTATTTAATAAAATCACTTTTTACTTATTAATTAACCCAAAGTATGTATTAATACCTGGAAGGGGCAAACAACTATGCATATCTCTCTATCAGTGTTATAAAGGGTGAACAATTTATGAGTTTACCCTGTATAAGTTTTATTCATGGTAAAAGGGATTTATTTGGGGTTTGGACCCCATTGGGAGTTGGGCATCTGAGTGCTGGAGACAGGAACACTTCTTAAGCTGTTTCCAGTTAAGCCTGCAGCTTTTAGGGGACGTCGTTCAGACCCGGGTCTGGGTTTGCAGCAGGCTAACATGTCTGGCTCAAACCAGGCAAGGCACTGAAGTCCCAAACCGCCAGGGGAAACAGGCTCTGGGGTAGTCTCAGCACATCAGGTGGCAATTCCCAAGGGGTTTCTGTGATCCAACCCGTCACACATACCTCCTACAGTTTTTGCTTGAAAGTCTGGAAGATGCCAACGTTATACAGGTTCAATGGCTTCACTCTTTGTACGAAAACCAATAAAGAAACTAAAAATGAGGTGGCTGAAAATGAAATAGCCTAAAGGTACAAGGAACATCCTTAATTTAAATGAACAGAAAAGGGAAAACTATGAAAAATTTTAAAAGATTAATGGAAATAGTTGGTATTTATAAGCCCCTTTCACCCAGAAGCTCTTAAACTGTGGTCAAATTCTCTTCAGTGACCCACACTGCAGATCTCCCTTACAAATGCTGCACTTACATAGAATTTGGGAATCAGAGCCAATGCCTATTAATTTGAAGACAGTAGGAAGATTTCCATTGACTTCAGTGGGCATGGGATCAGACCCTAAACTCTCATGATGTTAATACTACTAAAATTACTATTACACATATTTATAAAGTGCACATCACTGTAGTATCTGAGCACGCACCAAGGGCCTAGCTGAATCCAAGAGGAGAATATTGCTGTATATTATCTGCATGTGTATAATAAAGACACAGGAGTTATTCCAGACCCCCTGCCATGCAATGCCCTGTAAGAGAATGTAGCCGCTATTTAACAGTGCACAGCAATGCTACACAAAAGATGGTGCAAAGTGAAGGTTACTATAAAGAATACTCTGTTCAGTTGAAACAAATTGGGTAGCATATTTGAATGCTGAACGGGGAGTTTTAAGCAGGTTGCAATTACTACAAATGTTGGAATTTAGCCAGACCATGAGCGCGAACATACTTTTTCCTATGGAAAAAGTCCGAAGGGGTTTTTTTAATTGCTCTGTACTTATTTCCATAAACCCTAGGTAAGATTTTATTTATTTCCTCATAAGAACTTTTATTTGTTTATTGATGAAAGGTTTATTTTCACATTGAAAGGACCCAGAAATGGGAATTCATACTTCTTGGTGATAAGGGGTGAATATTTCCCTGTTCAAAAGGCTCAAAAGCCATTAAAATAACATTTTCTTGGTGGTGATGACCTAGAAAAATTCTAAATTAGGTAAATGCATTACAGAGATTTAAAAATGGAAACACTTCCTCCTCTCCCCCACAGGTCTTTCATGTAAAAATATAAAATACCCATGAGAATGCAGAAGTGTCCTTCATACCGCACCTTTTCATGTTCAAATTCTTTAGCCACATTCAAATTTACAAGAAGCAAGCTATGTAAAAAAAAATGCACTGTCTAACACAAACGATTTGATGGGGTGTGGAAAGGGGAGGGGGACCAGAGCACAGGAAGCCTCTTACTGGAAACTCTTGTGACCTTTGGTTTTAATGAATGTCTTAAAACCCCAATATTAGTCCCCAGGAAATGGGAAAGGAAATTGAGAGCATGTCTGGAGAGTATAAAATCAGGAGCTCCATCAAGGTGAAGGCATTCAGATCTGACTTTTTGCCTCTTGTGAAATTGAACTAATAACTGGACCACAAGAAAGAAGCTCAGCTGAAAAATGAAACTTCTCACAGCACTCATTTTCCTAGCCCTGATTGCCAGCATCAAACTTGCCAGCTGCCAGCTCTCTGAAGAAAGCTGCACACAACTCTCCAATCTCCTGCCCCTTCGGCTCAAAAACCTGCGGATTGCATTTGATGAAATTAAAGATTATTTTGTGAGTATGACACCTGTCAAAGCCTGTTGCCTTCTGTCTACTGCTTTTGCACTTTCAGTGATTTGGCATACCTACACATAGGAGACAGGTTCTTTTGGGCAGAAAAGATTTAGATGCAGGCATGCTGTGTTTTGTGTTCGCTGCTGCAAGTGAAATAAATAGTTTTATCTCTTGCTAAGGGGACAGTTTCATCTCTTGCTAAGGGGAGAGAAAATGTGCAAAGATTTTGTGTTATCCAGTTGCAATTACAGAAAAATCAGCAGCTTTCATAATGAATTTTAAGGCATTTTAATTTTTTTGGCATTCCATTTAAAATTATTCCTTTACTGAGGGGGGTAAATTCAACTCTGGTTGAAGTGGCTGCAACTCTGGTTGAAGTGGCTGCTGGGGGGAGGGATAGCTCAGTGGTTTGAGCATTGGCCTGCTAAACCCAGGGTTGTGAGTTCAATCCTTGAGGGGGCTATTTGGGGGATCTGGTGCAAAAAAAAAAAATTGGGGTTTGGTCCTGCTTTGAGCAGGGGGTTGGACTAGATGACCTACTAAGGTCCCTTCCAAACCTGATATTCTATGATTCTATGAACTCCATTGAAGTTAATGATGGATGAGATGGAAATATTTCACTATAGCTTTCAAGTTGTATTAAAAAACAAACATTAAGGTACACCCAAAGCCAGAAAGAAGTTATTCTGTATCTAGAGAATTTAGTGCCTATTTCCCTCTCCTGCATGGGAATGTTGTCTGTGGATAGATTGCCAGGGTAGCATTAAACCTTTGTGGTGGGAGATGTATTGGAATGGTCTTGCTGACAGCTGAGCAAAGTAATCATGCAAAAAGGGATGCATAGCATTTGTAATTGTATTAGTACCAATATTGCCTTAAATGCATCTAAATTGCAATATAAAATCAGTGGCATTATGTACTAAAGATATAAAAAAATTGAGATGTCATTCCTCTATGTTAAATCACCAAATAATGGCATTGTGTTTGTATTATCAGCCAAATTATAACATGACAGTTGGTAGGTATGTAAGATTTAAGACTTTAAATCAAAGTTTGCTACAAGTCTCTAAGTGAAGTGCTGGTAACAGGATCAAGTAGTTCCTTAATAGACCTGTTATTATATATCACAGTAATTTTGGGTGCTGTTATGTGCACACTATCTGAAGACAAAAGAAAGTAAGCAGGGTTTGAAAGGCAGGCTAAAGAAATTAAACATACGTCGAATAAATCACCCATATATGTGATTTCATTTTTCCTGTCTTCTTTTGACTTCAAACTAATTGCACATGCATGTGGGACAGTATCAGCTCCTGAATGTTATTACTGTGTTATGTGTGTGTATATATTTACACACACACACATACACACACACACACTTACAATTTCTGTATGTTCAGATGCTTTAATTCCAATATTTGCCTTAAGATGACAACGCACACACTCAGGCAAACCAGACAGTTTGATGAACTGAAGTACTTTTACACAGTAGAAATGAAGATATTGTAGGCTGCCTACCTTGGTAAAACTGACACTTCCATTGCATACTTTTACAGCAAGCCAAAGACGATGAACTTGACATCTTATTGCTAAAGGAGGATTTGCTGGAAGATTTTAAGGTGAGAACTTTGCTGTGCACTGTTAATCTAATTCTAAGCTAATGCCATTCTAACGGAGGCAGCTGGAAGTACTATACAAAGTTCAGGGTGTTTTTAAAACTGGTAGTATGATAAGAATATCATACCTATGAAAACTGGTTTCATTGTATTTTTGCCTAACATCTGTCTAAGATAGTCATTCCCTTTGAGATTGCTCTGCTTCTGTTTTCATGCTTGGTGTGGTCTAGTGGTCAGAGCACAGGACTGGGAGTCAGAACTCTGGATTTCCAGGATGCTGTTGCTGTCTGTGGGCTTGAGCAAATAGCTTCAACTCTCTACATCTCAGTTTCTCCATCTGTAAAGCAGGGATAATAATGCTTATTTACTAGCCTCACAGGAGGGCAGTACAGCACTGTGGAAAGCACTCTGTAAGGTGCATAGCATAACCCATAGAACCAAACCTCTGATTAGTGATGATGACTGAATGACTGATTCTGACAGCAGTTTATGCCGTTTCCTCCACTTGTGATGGCTTGTCATTAAACACAACTCACTCCTCTTTCTCCAGGGTTATTTGGGCTGCCAGTCAGTGTCAGACATGATCCGATTTTACCTGGATGAAGTCTTACCGAAGGCGATCAACAGCAGCAAACACATCAAGCGAAGCGTGGGCAATATTGGCAACATGCTGATGGACCTGAGGCAGACACTGAAGCGCTGTGTGAGTACTGGTCACATTTGCAGGTCACTTGCCAAGTTCCCAGGGAGCTGAACACAAGTGGATATTAATATATGTATCCCAAGCAAAGCTGCAGTATGAAACCTCTGCAGCTTCTTGATGGAGAGCTTCTTAAAAGTTCTTTGCCACAGGGGCTGAGGGGCTGCAGTACAGGCCAACAGTGAAGAAATGGGTCTGCGAATCCATCGGTGCCATGACTCATCAAGAAGCTAAGGGTGGTGTTATAAGGGAGGAGGCCTACAAACGTTTTGCCAAGCCACCTTCAGTCTGATCCTGCACCACTGAGGTTGATGGGAGCTTGGCCAGTGATGTCAGTGTAGATAGCACAGTGACAGGCACATGAAAAATACAGCCCAGCTGGACTCTGGGGACTGACATCCTGGTCATTACATAAAAGGGAGGCAGAATTTTACTCATCATGGGGAAGATTTCACCGTATATAGACCAGAGATAGATGGACCCCACACAGAGACTGCAGCTGGGGAACGTCAGACTGGGTGACCCAAGCAGTCCCTTCAGGCTCCTGCTGTCTAGGAGTCTATGATTTGTATCCTCAAGATTCAGTGGTAAAATTTTAGAAATAATTATTTGTTTTTAAAGGCCAGCCCGCAGCCCTGTACTAAACACTGATCAAAGATTAATTTAAAAGGGTTCATCTGAAGCCCTTACCTGAAAGGAGCTGCTCTCACAGGCTGGGATGGCAGTACTAAAGCTGAATGCAGCCTCAGCTTCTGGAACTGCCTGGCTGTGGTGTCCTGACTCTGTCATCTGGTAGTGAAATGACTCAGTCGGTGAGCAAGCAATTCAGCAAAGGGGAGGATGAACCCTCCCTGAGAGAACATCACACAGGCTGTTTGCTGAGCTGGTTACTAGAACTCCTCAAACATAATGGCTATTGGTATCTGCATCGGGGTAGCATCTGGAGGTCCCAGAATGGATCCAGCCGCCTTTGGGTAGGCCACGGTACAGAGTAGCCACAGTTCCCGCTCCAGAGAGCTCACAATCTAAAAAGACAAATAATGGCTGAGGGGAGGGAGAAAAGGATACAACATCCAAGCAAGGGGGCCACTGGACTAGTCCCCCTGAGAATAAATATCTGTGAATGGATTTCATTTACATCTATCACAAAGGCTTAGTTTTGAAGGGCATACGTGACTGACATGAGGGAGATGAGGGGTCATTTTGAAGGAAGCGAGGGAAATGGATGAGGGGAGAGGAAAGCTGGAAAAAGGGGGCGAGCACAGCCTTGTGGGAGAGTGGGGCTGGGGAGCGAAGGGGCTGCCGTGGCAGGAGGAGTGGGGATAAAGAACTCAATAATAGTTTCCCTAGCACACACCATATTTCCAGAAAGATCCCTTTGTGCACTACCTGGGCTGGGGCAGCCTGTCTCTCACCCATCCAGAGCTGTACCGTAAAGGAAGGCGGTTTTGTTAAAAATCCCTGGTTGCTTTCCTCCACAGCACAGATTCTTCACCTGCGAAAAGAGGAGCCGGACCTTAAAGCAGATCACGGAAACATACGATAAGGTAACTCTCCTGTCCAATTGCTAACCATGTCGTTCGGGAGCAATCCGTCAGCCCGTTCAAGTCAATGGAGTTTGGCCAATGACTTCAGTTGGAGCAGCGTCAGACCCTTATGGGAAAACTCTGGGGGTTGGCAATACTGAAAACATGAGAAAGTGCCCCTCCCTCCCCCCCCCCCAAAAAAGAAGCAGCAGCATGGGAGCGGAGGGAATTCCAATGCAGGTTCTCATAAAATAAGTAGAAATAAATAAATAACCCAGTCCCTGAAACCTGGCCCACTATTGAAACCAGATTTTTTTTTTACAAGGATCATTTGCTTTTGCATTTCTGGCCTGGTTGGGACCAGAAATGTTGCAACACCATAACAATGGTCCATTCGAGCTTCATACTACACCCCCTCTACACACACACACACACACTTTTTCACGTTCAAGAGAGTTAGACTTTTTGGATAAGGGTCGGAGACGTATCAAAAGTGATGGCTGGTGAGCCAAACTGAACCTGGACTCTCAACCTTCTCAGGTTTGGCTAATACTAATGCCAAAGCAAAGGACATGTCGACTCTGGAACAGTTAACTGTTAGAGGGGAAAGATAGCCCAGCCTGGGATTTTGGAGAGACGGATTCCAGTTCCTGCTCTACCACAGACTCCCTGCAGGCCTGGGGCATTCTCTGGGCCTTGATTCCCTATATGAACAATGGGGATAAGAGCACATCCCTACCTCACCATTGTTTTGTGAGAATAAATACACTAAAGATTATGGGACACTCAGTAAGTACATGACTATGCAATGGGGCTGGGTCAGATAGATACAGTAACTGCACTAGCCAGAGCAAGTGCAAGAAAACAGCTTAAATTGTAGAGGGAATTATAATGTGTACAAATTATCTAAACAAACATCTGTATGGTATATCATACAACCACAAATGAGTTAGGAATGACTCTATCAGTTCACATTGTCCAAAAGCTGGTGGTATGATTCCCATTGCAGCTGGGCAAATGTTGCATAAAAAAATCTGCAGAGGTTTGGGGTTTTTTTTTTTTCAAAACCATAGTTTGCTTTGAGTGTGTTTGCATTACTTCTGTTTCTTGTCCTTGAATATTCTGTCCAATGAAAGTATTTTAACCAAGTCAAGCAGGATCGTTGTAAGAAGCCAATTTTGAATTCCTAATCACAAGCATTCCCATTGGAAACTGATCCTAAATGTTACATTCAGCCAATCAGAGAACAGAAATAGATCATAAGAGCTACGTCTCCAAACAAAGCAATTCAAATTTGGAATACACTTAACGAACTTCTTGCAAACTACATATCAATTCTCCCATCACTTATGAGTTAGCTGTGATTCAATATTTGTGGTTTAATGAGAATCTGAGTAACATTTCCACGCACTCTATGAATTGTGCATCTAGGCTTATCATGCTTTAACTTAAATTATCCGTGCTTTATTAGACATTTAATTATTGTGTAAATTAACTGATATTAAGTAATTTATTTTCTCTGCTCCTTCCGTCCCCCTAGTTACAAGAGAAAGGAATCTATAAGGCAATGGGAGAATTTGACATATTCATTAACTACATTGAAGAATACTTGATGATGAAGATGGGAAAGTGAAACCCCAAAAAGTTCTGCATCTTTCACAACAAGGAAACTGCCGTTTTATAAAAGTAACGTTAGATTCTCCAAACACATGAGATATAGAATAATCTTATGGGTTTGGGCCAAGGATTATGACTAAATAGTATTAATACTGTACTTTAAAAAACATATTGTACCTACCATATTAAGTATTTATTATCTACAATACCTCAATGTTTACATTTACAGATGTCTTATTTTTTTAAATAGGAAAAAGCAATGTCATTTTTAAACTATTATTTATTGTGTGATATTTGTACTTTGTATGATTGTGCTATCATCACTTAGCTTGAAAATACCAAAACTTATATTTCAGGATATACTCTTGAGGGAGTAAATAATGAGTCATACTCGTCCCTAGTGTAATTCCACTGAAGTCAGGGTCTGTCTAATCGGGAGTTCTAGGCCCCAAATCCAGCAAAGCACTTATACTCATACTCATGTGCTTAAGGTTAAGCACATGCTTAAGGGCTTAGCTGAATCAGTGCCCTACTCCCTGAGCTAAACATCTGTAGGCATGGTCTCTGTTCTGTAATTCAGAAAGGGAACTAACCTATTCTCTAGAATCAGAGCTCTCAAGCTTTAAAATAGCCAATTAATCATAGCTAAAACAAAGGGCTTTTTCTTTCCTGAAAAGGCTTTTTGGTCAGCTTTTACATGAAATGAAATTTGGGGGTGCAGGGTTTACATTCAAAGCCTTAAATTCTCTAGGAAACACCAGCGGATGATGTAACAAACAACAGACTCTGATCAACCTGACCTCAGTTTAAATCTTAGTTCACTATCATAAGAAAATATAGTATTTGGAATTAAATGCTTTGGTTCTAATAGAACTTAACTTTTAACTGCTACTAGCCATTTAATCATCTGACTTTCAGAGCTGCTGGGGACATCCACAGTGGTCCTTGAAGCCCATGGGAGCTGCAGGGGCTCAGCACCTTTGAAAGTCAGGCCATAGTGACTTATCCTTCAGTCTTTGACTGGGATTAACTCACTGACTGGTTAGGGCTGCGGGGGATAATTTAAATTATTACCCACCATTTTAAGGTGGATTTGGTAATTTGCATTCAAATGCATGAAGTTGCACATAGGGCTGACAATGGTTTGTTTTGCTTTACTTCTCACATTATGAACCAGGAGCTGCAATAGGCAAATGCTACACTAGAAATGTTACAACCAATGCTGGTTCTATATACCTAGAGAGTCAGTATTCTCTGTATGTCAGCACTTGGTTCCCCCTTGTTTCATGGGCTCAGGGGCTTAATATACAGAGAATAACAGAGAGTGAAATGCAGTAATGTTTGGGAGCTGGCTTCTAATATTTAGAAGCACTAGGATGCTCCACTGTAATGAAACACTGTCAATTTGTCATTCGTGTTACTGTGCTTTGTAAGTTACCATTATGAAAAGAGATAAGGAGATTTATATTGTATTTTCAGAGCTAACGCCACAAGGGAGGGGATTGTGTCCCCATCCTGGGAATGTGTTTCAGTGAAGCTGGTTATGCACCAGAAATAACCAGCCCAACTGCAACAGCACTGTTCTGCAACTCAAAGGGCTAAAATTCAGAGTAAGGGCAGGCTTTGCTGTAAACAGGTGTAAAATTCAATCAGGCTTCTGCGAAAGTCTGCCCCTTTTTGCATTAAACTCCTGTCAAGCCAACATTGCACTCCTTATTCCAGCAAAACTCCCTTTGGCTTGAGTGACGTCACAGGGCTGTGAACTGGGCAAATGGGTGACAGCTACAGCAACCAGACTCAAAAGTTCCATCTCGCCAGCTGCAATTTCAGTTCTGCAAGGCATCCTGCTGTTTAGAGCGCAGTGCCTTTGCAAGTGCTCGGTTAATGTGTTCATGTGCATGACTGCAGAATTTTCATCTGTTTTTATGTGTATGTAAAAATAAACTTTGTATGTTTTCTAACAGCAATCTGATCTATTCTATTCTTTCAATTTATTAGCATGGTTATGACTATGAAATATTGCTCACCACCTAGAGGAATGGCATTTAATGTGGGTGTTGTAAATAACATTGTTTTCCTTGAGCGGCTCACATTAGGATACATGATCATATACAGTCCCCCCTCATGCAGGGGATCTGCTAGGACACTCTGAATCAGTGGGACTCAGTGTGGACATAAAGGGATGACTCCCTTTGGAGAGCCTTTTTAGTAGCCATTGCTCACACGGGGCTTACACCTGAATTAACATGGTGATTAAAGAAACACGGTCAAATACAGATCCTTGTGTGACCTTAGCCAGGTCAATTAGGCCCTGATTAAAAAAAAACCTTTAAGCATATGCTTAAATCATCCCTATTCAGGGCAGCTCTCAAACAAGTATTGAATTATGGGCATGTGATTAAATTCCAGTGACTACAATTGGGATCTAATCTACTGTGCCTCCATTCCCATCTGTAAAACAGGGAATTCCTTTGTTTGCCTTGTCTAAATAGATTGTAAGCTCTTTGGGGCAGGGGCTGGCTCTTAGTATGTTTGTACAGCACCTAGCACAATGCAGTCCTGATCGCAGCTGCAGCCTCGAGGCACTAGCAGAATACAAACAATATTAACAATCCTTATTCTTTATCTTATTTACAAAGCTACACCCACCATCATAGCCTCTCAACACCTAGCTATAAAGAATACATGTACACATATAGATGTAAGCATTCTTTACCCCTGTTAATAATAAACCCTGATTAAAATACATGTCCATTTTGCATTCCACCATTTAAACCCAGCTATTTATGGATTTCAATCAGCAAGCTAATCAGTTTCACTCTCAATTTCCAGTCACTTTCACTGGCATGAGGTGTCTTATATTTAGGCGCACAATGGTTCCGAACATTTAAAAAAAACAACAACATGAAAATATTTGTAGGCAATGAGAGAACATCTGCAGTGTTCTACCCATGCATCAATAGGGTTACAGGTCAATGTGCTTGCACAGAATTTGGCCAAGTAGATCTTAATCAAAGCTGCATTTTTGGCATAATGTATCTCAAATACTCATTTTTATACTATGAAGATACAGGAGTGGCCTGTACAGCAGAAGTGCACCTGGTGTGACTGCAGCTCCTGTATTTCAAGCCACTCCCTTATTTCATACTCCTTTAGCTTTGTTCCTGACAGATATTGCTACCCTGCTTCCTTTCTTGAACACATCATTCCCCTGTTATAGAACTTGTCCCTCTTCAGGGACCAGGGAGTGCAGTAGGTTAGTGCACTAGCTTTTCACCGCTGAGAATCTAGATTCATATCCTAAACGAGGTATCCCCTGACACTCAGCGCAGCAGGCGTTCATCTCAATCCCTGGTTGGCATTGCTCTGCACTGCAAAACTGCTATGCAAAGTAGCAGTGTGGGCAGCTTGTGCTAAGGAGAACCAAGAAGTTTTGCACACCAGTTTTGAGGTGCAGTGACAGAGTCGTCGGGCCTATGGCACGATCCAGAACTTGAATAGCAAGGGCTATTACAAGGATATTGAAGTCTGAGAGGCACTGACTGAGCTACAGTGGTGGGGACCCCAGTCCTATGACACTGTGGGGTGCTGGAGATTAGGATGGAGGTATATTAGAGCTGAAGGGAGTCTGAAAGCCTGCACTGGGGCCAGAGCCATAAATTAATCCTCTTGGTCTCTAATAGATTCTGACTTCTCCCAAATGTGATTTCAGTTCTCCTTCCCACTCTAGCCTATTGGCACATTAAGGCTTTTGCAACCTGATTTGGATTCACTGATATTTTTGTTTAAATGAATAACAAGAACAAGTCAATTTAGCCAGCGTCAACAATTTACGGTCAGGAGTCTGCCGAACAGTACCCTGGGGCTGGCGCAGAGATACTGGTGGATTCTCTCGGTTGTTGCAGGCACTGTACATTCTGTCCTCTGCAAAGAGAAAGCCACTTTTGTCTGTTAGGCTGTGGTCAGTTTTTCAGTAAAATGCAGTCACTATGGTTAAAGTAACCAAAGGAAGGAAGCAGACCGGATGCCTCTTGCTGTACAGATGATAAAGAGATTTCCAGTTACCTGGTGCCACAGGAGTCTCACAATGCAGAAAGAAATGGAGACATTGCCATGAGCCTTTTTTGGGAAGGATGGCTGCTCACAGTGATAGCAGATGGATTATGGTTGGAGGGAACAGAGTAAGGTGAGCTGAGAGAGAGAAACGGACATACACACCTCTGAGTTTCAGCCCGGGCCAGAAGCGGAAGTACTCCGAGAGATTTATCTTGCAGGATTCCCAGCCAAGGAAGCCGGTTGGCTGGGTGGATGAGGAGAGATGAGCCCTAGCCATAAAATGGAGAAGCTGAGAGCTAAATCTGCATGCAAACTTTGTTCCCAAGTTGCAGGGGTGTTTAGCTCCAGAGTGCAGGGACGATTGGAATATATTCAACACACACACTTGGTAAGCATAAACACATACATATGCATATTTGCATATACATTATCTCCCGAAGATTTCCCGACTGGTATTACAACAATACAAGAGAAAGCCCTTGCCCGGTCATCTGGGCAGAGGCGGCGCTACTGAAAGAAGTGTTTGCTTGTGCAGGTTGGTGGGGCTGGTGGGTACTGTGTGCCCATTCTGGCTATCCCTTAGAGCAGGCTAATTCAGGATGGGCGGGGAAAGCAAGTCCCCGGCCATCCCACTTCACATGGTTGCACAGCTGACGGAGCAGGCTGCAAAGCTGACACACTTAGAGCACCATTAGAAGTCATCCCCATGACTCACGACACCTACATCAAACCAGAATCACAGCACAAGCATCTTCTAACCTTCCTTTTGGCTCGCATTCATCTCGCCTAATCTTTGTCTCAATCAGAGAGCGGCTTCACGTGTTGGATGCGGATTACAGTTCCGTGGTTCCCGCAGGGCTTCCGGGCGCCAAGTGTGGCCGAGCCCTCTGACCCACAAATTTATACCTGCTCACACGCACCGAGAACACTAGAGATGAAAACAAACCGTCTCCCCAGCATGGCATGCAACTGCAACTGCAGTGCAGGCTGCGAGCATGTTATCTAGGTTAAGTTTGCAATGACAGCCTACGGAATGAGCTCACAGACAAGAAGGGTGACCTTGAGGTTAAGGCATTAGACTTGGATGGAGGAGACCCAGGTTCACAGTTCCTGGCTCTGTCAAAGACTCTCTCTGTGAGTTTAGGAGTAGGGTGACCATACATCCCATTTTGGCTGGGACAGTCCCTTTCTTAAGCCCTGTCTCGGCCATCCTGACCTTTTTGGCAAAAGTGGGCATTTGTCCCATTTGCTCTTGCCAACTGATCAAGTCAGCAAGAGCACACGGGACAAATGCCCACTTTTGTCAAAAAAGTGGAGTGCAGAGGAATGTGCTTGGGGGAGCAGGGAGCCCTGTGCAGGGGAGGAAGCAGGGCTCAGGCAAGGGGCAGATATTGCTTGAGTGAGCAGTGACACCAGCTCCAGCTTTTACTGATCCACTGCTCATTCTTCCTGTACGATGGTTAGGCAAGGGGTGTGCTGACATTGCCACTTACTAAGCTAAGCGGGCGTCTTTCACTGATTACCCCCTCCTCATTTATTGTTTTATCCATCACCGGGGGTTGTCTCATTATATTTATAAACTGACCTCTCTTTGGGGCAGGGACTGTCTTTTTATTAGTTCTGCACAGTGCATAGCACAACAATCTGACCCCTGATGGGACCTGTAGGTACTGGTGCAACAGAAATAATAAAAGTCTTAATAATTGCATCTATTATGCTCCATCACTGCATGGAAGTTAAGTTCCTGACAATCTTCACCTGCCTTGCCTTGTTACAGTAACATCTGGCAAGTGTTACGCAAATAAGAAATGGTGGTTTATTTGTTCCCACATAGAATATGGTTTCGTGGCTGGGTATCTTCTTCCTGACAGATAACCCTGCGCATGCTCAACTTCCTGACACTTAACCCCATTGCACCGTCAGCTAGCTCCAATTCATTCACTACATTTTGGCCACTGCAGCTCAGCTAAACGGCCTGAAACACACTTGAAATGCTTAAACCCCTTCTGTCCACTGTTACATACATCCCGAGCCCAACCCTGCGGGCATCACCCAAACAAAACTCCTATTGATGTACTGCAAGGACTAAGGATTGCAGAGTTGCTCCCCGTTGAATCACTTGGGGGAGGAGGGGGCAGATGGGGGCAGGGACTGGGTTTCAATATTAGGGGGGAAAATATTAGGGGTTGAACATTTGTTCTAGTTTTGCAAACCTAAGTGCATAGTTCATGCAGTTGGGAACCATCGAGCGCCGAAGTTCACCGGTCCCTACTGAAAACAGTGTGGCCCTGGAACAAGCTGCCAAGCAAGGCATGGTTTCACCCACCAGGCTAGAATACATACCCATGAATGACAGACTAAGTAGCAAGATCCACCCTGCCATAATGCAGACTGAACAAGGCAGACAACCCCAGGAGAGGTCCTTTCTGACTCCAACAATTGTGTGACTCACAAGTCCATGTGCCAAGCTCTACCTCCCACTGGACATTAATGCTGAGACACGATTGACAGTGGTCACTCTTTCACATATCACGCTCAGGCGGTGATTTAAGCTGCACACTTCTTACAGTTAAATGTGACGGAGCAAGCAGTGGGCTAACCATGTGGCAAGGAGCCCAGAATCTGGGGACAATCCTCCTAAAGCAACAACAACAAACTACAGACTTGCACAATTGTGCGGTCACGCCAGGCTGGGACTTCCATGGTGAAGTGAGTGGCTGACATGCAGCGGATGAATCACTGGAGTGAGAGAGCTGTTTGGAAGGGAATGCTGGAGAGAAGGCCATAGTTGAAGTGAAGGGAAGGCTGAAAAAAGTGTCCTCTGTTAGTCAAACACTCACAAGGTGTTGCTGCAAAGTTCAATGTGTCAGCTACTCCGTCACCCCTCTCAACATATTGCTCAGCTGGGGTGAAATTCACCCCAGCGCCCTGGACCTGCATGAGATTGACACACCACTGAAGTCCTTCCTTTGAAGAAGCATCTGAAGCTTAGTAGAAAAACAGGGCACAGGCTCTGAAAAACAGAGCATTTGCACTGATTGAACAACCTAGGTTTCAAAGCTGCTTTTTAAATCAGAGCGGATGAAACAACCAAGGACTTACGTAGCGCATAAGCCTGGTGCTGTCCCTCTACATGGAAACATCTTTCACCCCAAATGAGGAACCGGTTAAGAGGGGTCACAGCTGACCATTCCAGTGATTGTAGGAGCAGTGTCTTCTGCTTTTTTTGTGTGCCCGTGCAGAAATTTGCTTGAAAGCAATACATGTCCTTGTACTGAACAACCTGTCCTCTCAGGAAGCCATTAAACATCTTAGTCATCGTCTCATTGACAAATGTGGGAAAGGCAGCCAGGATGGACAAGTGGGGGCAGTCGGTGGAGGTTACTCACCAACCTGGCTGCAGCAGAGGGAAATGCATCACAGATGAAGGATGGGGACATCTCTAGGCTTTTAGACGATCAGACTCAAAACACCATCCTCTTCCTTCTTCTGAGAAAAAGGGGAAGCTGCTGCTTTCAGCTTAAACAGCAGATTTATCAGGAATTTGTGCCATTCACTTAAGGTTTGGGTATTAAAACAAACAGTACTTTAATTATTAGCTTTCTTCTGAAACCTTAACAATAAACATCCCAGGGCCCCATAAAAAAATGGCCCCAACTCTCAGTGGACTGTACTTGGCACAGGAAAGGGAAGGAGGGCAAAGCTGAATTTAAGCAGTGCTCCTCTAAGTCTGGCATTAGGCAGGGGCCTGCCCAGCCCTCAATGTAAGGTAGAGCAGCCTCATGGCTGCTATAATTTATGCTTTGCTTCCTATGGCACCCAACAGAGAATAGCCATAGTGGAGAGTACTCCAGCTATTCTTCCTCCCTGCCACTGACACGCCTGCTCAATGCTGGGGGAATGGGAAGTAGGCCTGTTTAGGGCTGATCTGGTAGCTCTATGCCAGCAGAGGAGTCCCATATGCAGCAGGTGTTTGCTGGGGGCTGTGTCTACCACCTTCACTTCGACAGAGTGGCATAAAAGGGCCCTAACACAACTGAGGATCAGGCACCGGGTCTCTAGCAGCATCAAAGAGCTGGGGCTGAGGGTACGAATTTTTTTAAAATCTAATGAAGCGTTTTAATATTGCATGTTTTTAAAAATCATACTTATTTCATGGTGGTTTCATCTGAAGTCATTATGGCCTCTTACATTGTTTGTGCCCCTGGCCCCAGGCTAACATCTCTCCGTGTCCTAGATTTTAAAATACGACTATTCTAAAAGGCTGGGGTTTGTGGTAAAGGAGGTCGAGTGTAAAGATGAAAATGGAGCAGACAGTCCTGGTGTGGGTTTGGTGCATTCATTATGGTAACAGAGAAAGAAGGAGGCCGCCCCAGGCCATGCCACAGCTTCACAGACTACCACTTTCCTACTCCAGCTATGTCTCAGTGTGATGAGCCTGACTAAGATCGGTTGGTGAGGAAACAACAGGATTACTAAAGCTAAGAGTTACCACGGCCTCTCACAGCCACATTTGCAGAAGCGTTTGCTACTTTTGAGCGTCTCCATTTCTGGGGCCCAAATCCTCAGAAGTGTATGTAGCCTCTGAATGTCCATTGAAATCAACTGAAGTCCATCGATGAATGAAAGAACCTGGCTGGCTTATCAATGGACATTGGGAGCCTAAATACATTCGAGGCTCTGGGTGCCTGATGTGAGACCCCTATGCCCGACACCCAGAGGTGCTGAGAGTCCCCGGGCAGTCTGTCCTGGCATTGCAGGAAGCAGGACACCAGACACAATGGCCACTGTTCTGTTCCAGCGGCACAGGAGACAGGACACCAGATCTAACAGTCCTTTGGTCTGTTCACATCTGGCAGTTCCTATGGGCTAGAGACAATTCACATCCTCTGCTCCAGGCCTCACTTTCAATATTTTGACAAATGAAAGCTGGTTCCTACACTTATTCATTTTCGCTCCCTCTCTACCCGTAAAGCGTCGGAGCAGCGGCCATCGCTGTCTCATAGCGAGACAGTAACACAGGTGCAGTACCTAGCCACAAGGTGGGTTCTGACGCATGTGGGGTGTGAGTGGGCAGCCAACCACAGAATTCTCTACTCTGTCTCAGAATTACTAGGGCTGTTTGCACTAACAGTTATAATCAGTCTCCATTTTAATGGATGTGATAATATTGTATTCCGGTCCCTAATGGCTGGCACTCTGTGGTAAAGGTCAAATAAACAACCATTTGTACTACTATAGCTCCTAGGAGTCCCTGTCATAGATCAGGACTCCCACTACGCTAGGTGCTGTACAAACACAGAACAAAGAGATAGTCCCTGCCCCCAACAAGCTTATCACAGCAGCATTGACTTTGCCTTTCTTCTCTCTAATAGCAAAACAGAACTGTGCAGTTTACAGAATACATGGTTTTGTGCTGGGATCTTAAGGGTGTAATTTCGAAGAGCTCCTAAGAGAATTATGCACATAACTCCCATAGGAAAGTCAAGGGAAGGCGGGTTCTTAACTTCCTCTAGGCTCCCATGAGAACCACAGTCTAAAAATCTAGATCCAGTCAGCTTCTTACAGACTTTAATATCCAAAGGCATATGATACAAACAGAGATTTGAGTTAGTGCCATAGAGCAAAATTTCCCATTTCTCCCCTAATGCTGTGCAGTGTTCTATGCACTGATTCTTTTCTAATCTAGCCAGGTTCATTCTCACACCCATCACCATGGTATCCGAGCGCCTGCTGTCCTCCCCACCCCATATGTCAGTGTCACGGTAGGTTGCAAAGCACATGGGGATTCTCTGCGATTAAAAAATGCCGTATGCTGGAAAAAGCCCTGATTGTTGTCCAGATACTGTAATGTCACTTATATTCCATTTCAGTGTTACTGATGGCATCGTTTAACAATGGCCTTGCATGGTCCTTTTGTAGCACTTCACAAACACTGAACCTCAGCAGCTACTTTGTGAGGTCAGTCAGTGGCCCCATGCTGTATTCATTAGATCAGGTGCTCCCAACCTCGGAGTCAGACAAAGGTATCAGGAGGATGTCAGCACCTCATCTTCCCATAATAAATGGGACAGGGATTTTTGCACACTGGGAAGGGGCTTGTGGAGGGGCCCTGGTATGAAAATAGTGAGAACCACTCCACTAAGCCATGCTGATCCTCTAAGAACTGGTCAAGAATGAGAACGGAAGATGAATTGCAAATAGTTTGTGGGTCTGGGAAAGGGGCCTCTGGCTTGCAAGGCAGAGCAACTCCAATGAGCTGCACCTGCAGCCTGTTAAGTGAGGCCATACAGGGGTGCTACTGAGCCATGTGGGAGGCAAGTGGCAACTTCTCAAGAAGGTATCTGGTTTCAGTGAAGCTCTTTTCCCGAGCAGCGAGCCATAGCTCAGCCTCCCCCACCCTCGCTCCAAAGAGCTTGGAATCAAGCCCTGGGGCTTTGGTCCCCCAATCACCTAAACAGAAAGCAAAAGCATGCTGTCTCTCTCTCTCCTCTGGCCAAGGGAGGTTTCACAATGACTGTGGGAAAGGTTACCTCAGCGAAATGGACCTAGGGCAGCCCTGTGAGGCTGTTATCCCACCGAAACAAGTGCCATTTGCTTTTCCTTTCATTACAAATTGCTTTATCCAGACATAGTATAAGACTCTCCGAGGACATAAATCCTGACGTCGAAGCTGGGCAACTGGTCATTTTTACAAGGTGTTGATTGGAAAGTGGGGGAGCAGATTGGCAAGATCTGCCCAGGAGAGATCCAGGAGCCCGGAGACATTTATTGTTCATATTACCTATATTAATCAAATAATAATATTACATGTTACCTTGTCTTCAGCAGGTCTAATCAGCGCACCTCCATTGACTTCTTTGGAACTACACTGATTTATGTCATCTGAGAACCCAGCTCAGGGTCTTGAGACCAAATCTGTATTGGCCAAGGGCATGAATTAGATGACTCAATAAGTTTTTTCCATCTTTGCCTTCTATGAGCTGCTTCTTTTTTCCCCTTCAGAGGTCTGACCCCACCCTTTTATCGCTCACGGCAGTAATAGAGTATTTCTTTGCTTTCAGCAGTTTGCTATTTCCAAGCTCCAGCAACCAGGTTTATTTCCTTGCAGTAATATCAAAGCTTACTCTCCTTTTACTCTGATTTCTATATCCAAAATCTTTTACAATGCTCTCACCAGCCAGCCCCTGCTGCTGATACATCTCGGACGCTCCAGCCTGTTCACAGTTTCCCTTGCCAATGATGCTCAGGAGTACTTTGATTTGCTCTTCAAAGCAGCGAGGAAAGGTTTTGTCTTCCTTGCCTGAGACAGGCGCTGAGAACGTTTGAAATAGGTTTTCCAGTGGGTATATTGTAAGATCTATTCTAACCAGGTGCATTTGTGGTTACCCGGTTTTCATTGAAGAGAACACCTTGGCCTTTATGGTTTTACAAGAGCAGAATGTGAATTAGGTCCCATTAAAGTTGTAAATTATTATTATTTTTTTACTACAAACTCACTGGCATATGCCCTGGTCTAATTCCTCAGAGGGGCTGCAACACAGCTGCTGCTCTGAGATGGGAATGGGACATAATCACAATCACAATCAAGGTGGGAGGAGGCATAATAATGCCTGTAGGACCCCACTTGATTCCCAGGTACAGGCTTGGTGAATCCCATGAGAATACCCTTTGTGGTCCAGTTCAGGCTGTCTGGATAGTAGGGTAGCCAACCCTCCAGGTTTGGTCTGGAGTCTCCCAGAATCGGCATCGATCTCCCAGTGACTATTGATATCCTATTAAAATCTCCCAGATTGTTATTTTAAGAAAATGACATTATGTCATGTCGGGGGGGAAAAATCTCCCAGAATAGCTTCAGTCAGAGTCGGCAACCCTGCTGGATAGAAGTGTACAGTCACATGATTGGAGTGCACCAGGGGAAACACTACATGATGGGGGTTTTCCTCCCTTTTCTCTCTATCTTTTAAACTCTAGTTTGGAAATCTAAATTCTGCTTGATCTGGATGAATCAGCATTAAGCAGCACAGATTATATGATTTCATACACAAATAGCATTGAGGACTTCGAGAAATACCCTGTGCTGCCTCATCAGAGTCATCCTTCACCACTTCTGCCTTTCAGAGGAGCTATATTTAATCTAGAGATGAATGAGATTGATTAAAGAAAACTTCAGCTGGTCTAGAAAGCAGTTACCACAACTTCTATTGTGGAGAGTAATTTAGCACCGGCAAAAGATGTTGACCCAAGAGACTGCAGACCTCTGTTTAGGCACAGGACAGATGTAGCACTGACAAGAGCAGGAAAAAAGGTTCCCACACTTGTTAAGAGCTGAGCTGGTGTAAAGAGCCGCACAAAGGAAGCTATTTGGAGTACACAACTTCAGGAAGTTGTATTGGTCCTACAAAACCCTGGCAGTACACCACAGAGTTTTGAGCACCACCTACCGGTACCTTATTAAATATTTACATATATACAGACATAGAGCACTCTGGTAACATCTCCCTTCCGCTAATGGAAACTGAATAATTTCAGTTAAACCATATGGTCTTTGAAATTACTAGGCAACCTGATGACACTCCCGTTTGGTGTGGTTTTATTTTGAATCCCTCGCTTCTCTGGTTGATTGCTTTCAAAATGACCATCCCGTTAGATTTTCTGAAATCACCTTTGCCGACTTCTCTGGGTTGCCCTTGGGTGAACATCCTTCAGTATCACCACCACTCTCCCCTGCACCTACATCCACCTAGCGGGACTCATTTGGGTCATCCTTAGAGGGCAACTGTTCCTTATCACAGTTGGCCTCACTACTGTTCTAATGGTGGTGGTGGGAGAGTAGGGCAGCCTTTTAACAACACTGTCCAACCCGTGTGCCCTAAGACTCCACTTAAGTGCTCGGCTCCTAGAAAGAGTGGGGAAATAAAATCCATGGACCATTCAGAGTCTTTGGCCTCTCTGCCAACAAGAGTGGCAATTACTGCCAGCAGTGAAAGACTAGGAAACAGAGAGTTTCCCCCAATTCATCTTATACAGATCTTAATGAACCTGGTATCAGATGGTAACAAACTGACTATCAATCTGAGTTGGAGCCAAACCTGTGACCAAAACCAACAATCTTTCACTGGTAGAGAGAAATTGATATTTTTACTGCGCAGGAAATTTGCTGCTAAAAATAAAGGGGTGGGGTGACAGGAGCTTTTTTTTTTTCTGCAAACTATTAAAAATTTTAAAATGTTGCAGTAAATCTTTAATACATTCCTCTAGAGTCAGCAGGTCACAGGTACAGTCCCACGGGTTTACTTGAGAAGTGCCATGTAGCCATATCACTGCACAGGCGCACATCCCCACAAACCCCTTTACAGAACACACACTGGTTACATTTGGTGGAACTGGCTTTTAAGGGGCTCCCATTCTATTGTCTCATTTCCACACCTGCAAGTCACTGTGGGCCCAAATGATGGCATGCAGTTGTCTAAACAATGCACCAACTATGAGGAAAAAGACTGGTAGATAGATATCTTCAAGCCGTCATTTGCCAATGCAAAACGGCACCCACAATTATTTGTGGGTGCTAAATGGAAGACTGGTTCTAAATGCAAGTTCGTAATGAAATGTGGCCTGTGACACCGTGGGGAAAATGTCTTCCTGCCTTTAACAGCAGTTACCTGGAGCCTTCTACTCTGCACATACCCTCCTTACATTACAATCAGTTGCAGTGAAATGGTCAGCAGTAATAAGAAACACTCTCAATTCACATATACAGCATGCCATAGACATTATAATCAAGTGTGTTCAGGGATAACCAAGTATCACACAATGAAGTTACTTACGTCTTTGTTGCTTCAGTGGATGCTCTATTTGAGTAACAGTGTCCTAGGATCATTGAAAGTCTCTTCTCAACGCACCAAAGTTCACTATTAAGGTTAGAAACAAGCAACATTATTGAGTGTATCGCCTGACCTGAAGCTCTCCTTAGAACTAAAGAAAAAACTCAGAGGGTCTGGTCTAGGGTGACCAGATGTCTTGATTTTATAGGGACAGTCCTGATATTTGGGTCTTTTTCTTATATAGGCTCCTATTACTCCCCCACCCCCAGGGCCAGCGCGCCCACTAGGCGACCCTAGGTGGTCGCCTAGGGCGCCGGGAGGTTGAGCTGCCGGCGGGAGGGCCTCCATGGGGGGAGGGACTGGCTGCGGGGGGGTGGGGTTAGCTGGGGGGGGGGGCGCAGGGCCGGTGCAAGGAAGTTTCACCTAGGGCCCTGCCCATCCCCTGTCCTGATTTTTCACATTTGGTCACCCCTAGTCTGGTCCCTGTGTGCTCTGGGTCTTGTGCAAAACTTGGGAAGGAGATTCTGGAGCAGTCTCCAAACTCCGGGTCCAGAACGGAGAGTGGAATGTTCCAATGGATGTTACAACAACCAACAGCAGCATCACGGAGGCTATATTTGCTGGGCAGGGGGTTGACAGTTGAAAGAAAAAGTCACGTCCAGTTTGCATAAATATTCCCAGCAGGAGAGGCAGGGTTTAGGGTCATATGCAAGTATTCCATGTCTCAGAAGAGAGAAGTCTTGTTTAGACAATGCTTTATCATATGGCACATGGCAATGCATGGAAGACTTATTCCTGAATTGAACTGTAGTTACCTACATCCCATTACTCTGCAAATACCTTCCTTACATTACAACCAGACAATCACTACACTCTCAAATGAAGTCACACAAGGAGATGATAAAACATAAGAACGCCCTATCACTCGTGGGTGAACACTTTCCTCAAAGCGATCACACTGACCTCTCAGTCCTCATCCTCAAAGGAAACCTGCACAACGCTTACAAAAGACGAACATGGGAGCGTGAATTCATAACTTTGCTAGACACCAAAAATCATGTTCTTAATAAAGATACTGGATTTATGGCTTATTACAACAATCTGTAATTCCTCAGCCCCCATTTTCGTCCTAAAACTAAAGTGGTATTAATGGGATTGAATGGTTCTGAGAATATGTGATAACTATTTATGCTAAACTATCTGTTCGATCTTGTACGCTGGGTACCTTTCCCAGACCTGAAGAAAAGCTCTGTGTAGCTCAAAAGCTTGTCTCTCTCCCCAACAGAAGTTGGTCCAATAAAAGATATTACTTCACCCGCCTTCTCTCTCTCTCCTTGGACCAACACGGCTACAACCACCAATGCATACAGCATTGTTCACTGTCCGCGTCTTTGCAGCGAGAACCTGTCCTGCGTTGTTTTCTAGTTGAGCCTTTCAGACTAGAGCAACAGAGGATGCCCTTTTTAAGCATGAAGGGAGTCCAAGATGAAGAGGGTCTCACTACGCAGGGGTCAGGGTGAGAATAGCTTTGTTTGCAGTGGCCAATTAGTTCCTGGGCCAAGCCTTAAATTCTTCAGAATTGCACTGAGATTGGCCAAGTCACTTGGGCTAGGAAAGTGAACGTTACCATGCGGGGGTTGTGCACGTGCTGTGCCCCGCCTATAGAGCCATGCTATAATCATCCTTTATATCACTAGCCAGCATTCCCACAAGCAGCACTTTTCACCCACTCTGCCGAGAGGCCAACGCACTGGAGACCGCAGTGCTGATCATCTGGGTGTGAAAGCACAGATTATCCTGTGATAATCTTGTTCCAGTCATAGTTGTAGGATAAAACATTTCATCAGAAATATTTGTACAACCACTCCCGGTTTCCAGTTATGCTTGAGGCATTTGCAAAAACAAATGTTAGCAACTGAGGTTGTCATGTTCTTATCTTACCGCCACACTTATCTTTGTCTCAGATCGTGAGCTTCCAGTTGAAACCAAAAAAGAATGGCTTCTTGTAAGGCCAATCAGAGGTCAGAGCAAACAGGGTTATATCGGAACAGGTGTATCATTAGGACTTGCCGTATTGCTATTAATCAGTTAAAGCAGCACAGTAAGCATTCATAGCACTTGATGTAGTTCCAGTCATATCCCCTGCTTGCAGGCTTAGGCTCTCTATACTGCAAGGTTAAGGTAGGGTGACCAGATAGCAAATGTGAAAAATTGGGACAGGGGGTGGGGGGTAGTAGGAGCCTATATAAGAAAAAGACCCAAAAATTGGGACTGTCCCTATAAAATGGGAACATCTCGTCACCCTAAGTTAAGATGAATTAAGTTACGTTTACGTACTGCCACTGCTGTTGCATGTCCACACTATGATCCTTGCGTCAGTGGAGCGCATCCACTATAGCAGCTCTTGCATCGACCCAGAAAGCAGTGCACCATGGGTAGCTATACCACGGAGCAGCTGGCCGCAGGGTGCTTTGGGAAGGGTTTGCAATGCCTCATGGGGGGGTGGGGGGGGAGATTCCATGTCACATGACACCGGTTTCTCGATCCCATCATTCCATGGGCATCCTACTAGATTTCCAGCCACTTTTCAACTGCCCTGGTAACCTGCCAACCAACCATTGGGTCAGAAAGCCTGGATCCTGCACTGCTCTTCAGTACTGTGCTGTGTGTTATGAACACAAGGCTATAAGAGGAGCTGCAGGGGGGAAAGGGGACTATTCACCACCACCCTTACCCCAGCCAGCCCCCTCCTTATAGAAGTGGAATGTCTGCAGCTCCACACCAGAAGCAGCTATTTCCCTCCCTTGCCGCCTGCTACGCCTGCCGCAGCTCTTTAATTTTTACACAGCACAACTGCGCCTCCCTATTGTAGCCCTTCTCCTCCAGGCCCTGAGGCTGGAGCGGAGCTGGGCTTGCACAGCTGCCTCTCCCCACAGACCCAGGAGATTCGCCACCTTCCGTGTGCTCCAGGCAGGAGCGTGTGTGCCGCATGGAGCCGGCTTGCTCAGCTGGACAGTTGCTATGTGAGCTCTCCACACTGAGGAAAACAGAGAGAGCAAGTTTAAAACTTCCTGGGGTTTTAACAGGCTGGGTGGGAGGACGAGGGACATTCACCTGTGTACCTGGCTGCAGAGCAGCGGAGTTCAAAATGGTGACCAGAGCGGTCACTTTGGGCATTTGTGGGATACCTCCTGGAGGCCACTTAGGGCAACGTAAGCAACGCAGTGTTTACACTGGCACTGCGTCGCTCTAACTACGTCGCCCTAAGCTCTATGCCTCTTGTTGAGGTGGTTTTATGATGTTGGCATTGTGAGCAAGTTAAATCGGTGGAAGGAGCATCGCAGTGTGTACACCTCCATAGTTAGATCAACATAAGCTGCCTTATGTCAACAAAACTGTGAAGTGTAGACACGGCCTAAGGAGCCTTCCGACCATTTGGCTGCCTAACAATTAATATAACTAGACCTGGCAAAAGTATTTGAGCTCCTCCCAAACACAGTAGTCAGTGGAGTTTACGTCAATTCACAGCAACAGATGGTCTTTGATAGGAGATCCCATCTCCAGCTGCTGCCACAGTTTGATGTTGTGTAAACCCATCTTATTTATTGTAGTGATTGATTTAGGGAACTATGGGGGAAAGTTTAGAAGCAAATTCACATTTTAAAACACTTGTCCATCCCTCTTTGAAACGCTCTCCAATTCCTATTGTTCATATTATAATATTACCTACAGAGCCCGCTGTGGTAGGTACAGTATAAACACATAGTAAGAGTCAGTCTCTGCCCCAAAGAGCTTACAGTCTAAACAGACAGTCAATATCCCCATTTCACAGACGAGGCATTGAGACACGGACAAATTAAGTGCCTTGTACAAGGTCACATGGATTATGTGGAACTGGGAATCAAAGTCAGACCTTATGAGGCCCAGTTTAATGACTTAACCACAAGACATCCTTTCCCTTCGCATCCCCTCTGCCGGTTTTCGCTAAAGCAGTTTCGTAGGTTTTGCCTCGTCTCTCCCGCAACCAACCACTCGCCCCATACAAACCAGTGCACTGGGGCGGGGGGGATAACAGAAGATGTGAACACGGGTATTCCTGAAGACCTAGACTGGCCCTCTCTTTTCCTATTCTATTTATTTACAATGGTTTTGTCTGCTAGGGATTTTTTCTTCTTTCAAACCTGGAGGAGAGCGCGATAGCGCCTTGCATGAGTAAGAATCTGTTCTCACCAACACCCACACATTGACACAGCAATTTCTTTTAATAGCCGCATCTTTACAGAAAACAGATCTGTGCTTTTTCTGCCCCTCACTCCCCACCTCAGCAATGTGTGTGTGTGTGTGTGTGTGTGTGTGTGTGTGTGTGTGAGAGAGAGAGAGAGCGAGAGCGCATGAGAAGAGAAGCCTATCTGGTGTGAGGAAGGCATGGCTTTCCTGGAGTGATGTCTAAGGCTTTGTCTACACCACTGCTTTTGTTGGTAAAAAACTTTTGTTGGTAGGGGGTGTGAAAAAAAACACACCCCTGATTGGCATAAGTTTAACTGAAAAAGTGTTTGTGTGGACAGCGCTATGTCGGAGGGAGAGGCTCTCCTGCCTACATAGCTAATGCCGCTTGTTGTGGGTGGTTTAATTATGCCAGCAGGAGAGCGGCTACACGGGAGACCTTACAGCAGCACAGTTGTAGCGGTACAGGTCCGTAGTGTAGACATAGCTGAATAGAGAAGGAGAAGCCAAAGTCGGGGGTGGGAGGGGTGGGGAGAAGGAACTAGGCTGCACTGAAGCTGTGGGTGAAGAGGGCAGTGGTGAAGACCCAGCAGGGTATGTATGGTTGGAGTGGCAAGATGGGGGAAGGAGCTATAAGACCAGACAGAGCCTGGCTAGAGCCGTTCCTGGTGGGGAAGACAGGACGTTGCTGGGAGACGCAGTAGGGACAAGCAGGATTAAATCAGGCCCCCTCAAGTGGCCCTGCAGTCAAGTGGCTACAAGATTCTCCCAGACTATTCCTGCATTCAGAGCAGTCCGTCAGCAAGCACCAACTTCCACCCCACTTGCTGCAAGACTCACGTGGCCAATCAGGCCTCGGCTATTTCCCTTCTCTTCTTTGCCCCTCACCCATTCCTCCTCCAACATACTGGAAAATATTTCCAGGCCAGAAATCTTCATGTCGGAGTTGAGATTTCTGCGAATGAGCGCTGTGATTTTTTTCCCCCTGGCAAAGGCTTTCAGTAGGAAATGTGAACCTCAGATTACCCTCCCCCAGAGCTGGGGTGGGGTTTTTAAATTGCTCATTTAGTATTTGTTTATATGAAATAATTTTCCAAAACGCAGAGTTTGCGCAAGCGCTTCATGCTAACAGCAGCCGTGGGCCGAGACCCTGGAAATACCTACCTACACTTCACACCTCTCTCGGTGCTGCACGTTGGTACAGTCCCACATTTCCACTTCAGTACCGTAACCACAGCACCAGATCATCATGCAAAAAGGACGTGATTTACTGTTAGGGTTTGACTAAGGACTTGCCCTTCTGGAACCCAGCAAATGGAGGAAGTGACTCCTCCTCACACCTCTCCTGGGAGGAGCGCTTGGAGGAGGTACGTTGCTAGTGCACTTCCCTTTGGTCCCCTCCCTTTCTGCTCAGCACAGCGGTACTGGCAACCCCTTTCCAGGAACCCGTGCAAGTTGACATCATGCCTTTATTCACGTTGTAACACATAGTACAAAGTGACATCTAACATGTCCTGCCACCTCCTAGAACCAGAAAGAAACCGAAGGACTGTTCTGTGGTTAAAGCACTTGATGGGGACACAGGACACCCAATTCAATTCCTGGTTTTGTCACAAACTCCTTGGGCAAGTCACTTGATCTCTTTGTGCCTCAATTTCCCACTCGTAATACTAATTCCCTAGGTCACAGGGAAGATGTATTTTTTTAAAAAATCGATTAAGATTCAGATACATAAAGCACTCATCACCACTGTAAGTAGAAAGATCGCAGATGGGCGTAAGCCAGATCTCAGACTTGCGGGGGAATGCCAAATCCTCATGCCATTCTACAGCCTTAGCTTAGCGCTGCTCTCGCCAATCTAAAATAACTTCCTTGTAAGTAAAAGAAAGTCCTGCAAGGAAAGCATTAAACTGGAAAAAGTAAGACATACAGCCAGAAGCAGCTGACATTCTTTTATTAGCCCCTTTTGCTGCTGGGATGTGAAACACATTCAGAAGATACAAGACTCGGAGCTCAAACCACCATAGAATCTGACACTATCTGGGGCCTGATCTTTTAATACCAAGTGCACCCACACTCTCTCTCTCACACACACACACACACACACGAAGCATGAGCATGCCCGGGTTGGCATATTGTACATGCTCATAACTAGACACAGGCATCAATTTAGTCCTGAGGGCACAACAAATAACCTGTTTTTGCACATGGAAAGAGTGCATGAAAAAAATAGGTGAAGACCACCAGCCTCTACTTTGTAACAATCAGGCCCTGGTGTATGCTTCCAGTAGGTAGGTTGCACACCCTACATTCCATAGCTCATCAAAGCAGCTAAGCACTTCGCCGGAGACCAGCGGACACAATAATTAGTTTCAGCACATGCAACAGCAAACATGAGGTTTCTCTGGCTGCCTGACTCCCGGGAAGAGAGTTCAGCTTTGCACCCCCATCAGATCTCAGGGTTCAGCTCATGGCCTCTCACTTTACACACAGACATTATGCAAATTTGAAATGTTTTACTAGTTTCTTGCTTTCTGGGAGCGCAGCTCTAAACCACAATGTTTTCTAACAGATTTAATAGGAATTGTCATCACACCCATGAGCACATGGGTGAAACACTCCAAGGCTATCTATGAAGCATCTGGTCTGCAGAAACCAAAACCATGGGAATGGGAGGAGATGCACATTGTGAGCTATTTCTAATATTCCCCCGACTCCTGTCAGCATTCATCGCTTGGCCTAATGAAATAATTTGCACAGCAGAAAGCTATGATGAAATGCTAACATGAAACATGCCCAGAGATTGATAGAGCAGGTCCTTAAGGGGCTCAGAAGTCAATGGGAGTAAGATGGGGCAGGAGTGCTAAGGGAGGAGGTGTGTCTAATGGTTAGAGCAGGAGATGACCAGTCAGGACTGTTGGGGACAAGATTTTCAGAAGGCACTAGTAGTTTGTGGGGCTTCACTTGAGACATGATAAAGAGGACTGACTTCCAGAAATGGCTGAGCTCCCACTCTGAAAATCTGGCCCCTTTCTGGAGTTTTAAATTGAGCTCCCAAAACTTAAGGCCCCCCGTAAATTACCTGGCACTTATGGAAATCTTGGACCAGGACTCTGTTCTCATGTAGCAGCATTGGCCAAGCCACTTTCCGTCTCTGTGCCCCCGTTTTCCCATATTTAAATTGTGGGAATATTTAACAATTTGTGAGGCATTTGTTAATATTTTGAGATACTCAGAGGAAAGGTGTTACGTGTGACATTCTTTACACAGCAGGAATATTGCTGCTCATCTTCAAAGGGTGTTCCGTTAACGAGTTTCTACAAAGCATTGCAAGATCTGTCATTGAAAGGCTAAGTGGGCCAGGTATGTGCCATCAGCAGCACTTAACAGTGACACCAGCGAGCCCTTCAAGTCAGGCAGAACCCAAGATTGGGAAACTTCTGTCTCCAACTGGACCTAGGTGTGAGGATGAAGCAACATTGCTCAGAAGGGAGAAAATGCTGTTAAGAACCACAGTCCTCCCCTTCCACTGAAGGTGCGGAGGGAAACCCCCCCCCCCCCCACTCCAAACCTCCCCCCATTTACTCAGTCACAGGAACCCTTAGAATCCTTTTCAACTGAAGACTAAGCCCAGCCAAAAATGTTTTTCTACCTCCAGCTGGCTAGGAACCTTCTCTCCCTCCTTGTTGAGGACCTGAACACAGTGACTCATGCACTCATCACCTTCAGCCTGAGTTATTGCAACTCACTGCATCTGAGGCTGAAGGTGGAAGCAGTGCACCGCTTGATGGACCACCAGCGGCATATGTGCTCCAGTCCCATGATGGGTATCCATCACTAGTCCAAGGCCTTGGAGAACTGATCTTCAAAGCCTTTGATGGGTCAAGCCCCAGCTGCATCCCAGTCCATCAACCACCAAGACACCTGCCCTCTTCTGGGCCAAAGCAGAACACAAAGCCCAGTAGGAAGCTTGAGAACTGGAACTATTCCCAGCTGGTCAAACTGGGTTGAACTGACCTCAGAGTAGCTCAGACCAATCCAGAGCTTGGCTATCTCTCAGGACTGAGAAAGATTTCCCCACCATAACATTTATATTTAGATATACCAAGCACAGCTCCATATAACCAGGGAAGGCAGGAGGCTCCATGGAGTTCACTAGATACCTTCTGCTGCTGATCTAATTTAGTTGGAAGTGTTTAGTTACCATGGTGGATGGGTGTAACAGAAAGACCCAAGTCAGATTTAGAGGAAAAAAAGATTCCGTTATTTAACCGGTGATATCAGAACATACGTCAATCCCTGCTGGCTGGAACGGAAAAGAAAAAAGTAACCAGTCTCCAAAAGTGAAATCATAAAAATCACGTAAAGCCCTTTGCGTTGCTTCCTCCCACCATGTCTGCTCTCTGTGGTTTGGCAAAGCTCATGGGCAGCCCTTCCTTTATGTACCCATGCTGGCAAGTGCTCGCCCACAGCTACAAGACTTGGGGTGGAGACTAAAAACCTCACGCCAGGTAGGTACTGACAGCAACACCCCCAGAAGGGATGAGGAAAACTAACATGAGCTTGGTAGGTCAGCACTGAGGTGCAGTGACAGAGCTCGCTGTGTTGGGGCCCAACAACAAAATAGCAAGGGTGTGTCAGCTTGAATTAAGGTGCATTAGGTGTCCCTTGATGACAGCATCGTTACTCTGGTCAAACTAGAGCTGCCTAAATCACAGTTGTGCAAGGACCCAGGAATAGGATGCTAAGGGCTGCTGCAGGTCCAGGATTTAGATGGACTAATTGAGCTGCAGGGGTGTTGCAGGTCAGAATCAAGGTGCAATGGAAAAGCTGTAGGGGTGGCCAGGGCCGGATTGGCAGAACGTGCTCTGGGTCAGGTGCGAGATGCAGTGGCAGAGGTGCATGGAACAGCCCAGATCATGTTCTGAGCCTTTCTCAAAGTTCAGAGGTGTTCAGATCTGGAGGCTGGGTTTAGTGCCATGTCTGGTTCGTAGGGTGTGGGGAGCTCTCCCTGCACAGGGTCCAGTGTCCTACACTGGGCTGGCTGGGGGCCATTATGAGGAAAACCTCACAAAAATAAAAACCAAAATCAAACTCCCCCTCCCCACCAAACACGCTTCCGCCAGTGTGAAGCTGAAATTCAGAGTGGGGGGCTGTTCTCGCCCATAGCCTTTTGCAGAGCTCATACCCACGGACCTCTGATAGTCCACTGCATTGTGCCGAAGGGCTCTCTTCCCTACACCACAGCCATTGCTGCTTCTTGCCCTGAACTTCCGCTTGGTACCGTCTTATAAAAACCCAGCACTGCCAAGCTGGTCTTTGCCCCATCAGTTTCCTCAGAATTTACTGACGGAAGCAAAGAACTAAAGTGACAGGTTCAGATTAAAAAGGAATGGCTGGGAGAGAAATAACCATGCCATGAGTAGGTCGCCCCATATGTCTCTTAAGTACTTGTGTACCTCCCATTACCATAGCCGCCGAGTGCCTCACCATCATTAGTATGTTTAGCCTCACAACACTTTTATTGGCTGAAGTCCAGGAGGGTGTTGGTGGACCCCGGGACTTTCTCCTCTTCACGTCATTGGCCGCAGCAGGAAGACTCAGCAACCACCAAAGAAACAGGCAGAGAGTGCTGCTGCAGAGGCAGCCCCAGGGTTGTGTGCATGGCGGTGCCTACATCACTGGCAGCAGCAGAGAGAACTTCGAGCTGAGCTGCAGCAGCCTTCCGAGGTTTGAGTGTTTCCGAAGAGCTGCATAGCACGAGGGGCCACGTTCAACCGCCAGCAGAGCGTTGTTCAGCCCCCTCCCAGCAGAAGGAAAGACCAGCACCAGCTGTACTGCTAATTGCCTTTGCTGTCCCGTGATGTGTCCAGTCTCCAAAAATCTCCAAAAATCAATACAAAGAGAGCTGGCAAATGAATCCCAAAAAGGAAAGGAGCTTTTTCCCCCAGGATCTGCAGCTGGTCTGTGAGCATCTGAGGAGACCCTCTTCCAGTGCACGGTTAGTCCCCCTTCCCCTTTCTATACCCCAGCTTCAGATGTGGCTGAAACTCCAACCGTTAGGGCAGCTGAAGCAACGTTGGACGAACTCCCTCTGCTGGCTCTTCCGTGTACTGCTAGATGCTACTTGCAAATGCCATGTCCCATCAAGCCGCCACTTCCAGGTCCAGCCCGTCCCATCATGGGGTGGGTGAACTAGGAAGCCACTTGCAAACACTTGGTAAGAATGTGAGTGCGTACCACTTTCCCCTCCCTGCTCCTACCATTTCACAATAATTGGATCAGAACTTCGCACTGGCCCCGAGTCACTCAGCCTCCAACCCAAAGGGTTTTGGCAGCGCAATGTTCCATGCACAATGACAGGGGAGGGGGATGATCCTGAGCTAACCCACTCTGGTAAATCTACTGCTTTGAGCACCAGCTGTGAGGACTGTCCTTGCCTCTGACCAAAATCCGTCCCCACTACAGAGGGGGAGGGAGGGAGGGAATCAGAGTCCAGGGGCGCAGTATGATGCAGGGGGGAAAAAAATTTTGGACCGGTATTTGTTTAGCCAAGGAAATGGCAAACTAAGACACTTTGGCCTGAAACCTGCTCTGAGCTCCACATGGGGTACTGGAGTCCCACCTGCAGAGCAGTGACAATGGCCACATCAGGGTTTGATTTGCAGGAAAACCAAGCACCTGCACAGCTCCAACACTGAAATCAATGGAGTAAAATCCACCCCTGTGCAAACGGCCAGAGCAAGGTCAATGCACGCTCGAATCCCTCTCAAGCCATCAAAATAAGTGGTGCATAAGCCCTGTGCCTGGAGAGCTGGAGTCAGTGTGTTTTTCCCTGGACTTTAGTCGGCTTTGGCTCAGACACAGGGTGAATCCCACCCAGCATTGTACTCAGCTCCTCTGGGGGGAAAAATGAAGCCCTGAGTATTGCACCGTGAAGATCACCAGCAGCCAATCTGGAGTAACAAGCCACTTTCCACTCTACCACACACGCAAGAAGGAGGAAGACTGCATGACGCATGAAGTGTCTTTAATCCGAAAGAGGGAAAAGCAGACCAGAAGGATTAGTATAAGCCAACAGACAAAAAAGAAAAAAAAATTAAAAAACTTGTCTTTAAAACAAATTCAAATTCCATACAGTGCCTAAAATGTCACCTAAAAACTAAACATTTCCATAAAAAATGTTTTTTGTTTGAACACATTAAAACGCAGTGAAACAATGTGACAAGGAAGTGGGGTGGGGGGGAAATCAGACTAAAGACTTCAGGGTAGCTATTCTGCTCCCAGGAGTAGAGACTGGTTGCAAACACCACCGGGAGCGGAGAAGTGGTGGGGGCGCAGATGAAGTCAGGGACTGCCTTCCCCTTTGGTAGCGTGTGGGCAAACAGAGATGGGATTCAAGAGGGGAGCTCACCGTGAGCCCAGGGAGAGAAGGAAGGGAAGGGGTCAGTGCTCAAATCCCAGCTGAAGCTTTGAACAAGACTGAAGCCCGATTGATCCTTTAGATACATTCCCAATTTCTCCCATCCATGCCTGAGTCAGCTGGTTTTCTTGGTGGGACCTTGACCGGCTTCTTCCCATAGTGGCTTCTTGCCACAGGGGGTAAGTAACAGCCAAAGAGCTTAAGGAAATGCCGCAGCACTGCAGGAACGGAAAGCCACGGCAGTCACCAGACAGATGGCTCAGAAGGGGGGGTGGGAAGGAAGTGCCCCATTTGACTCCTGCTTCCCCGATGCGGGGTAAGTGTGTTTCCCACATCAGAGTGGGGCAGGAATAGGTTAGTTGGGGTGAGTGAAAGGGCTCGGCCTCCCACAGGCTCAATGGTAAGTGCTGGGGCCCCCTGAGAAGAGGAGGACTTGTCCATGTCGGCTTTCACCTCCGCTGCAAGTTTAGAAGAGGTGCAACTTGATGCTAAGTGGTAGTTCTGGACTGCTGTGCTCAGCACAGCGAACCAAGGGCACAGGAGCCCAGAGAAAGACAGGGCAGGACCCTGCAAACGGCTCGGCACTAACCGCATGGGACAGTAATGAAAACTGGACAAGAGGGCATCTTCTTTAGGCGCTTCTGGTCTAATCCCACGAAGGCTTGGGTGGCTGTAGTGAATTTGTTAGAGGCATCCTCATCCCTCCCCCACAGCCCCCTGAGATTAGAATTGAATTCCAGGCATGTTACAGACCTCACATATTCATCCAGAAAGAACACCCCAAAGCGTGCATGTGCTCACATACAAGCAACGCCCCCCCAGACGTATACATACACACAGCCCAGACACACACAATGGTAATTGAAAATAACTCTGTGCATGCACCGTTAGAGCGAAGGCTTCCTGTTTAGGGGGGATTTGTGCCACGACACCTTTAAAAAGAAATTTTCCAGGCCTGAAAAGGTGCTCCAGATCCATAGGCTCTCCCAAGACCCCCAAACCACCAGCCCCTGAAGGGAAATTGTTAAGAAAAGGAGCATGGAAGGGACTAGAAGCCACATAGTATGTTCCTATCCCCGAGCCTCTTTGCTTCAGTCTGTGTTTACCAAAGGCTCACCTGAGAGGCTAATCCATCAGCACTAGGCAAAAAAGCCAGAAGCCTTCGTCTCTAGCCAGCGCTTCGCACGGGGAACATACTGTCTGGGTTTCAGCTTTACAGTAGTTTTAAAAAATATTTATATATTATATACCCTAAAAAGGTCGCCACAGGAATTTCCATGTCTTTGTAAGGAAGAAGGAAAAAAAATATTGAACCAAAAAAAAAAAAATCCAAATTACCCGAGCTGTTCAACTCTCAGACCAAAAATAAAGATGTGTGTGTATATCTCACAAGGGCCATTCTCCTCACCTGCACCAAAAAGGCCAGAAACACGGGTGGGTAGCTAAAAAACAACACGTCTGGTATAAATGTCGGAATTCCACGTGTTTGATGAAGTCCGTCTTTGTCCTTTTCTTAAAAAATATATATATATACTATTGCTTTCTCGACGGCCAGGCAGGGCTCGGAGGGGGTCCTCAATGGGGGAGTGCTGTCGGCTCAGAAGGGTTTGCTTTCTTTCGTCTCTTCATGAGCAAAGGGTTGGAGGAGTCTTCGATTTTCTTTATCTTAATTTGTTCATAATCTACTCTCATGGTGGCCAAGGCACTCGTCATCTCCTCCTAGAAACACCAAGTAAAATACAGGGCCTCATTAGCAATGGGGGCATCTGACATTGGTGCTAGAACCCATGGGCTTGGGCCCATGCCCATTGTCCATGCCCATACACACGTGTACCCCTACCCAAGACATTCATAAATCCTAAGGCCAGACAAGACCACTGTGATCATTTGACTTCCTGCATAGCACAGGTCAGAGACTTTTACCTAATGGTTCTATTCACGTGTCATTGAACACACACATCATTTTAGAAAGGCATCCCAAGTTTGATTTTAAGTCTAGCGATGGCGAATCCACCATGTCTCTTGGGAAGCTGTTCCAGTGGTTCATTCCCATCACTGTTACAAATCTGTGGTTTGTTTCCCACTTGAATTTGTCTAGCTTCTAACATCCAGCCATTGGTTCTTGTTCACCCTATAATCTAGGTCGTTCCTTGGACCAAATGATTTCACACACCACTAAACATTCCAACTTGGTGGTCTGTGGCTCGGCTGCTAGTGGACAAGTAGCCCTTTCCAACACAACACAGCACCAGTCGTCCCCCAACCTGATCCCTGTTACTATCCAACAGCGATCTAGTGGCCCACAGCAAGTGAAATTAGCTGGTGGCCTCCATGCAGTTCTTCATGCTCACATCACAGACAGAAACACCTTTATTAGCAGCCTCAGCAGATGTGCAGAGCATTGAAGAGGCCACAAAGACAATCATCCACACATGCCCCCAGGTCGGACATGCTACAGTAACAATGCAGTTATTACTAGCGTACCCAGGGCCAACACCACAACAAGGCTGCTGGAGGGAGAGAGTGGAGAAAAGGCTTTGCACGGCCACTAATAATGAGTTTACACTTTTTCTTTTTTTAGCATGTGGATACAAAATTATTCCAGCCCCTTGATTTCACTAATTTCCTATTTCCAGGACTCAAATAGAAACGGGCTATGAATAGCAGCTCGTCCCTCCCAATACTCTCTTCTCTTCCATGCAGTTTCTGTGTCAGGAAGCTTTCTTTATTAGCACTAAATTTAGTACAGCAAATCAAGGCCCTGATCCTGCAAGCTACTCCAGGTGGGCGCAAGGTACAGCTGGCAGGACTGAGGCCAGTGACCTGGCTCCAGTTCCCAAAGACTCCCCTCAGCCTTGCCAAGCATGATGTTTATGTCCACTGAGATGAGGCACATGGAGAGCAGGCTGGACCAGCGGTGCCTCCTAGAACATAGATGGGTCAGGGGCAGAAGCAATTCAGAGTTTTTACCTTGACGTCTTCCCACAAGTCTTTCTCTTCTTTCAAGACTCGACTAGTGTGCAGCGGCGTCTGGGGCACCTGCATCGATTGCTTTAGAGGGGAAGGTAAGAGAGACAAAGGATGAGCCTCCAATAAAAATCCTGGCAGTCCCGTTTCTCAGTTCCAGCAGCTGCCACAGTTCTGGGGCTCCATGTCTCGCCTCTAGAAAGCCGCGCACTTACCATGATCCAGGGGTGGTTCATGAACTCCGTTATCGTCATGCGCTGGGTCGGATCTGTCTTCAGCAGGTTCCGGATCAACTGTTTAACTGGAGAGGGAGGTGGGGAGGTGTTAATAAAAAGCAGCACTTAGGACATATATTCTCCCCAAGGGTACGCTATGCCCTAGCAACCACCAGAACCTCTGCTGGTCTCTTCGGCCTGCTCTACCCTAGGGATTTGCCCAATTGAAGCCAGTGGTGCTGTGACAGACTGATAGCATCTTGCAATGTCCTGGACACACCTTATTAAATTAGGGTTAATACCTTTGGAGTCCATTGTTATTAAACAGGGAATTGTGTGAGTGTTGTTGTAGAATTGTATGTACCTTCTCTAGCAAGAGAGGGATTCTAAAGTAACTCCTCTCCTTATCAGCCCCTTGAAGCCACCCCCACAAAGAGATGCACCTATACTAGTCCTGACTGGATTCTCAAGGGACCACGAGACACAGAAAGGGTTTTTGGATAAATAGCTTCGTTTTAACCAGACTCAGGACCTTCCTCCTGATCCAGCAAACAGACAGGCCCCCTGGTTCACAGAGTGCCCCAATTCTTCGTGAAGAGTAGGAAGGACTGGGCCCATCAGACTGTGCGCTTGTTTTAAGCTGTGGTGAACTTGAAGCCACAAGGAAACCACTTGGTTGGGGTGCTGAAGGACTGTTCCTGCCAGAACCCCTGTTTGGATTGGGGGAACTCCGCTAAGCTTAATAGTAAGTGTGTGTGTGTGGTGGTGAGGGAGGGGAGGAAAGGGGGGGGGGGGGCGGGGGAGAAATTGTTTTTAACATGTTTTCCCTGGAACATTTTTACCTTAAGGATAAAAGGGACTTGCATAAAAAGAGCTGTGTGGTATCTCCAGCTGTGGGCAGCCACACTGTTAACTATGCAGGCAGGTGTGCTTGGGCAGCCTGTCCCTGCTGGGAACAACACAATAAAAGCAGGAAGCCATACAGCCTGGAAATACCCTAGTCAGGAGGGAGAGAGACACGGGTCTTCTCAAGAGAAGTGATGGGCAGGGGAGCCAAGGCACCATAGAGGGGGTGCCCTTGGAGGACCATAGAGGGGGAACATTAATGCAGCAGCCCTGAACTGACAGGTGCTAAGCCCTAGTACAGACAGGCAAAGCCACTATTCAAATGAGATATACGGCACCAGTGTAAGTCACAGCTTCACCTGTCTACACTAGGGGTCTGCATCAGTGCAGCTACGCTGCTGGCTGCAATAGGCCAAATCCCCATGTTAGACAAGGCCTTGTTCTACAACTGGAGATCGCAGACACACACAGGCTGAGCTTTCCCAAACCTGACACCCCCAGGAAAGGGAAACCACATTCCCAATATCAGAACAACCAGTCCCTTGGGATTTCACCGCAGGGGATCCAGGCCCGGCTTCTGCAAGTGCCAGGATACGGACGGTTTTTTAAACAAAGCAATATGTTCGGGTAGCGGGGACATGCACATTCATGGAGCAGACACTCTGCCACAGCTTTTACCTTCTTCGGACACTTCTGACCACTCAGGGTTGGGAAATTCATATTGGCCCATTCGGATCCGTTTTTTCATGCCTGGAGAAATGGCCAGACCGTGGTTGGAATAGAAAGGAGGATACCCACACAGCCTAAGCCAAAGAGAGAGAAAGTAATGAAGTGATCTGCGGAGGGGAAATCCTTTAGACTGCATTAGAAACTTGATAGATCAAGTTCCCTTGCTTGTATTATAAGCTGAGGTCAGTTCTGGCTAGCTTGCCCGGCAGCATCCTTTGGATAGCTGAAGTGGGTTATCGCTACCTCTATGAGAGGGAGACAGCTGTAAAGGATCACACGGGTGACATTTGTCTGCATAACATGGTGGGAGGGGCAGGAAAAAGTCCTTCAGTTGAAGCCAGGAAGGGAGAGGCACTTAGGGGAGTCTAAGGGTAATGAGATCAATCGAAGAAAGGGGAAATTTTAGACCTAAAACAAGAAAAACTCACCAGCGGGGATATCGGTTAGTCTCTGGCATACTTCTGCAAGGGACGCGAGGGAACCCCATTGCTTTGCAAATAGGCCGGGCTGAGCACTAGACAGACACTGTACGACAGGGAACAATCCTGCACTGGCTTGGACTAGAGAGACTAGGGGCCAGATTTTTAAAGGTCTTTAGGCGCCTAAACATGCAGATAGGCACCTAGTGGCATTGCCAAAAGCACCTAGGCACCTAACTCCCATTAATCTCAACAGGAATTAGGTGCCCAGGTGCTTTTGAAAATTCCATTAGGCTCTTCTCTGTGTTCTTAGGTGCCCAAATACCTTTAAAAGTCTGGCCCTAAAAGGTATGTCTACACAGCAGTTAAAGAACCACGGCTAGCACATCTCAGCTGACTCAGGCTTGCGGGACTCGGGTTACGGGGCTCTAAAATTGCTGTGTAGACGTTTGGGCTTGGGCTGAAGTCAGAGCTCTGGGATCCCAACAGAGGCGAGGGGTCCCAGAGCCCGACTCCAGCCTGAGCCCAAACATCTACACAGCAATTGATAGCCCCACATCCCAAGCCAGCTGTCCCTGGACAGCCGCAGCCGGAACACAGGTCTTTTATTCCAGTGTAGATGTGCCCTATGTGACCCAAAAGGTTTGCCCCCATCTCTAATATCCAGGATCTTTTCACTGCTGCAGATTCATTTGTCCTGGGTAGGTCTGGGTCAGTTAGCACACACTGAACAGCAAGGCGGGGCCCACAGGGAACCATCCCAGGCTGATGTCTTTCTGTAGCAGAGGAGGAGGAAGTCAGATGTTCACGAATGTGCCTAGTGCAGCCTTCCCAGCATGCTACTTGGCCAGACTCAGGCTTCACCCAGGGAGCACCCTGCGAGCCCACTTGGGGACAGATACTGAGAAGGTGGAAGCTGCAGCTCCCCTGGGGTATGCATGAGCAACGCTCATCAGGACGGTACAGGGGAAACCGCTTACTTACAAAATGTACATGATGACGCCCAGGGACCACATGTCACAGGACTTGTCGTACTTCTCTGGGCCCAGCACCTCTGGGGCTGGGGAAAGGAAGAAAGAAAGAAATTCACAAGGCACTCACAGACATTGTGCAAGGAGGTTACGGGGTTAAACACGGAAGTGATGCCTCTGGAGGGAGGAGCTCTAATGCAGGCTGAGACCATGAGTTTGATGGCCCAATCACCCCAATCCGGAGCCATTTGACAGTAGACACAGCTTAGCACAGTTGGTGGGATGCTCCAGAGAGGCCCTACTCTTGGAAAGGATGTAATTATATAGGTCCTCTCGCCACACTGTGCCGAGGGAGCAAGGGGTGCTACACATCAGGCCAGAGAGGCAGTCACAGAACTGTGTGGGGCAAGTGCAAGGAAGAGTCTCATGTGCCCACACTGAATTGCTTATACAATGCCCTGATGTGTGCTAGGTGCACTGCAGAAAGAGGAGATACACGTGCCCCTGCCCTGCTTACCATACCTGGCACAGCACTTGGGATGGCATTTGCAATACACCTGGCTGTAATTGTCACCATGAGCTCCTGAGCAGGGACCACAGAGGAACAGATCTCCAGGGCATGTCTGCCGTCAAACCAGTCCCCTGGGGTGCCCAGCTGCGGCGTTTGGATTTTAACATGGCAGCTGGGATGGGAACCCACAGCCTTTCCAGCTATGGAGCCCAGACTGAAACTTCAGATCCGAACACCCCAAAGCAATGGGACTGTCTGGATCAGAGTTCTGCTTCTCAGGCCCAACCCTACCCCCTGCTACAGCTATAGTTCAAATTGAAGTTATGGGCCTGATGCAGGAATTACTGGGTACGGTTCTCTGGCTTGTGTTATATACAGGTGGCCAGTCTAGATGATCACAGTGGTCCCCTTCTGGCCTTACAGTCTCTGAATCCACAGCTCCTGTCCTTCCCTGCACAAAACAGCAACAATAACGGGAGATTCTAGATGCCTGCAACCCTCATTCCCTGGAAAGGGGCGAGGCATCTCAGCTTCCCCAGCAACTTACCCACGTAGTAAGGTGTATAGCACGGTGTGGCCAGGGAGTTGTGTGTGGTGGTTTCTTTAGCAAAGCCAAAGTCGGTGAGTTTCAGTACAGTGTTGGGCCTTTTTGAGGTGTACAAGAGATTTTCTGGCTGTGAAAACACAATGAATAAAAAGCAAACTAAGTGCTGGCCAAGTCCTCTGGGCTCCTACGTCCCACATAGCCAGGGGCAGCATTAGAACAGTGCTAGCATGTCAGAGTCACTGAAGATTTGACCATGAACATATCAATGGGAGCCATGTGGTTCTAAGTGAGCCAGAGAGGATTCCATCCACCCCATTGCAGCTCAACTCTCCGCACCTTGCTGCCTGATTCCACCCGCCCAGGACAAGACCTGATTTGTAACAGCTGAAGTGGGTTACATATCAGAGATCCCAGAATCCCTTCTCCCCCAACTCGCACCCCTAAGCCGTCCAGATCCTAGCTGGGTCCAGAAGCAGGAGTGTGAAGATATGGCATGGTTAGTGGGACTTCCAGGCCAGTTCTATAAACCCCAACATGTTCAAGGATCTACAACTTCTGAGATTTGTTACAAGCCAGTGAGCGAGACCTGGGATATTCTGCAGAGAGCACTGTCTCCCACACCAGTTGACACTGAAGAGCTAACAGGAGGGGTGCGGACATTGGCAGTGTGGAGTTGTATAATCGTTAGGGAAGGGCAAGTCTCACAAAGCCCTTCCAGAACCCATCCCTTGCCCCAGGGGCTTGGTACTATTCAGGAAACCTGCACTGATTTTCCCAACACAATTTTAGATCTTCAATCTTCATGCTTTCCTTGACAGCTCTCTCTCCACCCCCTCCCACACCATAATCTCCTCAACCAGGAAGCTGCATCTTTCAGGGAACTGTGTGCACCTTTGCAACTTGTAAATTTGTTGCCAACTGGGGGTGTTTAGCCCCTAATATCCTGGGGAAATTCCAATCAAAGTAACGCTATTCTGCCTCTGCAAAATTCCCCGTGGTTTCATTTGGATGTGGGACTCCTCTTCACTTCCTGCCCTGGGCAGCGGTGTCATGCGACTGTGGAACAGCTGCTGTGGGGTGGCTGTGTTTCAGAGGTGGATGGAGGGTTTTTGTTTCTGAACGTCACCTGCTCCCCACACTCACCACACCCCCGTACACAAAGCCCCTTGGGATGACAGATGCTATATGAAAATACAAGCCCATATGAACAAGGAAGTCTTGCCAGCTTACAAGTGAATTCGAGAACAATACAGACCTCGCCCTTTAAGAATTCCTCTGCTCTTGCAGAAAGGTTGTGAAGACTAGGACTATAACAGGGTTTAAAAGAGAACTGGATAAATTCATGAAGGTTAAGTCCATTAATGGCTATTAGCCAGGATGGGTCAGGAATGGTATCCCTAGCCTCTGTTTGTCAGAGGCGGGTGATGGATGGCAGGAGAGAGATCACTTGCTCATTACCTGTTAGGTCCACTCACTCCGGGGCACCTGGCATTGGCCACTGTCGGTGGACAGGATACTGGGCTGGATGGACCTTGGTCTGACTCAGTACAGCCATTCTTAAAGGAAATGCCATTTTTACAAGAACATATTGTTCTAGGGGCAGGGCAAATGATAAGGGCCAGGTCCACACACCAGAGTAAAGGAGACTTCAATTTCAGCAAGTCATCCACTTCCCCCTAAGCCAAACCAGCCGCCATCTCCCCGTCTCTATTATGGGCTCTGACTGATCTCTGAACGTAGCCCGCAATGAAACCCCAAGGCCAGCCAGAGCTGAAGTGGGTTGGCACTTTCCCCAGCTGACCTCTGCTTTCACGGAGGCCGTTCCCATAGACATGCACAGAGAGATGGTGCCCGGACCGAAAACCTATGGTCCAAACACCCCCACCTTGGAAGGGTCCAGCTCCTGATCTGAAGTGTCACGTCCCCATACTGACGGAGGCAGGAATACAAGAGTACAGCTGTCAGCTCTTGTTTGAAAGGAGCCAACAGGAGCCATGAGCCACACTGCTCTTCCACCCCATCCCGCATTCTCCTGCCTTTCAAAAAGCATGAGTTACTTGAGACTGGTTAACCTCAGGGGGCCTCTTAAATGCAAGCTAGGGAGTGGCTGCAGCACTCCTCTGGATTGTACAATGTTATGTGGACCAGGACACTGGGGGTCGTGCAAGCAGAGGGTCTTCCGCTAGGGGCAAAGACCTTGAAAACATGCTCTAGCATCCGCTAGGCGCACAGTACCTTAACATCCCGGTGCGCTATGTTAATCGAGTGCAAGTACTGGATGGCTTCTCCAATGCTCTTCATTATTTCTGAAGCCTCTAGAGGAGTTAAAGAAAATGTAAAAGTATTTAAAACTCAGCAACTCAAAGTAAAGCCACCCCCTCCCCCACCAAGGTGATCCAAGTGCATCTCTGAAGGCAAGAGCTGAAGAGCACCTCAGAGAAACCCTCTGAGAGTCAGAAGGCAAAGAAGCTCTTGTGCCTGAAGTCTCCCTTTCCGAGCAGGGTTCTTCACATGGAACCTGCCCGCGAAGGGAGTAGCCCTGCTACAATCACTCCCAATAAGAGGGATTTGGGGGCGCGCCAGCCACTGGCTTTGACCCTAGACTGTTTAGTAGGTGGAGTCTCAGTACAGCTAACAGAGACCACTGCTACCGCTTTGGGATGTGGGGAGAGGAAGGGAATTGGATAGTCAGAAGCTCAGCTCTTGCACTTAGCTGCAGGGTGGCTGGAGATTCAGGCAGGAGTCGAGCTGGCTGGGAAACAATCTTTTCTCCCTTCCCAAGGAAAAATTTCAACGAAAATGGAAATTTTTTTCCTTTCCAACATTTTTCTGGGGAAAAGAAGCAGGTTCTCTTAAAATTACCCAAATATTTTAGTCAATGTTTGTGTGTGGGTGAAAACATTTCTTTGACAAACTCTCCATTTTTCCGTGAAACGTCTGGTTGCAGAATTTCCAACCAGTTCTAAGGCAAGACATTTTCACTCAACAGCAACCAACATAAAACAGCCAAGGGGTTAAAAAAAAAAAAGCCACCGGTCCACTCCGTACCCCGTTCTGTGAAGGCCTGGTCTCCCCTATCTTGAATTCGACTGAAGAGCTCCCCACCATCCAAGCTGAAATACAGAAACAAGTGGAGTTAAAGGTGTAGCTGCTACCTCCCACACTCATCAGGCCTCTCCAGCGGGCCTTCAAGATCCTCACTGATCATTCCAAGCCAAGCACAGCCAGGAGTCACTGCACCGAGCTTTGGGGAGAAGCCCCAATACACACTGCAAGGGATGAGAGATCTTGCAACATTTCTGGCTTTGTTTCCAAGTCCAGGGAGATTAACCTCCCTTCCTCCCACTCCTGACTACCAAAAACACCCCGCCTCCAAGTTTGCCCCATTTGCATGCCCTCCATTTCCAGGCCTCTCCCCCGTCTCCAGAAAGCAGCCGAGAGCGACTGCACAGCAGAGGACTCCCTCCGCTGCAGATGCAATGGGCCGGCAGCTGTGGATTTCCTGGCCACATGAGAGCCAGCGGCACTTTTACAATAAAGAGAACAGATTGCTCTAGAAACACCAAAAGTTCCCAGCCTAGCTAGCCTACTTTTCAGCAAAAGCCACCAGAGCGACATTCAACCACACAAGCAAGGAGGCATTGAACTCAGAGTTCCACCCAGCCTGCGTGCTCAGGTCACACGACAGCACAAGTTCATATGCCAGTCAGTCACCTGACAAGCTGGGTGGCCGGCAGTCGGCAAACTTACTAAGCGCGAGGGCAAATGGGCCAAAGCACAGCAGCACCCTGGTGCTCAAAGAGGCTCTGCCCCAGGCAGCTCCCACTGATTTCACAGACCCCTGAAGAGTTCTGGCTTTTGAAGCCACTAGCCTAAGTTCCATAGAGTGAATGATGCAGCTAAAATATTTGAATACAAAGCTAACCTCTGTATTCCTCCAACAGCCGATGGATACAGAGGACGGACGGTTTTGGGGCCAAAGCACTGACTGAGGACTCAAGAGATCTGGAGTTCCCAGCTCTACCAGACTCCTTGAGTGACCTTGAGCAAGCCACATAGCCTCTCCAATGCCCGCACTCCCCGTCTACGGGAAACAACATTTCCTCTCTTTGTCTTGTCCAGCGCTTTGGGGTAGGGACTGTCTCTTGGTACGTGTTCATACAGCGACTAGCGCAATGGGGCCCAAATCTCAAACAAGCTTCTCGGCACTACCCTGATTCAAATAAACACGGAGCCGAGCTATGCGACAAAGCGTACAGAAAAGGAGAGAGAATTTGTTTCCATGCTAACAGCTTCACAGCCAAGTACTGAATTACAAACGCCCGGATCTGAACGGAGACACTAACAGACCAGAGAGTCTCAGGGATGTATGGGACACTGCAACCGTGTCTGTTTCCTCTTTGGTTACTTTCCATCTTATACAGGGCCCATCCTGGCAGTATCTAAGCCTATTCCAGTCCATCATGCTCAGGCTATTAAAGCAATGCTTCAACTGGTTTCACACGCGCATTTGACAGCATGGTGACCAGCTTCCTATTGGTCATTCAGATGTCAGTCTCCCCACGTGTACAGATGAGCTGCTCAAACCTTCTCTGCCTGCGGACGCCTGGGGTCTCAGCACGATTGTCGGAAGCACCTTCCCACACAGAGAACTCAGAAGGCTCTTGCACAACAGATCGGCAGCCTAACCTTTGCAAACCTTGAACTGCTCCTCACTCTCCCCCTCCCCGCCCCCTGACAACCCATTAGCCTCTACCAGAGGAGAGATTTTTGGCAAGGAAACTGCATTAAAAATCACAGCTGTGGTTGGGATGTGGTTTCGATACTTTCCCCTTCATTCCTCCCTCCTCGTATCAAACTTCTGAGAGCACCAGACTCGCTCAGATGTTGCTGTGAAAACCAGCCTGTCACTCTCTTCCCTACCCCTGGCCTGACAGCCACTGCTGACCCACGACCAGCTCAGCCCCACACATGACAGCACAGCTGGCACTTCAAAAGCTACCAACACCTTTTTCATGGCAAAAGCAGGCCTGGTTTATGAAGAACTCTGTGCATGCGAGAATATGATGGGTTCTGTTACAACAAGAACAAGGACCCACGGGCCATACACCTGCTTACCTAGCTCCAGGTTTTCCGAATGACTCCGCAACCAGCAGCTCACACTCCGGCCCCAGTACTGTACTGGGGGCTGAGCACTTTGAGAATCTGGCCCTTGAATACCGTACTACAACTCTCAGTGGCTTTGTTTTTCCCTGATCCTAGAAGGCCATTTCCCCCCATCAACGCCGCCTCAGTCATTACAAGAACTCCCCCTACACAATGAGATTAGAATTCAAACAGCCCCTTCCCACCTCATATATAACAATTCTCAAGGGCTATAATAAAAAATAATCGAGCATTTCTATCGCAATTTCTGTTTCGGTTCAAAGATCATAAAGCATTCTATGGACGTTAAGGACTATTTTCACGCTGTGAGGTGAACAGGTATTAAAAAAACCCATATTACAGATGAGGAAACTGAGGCACAGAGAGGTAAAATGACTTGCATAGAACCACCCGAGGTGTCAGAGCCCAGGAGTTCCTGGCCCTCAGCCACGTACTCTGCTTTCAAAACGGTTCAATTAATGTGATGGCAGGGTCAGAGGTAAATCCTGTGAATCCAGGGGGGACAGCCTTTCCAAAAGGCACATGGCCCAGCCTTCAGCAACCAATACTTAGAAGTGTTGGCAGCCAATCATTCACATGCTCAGAACACACATGGTATGAGGCACTGGGAGCCTGGGCACCAGCTCTTTCTAGATGATCCCCGATATCCTAAGATTTCCCAGGCGTTCTCCACGGGTTGCACAGCTCTCTAGAGCGACGGCCTCCCCTGAGAGAAGTGAAGCGGGCAAGCGGGAGGAGGGATTTGGCTCATTTCTCCTCTCACACAACACTTACCACTCCATGATTATAAGCAGGCACTTCCTTCCCTGGTACAGGTTTTCATAGACATCAATGATCTTTACAATGTGGGCACACTGAGATGCCCTCCAGTGGAGTTCGACTTCCCTGCGGGCTTTGGGGCAGTCCTGCAGCATCTAAAAGAAAGAAGGAAAATTCAGTCTCTCTCCCCCATGCAGCCGAATTTCCAGAATCACAATTTTGTCCAAGACACTTGAACAAAAGGTTCTGGATTCAAAAGGTCGGAGATGTTTCCATAACACCATGCTATTCTGCTAATAAAGCTTTAATGTGCTCTCTATTATACCTCTGCAGATAGAGCAGGAAAAGATACAACTAGGGACATGAAGGACAAAGTAACAGAGACTGATGCATTCTCATCCATTATTATTCTGTATGAGGAAACATAGCACATGAGTTAAGTCTAGCTCTATACAATGCCTGGAGCGCCATCTAGTGGAGGATATATGCAGTTCCAGCCATTTGGCTCCTAGTCAACGCAAAACAAAGGGTATCTCTATACTACCCGTCGGATCGGTGGGTCGATTTATCGTGTCTAGTCTAGCCACGATAAATCAACCCCTGTGCACTCTCCCGTTTACTCCTGTACTCCACCGCCGCGAGAGGCACAGGCGGAGTCGACAGGGGAGTGGCAGCAGTCAACTCACCGCAGTGAAGACGCCGCGGTGAGTAGGTCTAAGTATGTTGACTTCAGCTACGTTATTCACGCAGCTGACGTTGCGTAATTTATATCAATCCCCCTCCTCCCCCCAGCGTAGACCAAGGCAAAGCAACAGCTATTAGAGGTGTACAGTGTCAAGAGCATTAATTTCTGCTTGAGCATAGCTTGGGAAATAGGTGCACTTAAATTAATCAAACTTGCAAGTAAAGGCCAAAGACATCTATACTAGCAGCAGGAGGCCTGCACTTACTACATCTTTAGCTCAACAAGGAAATAATAATTGACAGCAGCAAAACTCTCCAGGGAAAGCCAGACCCTGTCTTAGGGGTTATTTAATTTTTATTTGAATAGACACTGCGACCGTTCACACCCAACAAAGGCAGAGGACAACGTTACCCTAATACGTTCTGCTTTCTCTCCCAACACTTAGCTCTAAAGTCAGGGCCTTAGCCCACCACTGGGCCGCATCGCAGGATGGGTGTGATGGGACCCTTGGTACTGAGCATCCATGATGAAAGGACAGGACAAGTCAACTCATACGCAGGGGGATGGGGGTGACATTCTGGAGAGCCTTTCCCTGGCAAATAATTTGAATAGCTAATTCACAAGGCTCCTTCTCTGAGGTCCCACATCAGTCTACCCCCCAACCCCCGCACTTTGGCAGAGGGATGCTCAATGCTCCCTTCAACGACCCCACACATGCAAAGCTGGGGAGGAGGAGGTGGTTTGCTTGAGCACAGTATGCAACACACTTTCCCTTTTGGAGGCAGAGGAAGTTACCTCCACAGCATTCCTAGCCTATCTGCTCAGGGAGCAATAAGCCCTGCCCCTGCTAGCAGCAGACTTTAAAAAAAAACACTCGCATGACATCAGCACCTGGCACATTAACAGGGTTTATGGTCTGTCCATGTGTAGGACTGATGGGCCTTTGGAAACCATCCCCTCCGTGCAGCACACCTGCCTAAAAAGAGCCCAGCAGGGAACAGCTGTTTGCATTCTCTGGCAGATGGTGCCATCTAGTGGCAAAAAGTGGCTGCATAAAAATTCTTGCCATTCTGCTGACCTGAAGTACACACAAGCACATGTAGAGAAGCTGTTCATCACATCACTCCCAACGGGCTTGAGCTTTGTACTGGTCAAAGAAATCAGCCTACGTTATAAACATCTGCAAAATCCTATTGACTTTTTTATTAAATCACGCTTTGCACTTATGCGGCGCCTTTCCCCCGAGGAGCTCCAAGAGCCATACAAACCAGAGCAAGCTAAGGCTATTTCTACACTACTGTGGTAAATTGACCTATGCTACGCAACTCCAGCTACGTGAATAGGCTGACGTACCTTAGGTCGAGTCACTGTGGTGTCTACACTGCGGGGGTCAACGGGAGAAAAATCTCCCATCGACTTACCTTACTCTTCTCGTCGGGGTAGAGTACATGGGTCAACTGGAGAGCGATCTGCAGTCGATTTGGCGGGTCTTCACTAGACCCGCTACATCGATCTCAGTGTGTCAATCCCCGCTGTAGTGTAGACCTGCCCTCAAGCCTCATCACACTCCTTTGAGGTATGCCATGCTCGTCATCCCAGTCTTACAAATGGGGAAACTGAGGCATGAATAAGGAAAGGGATTTTTCCCAAGATTGCACAGTGGGGTTAGTGAGACATGGGGGATGGTTCACACTTCTGACCTCATGAAACAGGTTTTTCTGCTGGGCTTATTCAGTCCATTGGATCCAAATTAGAGCAATGTTACAGACAAATCAACAGTAAAGGCCAGTTGATAGATACTGAATCCATCAGCTACACCATTAAACACCTGAAAGAGGGTGGGGGAAGGAGGGTCAGAGGAGAGTATTACTACTCAAAAATCTGAAAGGCCATTATGGATTGGTCCATTTAGGATCTTGCTGAGTTGCATGAGTCTGGTTTCCTTAATTACATCAATTTACCCAATAATTGCTCTTAATAAAATAGCTCTCTGGAGCACATTAACTAACTTCCTCATCCAATTACTGTTATTGGAGCACTGGCTACTGAAGGATACTGGCTAAATGTTTTCCCTTCGTGCATTTATGAGGCTGGACCTAGAGTGGTGGAGGGGAACTATGCTTTTGGTACGTAGGGAACTGCGCTGGCATCCACTGAAGTCAAAGGCAAATGCCCCATCAGTTCAATGGCAGAAGTATTAGGCCTCTACATAATAATTAGAGCTGGTTATAAACATGAAAAAAATGCTACTGTGAATTTTATTGATTTTTCAAAGTTTCAAAAATACGGCAACAAAATATTTTGATCTCTGAAAAAAACAAAGACAAAGACACGCACACACACACACACACCAATAATGAAAGTTTACATATCAACATTTTCCAAGGGGGTTAATCTAGTCAAAAATTACATTTTCCAATTCCCATGGGACCTTTGAGGATCTGCGCCTGTGCGCTTAGTGCTACTGCTGACGTTTCCTGGCTTAGAGGGACACAGGCAGGTTAACCATGCTTTTAAAAAACAAGCTTCTTTATCTGTGTAACTAGCATCACCTCAGATTATTAGCAGAGGAAGGCATAAGACCATCCCTGCTTTGAGCAGTTATGCCTATTAACTATAACAGCCTGCTACATTCTCACAGCTAAGTGGGTGGTAGCATGGCCCACCGGACTGGGAGTTGCGGTGAAACCTGGGGCAGGTCCCTTTGAGAGATGCAATGACATGTACAATCATCTAGTGGAAGTGATAAATGGCCAGGCTTTATGGTTGCAAACGCTGCGGAGGAATGGTAGAAAGAATGAAAAGTTTGGAAGGGGAGGGAAGGATTTAAATTTTAATTTTCTGAAAACATTTTCTATTGGAAATATTCGCATTATGGAGGGGAAGTTTGAGAGGGTCCATTTAGCAGCTGTGGATCTCTTTAAAAATTGCTATGCTGGATGTGGGACATTAAATATCCACAATTAAGAGCCCTGGGATGTCCTAACTGGGTGCAATGGACGCCTCACCCATACAGAACTAGCATTGGTTGGGGAACATGCACAGCGTGAGCTCACACCTTAGCACCACACAGAAAGCCCATTAGCTACACACACCTCAGAGATTATTAAAAACCCATCCCATGCATGGGGAAGACAAAATAAATAAGCAAGATTCTCTGTAAATAGTACGTTTCTCAGCTTTTCCAGCAGGAATCAGCAGCTCTTTAAGGAGTTCCCTGGCTTCCACAAAGGCTGCTCACAGCTCTCAGGTGCAGGAAAGATTTGCTAGTCTGCCAGAGTCTATTAATTACCATGTTTGTCAGCATAAACAAACAGACTTAAATATATGCAGAACACTCCTAAATACAAGACAACAAATGTGTCTCACACAAAGCCACACACCCTCCCTCCCTGCCTCCAGCAAGTATCTCAAGGCTCATTGTTGCATGCATGCTATTAAGTAGGCTGGATATTTGTCTCGCTGATTCTGCATCCAGGCTCTTGTTGGGGTCTGCGTTTCAGTTTAATGGCAAAGTTTAGCACCAGAGCTGGGCAACCCAGGCGGAGAGGTATCTACCTACCCCCTTTCCTAGGAAACTCACCATGTGTGGGTACTCAAATGCCTAGCTCACTCCATTCAGATTTACACACTGGCCATCTAATTTTATCTCCTTCGGTAGGCCTCAGATCGAGAATAAAGGCACACGCTTCAGGCAAACGGTGGTTTGGAAAGGCACAAGCCAGAACATCAATGGTGTACTGGTGTGTGCTTAGGTGTGTAGCCGCAAGCCAGACTGTATTACACCCTTAAGGGAAGAGACTCCCTGTGGGGGATAGAACAAGGTTAGGAACATATTCTGGGACTTTTACCCCCAAAAAAGCAATTTTGGCTTCATTTTACAACAGGAGTAATAAAACTACCTCCCCCATTCCCTCTCTCAGCCAGTACGGTACAGTTGCAGAGGGCCTGCATCCAATCAGTTTCCCGGGCTCGAGCCAGCCTCACCGAGCTGCACCACCTCTAGCTCTTGGGCTCACGCACGGTCGAAAACGATTTTCTAATCTTAACCAGGTTTCCTCAAGCAAGCCTGTCAGAACTGCCGAGAGGCCTTTTAGTGCTAAATTCACCTACAGACTGGGTCATGAGCAGCTGACACACGCCAGCAACAGAAAAACCAACTTCTGCCACCCTCAAGGCAAAACTGGCACCCTGGACTTGAAGGCGGCTTAATTATTTTTTTCACAACACTTTTGGAATAGAAACGATGCACCCCCGTGACGGCTTTCATCCAAAGAGCCAAAAGAACTTCGCCAGGTTAAAGCCAAATATCACACCTCCACACACAGACAAGAGGCAGCAGTTATCCTGCACTTTACAGAGGGTGATACCAACAGCACATAAGGCAGTGTGGTCTAATGGACAGCACATTGGACTGGGAGATGGGAATCTATTCCCAGTTCTGCTACTAGCCTCCGGCAAGTCACTTCCTCTCTCTGTTCCACCGTTTCCCCTCCCACTCTCAGTCTGTTTGGATTGCAAGCTCCTCGCTATGTATTTGTACAGCATCCAAGACAACAGGGCAGCAGGTGTTACTGTCATTTAGGATGACCAGACGTCTTGATATTATTGGTACCGTCCTGATATTAGGGACTTTGTCTTATATATACATGATTCCACCACCTTCCCGGAAAAAAAAGTGTCCCGATTTTTCACACTTGCTATCTGGTCACCTTACTGTAATACAACAGTTAAGCCACTTGCTCAAAGTCTGACACAGTGAGTCAGTGGTGGAGTGGGGGATAGAACCAGAGAGTTCCAGCTCCCAACCCCCTGCTCTAACTACTAGGTGACACTGCCTTCTACCGCTCTCCTTACAAGCCAAAAGTTTTCAGTTAAAGGCTCTGCACAGAAGCCAGCCAGAAAAGCTTCCAGGAAACCCAAGCTGCAACTGGCAACTCCATGTCAGCAAACAGCATGACAGCTCCTGGAAAGAATGCAGCACCAAGCCACAGCCTACCCAGATACGGCCAGCCCCTGTGTATACACACACTCAGCACAGCGCTAGGGGCCCCAGCTGAGGCCAGGCACATTCCACGGGCTGTCAAACCTGCATTCCAGGCTCAGAGACGGTCCATGAGGGGGAAGGGAGGAGGAGAGGAAACAAAAGGAAAAGCCACTAGCCCGGGCTGGCTATTAGACAGAACCGCATGGTGCATTCCTGGCTTGGAGACCAGGCAGCAGCTAAGAAAACAAAAGAATCACTGAGGATTTCCCAGGCACAGTCAGGGAGCAGACAAATGTCACCTCTTATGGACAAATCCTCACGAATGTAACAGGATAGGAATCCTGCAGCCCTATCGAGAGCGAGATCCTTGTTATGAGTTTTCAAATCATCTTACAGAGTTCTAGAGCAGGAATAAGATTCTCCATTAGTTGCTACAGGACATTTCCTCAAGAGACAATTATTGTTTCTCTACTGTACAGAGAGAGAAGGCAGTAACTCTTGGGCATGTAAATGAATGTGCTTTGGTTTTAACCTCTCTCTCTCTCATGCACACACACACACACCCCCACGCCCCCATATTTGCATGTGTTTGCGTGTGCCCTGATAGATGAATGGGGCCACTCTACAAATGTTTGCTGGCATAGCTATGTCAGACAGGGGTGGGCAGAGGTGTGATCCCTGACTGACAGAACTGTGCCAGCAAAAACCCCTAATGTAAATGCAGTTAGACCAACCAAACTCTAATTTTGCCTCTATGGTTTATTTCACTGGGTGATGAGGCAAGAGGGGAGGGCATATGTGGAACAAGCGATCCTGCTCAAAGCGCCATTTTGCCAGTATAAATGGAGTCCTCGCTAGGAGCACTTTGCCAGGGTAATGTACCAGTATCCAGCAAAGCGCTCCTAGTGTAGGTCTGGCCTGAAGTTTGCATTCCTAACCTACAATAAAAACCTGTACTTCATTTCAGGGAGAGGGGGAATCAAGAGCTGCTCTTTGGCTACCTGGCCCCTAATCCCATTAGCCTGATTACTTATAACTTGGTCACTCACACCTCAGTATCCAAGGCCAATCCTGCCAGAATGTGGCAATGAGAAATGGTGAATATGGAAGCAACTCCACTAGGTACTTGACCTAAATAGCTAAACTAGGAAGCAGGGGGGTCTTTGATTTCCCTGCTTGGCCTTTTAACAGCAGCCCTCTCCAGAGCACGATGTATGGAAGTCTGGACGTTATTCTCAGCTACACATCATAGAAACAGTATTGAATTTATCATTTGTATCGCAGTATGGCCTAGGAGCCCCTGTAATGGTTCAGGGCCCCATTGTGTTAGGTGCTGTACAAATGACATGTGTACATGTGCTGCGCTCAGGGGGGTGTTTTTTCATACCCCTGAGCAAGAAAGTTGCAGTGCTTTAAAGTGCCAGTGTAGCCATGGCCTAAGGGGTGTGGGTTTCACACACCCTGACTGATATGTACATGCCAGTATATGTTTTAAGTACAGACCAAGCCCAAGAGACCATCTCTGCCCCACATTAGATTTCACCAGCATGGGTACTATCTGGAATTGTTTCTAGCCTGGAAATAAAATCATATTGCACCACAGGGGCCAATTCTACCAAATGCACCATTCACAAGACCCTTAGCACAGAAGCCTGGTGAGCTACAGAAAGGATAACCCATTTTTGTGATAAGCTCACCTTATCCTTGTAAGGTACTAGTCCAAATACATTTAAAAAAAAATTGAAATGAAGTTCACAGCTGCTCTTTCTATATGCCAGGCTGCCCCTAATTCATTCATGAGTGTATAAAAACATCACACATGCTGAGGGATTTCAGCAGCAACTGGCACCAATAAAGTTTGCTGCCTCGGTACTATACCTCTAGGAATCAGAACACAGGAACGCTCCCCAAAGCATCTCAAGCCTGTGCTGAGCAGATCTCACTTTAAAGAACAGAAACGCACTCCAGTGTGTGCTGCTTTCTGAAATAAAATTTGATTAAATTAAACTAAACATTTTTTGGTAGGGATTGGGGGAAAACCTCTGCCTGTGCCCCTCCTCACCTTGTTCTCCCACACCATCAAAAAAGAAAAGTGCCCTTGCTGACAATCCATATGCAAGCAAGTTCAGAACTCTGATCCTCCTCCTTGAGTTAAAGGAAAGTCTCTATTAGCAGTAAAGAGCCCATGCCACAGTTCACTTCGGCTGCTCTGATTCCAACCAGTAGAGGGTAAGAGACACCAGGCAAAACAGCTGTTTTGACAGCAGTTTTTTGGCACCAGCCAAACTGGAAACTCAAAGCAAAGCTCTGGGAGGGGTGCAGGTCAACCCTGGTCAATTCTCATCAGTGGGGGTGGTGAGCCCACCCCGATGACATGATACACACAGCTCTGATATTTGTCCATTTTCTCTCTCTCTCTCTCTCTCTCTCCCCTCCCGCCCCCCCCCCCCCAACCCCCTTTATTGAGAAGAAAATCTCCCACACAGCACAGCAGGACTGGACTGGAAAGAGCATGAGATTTCCCCCGTGGGTGACCTGGTACCCTGGGGATATTGGGCTGGCTTGGGAACCTCCCGTTCTCACGTCACCACTGTCGGTTTCCCACGAGCGCTCCGATGCTGTAACAAAACCCAACTGGCACCTAACAAGCCCCATGTGACAGGAGGGCAGAGGCTGTTTTCTTTACTCTCGTTTCTCTGAGGCGGCAGCCATGACGTTTTAAAATACACAAAATTTAAGGGGGGGGATATCCCACCCCAAAATACCGTTATCACTTCCACCCCTCCCCCTCGTGCGCACTCGCTCGGGGTGCTGCTGAGGCCGATAAAAGAACAGGAAGCGTCAACACTATAAAAAGCAAGGAAATAATAGAGTCATGAGAGACAAGAGGAAGTCATTGCAGAGGCTCCTTTCAGTGTCTGAAATAGATGTGTCCCCACCACCCACCCATCCAAGCCTGTGACCTTTGAAGATGGAGTTGCCGGAATTGCCCTGTTGCTATTAATGGCTTACAGTGCAGAGCTGATCTTTCCCCCACCCCCCCGGGCCCAAGCGTATGAAAACGGTGGACCTGTGTACATGCAATGTGGGTATTACAACTGGAGAGGTGCTAACGAGGATTTGAGTTTTTAAGCTGCCTGGCTCACTGACGGGGCAGGGAGGTGTTAAATTGTGTTGTATGTACTTGGGATTTTTTTGGTGAAGTTTTGTCAAGTGCACCCTGAGCCTATGGTTTCTCGCACATCTAAATAAACTAACATACACACAGGTGGCCAACTGTATCCCACAATATATTTCACCGGGGCACACACAAATTCATTTAATCCAGTGCGGCTGCCTCTGGGGCAGAACGTGGCAACCGCTTAATATCTATGCAGCACAGGGGGTGGGGACAGAAGTGAAGCCGAATATTGTATGACATTGGAAACACCAGGGGAATTTAAGGAGGCAAAATGAAACTTGGAATTTAGCCAGGACATAGCGTTTTAACAACCCTACTTTTGCCAAAAGGATCACAGGATCTACCATGAGCCTAAGCCATCAGAGTTCAGGGCACAGCACTTGTATTCCCCTCTATGATACAGCAAGGGCACCACCAATCAGGATTCTGCCCGCCCCCCGCCGCCCCCGCCCCCGCCTGTCATCGCTTGGGTGGAGACACACATCTCTTTGCCTTCTGCCCCGGGTATTCCCAGGCTGAACAGTTTCCTGCCTTTACTGTGTTGTTCCCAGCAAAGGCATTCTGCCTAAGCAGACCTGCTTTGCTTCTCCCCTCAGACGGCACATAGTGGCACTGTACAAGGAAGCAATGAGACAACATTGGTCAGTATGGCAGGCGGTGGTCTCAGTAGCCTAATCATAGTCAAGTTTGTTTTTTCTGGCAGGCATCACAGTAAAGGGGAGATTTGAAGGACAATGAAGTAGTTTTGCGGATGTTTCTGGGGAGCTCCTGGCAAGTACGAGGAGCAGCCCAGGAGGAAGACAAAGGTACATGCGACACACGAGATAGGGGGAATAGCAAGGGAACCTCCCTTTGAATTCTCCCAATAGTTTATTTAAATAAAAACCCCGTCTCTTCTGACATTTTAAGAAACCACTATTTGCAGGACCCACAGTTCGACAGTGTGCTGTCTGCTGCAGCACTGCCACTATGCTATTGCATCAAAAGATAATCTGGGAAAGATCACAACACAATACAGGAGCTGTGACTTATTTTTAAAAGCTCTATTATTTACAGCAGTTCCCCAAAAGCCTGGTGGAGCAGGGGAGCGACAGGAAAAGAAGAAGCATCTGCAACTGCCAGCTAGAAAAGTTGGATAGCAGGAAATAATTTCATGTTATTCTAACTATAACAAACAGGGGAGGTTACAAATAGATCTATCTACTTTTTAAGAGCTAACACAGAATCCTTTTAAAGCAGCTCAGTGTATTACTAATGAAATCAGAGCCGGGGCCCCTATAGCCTGCACAGGTACAGCAAGACCACAGTGACATTTGCCTTTGTAAAAGGAATATCCAGACACCCACACAGGCAAGTAAACAGCTGCTCTGTGTCTTTCTAAACACCCTATCTGCAATTCAACTAAATAAATACTCAGACCCCACCCCCACCCCCACCCACACAGATTTCCTGTTTCCCTCAGGAATGGGGAGCAATCCATTTCGGGATGGGAGAAGAGAATGATTAACTCTTGATAAGGTAATTTGTTCCATTTCAGGAGGTTTTTCTGATAGCAGAATGAAGGTCAAGCTGGGCCACAGCAGTGAGATGTTTAACAAAGGCCAGATTTAATCAAGTTTCTTTCATATGCAGGCTTTTATTGCTGGGGAATATGCCAGGCAGACGCAGGAGCCCTGAAAGAAAAGGGAACAGCTCTGGTTCTGAGATTCAGGACATACAGAGACCTTGTCAATGCAGAAGCCAGGCAAAAATCACTCGAGGGCATCTGGCAGAAAGATCTCAAAACTTAGAGCTGTCCTTAATTCCCAAGTGGAAACACCTGGAGAGTAGGAGTATTTGGCAGTCCAGGGAAGGTCAGATTGAGCAGCTGGAAATGGGGGCGGAAGAAAAACAGGAGAGAGAGAGAGATCAAGGAGGGACTCTTATATTACGTGTACACACGCACCGCATCTGCACGGCAAAGGGCTACAGGCACCTTTGACCAGCTACATAGACCAGGGATATAAACCCATTCAGGGAGAGGGCTGAATTCCATTTTTAATTATGGTCTGGGGTTAAAGCTGTGGTCTCCATACTCCTCCCAACCACAGTGATTCTCGGCTGGTGCCAGTAGGAGGTTTGCACAGAGCTCCAGGGGAACTCCTTTGTTTAGTAAATAAACTTGGCTAGTATCAGCGCTTGTTAAGTACCTTATTGCTGCATTCAGCTTCACTCAGTGCAAAAAATACGCTCACCTTCAGGACCAACACAATTTCTGCCCTTTGGTTCTCCTTCCTCCACCCCCATCTCCCTTTCTGTTTCCCTTCCTCTTCTCCCTGCATTTCCTTCCCTACAGTAATTCTCAATTCCCCCCACTCTCAGGTTTCACTTTCACCCATTCCTCCAAACAGTTCATGCTGACTTTTCAAGTGTCCTTTGGGGTGTTGACTCTGTAGCCTAACAGGCTAATGACAGGCAGGGGAGTTAACACCTCTCAGAGTCCTTGTTTCAGGCCGTGTGCAGACTCAGGTAGACCACCCTGCATTGGTTACATTTGGAGGCCTCTCTCTGCAACCATGAGGTTACTTTAAAAAAGGAAAAAACTTAGATTCCAAATATTTATGTGGGCCACATGAATACGTCAGGCAGGCCATCTGTTTGACAACTCTGAGGAAAGCACGGCACTTCCGAAATGCACCTATCTTTGGAATGGGGGTGGGGACCGGGCAGCACGCAATGTAACAGTAAGGAAAAGGAGGGAAATTTTGGCCAATGACAAGGATAATGCTCCCCCTTGCATCCCACATACACCCTCTCTTGGGAGGTAGCGTCTCCTCTCCATCCTCCTTCCCCGTGCTCCAACACTAAGAGCCATCACCATCAGAACCACGAGCCCCCAGAAAGTACCCCACTTGTATTCACCTCAAGCGGAGCACCCAGCATGCAGCATTAGATCTCCCCTCTTCACCCCAGTTTCAAGCGAGAGAGAGTCTAACAAAGCTGGCATTTACATCGTCCTTCAGAATCAGCTCAGCCTTTCAACGCTTCGAGAGTGTTGGGGTAAGGAGACAGCAGGGTACTACTCATTCCCTCCTTATCCCGGAGGCCTCTGGATGTAACTGAACCCAGAAAGGGCAGGAAACTTGCTAATGAGTTTCAGTGCTGTTATCATTCCTATTCTTAGTGCCACTTCTCATGCCTCTTCCACTGGTCACTTACCCCCAGTACATTTTGAATGTGCACGTCATGTGACGAACAGCAAACCCAGGCAGAGAGCTTCCATTAGTCTCCAGGCTGCCATCTGAGGACACTTCCACCACCAGTAACAATTCTGATGAAACTAGGGAAGGGTCTCATGCAGTGACACCCACTCCTCAGTGGTTCAGGTGCCAAATTAGCGATCGACAATTATCCAAAAGAGCCAGAATAATGAGAACTCATGGTTTCATTTACTATTGATATATATCTTCCAGCAAAATGACTGACCAAGTATTCTACAATGGGTTAATAACCTAGTAAAAGCATCCTGATTGGTTAATAATTAACTCACACATTGTCTTAATATCAGGTGCTGCGAGCCACAGGAGTCACATTAAAGACCCACTTGCAGCTCCTGAACCTCAGTCTGACTATCACTGATCTAGTAGGCAGGGCACTGGACTAGGAGTCAGGAGATCTGCGTTCGGTTCCCAGAGGTGGCCTACTGTGTGACCATGGGCAATTCACTTCCCGTCTCTGCGGCCCCCATTTGCCCCTGCCACCCTCTGTGACCATCTTGTCTATTTATGCTGTAAGGTCTTCAGGGAAAGGACTGTCTCACCAGGTGCGTACACAGCCCCTAGCACAACAGGGCCCCGATCTCAGCTGGGGCCTCAGATTCTACTAGAACGGAAAGATAAATTAATAATGGATCATGGGGACGGGGGGATGGGAGAAGAGGAGAGACGCACCCTACCCCTTTCCCCCACGCTCCTTTTACCAGTTTCTTACAGTCTGGATGAAGGGAAAAAGACAGAGCAGGTGTAACACCCAGGGATGGAGACACACAAAAGCATTTCTGTCTTTGGCCTTCATTGGCTGGAAGGGGTGCAACCTGAGTGCAGAAAGGAAGGGTAGTCTTGTAGGTACGGCACATCTTATTGTGAAGTCCTGTGGCATTTAACTGGATGAAGCAGTGGGTTTCTATGCAGATTACGCTACAAACCTATAGGATTTGATCGAGAATTAGATCCTTTCTATTTTTAGCTATCTTATAAAATTCTACAGAGCGGATCCAATGATCAATTTCCATGGGATGTTTCAACAGCCCTTTAGGATGCAAGGTGGGTGAGGTAATATTTTTTATTGGACCAACTTCTGCAGGTGAGACGAGCTTTTGAGCTTACAGGTCTAAAGAAGAGCTCTGGGTAGCTCAAAAGCTTGTCTCTTTCACCAACAAAAGTTGCTCCAATAAAAGATATTACCTAACCCACCATGTCTCTCTAATATCCTGGGAGCAACACAGTTACAATGACACTGCAAAGAAGCCTTTAGAAATGTTACATTCTACAGGATGATTTTTCCATAAGAGGCCGGGCTGGGAGTCAGGAGATCTGGGGGTGACGGGCTGGACTCCTTGCGAAGTCACTTGATGTGCTGAGATACCACTGAGTCTACCTGTTCTGCCAGCATGGGCCCTCTTTTACCTGTCTTGCTGAGACAGGCTCTTAAGACCTCCTCTAACACACACACACACACACACACGCAGGGCCATACCCAGCTCTGGAAAAACTCAGTTTAAGGGACTTACTCCAGCACTCAGATGTCCACCTCCCTTGAGGTGCTGACCCAAAGATATATTATATTCGCCTCTTCCCTCAATGTGGAAGAGGGTATGCACAATTTCTCAGCCCCCGCAGTTAGAAATCACATAAACTGGGTTATATTATAAACCAGAAATAAACGTATTAACTACAACAGGTGTATTTTAAGTAGTTAAGGAGGTAGCAGACAGAATAAGGCAGATTACTAAGAAAATAAAACAAGGCACGCAAACTAAGCTTAATACACTAAAGAAACTGGTTACATGTGATTTCTCACCCTAAATGCGGTTCTAATCATCTTCTTCACAGGCCAGACCCCCTTCCAGCCTGGGTCCAGTTCTTTCCCCCAGTTCAGTCTTAGTTGTTTCCAGCAGCCATCTTGGGTGGGGTAGCAGGGGAGAACTGATGACCTGGATTACCTCACTCCCCACCCTTAAATAGGATTTGCATAAGGCCAGAGTCCTTTGTTTCCTAGTTTGACCCCCCTTCCCTTACAGTGGAAAATTACAAGAAGTCCCAGGTAATGTTTTAGTATCAGGTGACAAGACCACTTGATTCTGTGGGGCCCTTGTAGCCATTCTTCACAGGCTGACCCCACGTGTTCACGGGAAGACGACGCTCTTTTACAGTCCATATTTTCATAAAGCATATGGAATGACACGTCACACTGGGTTCCATCCCCAGCTCATTACATGACAGGAGGAATTCCACTAATTGCTGTGTGGATCAGTTTCCCCGCACATTAACAAACAGGGATCATAATACCCTACTCTCAGATGATTAAAATCATTCACAACCTTAAGTATTTTGAAATCCTTGAATGCCAGGCTCAGTGCAATTAATAAAATCATCACCCCCTAGCAGGTACATAGCTTTTATATACATATACTTATATCAGCACATTTTATAAAAATACCACTAGGCAAAATAGCTTGCCACAGGTAACCCTACAAGTCAGTAAGGCAGAGCTGTGACTTGAACCCAGGTCTCCCAAGTTCTAGCCCAGTGCCTTATCCATTGCTCCCTAGTCACTATTTATGATGACTGATCAGTGTGAATCAAAAATATTTTGCTGTAGCCCACAGCATGCTGTGATCACTTGGACACTGTGTCTAGTGTGCTCAGGTGCATTGATTAGGAAGCACCCCCATGTCCCGAATTTAGTTCCAATGCCTTGGGCAGCCTACAGCGGGGGCAATATTTGTACTTCCTGTTTTACCTTGAGCAGGCTGGGGGGGGGGGGGGGAATCCTGTGTGTTAAGTCTGGGTACAGAAAGGGTTAATTTATCACTGCCCACTCCTGTGTTTCAGCGACACACACACACACACACACACACACACAATGCTCACATCATGGGTTAGAATGCTTTAGGTTGCAGGAGGGTTTGCTACCAAGATACAAGCCTTCTAAATACAACTTTGAAGAGAACAGCTGGTGTGAGGAGTAACTTTCCTAAACTCAGAGTTTGGGGAAAGAGGGGTAGAGGAATAGCAAAGAGGAAGATAACCAATATGAAGACTGACAATTTGCAGTAAAAACCCTACAGGAAGCAGCTATTTTCACTTCAGCTTTTTCCACCTCTGCTGTCTCTGGTTCCCCTTCTAAACTAGGCCTTTTCTGAGATCACACTACTGATATGTCAAGTGGGAAGTGATAACAGGGGAATCCAAGGGAATCTCAATCATCTTCATTTCTTGCTAGCAAAAGAATATTCCCACAGTATTTAAGTTAGCAAGGACTCCAGTCTGCCCTGCCCTGCACATCTGCAAAGATGAAGACACATGTGGAACACATTCTAGTTTGCTGACTCCCCAAGGCTGAGATAGACTAGAGACAACCAGCACAGCACATAGAATTGGTCTTGATGGCATGCACCAAGCATCAGCATGCAGTATATTGTCTCAACAATGTGGATCTTTACTCCCCATGCCCACCGCGGCACAGAACCACCTCCTCTCTCTTGCATTTCAAACCTTTGTTTGAATTAAGGAAGCAATGTTTGGCCGAATTAAACTACACTCCCTCCTTACTCAAATCAACTCACAAACACTAGAGTGCTCCCACCATCTCTCGATTCCCTTCCCTAAGCTCAGTTAATGGTCTCTGAAGCATGAATGGCTTTTACTCACTTCTGCTTTACTCCAGTCAGCATGAGATTCAATAGTGGGAAATAGTGAATAAGAAAGGTAGCTGGAATACGCAGAACAAGTGGTTTCAAAAATGACCTCCAAGGTACGGAAGACTGATCCAATTTACTGGGTGCAGGAAGTATTTTTATGGTTAGGGTTTACAACAGAGGCACATCCAGTTTTTTAAAAGAGCCCATAAACAGAGAGTGCTGCAGTGACCAATAGCCCCAGAGAAATCTATAAATCATCAGACAACAAGACAGTCACCCAACTTCAGACAATCAGATACACACACACCGGGGTGTGCTCTAGGGGGGCAAGCAGGGGCACAGAACTCCTCCGGCCTCGGGGCCCCGGTGGAGAGACCGAAATCCTCCGGCCCTAGGGCTAGGGTGACCAGATGTCCCGATTTTATAGGGACAGTCCTGATTTTTGGGTCTTTTTCTTATATAGGCTCCTATTACTCCCCACGCCCTGTCCCGATTTTTCACACTTGCTGTCTGGTCACCCTACCTAGGGCTGCGGCGAGGACACAATGTGCCCCTCCAAAAGCTGGGGAAATTCAAATTCCTGCACACGCCAACGCGCGCGCGCGCACACACACACACACACACACACACACACACACACAGTGTCTCTATACTGGAAAACAGCAGGAAAAGCTCATGGATGGGCAGACAGGCCTGACTGGTTGCAGCTCCCAAACCTATTGGGGAAAGCCGACCGCCCACAGAGCTGTCTGCTGAGCAAAACCCCCCAAAGCAGGAAGCAGCAATGACAAAGCAAACCCCAGGAGGTTTTAGAATCACTTTGACAAGAGACCCTTGCCAGACTATATCAAAGGGCATCAGATAAGATGAAAGGTACAATAAGTCTCAGGAAGACAACTAAAACCTCCCCACCCTGGGCAAAATAAAAAAAAACCCCACTAACAGACAATTTATCTCTCTTCCTTCCCCAACTCTCTCTCCCGCACCCCATCCAAGTTTTCTTGGCAATGCCAATGTACTGGCTGCCACCTTGGCAGACACATGGGGGACTGAACTAGGGACCTCCGGAGCTGAAAACATAAGCCGGCTACTGCTAGAGCATCCCTTAATTTACTCATATCCTCTGATGATTAGGCAGCGAGTGGGGCCTCCAACATTAAGACAGACACCCACACCACCTCTCTAGCTTGGTATAACTGGTGGCAAGGTCATATGATCCACTAGGTTGTAGCACGGCTTGGAGCCAAGCTCCAGATTTCTAAACCCACCATAGCTTTTAATAAGTCACTTCACCTCTCCAACACTTGGTTTATTCATCTGTAAAATGGGGATGCTACCTACTTCACAAGGAGACGTAGCGAGTGAATGCTTGAGGAGCAAGGTTCAGAGCTGCATAGGCTCTTACCCAGAGCCTTTCATCGGAGGCTCAAAAGGGGATGGGGGGGGGTAGTATTCTTGTTCACAGATGGGGAAATTTGGCAGGGGAGACTTTCAAGAGCTTTAACATCAGGTGTGGGAGTCTCTTCAGTATGAGCAAAAAGCCAGCTACCCAGAGTGGCATTTGATGTTCACTTGCCACTGAGGTAGGTGAATTCCAGGGCCAGGAGCCATGATCCTCTTTATAGGAAGGGACTGGTAGATACCAGTACTGCACCTTCCATGCCAGACATTTACAATGTCTGACCTGGACAACGAAAGTCAATCATGTTCCAGTCCGGAACATTCCTCTGAAGCTAGCTAGATGATTTGGAACAGGCATTCACTCCCATCCGCTCAGAGCAGGCTGCACAAAGCCTGACCAACAAGTTTCCCTAAACTCCGATATAAAAAGTTACTGTCAAACAACCTTGAAGCCATATCAGAAAGGCAGGCATGACGTGCAGTAATTGGATCCTCGAGTTATGAAAGCGTCCCCTTGACATAGGACAAGGGCAGTGCCGCAGGGTGGAGGCTGAAATACAATCATTCTGAGACAAGACAGAGGGTCCTCAGCAAAAATGGCTCTATTTTAGGAGATCCACAAGAACCCAGCCTCCCCCCACCATGGGCTAATTGGCCAAGTAGCAGCCTCCAAGGATGCAAGTGGGGAAATCCCTGTGCTAACTTTGCTCCAGATCCTCTAGGGACTTCCCGTAATAGGCTCCTAATTAGCCACAATGAGTAGGGAAGAGGCCGCAAAATTATTCAGCCCATCTCACCAGATTCATCCTGTCCCAGCAGTGTTCAAAGGAGAAAAAAATGCAGCTATTTTGATTATGTTAAAATTGTGCCAGATACAGGGGGTGGGGAATGAAATATTGGACAGCAATGGGGGAAAAAAGAAGCAGCAAAGGACGACAAGAGATGTGCTCTTTAAAAGGAATGGTCTGCGGGATAAAAGCAGGACAGCGAAATACATCGTCCCAAGGAAAGATGAGTGCCTTGAAATTCACTATACTTACAGGAATGTTCTCATCATATTCATCTCTAATATAATGCAGATTCCTACACCACTTAACCAAAAACAAATTAGGTTCCTGGTTTCTATCTAGGTATATGACCCCAGTGCTGCAGCATTTGAGTACCTCCCAGGCATGAATGAATTTATCCTCACAACCTCTCCACTTTACAGATGGGGAACTTGAGACAGAAAAAAAAGTAAGTAATTTGTTCATGGTCATGCAAGAAATCAGTAGCGGAGCTGGGAACTGAGCCCCTAACTCCTGAGTCTCAGTCCAATGCCTTAACTACTAAGCCATCCCCTTCCTCTATTTGTGTTTCTGGAAAGAATGAAAGGTGGGGATGGAGAAGGGCATTCTTTTCAGCATTAGATGGTATAGTAAAGCAATGGTTTACCTGCTATATCATGTCATTGTCTCTCATGCACATACACACACATATCCACAGAGTGAAGCAGATGGCTTTTGCTGGCACTCTGTCTATTGGCTCAGTTTAGATCCCTCAGGAGCCATTAGGCAGCATGAAAGAAATTAGTTACACACCAAGCTAAACATACTTGCTAGCTCCACTGAAATCCTCGAGCTAGATGCTGGACACTTAAATAAGCCCCATTGTCTGAGCTTCGAGACCACACACTGAACAGCTCAGCCTTCCCAACCACATTTATTTAGTGGCCGCTTGGCAATGGGAGCTTCAGAGCCTGGTTTCCAAAGGGGCCGAGTGCTCACAGCTCCCCTGATTCCAAAAGGAGCTGTTGGTTCACTGCACCTTTGCAAAATCTAATCACCCTGGCTCTCTTTCAGAGGTCGGTGAGACACCCACACATCACACCTTGCCAGTTGCTCCAGTTCATTCCAATTGGCCATGTTTAGTATGAGGAGCGGGGCTGGAGATAGAGGGTAAGAATCCAGGAGGGATCCAGTCTGGTGTTACACCAGTAGCTCAGCACACAAGCTGGGCCAGGCTGCTACTAGACAAAATACAGGCCTCTCCCCGTGCCGCCCTGGCCTTTCAGCAATCTCAGTAGAGATCTTTTCTCCTGCAAGTCCGGCTGCGTGCCTCCCACATCACTTATTGTCAGTGACACAGTCGCATTCCCTCCTGTACTTCACAGAACAGCAGCACTATCTGGGTCTGCCCATATGGTTGTGACAGAAAAATATCAGCCCCCTGCCCCAACTCCCAGCTATAAACATGACACCCAGAAGGGGTGTCCTGCATTAGCTCGGCACTTACCAGACAGCCAGATTCTGAGCAGAGTTCTTAAAAGCCAGCATCCCTACAAGAACAGTACGAATCCCACCCGTCCCCTTCTCACCAGACCTCCACCGTGCATTTCAGGCACAGGCTGAAGCCTTTGCCATTCTCTTTGTGCTGAAATCTAGGCAGATGGGAAGGATACTAGAGAAGACAGGCAGCTGGGATTACACAAAACAGTATTAGGGAATTAAGTGTATGTACTCAGACACCACTGCACTGACTCAGTCTCACCTCCTCCTCAGGCTGTGATTTGCCATGAATCACTCCAGGACTCACCCAGGAAGTTTCCACCAATTCCACAAACACTGACACTCCAAAATTCTCTCACCCCTGCCCCCCACCCCGCAGCAACCCATTCATAGGTTACACTGATACCACGCCCCATCCCCCAAGAACAGCACACATGATTTGCACAGAGAAGCTGATCAGCCAAGCAGAAGGGAAATCTGTCCTAAGGCCTGTTTTACGTGCTCACGCGGGAGTGAAGAGACCCTGACTGGAGAGTTTACAAGTGAAATGCCACTGACAGTCGCAATTTCGCTGTGAACATGTTGCTAGGCGAGGGGCAGCCTGGGTGTGACGTTAAGACCCATTGCAAATACAGGTTGCAATTGAGGCCATGGAACAAATTGGGTTTGAGGGGCAGAAGGCTGCGAAGGCAGGTGTAGTGAAGGTTTTGGTATTTGGTGGGTGCGTGGGGGAGGTGTCAATCACATTCTGGACACTTTAATACATCCCCAGATTTCTGGAGGGTTTTACACCTTCCATTCATAGCACTGGCAACTAAGGGGCAGGCATTTCTGGGGACAGAACAAGCCTCTGATTTGCTACCTTGCTCCGGTTGCCTGCCTAACGCTCTTGCTTCCGGCTAAATCTCAGATGCCCTGTTGTCTCTACAGCTCAGATGATCCAATATGTTTCCCACAAATGATCTGCCTATTGTCCCAGGGGAGCAGCATACATGCTAAATCTAGCTTCTGCTGGAAAAAAGATGAGTCTCTCGTGACAGCCCTGTGAACGGGAACCAGAGAGACTTGCACCCTCCCTTCCACCTGACGAGCAAGGTGGGAGAAAGGAAAAGCTTCCCTCAGAATGTGGGAAAAAAAGGTGTGCTTCTACCTCATGCTAATTAACATGAGGTAAACTCCTAGCAAAGCCAAGGCAGTCTGTTCTTACACCTGTTAGCAAATCCAGGTACAGGTGGGGGGGGGGGGGGGAGGGGGGAGGGGGAGGGGGAGGGGGAGGGGAGAAGAAGGTTTACCTAGACCTGCTAACATGTGAGAACTGCAAACTGCCTGAATTCACTTGGATTTTACCTCATAATTGCTAAAATGAGGTAAGAACACACCTTTTTTTTTTATAGTGAAGACAAGGCCTCAGAGGCTTGCCTTCCCTAGACTTTACCTCAAGTTAACCAATTGCCAATTAACTCAACGTACTTTACACATTAGTAAAGACTAGTATGAAGACTTCCATGTTTGCTCTTCTGTTGAGGAATCAGCCTAGAAAGAAAATCAAAGATTTCCCGTCATGATAATCGAGAAGCGTATTCAAATGACTTGGGCATAATCTGAGTGCTGCTACACCGAGTTCCAAACTGGCTGATGGTGATCAACAACGAACTGCAGCACACAGAGTTGCAGGGAAAGGGATGGGGAGAAACGAGTCTAGCAGGGAGCCAAAGGGATGGATGTGAGAACAGGTCATGTGAGACATCTTTGTTAATGATCCGGAAGAGAGCGCCAACTGGACACGAATGAAATTCACCAAGGAGATGCAAATGTCAAGGAGGATGGTGAGAAAAATGCATAAAGGGAGCCCAAGAGAGGTTACAAATACAGGCAGGAAAAGAAGGCAAGAGAGGGAAACCAAGTGAATACATCTGAGGGGGAATATTCTGAAGTGAAGGTATTCCGTGGGTAGGAGATACACAGAAAGCAATTGATGGACATGCACACAAAAATATAGGCCCATGGGATTTTGGAATACATATACAGAGTGTTACGTTGCACAGCAGGGAAGAGGGGGCACCTCCATATGGTTCCAAAACATCCACAATTGGAATATTGGGTTTAAGATCTAGGGTCTTCTATACTCGAAATGAAGAGAGCAAGCATAGATTTCGTGATTCTATGGAAAGGAAGGAGTGAAAGCAGCGGAATAAGGAAAGTGGAAATAAAAAAAAGCAAAGTATCAGCCTTGGAGAACTAGTAGGTAAGGCCCCAGAGGAAGAAAAATCTGAGGGATAAAGGAGTTCAAGAGAGACAACAGTTTCTCAAGAAGATAATATTAAAGGCACAACAGCAAACTATCCCAATGCAAAGGACAGCTAGGAAGAATAGTAAGAGGTCAATATGGATCCATCAGGAGTTCTTTAATGACCTGAAAGTCAAAAAGGATTCCTACAAAAAGTGGAAACATGGACAAATTGCAAAGGATGAGTACAAAAGACTATCACAAGCAGGTGGGACAAAAATCAGAAAGGCTAAGGCACAAAATGAGATACACATAGTAAGGAAGGGCAGTAAGAAGAGAATCTTTAAATACATTAGGAGCATGATAAAAACAAAGGAAAGTGTAGGTCCTCTACTCAGAGGCAAGGAGAGCTAATAAGAAACACATTAAAAAGATTGAGGTGTTTAATGCCTATTTTGCTTTAGCCATCACTGAAATTTAATGGTGACCAGACACTCAACACAATTAATATTAACAAGGGAGAAAGGAACACAAGCCATAGTAGAAAAAGAACAGGTTAACGTATATTTAGATAAGTTAGATGTATTCATGTTACTTAAACAACTCGCTGAAACATCTCTGAACCTTAACAATTATTGTGAGAAGTCAGAGGATCGGTGAGGTCCCAGAGGACTGGAGAAGGGCAAACATAGCACCTATCTTTAAAAAGGAGAACAAAGAGGGCCTGGGGAATTATAGACCAGTCAGTCTAACTTTGATACCAAGAAAGATACTTGAATAAATTAAACAATCAGTTCGTAAGCTCCTAGAGGATAACAGCTGACATGGATTTGTCAAGAACAAATCATGTTAAACCAACCTAATTTCCTTCTTTGACAGCATGACTGGCCTACTGGATAGGGGGGAAGTAGTAGACATGATATGGCACAGGAGCCAAATTAGCAATCAACATTATGCAGAAGAGCCACAGCAGTGCAAATTCATTGCTTCATTTAGTATTTATTTATATTTTATTCTCACAGCAAAATGACTGACCAAGTATTCTACAATTGGTTAATAACATAGTAAAAGCATCCTGATTGGTTAATAACTTTGACTGGTTAATAATTAAAATCACACCGTGTTTTAATATAATGTACTGCAAAGAGCCGCAGGAGACACATTAAAGAGCCACTTGCAGGTCCCAAGCCTCAATCTGAGTATCACTGGTCTAGATGAATTTACTATAAGATGGGTGCAAAACGGGGTGAAAGACTGTACTCAAAGAGTAGCTTGCTGTCAAACTGGGAGGGCGTATCTAGCAGGGTTCTACAAGGGCCAGTCCTGGATCTGGTACTATTCAATATTTTCATTAATGATTTGGAAAGTGGAGTGGAGAGTACGCTTATAAAATATGCGCACTCCCACACCATGTTGGGAGTAGTTGCTAGCACTTTGGACGGCAGGATTAGAATTCAAAACGTCCATGACAAATTGGAGAATTGGTCTGAAACTAACACGATGAAAATCAATAAAGACAAGTGCAAACAATAACAACCAAATGGTGAATAACTGGCATATTTATATTATATTATTATATATCCTTACCTACCTTGTGTCTCTCATATCCTGGAACCAACATGGCTACAACACTGCCCAGAATAACTGGCTCAGCAGTAGCGCTGCTGAAAAAGATCTTGAATGTGAGTAGACTTGAAAGGATTTGATTTTTATTGGTGTCATTAAATGGCAATATCACTGTACACACACAAAGTGGCAAAAAATATTTCCATCAGTAATCACTGAAATGTACAGATAGATGAGGTAAGAAAAATGCTGCTTGAGTAGAGTCTCATTTAACGATATTTACTTTGTGCATTTTGATGTGTGATGTTGACAATTTGTGTTCTAACAGTTATAAAGATTTGACTTTTTGAATCTCAGCATCTACTGTCATTAAATAACCATTGTCTGACCCCCATAGCTTGACCCCTCATCGTTTCCTTGAAAATTAAACTGAAAATTAAAAAAAATAAAATTTATAAAGACGCTTTAAAAATAAACATTGATATTAACCATCAAAATTACAGAACAATATAAATCGAATTCTGCCAAGCCAAAATATGACAATGTGATGCAGCAGAAGAAAGGATCGATATTAACAGGAGTGTTGTATGTAAGACATGGGAGGTAAATTGTGTGGCTCTACTCAGCACCAATGAGGCCTCAGCTGGAGAACTGTTTCCAAGTTTGGACACCACAATTTTGATGTGGACAAATTGAAGGGAGTCCAGAGGAGAGCTACAAAAATGATAAAAGGCTTAGAGAATGTGACCTATGAGGAAAGGTTAAAAAACTGGGCATGTTTAGTTTTGAGAAAAGAAGACTGAAGGGGAACCGGATAATTCCTTTGTCTGAGTTTTCACGGATTGTGAATGAGGCAAGATCCAGGTCTGTTAGTCAGCAATTTCATCACTCTGGTGTTGCTTTAAAGAAAAGGTCACACTCTGTATTCATTTGTTTTGTATCACAGGGTAAACAGTGAAGTGGCAAAACTTTGCCGATGATAAGAAGTTATTTAGGTTAGTCAAGGCTTTACAAGACTGTGAGGAACTTCAGAGGCATCTAAAGGTTTATCTACACATGGAATTAATCTACTGGATTACTGCCAGCGGGAACAAGGCACTTTTATTCTGGAATAAGAGCGTCCACCCAGAGTTATTCAGGAACAGCTAATTCACAGCCTACCTTAAACCATGGGCAGCATGAAGGCACATGACATTGTGTTGACAAATGCAAACTGTCACACATTGGAAGGAATAATTTGAATCACTCAGCCACATTCTTGGGTTCTAAATTAATTGTAACCACTCAAGAGAAAGGCCTGGGTGTCACTGTGGACAGACTGACTAATGAAAACCATCTCAATGTGTAGCAGCAGTCAAAAAAACCCAGCCCTAAAATGCTAGCTTGCATATGGACTAGGATGAAGAACACTGCTAATACCATTCTGTCACACTGGCATGCCAGTTCGGTGCTTTTGACTGGAAACCAGGTCACCTTGGTTCTATTCCCAGCTCTGCCACTGACCCACTGTCATTTCACCTCTTGGTGCCTTCATTTCCCTGCCCACCTTCTCTCTATCTGGTCTATTGGTGAAAGGAATAGACAGTGTGTGGCAAAACAACCCTCCCCTACCCTACTGTAATATAAATAATATTTACATCAGAGTTACATCCTTATATGGAACATTGTTCAGCTTTGGTCTCTCTCTCTCTCTCTCTCGGATGTAGAAACAGAAAGGGTAGTTCAAAGTGATTAGAGGCATACTGAGATCTCCATAACAGAAGAGATTGAAAAGAATGGGATTGTTTATAAACTTAGTGGGGAGATGAATCGGAGGGGACATGACAGAATTATACAAAATAATGAATGGGATAGTGCTCATGTGGATGCTTCTATTCACCTTCCCATATAACACAAGAATAAGGAGACCTTCCTTGAAACTGAGAAGTAACAAGTTGGTATTTTATACCCACTCTAGACTTAACCTATAAAATTCATTTCCTGTGCAGGGAAATTATTCCACCATTGTCCAAGGTGGAGTTTCTTGCACCTGTCTCCAAAGCATCTTGTATAATCTACTGTCCAAGAGCTAGGAATACTGAAGCTCACTATTCCATTATTTTGAAAAAATCTAGCCCCTCTGATTACATATGGCAAATGGAGCTTGCGGTTCTACATTTTTATAGAAACACTGATACAGAAAGCTCCAGACACTGACCACAATGTCATACAGTTAAGAACCTTGCCACCTGTCAGCACAGTGAAGAGCTGGTAGACAATTTCACAAGGAGGCAGTGGAGAAGGGAAACCCAAAGTGGACAGAGAGAAATGCAGCTGTTGCATGAGAAAGCTTTCATAAGGAAGTCCGCATCCTGGAGGCCGAATGATCACTTAAACAGGAAGTGGCCCTGAGTCACAATGGTTGCACAATCTTCTGGTACCCTGCAAAAGCTGGAGACAGCTCAGGGCTAACGACAAACTGTTTTAAGAAGTTGGCTGTGCCCATGGTTGGTGAAGACTCTTCAGCTCTGCATAAGAAACTCAGTCTCTGCCCTTTCCAGCACACTGGACATACATTCAAAGCAGTATTTGCATAATATTAGGAATTAAAAGTTTCCCACCTTGAGCCTTAAAATGGACAGAGGTGCTTAACAGGCTATTAAGGAGTTAGCTCCACATAAGGGCAATACTAGTCTCCTCAGGAAGATACTAGATTTAGAGTCTATCCAGATCTACTGCTCTTGTGGGTAAAGCCAGTAGGTAAATATCCCCATTTTACTGATGGAGACAGGGAGACAGAGGTGATGAAACTCTACCACGAACTCAGCGTGTGTGAATCAGAGTGAGTTCATTGCAGAACCCAGATTTCCTGATACCCAGCCCCATGTTCCACCCACAAGACAATTCTGCCTCCTTTCCCATGGCCTCTGAAGTGCCACTTAACCTACTGTGCTAGTAAGGAATCCCCACTGCATGTCATAGGGCCCTGGCTTCCCTGCATGGTGAGCATCACCTGCCACTTACTGGAAACCAAGTGCGCTCACCACCCCACTTGCTGCACCTGCCTAAGAGGCAGCGTGGTCTAATGGAAAGGGTACCACCCCGGTGCTCTATTCCCACTTTTGCTACCAACTGGCTGACCTCCAATGAGTCACTTCCCCTCCCTGTGCCTCTGGTTCCCCCTCCCATTCGGTCTGTTTAGACTGTACGCTATTTGGCGCAGGGACAGCCCCAGTGGAGCCCTGATTTCAGCCGGGGCCACTAAGTGCTGCCATAATAAAAAAGTAAAAGCGAGTACAAACGACCCACTCGTATGGATGCTGCCTCCCAACAGCTCTTGAATCGTCCAAATGACTGGCAGCGTAAGAGCCTACTGCAGTGCATTTACACTGGGTAAAGGCAGGAGAGGAGCACCTTCTCTCCAGCACATCTATTGGGGATGTTCTCCTCTTCACCCTGCTGCGTGCAGCCAGCAGCTGCCAGGCCATAAAATGCAGGCAGGCCCTTCCCTTAGATACACACAGGACGCAGCAAGGCTCTGCGATCCCTGAGCCAGCCCTTGGCCAAGCAGGGCATCTGCCGAGTATTTATTCAAACACACCCCAACGGCCGCTCTCCTAGAATGACAGATGTGGCAGCTATTTGGTCCTTTCAGATGGGAACAAAAGCCCTCTCCACAAGTACAAAGGCAGACAGCGAGAGAGAAAGCCTGAGCTTAAACTGGAGCCACCTGCCAGAGGCCCTCATTCCCCCTCCCTGCACAGCCAAACCTGGGCCTGAGCATTGAAACTGTTTGTGTAAACGAGGCATCACTTCCACCCAACCTGCCTTTGCTTAGGGAACTCACGTCATTGTGCGGTGGGGGGGACCACCCCTGCCTCCCAAGTGCATCCAATATTCCAGGCACATTTTATTTTCCCTACCTTGCTAAAAATAAAATGCACATCAAGCTTCCGACCAGGTAATCAAGAGCGCTTTCCCGAGACACAGGAGAAAAGCACAAAAGCCAGCGAGGCCACAATGTGTGAGCAACAACATGGGATAAACATAATCAGAGGGGGCAGCAAGCAAGAGGGAGAAGTGTCAGGGGAGTGGGGGAGGGATTGTGAAACTAAATGAATAGATCAAATCAGGTAAAGGGCAACATGGAGGCAGCACTAATAGTCTCCACTGACTCACTGTTTCACAGTGACAAACAAACTGCGGGGTTGGGGGGGCGGGAGGGGTGGTTATGGTTTTGCAGGAGATCGGCCTGAGCTGCAAGCTTCTGATCAGAAAACATTCTGGACTATTCAGGCCCAGAGATGTGGTTCGGGATCATCTCAATCTGACAGCTTAAAAGTCTACTGACCGTGGTTTTGGAGGCTGACCCATTCCTGTTCTTCCCAAAAGGCGGTGGGTTGGGTTGCAGAACTTTGAGAGAACGTGGCTTGGGGGGAAGAAAAAAGAAGGGGGGGGGGGAGAAAGAGGATGCAGGGAAGGTTAAAGACACGTATACTGGAGATACTAGTGCAGGTGTAGCTAGGCTGATCTAGTCACATCAGGGCTACAGCAGTGCAAACCCCAAGCACAGATACATCAGTGCAGGGTAATACTCAGGGCGAAGTGCCTGGTGCAAGCCCTGTAAATGCTGCTATACCTATACTGGTACTGATATCATTATACAGCCCAGACTCTGCCACACATTCTTACATGGAGTAGTACCTTGCTTCATGCACAAACAGTCCCTCCAATTTCAGTGGGATGTATAGTACTAATCAGGATAAGGAGAGTGGCAGAATCCACCCCAAGCGAGCAGTGGGTTTGAGGCGTATTGCTGTAGAGTGGTTTTCTGAAGTCTAGGATGGAACATAGGCCAAGTGACGGCACAATAAATGCAGCAAGGACCAAGAACAGAATGATCCAACAGGACTTGCAACCAATCCAATCAAATACATGGGACTTTTAAAGAATCCAGTTTGAGTTATGCCCAGGTTCACACACACCAACTCCAGCAATTATTGCCTGCCAACCTACCATCTGCACGCAGTTCCAGCTGGGCAAGTTATTCCCCTTCCTCTACAGCTCCTAAAAAATCCCTCCAGGGTAGGCTTTGCTGCAGCAGAATGCTTATTCCATTTCCACCCAAGTGGCGGCTACATCTCTATACACACCATCCGCGAAAACACTTCAGGACTCTCTGGGATAAGAGGTGTTACAGAAATGTAAGCAATGACCAAACAACAAAGCACTTCCCCTGCCATTCAACTCTCACATCACAACCACCATCCTGCTGGCCAAGCAGAACAAAGGACTCCCTACGCAGACACCCGCTGAGGATACCATTTGAAAAAAAGTCAAAGGTGTTGCTGTTGGGATGCTCCCTAAGTTAGGAGGATAAAGAAAGGCAGGGAAGTCCACCGCCTTTGCAGCCTACAGTGTTCAAGTCAGGACACTCTTCTGAGTCAATAAGCACTTCTGTTATTTTAGAAGATTCGCCACGCTATGCTCCAGCAACATGATGAACATGGTACGGATCAAGAGAAACAGACAGACACTGTCACCCTTAACACTTCGCCTGACATAATGAACATCCCACATGAGGTGTAGAATGTGGTGTCGCTGCTCTGTGCTTTCAGTTAGTGAGAATACTCCAGTCAGAAATGGATTAATTGGGAATCATGTCACCCTAGATAATCCCCCTCTTGTCCCCCTCTCACCCACCTCCAAAAAAGGCTGAAGAGGAAGAGTTCAATGCAGCAGCAGATTAAACTCCATACGCCATCCTGTTCATTCTGGGTCGAGACAGACAAGTACTTTTAAACTGGGTTAAGGTTAGAGATCTTCTCCGTTTGAGCTAGCCAGCTAACCACAGCAGCCACTGTCACCACTCACTGGAAATGGCTGCAGGACTACATTATAAACTCTTTGGCGGCAAGGACCATCTCTTTGTTTTACATCTGTACAGTGCCTCGCACAATGGGGTCCTGGTCAATGACCAGGCACTACCACAACACAAACGGTCACTCTACGGAGCATTTGAGCTAGGAGGAATGAGACTCCATGTATATATTTCAGGATTTTCATACGACTAGTTCTACTGCGAACAAGTCACTCTTGTCTGTTGCCTATTACAAACTGGCAGTGAAGTAGGTAAGTGAAAGTGTCCTGATCATACAGCAGACAGAGCAATTTTTGCAGCGTCAAAGAAACTCAGTGACAACTCCTGGATTTTCCCCAGTCACAGGAAGGAAGCCTCCCACTACATCTGTCAAGTTCTTTACTCTTATTATACATGGGAGAGTCCCCTCTTCAGAGTGCACAAATAGCAGCTGACTTCAGAGAACACAGTGTTGCCAGGAGATTAGAACAAACTAGTATCTGGTCCAACAATGAATAATACCAGGTGGTCGCTTCAAGGGAAGGCCTTATCCCAGCCCGCCACCATAATGCAATACTACTACTAGCAAAGGTATGGACTGATAGAACTGATCTTGCTATGTGGTCCAGGCTAGAGAGAGGAGGATGGGGTGGGGTGGGGGGTGCAGCGAGGAAGGCGGGGCAACTCAGAGGGAGATTGAAGGGCTATAAGCAACGAGTTATGTCAGCTGGCTATTTATAGAGCAGTAAGGAGAACAAGAGCAGCTGACACATTACTGGGGACATGCGGGGGATGGGAGAAGGCTACCAAACCTCACTACCTGAACAACGAAAGCTCAAGCCAAGGGGTGCTGGAAGGAGCGTCCAAGTCCTATGCAGCAACAGGAGTGACCAGAGCTTTGTCCATCAGCTGTAACCATCAGGAATGGGCATCCACTGGCTGTGCTTCCACAGCCCCCTTTCCATTTCCTTCCTCAGACAGAAACTTTTGAAAGAACCATATTCAGCCCCCACTCTCCCCAGGTGGAAAGAAGCTACAAAATTGCCTCACTATAGTTGGTTTGGGGCTGGTCTCTTCCTGCAAGAGGGGTCAGCCACGGGAGAAGAGAAAGGTGAATTCTCCTCTGTGCGTCAACCTCCCTTCCCTTTTCACCAGGCTGTCTATTGCATTTCACCTCCCATCACTCTACATGCTCACGCCATTTGCAGCTCTTCCTTTCCAAGGGATCTCACGGTTTCAGCTGGGTGCACAGAAAATACAGCTTCAGCACATGGTTAGCGATCCCTTTTATGTAGGATTACATGGGCTGCAGAGACATGAGTGAGTCTGATTCAGAGACATTCATTAACTGTTCAGTGCAAACTGGACACACTGACAAATCCCACCACTGAACACGACAGAGTTAAGAGAAGAGAGGCCTCACAAAAACCCCAAGATGAAACTTAACCTTTGCACAGAGCTGTTACCAGTCCAGGATTGCAAGGTTTCCTCACTCAGCATCCTTGCCAATTTCCCCCAGGGAAAGAGTAGCAGATTAGAAGGACAGAGCATTTGAAAAGGAGAGACAGGACCCTCTGTAGTTGCTGTCTTGGCTCCTTGCACCCAATCCCCTCCAACTTTGGGATCGCTCCAATCCAAGTGTGATCTTTGCAGCTCAGGCTCATCTAATACCTTCCAAGCATTCCTTCTTTAGGAGGGCCGTCCCTTTGAGATTTGGACTCATCCCACACAAGCATGGTCATTCCCCCACATTTCCACCCAACTGTTACTGTGAAATTACATCAGATGCAGGAGGATGGAAATGGGGACTCTAGAAACAGCATCTTGTTAATCTCATGTCATTTTTAATTCCTGACACCGATGTTCTGCTTGCGTCTATTTGGACCTTGGAGAGGAGGGAGGGATGGGGAGATGTGACTCTGGATGAGACATCCAAAAGGGCTTCTATTATGCAGGTGATGGGATAAGTGGATCCCTGTGCTGTTGGAAAAGGAAAACATCACAAACACTTTTCACTGAGTCATGGTACAGGCATTTAAGAGTGAATGCATGCAGCTGGCCATGTGACATGCTGCAGAGATGCTGTATCTGATATATGGAGGCTCCTCCATGGGGACAGGAGAGAGAATGGCCGATGGATAAATCAGTTCCCAGTTAGTGTGTCTTGGCAATGCAGATTCTGAGAAGTTATGGAGCTAGCAGGTTACCTAGTGGAACTAGCCAGGGCTCAGGGAAAGAGGTGCAAGACAGACAGACAGAGGCAGGAGGACATGAACAAGATGTTTCTACAGCTAAAATGCACCGATCAAGCCCATCCCTCCCTTCTGGCGTTTGTGATGTAATTTCCTGTTGGAAACAAACAGGAATCAGAAGTAGCAGGTTTAAGTTTGAAAGGGACTGGCTGGCTTAAGGTGATAGTAATAAGATACAGAGCCTTTCACCTCTAGGGCACTGGCTCAAATCTGGCTCAGGATGACATGGGCCAAAGTCAATGCTATCGGACAATAGCTCTGTGTTGGCAACGGGGTCTCAATCCACTTTCTAGCACACAAATCCCCACATCACAAAAAAACACCACAACTCCACAGAGGCACCAACACATGGATGGGACATTGATTCAAATGGCTCTCCTGCCCCTATTCACTGAGCAAGGGATAGTCATAAGGTCTATGCAATACCCGAATAAAGAGTGAGCTTCAATCGCCAGGACTGTCACTCCATCCCCTTTCGTCAGTATCACAGAGCAAAAGGAAAATAAATTAAATCTCACCAGAGAAGAGAGGGGTGAATATTTTCAACCCAAATATACACATCTGGCTGTCAACCCAAATATACACAGCAGTCTATTTCATACAAAATTCTCTCAGTCTGGACCCATGACAGAACCAAGTCCCTTTGAGGCTCATTTCAGTTCTTCCTTCCAAATCCCATTCCCCTAAGCCTCTGTAGTTAATTATATTTCCTATCAGGGCTGCCGGATTTGTGAATGAGCTTGTGTATGTGTTTGTACTATAGGAAATGAGTTGATATTGGCAGTCACATTTAATTTAAAGGTAAATACCACTGTAAACCATTAACTCGACAGTGACCTCCGTACTTTGCACAGTACTGCAAAATATATACATAAGCTTAAAACGAACCCCTGCTTAAATTAATCATACAGGCTGAATAGTCCATCCCAGGCACCTGCGAGCCAACTACATGCGTAACAAGCAGGTGTCATTTCCTGTTTTTCTTTGCAAGATGCTTCTAGGATTTCCTTCGCCTATCAGATAAGATTGGCCAGCTTTAGTCTCCATGACGTGACCAGATAGGCCACCTGGTTTGCTGCAATGGTCATAAGCCATTTAACAATAAGTTTGTCATTTTGGTACCTGGATATGCCAGAGTCAAATGTAAACACTTGCACCACATCTGCAGGGTTCAGGGAAAATGAGGATGAAGCATGTGGGGGAGGGAAGGGTTGGACTGAACTCTCCCCCCTCTCCCCCTTGCAAATAAGTGGAGCCTCGCTCCCAATAGCCCTACATTATTTTGAATGCCATAGGGTGAATATGCAGTGAGTCCCAGAGGTGCAGGCTGGCCCTTGGTGAAAGCTACACCATGGCACAAACCTTGGGTGGGTTTATAACCAGAGGGCAGGGATTAAGGGTCAGGTTTTCACATATGCCTACAAGAGTTCAGTGCCTAAATTCCCATTGACCTCCTTCAGGCTTCTTTGAAAATCCCAGCCTGTATCTCCATCTTTCAGTTTGCAAAAGGCTAAAGAAAAAGGCGGGGGCAGGGGTGGGGGAGAATCTCAACATTACACCTTCTGGTACAATTGACCACCTCCCAAGACTGTATCAATAATTCATTTGGGCGGTAGCTTCAGAAACACAAGTCAAATAGCAGCTTCTAATTGAAACCGTTGTTCTTTTAAAATCTCTTTTCTTTATTTATAAGTGAATTACCGCTGTCAAAAGGCTCTGACAGCCCTGGAATCTGAAATCCTCTATCAGAGAAGAGGGGAAGCACTGACAGTGACTATGCAAGCTCCCCACACTCCACCTGTGTGCCCCAGCTGTAGCTTGGGGTAACTGCCTCTAGGGGCAGGAGGGGTGGGCACAGCCTCCATGGTCTAACCAACATTTTGCCTCTCCAGTAGGACTGCCGACTGGGGAGACAATTGGCTGCAAATGTGGATAACTTGCCCCTTTAGGAACAGGGCTGAGGCCCACCAAAACTCATTTCACACAGGCCAAACAGCCAGCAGATAGTAACCACTGGTCATGACTACCAACCTGGGCTGGATTTGATTTTACCCCAGTGACTTTTGGGTGGAAGCCTCTGCAGCCCTCTACCAATCTCCCAAGCTCTCCTGTAAGCTCCACAGACCTGATCGAAAGCCCATGTGAGCCTTTCCATGACTCCCATTGACTTCAGTGGGCTCTGGAGCAGCTCCAAGATGAAGTACTTATGTTTCCTTCAACGAGGAAAACTATAGGAGTTGCACCCAACCCTATCTAAGGCCAAAGGGAATCTAAATTAATGAATTCAGAGCTAAGAAAATTCCCCCTCAGCACACACAACGCAGCAAAACATCTCTCCAGCAACATGAGCTACTGTGAGCGCATCAAAACGGGTTCCGGCTCACCACACTGGGTTCCCATACAATAGAGGCTCAAGATCGCAGTCCCTATCTTTAAGGCTCTCAATGGCCTGCACCCAGCATATCTCAAAGACCCTAAAGCTCCGGGATGAGGACTGTGGTTTATGACTCTGCTCTTCAGATATGACAGAACTTAGAACCATAAGGATAAAGCTCATCTGTGCCAAAGATGGAGCTTTCTTGGGGGTTGGTCCGAGACTGTGGAATGAACTCCCCCAGGAACTCAGGACATCACAAATCTCCCCACCTCCTGCACCAAGTACCCGGCACACCTCTTTAACCTGCCTTCTCTATTATAAACACAGAACAGCATGGGCATTAAAAAAAAACCCCAACCACAACACACACAATTCTCCCCCTGGGAGAGAATAAACCACACATGACAGATGTTATCCGTGTTGCTTAATGCACTATTAAAAGGTGCTCAGATACTTTGGTGATGAGGTTAGATTAAGAACATATATAGAACAGACACGCCGGCCCACCCCTCCTTTCCCCATGCACTCTGCTAGCACTTCCATGAAAGGGACCTTCAACCTCCCAAGGAATAAAGATAAACAGCAAAGCAGCAGCTCTGGCAGCCTGTGGCTCTTAAGCCATTGCATATTTTTATTCCACCATTGCAAGCTTGAGAGAGGGGGGTTTATTTACATGGCCTTGATATCCAGTGGAAGTACAGCAGATTGGGAGTTCTTAATGTCATTTCATCCTTTCCTCAGCTATATGTTTACAAGGATTTTACCATCTCCACAGGGCCAATAAACACTTCCTTGAAAAAGTCTAGAGAAACACTCTGGACTTTGTGCCTGCGTGCAGAGAACCCCAGCTTAATGTACTAAATAAGTGACAGGCTACATGTTAGAAATTACTTGACCAGAACCCATTAGACTCAGGCACTCTGCATTTCTTCAGCGATCAGCATAATGTGGGTGCCCAGAGAAAGGTGGGCGTGAGAGGTGGTACAGAAGTGTCCTCCTTTCTCCTCCTGCTTCAGGGCATGAACTAACCTCTAGCTGGGAGAAAGCGAGGGAGAAAGCAGCTTTCCCTGAGGGGAGTTTCACCGATTTTAAGGCCAGAAGAGGCCTTTGCAATCATCTAGTCAGACCTGTTGCACAACACAGGACATAAAACTTAAATGAAATGACCTGTTTCAAGTCCAATAACTGTACTTGAACAAGAGCACAGATTTTAGAAAAAACAGCTAATCTTGATTGAAAAGCTTCCGGCGATGGAAGCTTCCGGCTTCCACCACGTTCCTAGGTAAGTTGCTCCAATGGTTAATTACCCTCACTGATAAAAATGTGCACCTGATTATTAGTCTGAATTGGTCTTCAGCCTCCAGCCACTGGATCTTATAATAGCTTTGCCTGATAGATTGAAGAGCCCCATAACCGGCAACTGCAGAGTTTCTTGCACTGTCCTTGGAGGCAACTGGTACTGGCCATTGTCAGTGCCTGGATACTGGACCAAATGGACCCCCAGTGTGACCCAGAATGATAACACCCATGCTCCTCTGGATTCCTTCATAATCTTGGAGATATCAGGACTGCTTCCCAGAGAGAGATTAATTTTGATGTCTGGGCTAACGGACTGATGTCCAAAAGCACCCCTTCTCCCCCCGACTCATTCACATCCCTCCTTCAAAGAGCAAACAGCGAACACACACTTATTCCACAAAGCTCTTTGAAATTCATCGACCAAGCAGATGACAGGAGATTGCAAGCTCTTCAGGGCAGAGCCCTCACCTTCACAGCAATCTGTAAAGCAGCTAGGGTTGGCGTTATAAATAAAAATAATTTACATACCACTATGAGACTGGACCCTGTGCGATTACATCTACCCGACCTGCATTCATTTAGATTGTGAGCTGCTTGGGATTGTGAGCTCCCCTCTACACTGGTGCAACACAAAACTATCTCTGCCCCCAATCTTTCACATGGGAAAATGGAGGCCCAGAAAGGAGAATGACTTGCCCAAGGATGCAATGCAGTAGTTAGGGTGACCAGACAGCAAGTGTGAAAAATCGGGACGGGGGTGGGGAGTAATAGGAGCCTATATAAGAAAAAGACCCACAAATCAGGACTGTCCCTATAAAATCGGGACATCTGGTCACCCTAGCAGTGGTCAAGTTGGGGATAGGACCCGGATCTCACATTCTACCCTGGTCTTGAGTCACAGGATGATCCTTTCTCCCTAATGGCACATTCCACGCTTACTGCTTCACTGAGAGCTGGGCAGGAGCAGCAGACAAGGTGGGAAATCTCTCCTAGATATTATTTACACAGATACACGGAAGCAAGTGTTGGACATTAAAGAATGCTAGACATTAGAGATGGAAGGAGACCTATTACATTCCATCTAGAGCATTTTCTACACCATCCATCACTGCAGTATCTAATCTAGCTACTCTTTGCCAGTGCAGGATTGTTCCCCAAAGAAAGCTAGAAAGAGACGACCATTGTAAAAAGCTCCTGAGATTGCCAGAACCTCAGAGCAGGGACCTGAGTGCTTTTCAGAGTGCTGCACTATATAAACTGCTCCCGGGGCTCCTCTGGCTTTATTGAAAGAGGGTTTTGTTTCTGGGGAGGGGGGATAAGAGTAATGTGAAGATTTCATAACATCCTTTTGTCTCCACTGCCTCTCAGGCAAACAGGGCTGACCCATCTCTCCCCTCCCTCAGCTGCACAAACAAGTGTACTTCGACAGATAAAAATCAGTTTCTACTCTGCTTTGTTCTCTTTACCTCTGACAAGGGAAAAGTGTGGGAGGGGGGAGGGAGGGCAAAATCAAAGCACTTTTTTTGTTTGTTTCCCCACAGACATTTTGCTCTAATGCGGCTTTCCCTGCTGCAGGGCCCCTTTCATAAACACAGCTCCTAATTCTCCGGGGGAGAGAGAGACTAACCTTACGCTTTGTGCCCATCACCTGGCTCCTGACCAAATGGCTGTGAAAGAAGCAGATCCGCAGCAGACACATACAATTACAACAGACGCTAGTGGGGGAGGGGGGCAGGGCACTGCAAGAAAGGAGAGGGTTTCTGGGGTCTGCTGCTGCCTGACTAAGGGGATGCTCATCAACACAGATTACCCCACACCCACCCCTCACCACTGCTATCTATTACTCAGATCTATCCCTTGTCTACCAGCAGCATATCAGGGCAGGTGCTGTGGAACTGTCAACTGGGAGTCAGGATTCCTGGGTTCTATCCCCAGCTGCCCCCCTCCACTAGCTGTACTACCTTGGGCAAGATCATCCCTGTACCTTACATTTTTCACCGACTGCGTCTAAAAATGCCCTAGTTTACAGAGGTGTTGTCAGCCTCAAGCGTTTGGTACAATCAGCATCAGAGTGGTTAGTGCCGTCGTTATTAGGGTTAAGAGTTAAATGGCAACCAAAAGCCCATGCCTCTTTGTGCCAACATTTCAGTCCTGCCAGCTCCAGACTCAAATCCAATATCTACAGTAGTGGATTCCATTGAACTGAAATGGCTAGAATCTAGAAACATTTTAAATGCAAGCTTAGATTCTGAAGGGATGCAATAAAAAAAAAACACTCACAAAGGCTGTAAATCCTCACAGGTGGAAGATTTTCCAGCCCCACAGATCTCTCTCATCCCTGAAAATGACTTTGGAAATTGAACGAGGGCTTTGAGACCCCCTGTCTGTTGCTAGGCAGGGGTCAGGAGAGGGAGACTAGATCCTTCTATAACATGATACCAACACCTCCAACCCCGTATGTACAAGCATGTGCACGCACACACAGCCCAGGTGATACCAGCCTGGCAAAAGCCCTATTTTATTCTCAAACTCGGTAATTGATCTGCATCGTATTTCCACAGAATGCACTGGATGTCAGCTATTCCCTCCATTCCCAGGGTGACAATGTTCGTCTACAGATCCCCCGATTCACAGAGCAGGCAGGCGTCTTTCCCCTCCCATCCTGCAGACAGGAAAAAATAGCCATGCTCCTATTTAAAAGGGGAATCAAGGACCTCTTCTCACCCTGCTTGCACTTCACTAAAAGACTCAGGACACACAATTGCTAAAACCAGACTCTGGCATTCAGATAGGTGTTAATACGGAGCACTCCGGTGCCACCCAGAGCCTTAAAGCAACACGCTAACACTAACACCCCTTTGAGGCTGTTATCCACATGGTACACCTGGGGAAACTGAAGCAAAGCAGCTTGCCCAAGGTGTCACAGTAGTCAGTGACATAGCTAGGGACAGAATCCATATCCCCAGAGTCTCAGACTGGTGTCCTATCCACTACACCCTACTGTCAATGTTCCCTCTAATTTTTGACAGGCCGCGTGCGCAAAAAAATCTCTTCTATGCAAATTTTTGTGCGCGCGGTGTTTTGCCATGTGCGCGGGGTTTAGGATCTGTGCGCACGCACACACGCGCACAGCTTAGAGGGAACAGTGCCTACTGCCTCAAAATATATCACCTGGGAAGCCTGCCAGGTGCTTTGCAAACAAAGAGACAAAGCACCTGCTCACCCTCCAGAACACGGGGGGCTTTTCACCCCCCCCCCCCACCCAGACACTAGCCCCTTAATTTAAGACCTGCTTTCATGAAGGAACTCTGAGCTCCCTGCATGCCACAAATAGCCCTAGAGCCAGGAGTCGACAGCACAGCTAGAGCCAGTAAACACTCAAATTCCATTTTTTGTCATTAAAACGCAGGCATCAGGAAAGGTTTGCTAATCCTTTTAAGTAGCACGCCCAGCGGCCCACTGTTAATCAGTTCACAGCACATGGCTCTCCACTTGGTTACTAGATAAGTTTAATAACGAGGGTTTGGGGTGCACAATGGCTCTTTGATTTTAAACATACACACACACACACACACACCTCCCTACCTCTGCCACCCCAGCACGCCTGACTGAAATCAACCTCCCCTCCAGCCACTGGGGACTGTTCATCTCAGACATTTCAATAGCCAGTCTTCAAAATAAAATTAATTTGACAGATCTCCTTATGGCTCTCAATTAATTTTGTTCAACAGAGGTTAACCACTAGAGCAGGGGGCGGCAACCTTTCAGAAGTGGTGTGCCGAGTCTTCATTTATTCAATCTAATTTAAGGCTCCACGTGCCAGTCATACATTTTAACATTTTTAGAAGGTCTCTTTCTATAAGTCTATAATATATAACTAAACTAGTGTTGTATGTAAAGTAAATAAGGTTTTAAAAATGTTTAAGAAGCTTCATTTAAAATTAAATTAAAATGCAGAGCCCCCCAGACTGGTGGCCCTGACCCGGGCAGTGGGAGTGCCACTGAAAATTAGCTCGGGTGCTGCCTTTGGCACTCGTGCCATAGGTTGCCTACCCCTGCACTCTAGAGAATCCCAGGGGGACAGAGACCGCAAGGGAGGATTTCACCCAGCCCCAAGGCACGGGCTGAGCAAGGTGAAAGCACACACCAAGCAGGTCAGAAGAAAGCCCAGATCTTGCTTTGCAAGAGTTTAAGCTTCTTCAATCCCACTTACACAAGCAGCATTATGAAAAGAGCTTAGGGCTCAAGGAACAGTGGGACCAGCCAACTTTCAGACAATCCATCCTCTGTGCCTCTCTCCCTACTCCCCAGTTCCAGAAGTCTAAAGGTTTATCCAAATGCAAAGCCAGCTCCCTGAAGTAAGAAGAGGCTAGTTTATAAAAGCATTTAGCACAGCTATGGCTTCTCCTCTCCCTTACGCTGGCTTCACATCATGGCAGCTCTATGGAGTTCAATAGTCACCCCAGATTTACATAGGTGTCAATAAGAGAGAAAGAAACAATCAGGCTCTCAATCTTCAAAAAAAAAAATGTGAATGTTTAGTTAATTAGTCACAACACTCACACCCCCAGCAAGTAGCTAGGTAGGTCAGTATTACTCCCACCTTTCTCCCCATTGGGAAACTGAGGCAGGGAGATGTTTAAGTGACTCTCCCAAGCCCACAGAGGACTTCTGTGTCAGAAGCAGGATTGAGGAGTTCATTGCTCCTAGTCCTCTGTTCAGAGCATCTCTCCTCCCGCCACCAAAATGGGGAAACTTAGCGCTTATCTACAGAGAACTGTTCCTGATTAACTCCATGTGTGGACACTTATTGCGGAACAATAATGTCTTGTTTCTGTTAATGCACTCTTGTTCTGGATTAAGAGTGTCTGCACATGGAGATATTCACAAATAGCTACTGCACTTTCAATGAAAACCCTACCTTCATCCAAATTAACTTTCAAGTGTAGACAAGCCCTTAAGAAAGCCAAAGAACTGGAATTATACAATTTCTCTCTCTGTCTCAAATGATTTGAGGATTTTACTGTGTCCCTAGTGGACACCCCTGAACTGAGCTTTATAGTTTAATCAACAACCTAGTGAGTGTCCCAAGTCAGAAGGCACTTAAAATACATCATCGCAGGTATTCTCCAGATGATGGATTTATGCAGAAGATAACCACTGTGCTTGAATGCCAAGTAAAAGCAGCTAAGAACCCATTTTTAGTTTATAAAGCAGTGGTAATCCCAGCTCTCCTCTATGGCTGAGACACTTGGGTGACCGATAGAAAACACCTGAAAAACCTGGAATGCCAGTACCAGCACTTTCTTTGGAAGAGCCTCAACATAAAGTGGGAGGATCGTCACACTAATGTCAGTGTCCTCATAGAGAGACTAATATCTTCAGTGTTGAGGCCCTGATAATCCAGCACCAGCTGAGGTAGAGCAGGCACTGTGCGCACACGCCTGATGTACGCCCACCAAGACAGCTGTACGCCCAACTCACCAAAGGAGAAAGGAAAAGGGGAGGCCAAAAGAAACACTTTAAAGACACCCTCAAGATAAACATCAAGAGATGTGGCATCAACACCGCACACTGGGAGACAGCAGCCCAGGACAGGGATAACTGGCAAAGACTTGTCAGAGAGGGAACGTCCACTTTTGAAGAAAATCACCTTGCCCCAGTCGCAGAAAAACTCAAGAAAGGAAAGACGACTGTCACGCAGCAATCATTGCCCAACCCTGTCTTCCAGCACCACCTGCAACGTCTGCCAACGAGCCTGTGGCTCAAGGATTGGACTCCTCAGTCACCAAAGGACCCATGGAAAAATAAAACCTGTGAAAGAGATCACCCTTGACCTCAAGGGATCACCGATGATGATGAACCCATTTCACAGCCAATAACATATCTTTTACTCTGGAAATCTGGGAACCCATTGACTAGGGAAACCAGTCTGGTCATTTCAATCAAGTCCTGGGCAGATACAAATACAAAAGAGGGTGTATTAGAAAGAGCTACAGACATCTGACCTGCTAAACAGAATATCCTAATGAGACCTAGCAGAATTTGTCAACGGTCAGAATTGAAACACTCTACAAGGGCATTATTTGTCAGGAAAGGAGGAGGATTGTCTGTAGCTGCATAGAAAACAGCCAAGAAACCCTTCTCTGTCTCACTTGCTGGATTTTACAAGGTCAGAGTCTCTTCTGCCCTTCGGCTCCTCAAGGTAAAATCCATAAACACGAATGCCAGCAAAGAGCACTGCATGCGCATGCACACGTACTAAAATGACAAGGGAAGCATCCATCATCTTCCATAGGGAAAGTTCCAGAAACCCTCCCAAAAGCCCTTAATAGGAGGGTTGTTTTCTTCGCTAGCTTGAAAGGTGCTAAGCTAGAAGTCCTCCAGTCTGAAGTCCCTTGTTCATAAGGCAGCAACATGGCACGTCTTAAACCACCCTCTCCCCTTTGCACTGGAGGGAACAGCAGTAGTAGTCATACTCAACTGTGGCCAGCAAGGGGCCCTTCCAGTAGCATAGCTGGGGGGGAGCAGGGAGAGCAGCCGCTCCCCCTGTGAGCAGAAGCGGTGCCGCCCGAGCCCCGCTGCCGGAGCGGGGCTCGGGCGGCTCTTTAAAAGACTCACTGCTCCCCGCGTCTGCAGGAACCATGGGACTTTTAAAACCCTGCCCGAGCCCGGCTCCGGCAGCGGGGCTCGGGCGGTGCTTAAAAGGGCCTGGGGCTCCTGCCACTGCGGGGAGCCGCGGGCCTTTTAAAGCGCTGCCCGAGCCCCGGCAGTGCTTTAAAGGGCCCGGGGCTCCCCGCAGCGGCTGGAGCCCCGGGCCCTTTAAATCACCGCTGGGGAAGCCGGTACAGTCCGGCACAGCGCTGGCTCTTGCCGGTACACCAGACCGTGCCACGGGGTGAGTACAGAGGGAGTGGGGAGGCGCCTTTTTATAGCGCCACTCCCTCTGTGCTCCGGACCTGGCTACGCTACTGGGCCCTTCAGTGCCAACTGCATTGATTTTTGCAAAGCGGACTCTTGCACAATGGAACCAGGCTCATGTGATGACATTAGCACTTCTCTTCTCCCGCTGCCATGCATTAGAAGGAACAAGGGCATGGGCTCAGGGCAGACCAGGAAGAAGGGGGAGAAGGAAGAGGAGGAGACTAACTCTCCTGGGGTGATATCACGATAGCAGTGTGCTGGCAAGAGAGGCCCAGTTCTAAGATGGCTGCAGCCCAGAAAGTCAGTAACTGGGAATCACACCCGTCACTAACTTGGCTCCAATCAGGAAGTGCAATCTGCATGACCCTGCCTGAATTTGTACAAATAACCTAGGAGACAAGCTTCCTCTGCGGGAAACACCAACCCTGCCTCCTTTAAAATCAATCTCAGAAGAGCATCATTTCTTGCGTGTTCTCCACATACCACTGCTCCCCACTGGGTGTGTCCCAGGTCTTGTGCCGCTAACGGAAATTCTCCGCAAAGACCTGTACTTTGGAACTGGGAGCTTTCTATGCTCACGGTCACCATGAGGTTTCTGTACAGCCATGATATGCAACACGCAAGATGTTGCTTGACAACTGTGAAGCCATACGTAACCATGGATTTGTGGCAAGGTTTGCTTCTCTGCCTTTCACGGGCAGGGCTTTTACTCCCAGGTCCTGTTTGGGTATATTCCTGTATTTTACTGATGCAGTGACAACAAATAGCAAGGAGAGACAGGAAGAGTCTGTGTATGTATCGGACAATTGGTCTAATACAGGCAAGTGTTCTATTGGTTATTACATTTATTCTTTGAAAACTGAAAGGGTCTTAGTGACAGGACATCAAATCTAGCTTTCATCACCCCAACCCTCCAGGAGTTTAGGAAGCCCTGGGATCTTCTGCCCAGCACTATGGCATGGTCCTGTTTTATTCACAAGCTCATAACCACCTGATCTGGACTGTGACACTGGCCATGAAATTTGTGTGTCCCCTTTCAGAGAACTCCCCCCTCATCCTTCAATGCTGAGGAAAGACAAAGGGATTCCAGAAGCATCTCTGCCAGTCCAGGAGTTCATCAGAGCAGATGACTCTGGAAACTCGGTTGGGCAGGTGGAAGGAAATAGGGAGGCAGAGGGTTATAACTTTACATCCAGGCTTCCCCTAGGAAGTCTGACTGGGTGGCTGCCCAAGGGGTTACTGCACCACGCCCAAGCTCCCCGAAACAGACCCCTCCAGTACAGAAACCAGCATGCCTCAGATGTGCAGCGAGTAGTCCTCAAGCGACCCAACCAAAAATGTGAGCCATGAGCTACAGTATATACACATCTGCTGAAAGCCGCAGAGTCACCATTTCTCTAGATGATGATGTCATTTGAATAATTATACAAATGTTACCATTGGCAGGCTCCGCCGCAAACCCACACAACAGAGATTCCAGCATACGAATTACTCATCCAAAGAGCTGGCGGCGCAGTTCTGATGACTTCTAGGAGACATCCCAACTTAATTACTGGCAAATCCTCACCCAGGAGAAAGAGAGGTCTAGCGGGGGCCAGCAAATGCAGCAAAAACCAAGTGACTTCGGCAACACTACAGTGTTTTCCTAGCAGTCTGCTGTTTATATGTGAAATGGAATGAGACGGGGGTTGCGGGGGGTCACACTAATGCATGTAACCAGTGTTGTTAGCAGAAGTAGGATAATAGGCACCAGTTCTCAGGAAGCTCCATTTGGTCCAGCTATGCTACTACTGGAAGGTCTTGTCACTGAGGCACGGGCGTAGGAGTTCAGACTTCTGTTCCTAACTCTGACACTGACCCGCTGGGTGACCTTGGGCAACTCACTGAATCTTTCTGTGCCTCAATTTCTCCCTCTGCAAATAGCAGCAATCCTCATCTTCCTGCGAAGGGGAATAAAGATTTCATTTGTTAATACTGCTGTGAAGTTTTTAGTTGTTCAGATGAAGGATGCGATAGAAATATTACTACCAAAAAAAGAAAGTGTTAGCTGAATCAGTATTTCTAAAATCAGATTCAGGTCACATGGATTTTTTGCATGTGCCTGGGGTTCTGTAGCCATTTCTGAGCAGCACAGTTTGTGACAGGCCTCCCCATCAGCCTCTTGGATTCTGAGAAACAATGATCTGCAGCTGTAGGAATTCCAGGCTGCCGAGATGCCTTGCCAAACTTCCCAGCAGTTCCCAGCTTGAGTTCAGACTGGATTTCCCTGAACACACACATTTTGCCAGGAGGTCTATGGGGCTTTTCAGAGGACCACGACGACCGGATGTGTCACTCCGTGACCAAAGGACACTGCAGAGCAGTGGGAGTTGGGAGGCTTGTTGCTTAGTTTTCAGACTGCTCAGATATAACCACCCACCCTTCTCCACCAGACACCCCAGGAGACTGTAGCTTGCCAGAGAGCTAGTGTGATAAGAGACAGTGCAATGCCTCAACCTCCTCACTAGATGCATAGCTTTGGGGATCTTCAGATCTCTTCTAGCAGGCACAGGGGCTGACTTCCGGCCCCACCTGTGGGTGCTGTCACCCGGCGTCGGGGGCCCCGCCCCCGACGCCGGGTGACGTTGCGGGGCCCCGCCCCCGACGCCGGGTGACGTTGCGGGGCCCCGCCCCCGACGCCGGGTGACGTTGCGGGGCCCCGCCCCCGACGCCGGGTGACGTTGCGGGGCCCCGCCCCCGACGCCGGGTGACGTTGCGGGGCCCCGCCCCCGACGCCGGGTGACGTTGCGGGGCCCCGCCCCCGACGCCGGGTGACGTTGCGGGGCCCCGCCCCCGACGCCGGGTGACGTTGCGGGGCCCCGCCCCCGACGCCGGGTGACGTTGCGGGGCCCCGCCCCCGACGCCGGGTGACGTTGCGGGGCCCCGCCCCCGACGCCACATTGCCCAGCATCGGGGGCGGGGCCCCGCAACGTCTCCCGGTGCCCGGTAAGTTTGCCGCAGGTCCGGGGCGGGCGGGGAGTTGCCGGTGGGTGCGGAGCACCCACCAATTTTTCTCCGTGGGTGCTCCAGCACCGGAGCACCCACGAGTCGGCGCCTATGCTAGCAGGTAGCACAAGTCCTCAGGAAGGGCAAAGGTCACCAAGCCCAGAAGAAAATGGCAATTCAATTGGAACTTGAGTGTGGAGAAGGAAAGAAGGCAGCACAGATCTAAGCAGAGAAAGATGAAGTTTTTTCTCTAACGCAGGGAACAAAACCACCCCAACTTCACGGTTTCCATTTCAATAACACCTCTTACAGATCAGAATCCTCCACCCCCAAAATAGATGTATCCCACTAGCCCCAGCTACTCATCCTGCATTACCAGCAGCTCCTCCCACCTCTCCCAACCTCCAAAAATACCCCTGCAGCTGAGGACTTCTGTGGGCCAACTGCTGCTAAAGTTAGGACAGACTTGGACCAGGCTCAGAGCAGAGACTTGATGGGCTATGCAGCATCAGCATGGGAAGGCACAGTGTTATCATGACCCCACGCCCAGCTTATGCTCCAGTTTAAGTCTACAGCAGCATGGAAAGGAGACACCATGGAATAAGCTGAACATGCAAGAGTGGGACAATGGATGTTAGCTACAGGGGTGGTTGGAGGGGCAGCAGAAGGGTATGGGGATGAAGTCTAAAGCCTAGCCAATATAGTACGTTGCTCACAGAGCAGGGCAAGGACATCTTGTGTAAAGAGCCGCAAAATTCAAGTCTGGCTCAAAACTTCCACAAAGGTTAGGCACATTCAGATCCAGGATTTCAGTTTGGAGCCATCTCTAGTTCAGGCTACAGCTTGCTGGACAGCAAGAGTCACCTGCATCCCTTACACCAAAAGCTTAAATAATCCCATTATACCTAACGGAGAGTATTGTGCTGAACCCATGCAGCTACAGGAAACCTGCACGCTGGCTCTCGCTGTTATTTAAGTGCCAACAGCATGCCTGGTGCTGTACAAACAGAGGAAGATGCTGTCCCAGCCCCAAACAGCTCCCAACCTAATACGGGTCAGACAGCTCTTGTGCAGTTATTGCACATTCCAGTCTGTGCACCAACAAGCCGTACCACACACCAGCCCACCCCGTGTCACCCTCTCCCACCACAAACAGCCAGGCAGCAGCTCCCACTAACCCCTACGCGCAAGACAGTGAGTCTGCCAGCAGTAGCATTTTCATGCTTCATGGCACCTCATGCAAGATTCAGCCTTGATATGTTTCAGACCATTTCAGGTCAGTGGGATTTAACAGCATGTGGGTCTTTAGTCCCTGCCTGAGACCACTAAGGAACTGCAGGGGTTAATGCAATTCCTCAGCCTGCTGGCTACCCGGGTGGATAAAAATCAATGTTCTTTTAAAAAAAACAAAACAGATTTTATTTATTTAAATGGGATTTTTTGATAAAATGCTTTTTGAGGAAAAAACTTATCTAAAGATAGTTTTAATTAAGATACGCAATAGCTCAAAGATGATATCTCGTCATCAAATAGGGATTATAAATTCTAATTCTATAGTATGAGACAATATAGTCATGTAATGTTTAAGAAAAGTTTTGTAAATGAGTTCCAATAGTTCATGGATTAGGGTCCCAATTTTATGGAGTTCTAGGGGCTTCTGTATAGATTATTTAGGTTAATCTTTCTATCTACCCAATGGACTCAGTGCTCAGTCTAGAAGATACCATCAGAGATGCTTAGTTTTGCAGTTCTCAAACTGTGGATTTGTGTCTCTAGAGAGAACATGCTTGTTAACAGCAAAAATGTTTTTAAATAAATAAACAAACAACATATAGAGGTAAGACATAACAGACCTCAACCCTATTGTCCTTCTGCAAATTTGTGTACACAGAGTTAATCCCTTACGTCTCTCTAAAAGTGCAAAGTTTCAGAAAGTTCAATGAATAGAAGATCGTTGGGGGAGGAATAGATCTGGACAAGGAGAAGTAGTCTGGAGATAAATATGTGAAGGGAGGTACAGGCAGTAGAAACAAAAGTGAAACTGTTTGAGCATCATATTCCAGAAGTCTTGAGGTCTTTCTGAGTGTAGTCTTCATTGATTTGAGATCTACCATACCATTCTCTCACTAGAAGGGAAAACCTATAATGGTAGCCGTAAGAGACCCCCAGTTTGGGAATAAGAACCATTCAAGAAATATACGTTTGCTGATGATGTTTTAAAGAAAGTCACACCAGTGAACTGGTGGAAGTCACTTAAGCACTTGGATTCAGAGACTGTTGAAGTGATAATATTTTTTCTCCACCGGCAGAAGAAGCTACTGTTGCTAAAAGTGAGATTTTCTTCCTTTGGACTATTATTCATTGCAAACTGAGAAATGGTTTGGGACCTGAAAAAGCAGGAAAGCTTGTTTTTCTTTTCCAGATTATGAACAAACAGGAAAATGAAGGTGAAGACAACTGAGTTAGCTGCAGAAGCCAATATTTTAAGTTTCTCATGTTGACCTGGCTGACATAGTCGATTTAATTTTTGTTTTGTTTTTTAAATATTTCATTTAACTATTTTAGTTAAACAATTTTAACAAAAACAAACCTGATTTTAAACACTTGAATGTTTAATTAAATTCAAAAAGTAATATGCTTGTTTTGTTAAAATATTATGTGTTTGCTGTTGAAGAAAAAAATCCAGAATACATAACATTGTTGTTTTAGTTAAATAAAATTATTTAAATGACTGTCTGGTGATGTTCTCCTCCTAATACAGCATGGCAAGAAAATCCTCCACATTTTGATGATTAACTTGTTGAATTGCAGATAGTTCACCTCCCAATGACTTCATAAATATCTGCTTCAATTACCTTTGGTAAATGAAATAACCAAACAATCATTCTTTTTCTGATATAGCTGTAAAACTAATCTGAAAAGTTTTCAAAATAAATCACTTAAAATGTATAGTGTACCTTCTAAAAATGAAACCTACATTTATCTCGGAGTTGTGAAGAATATGTATTAAGGTTATAACAGGGGTAGGCAACCTGTGGCACGCAAGCTGATTTTCAGTGGCACTCACACTGCCCAGGTTTTGGCCACCGGTCTGGGGGGCTCTGCATTTTAATTTAATTTTAAATGAAGCTTCTTAAACATTTTTAAAACCTTATTTATTTTACATACAACAATAGTTTAGTTATATATTAAAGACTTATAGAAAGAGACCTGCTAAAAATGTTAAAATGTATGACTGGCACGTGGAGCCTTAAATTAGATTGAATAAATGAAGACTTGGCACACCACTTCTGAAAGGTTGCCGATACCTGGGTTATAACAACCAACAAGAACGCACTTATGTAGAAATTCATGATTAAATCGAGTCTTCCTCACTAGTGATTAAAATCAATCCACTCTGCTGGTTACTAAAACATTTAACCCCAAAAGACCAAAACCTTTGGAGTGACTCAGCCACCCAGGGCCGGTGCAAGGATATTTTGTGCCCTAGACGAAACTTCCACCTTGCGCCCCCCCCCCCCGGCTGCACATCGGTTCATTGAGGGGACCCCAGGGTAAGCAGTGCCCAGGGGCTGCTCCCCAGACCAGGTCCTCCCCTCCCCACCCCCTGAACTACCCTGGAGGGTGCACAGCCCCCCCCAATAGCCCTTCCCACTCCCGCTTTTTGATGCCCCCAACCACTTGGCACCCTAGGCGGCCGCCTAGTTCACCTAGTGGTTGCACCGGCCCTGCAGCCACCAGATATGAGAGAACAGAGGCTTCAGTCTCCTAATGCTCCATGTGTTTGGATTTACTTGCACACACCCCACTCTAATCCACCTGAGCTGTTCCCTAGCCACCTCCTTAGATAAGTTAAAGATCCAAACTAGAACCCTTATTAAGGAAGCCTACCTAGGACACAGGGTACAGAAAAGCTAAGGAATTTCTCACCACACATGTCAGGAGCGGATCCGTAGCCCATGTCAGCGCTGAAAAGAAGTTCATTATGGGTAGCTGTGCATGAAAGGAACTGCTGGAGCATCTCAGGACATGAAATTCCTTTGCCACTCCCCACCCCCCACCCCCCTGAAGCTCCAGTCAAAGTGAAGAATGATGTTTAAGCACAGTTCCAGCTGAGCCTTGAACACAGCTCCAGCTCTAACGTGGATTCACCAGGTGATGCGGACTGAGCCGGTGTTAGAACCATGTCCTGCTGGCGTAGGTCCCGAATGCAGTTCAAATGTATTTGTACCAGGATCCCAGATTCAGACTGAAAGGCTAGCATAGCACGGTGCTTCTCAAGAACCAGAACTGCTTTAGGGGCCTTGGGTTTTGCATCTGCCTAGCTACTCTGTTGTAGCTGCACCAATGCAAACAACAGGTGCAAACATGCATACACACTGACACAAGGCAGCTGAAGCTGCTCGAATGCAGGCAAGCCCTTTAAGGAAGGGAAAGGTAGAGACTTAGGGCTTGTCTATGCAGCTCTGCAGTGCAAACTAGAATGGTGTGCACTGTGGATCGCTCTAGCGTGCTGCACTAACTGTCCCATGTGGACACTTCTAGCATGCTCGAAAACGTACCTAGTTCGTGCTGATGTCAGTCCCGGTGAAGCCTTCCCAAAAGGTGGGGGGGCAGGGGCCCCGTCCCCCTCCGTGGCCCTGGCCCCACCCCTTCCACCTGAGGCCCCAGCCCCTGGCCAAGTCATAAGCTGGAACAGGCCGGGAGGTGTGGACCCTCCACCTGCCCAGGGTGGGGGGGCCCAAAGAGGAGCCCCTGGCCCATGTCCCCGCCTTGCAGGCCCCCTGCCCAGGTAGGTGGAGGATTTGTGGCTCCCCACAGATGACTGCATGGCTCTTACCACGACCCGACTCGGGCCATAAGAGTCACATGGCCAGGCAGCTGTGAGGAGCTGTAGACCCGCCACTTGCCCTGGGCAGAGAGCCCAGGGCCGGGAACACAGGCCAGGAACTGCTCTCTCCCCCCACCCTTCTCCCCCCGGGCAGGTGGAGGGGCTGCGGCGCAGTGCCCCTTGCTGTCCAGGCTCCCCAGCTGGGCTCGAGCTGCCGGCCTGGCGGGGGTGGGAGGGCATGGAGAAAAGTGGATGGGCCAGGCCTCTTCACTTTCAAAAAGTGGGAGGGCCATGGTCCCCTTGCCCCACTATTCCAGCACCAATGGTTGACGTAGACTTGTTTCAAACAGAACTACATTAGCTTTTACCGCTTACCAGCAGGGTCTACCCAGGGCAGTCAGAATGTAGTAGCGTAGAGTGCTCTATAAGTCACACCCAATATGTTGCCATGTAGACAAGCTCTTAGGCACGGCCCTTGACATTCACCAGCCTCAGATATCTTGGGCTATTGTAGCAAGGGACATATCACTGTCAAAGACACCAGAATTTATAATCCTTCCAGGGATGTCAACTCTCTATGCTGAATCCAGTTGAATAGCAGTATTTACCTCTATGATGTCCCCACACAGTTAGGTCCAGCAAAAAGGACTTTGAGGGTTCTTATTTTAATTCCCCATTTAGAAAACAATTTTACCCGTAGTCTTTTGAAAGCACTTAAGGGGCCTAAGTCCCATTGGAAATTTGTGTCCTAAATCACTTAGGCACTCTTACAAATGTTACCCCACAATGCTAGTCAGCATGGCTGGCAGGGCGTGTCGGAGAAGAAGTGCAGATGGGAGGGGAAGGGAGATCCATACTGCATTCCTGAACTACACCTGGCTGCAGTCAGTACGAGCAGTCCCAAGCGTTTTCAGCGTATATTGAACATGCCCAGACCTCACTGACATCAACTGATCAGATCTGGAATAAATTATCATCTTTGGTGCTTCCAGATTTCCTGCTCCCTTCCAGAAACCACCCCTCAAGCCTTTCAATACCAACCTAGTAGCCCATCCTCCTCCTCACCACCCCAGGTCTGGTGCTTGAAGCTGATAGGACTCTCACCGTGGTGTGGAAGGAACTTCACCAGCTGAGCCACATTCCAAGCATGCTTCGCTCATCCTATAAACACCGCCTGACTCAGACGGATGCAAGGGTAGGTTCTGATGACAGGAATTCACAACCCCAGAGAGATGGGGCAAGTCTGCCCAAGAAACCCCAGGCTAGCAGATAATTTAGGGGCAAGGAGAGAGCAGAAGTTTTGCTCTCTAGGGATCAGCACTTGGGCTGTGTTAAAAATTCTATGCTGAGCCTGGCAGCAGGGCCACCTTATCAGCGCTGAGCCAAGTGGATCCACATCACCCCAAAGAGAAAAAGCCTGCAAGCTCATTCTGGCTCTGGAAAAGGCTTGCACCCCATTCCCTGGGGAGCCCTGCCTCACATTCTGCTACCTAAATCTATCCCACACAAGCGGGAGAGAAAGACAAAGTGACATACAATCCGTCAGCAGTCCCACTTTCTCCCCATCCCACATAAGAAGAGGACTTCTTGCATTGGGGGTTCGGCTGGCGGGGGCGAGGGGGGAGCACTGCCTACCACACTATGCCCACTAGCCTCTCCAAGCCAAGGATGCTCATGGACGCAGCAGTAAGGCACTCTCCTGCTCTGTGGACAACTATGGCAAGGCAAAACGAGAGGCAGCGTGGTATTCTTGGAAGCTGGGACGTGAGGTCATGCAGTCTGAATGCTGCAACCTGAAGCCCCACACAGGGCCGGCTCTGCTTGGAGAGAAGCCGGCATTAAGAGAGGGAGAGAGCCAGACAACAGCTCAGAAAAGACTCACAGCTGATTCGACTGGCAACAGGGGAAACATTTCTCAGAGAGAGAGAGCGCGAGAGGCCCTCGTGTTCTCCCACCATCCCCTTAACACACAGAGTGAGTCTAGATCAGAGAAAGCCCCCAGGGTCTGATGCAAACACAGCACTGAAGAGCAGCTCAGCATGGAAACTGTGTCTAGACAGGATCTGTATTTCTTATTTTGGGGGTGGAGGGGAGGAACAGACCCTTGCGGAGTGGGGCAGAGCCGTAGCGAGGAATTTCTGTGCCCGAGGCAGTCAGGGGCGCAGAAGGGACCGGCGGCATGCCTGCGGGAGGTCCTTCCTCCCCTGCCACCGAAGCCGCCGCGGCTTGCCTGCGGGAGGTCCAACGGTCCTGTTCTAGAGCGTACCCTCCGCCGAATTGCCGCCGAAGCTGTGGGACCGACGGACCTCCCGCAGGCAAGCCGCACTGGCTTTGGCAGCGGGGGAGGAGGAGGAGGACAACCTCCCGCAGGCAAGCCACGGCAGCTTCGGCAGCGAGAGAAGAGGGGGCGCCCCTGACTGCCGTGCACCCTGAGGCAAGTGCCTCACTCGCCTCGCCCTAGTTACGGTTCCGGAGTGGGGCCTCAGGCCTAAACAAACACCGGGGAACATCAGCCACCAGTGCAAGCCCCTCACACCGGCACATCTCTGAAACGTCAAGAAGGGGCTCCTGCAGCAGTGCTAACCATGGCTTGTAGGAGTCACATCTGTCTACACTAGAGATTTGTACCAGCGGCTGCAACTGGGGAAATCCCAATGAAGATAGGGACTTAAAAAAAGCAGCCACCCAGTTGTAGCTATTATTGCAGGGTTCTCCTCTCCCTGCCCCCGCCCCCATCTGCTTGCCCATTGGGTTTGGCAAAACGCCCTCCTTTCCTTCCGAACAAGGCCCATGTCTGCTATTCCTGGCCTGTCCCGTCAGTGTCCCTCGGACAATAGAGTCCAAGGCCATAGCAGCAGCTAGTCACAGATGCCTGAAAATAAATGAAATAAATAAACCAGCGAAGCTGCAGTCTGAATGTTTCCGTGGTGGGAAGGTGGATAAACAGGCTGGTGAGTTTTTGTTGCATTCTATTTCTAGACCCCTGAGACACTTAGTGCAGTGACCCTTGAACCCCCACGGGGTGCCAGACAGCAAGCAACCCAGGCCCCTGAATTCCAGCTCCCCAACCTCCAGCACTAGCTCTCTCACTGCCATGCACGCTCGCATTGTTGCAGTGCCAACAGAAGGGTTACGTTGAACCACGTACAACTAAGGATGCCTTCTGCCACTTCACTCCAGGGACTGGCTTATGTTCAATTCCAGAGGGCAGGCCTGGCGGTTTTTAAGGAGTAGCAAAGCCACTAACTTGGTTTCCCCAAGCTTCCTGTCTGCACATTCCTTTAATATTGGTTTCATGGGTTCTTATCCATCACCCATCAATTGCATTTAGAGACCTTGCCTCTATAAAGCTTTAAACTATTGCATATATAATGTTTTAAATACACACCGCGTTTTACAATAGGTAAAGTTTGTCTAACTGAGAAGGGCACGCGCCAGTACAAATGCAGTGCAATACAACACAGAACAAACCAACCAACGCTCTAGTACAAGCAGAGCTTTTGCCAGACCAGGTGTGTTGGCAGAAGCCTTGTTGAAGGCAGAGTAGTGGCCTGGCATACACAATACATCAACGGATTTATCTGGAGAGATTGGGTAGTTTTGTATGCCAAGCCCCTTTCCTATGCTCTGCCTTCTGAAGGGCTTTCACCAACATGCCTGGGAAAAGCTCTATCCAAGGGCTTGGAAGTGCCTTTTGTACCATGGTCAGCCCCCTGACATTAGAATGGTTTTGTTGGCGAAGGAACCGAATAGGGCCCAAGAGAACTGGCTTCAATACCCACCTCTTGCACAGGCTCCCTGTGACCTTGGCCAAGTAATTGAAAGAGACGAGCTGCTGGGTGCTAAGCACTTTTGAAAATAACAGAACTCTCTCTCTACTTTGTTGCGTATTGAAGCACAAGTGACAATCCTTCTGGCCATCTGAAGACCCTGCTCTTTAATTTGCATTAGTGCACAATATTTATTCTTGCTGGGGGGGTCTGGATTTGGATTTCAACCACATTCCCTACTGGAGCTGTTTGACCTGAGCTGTATTTTGAGACAAACGCAAGAGAGTCGCAGTTCTGTAAGAGAATGAGTCGCCGGATCCAGTGCTGAGGCTCATCCATGTCACCTCAGCAAGGCCTAGCTGGGCTTCAGGTGTGTTAAGACACCAGCCGTGGCATTAACTAGGTGCTTCATGAAAGCCCAACAAAACACACACCTGGTTCACGCCTCTCTGGCAAAGCTCACACAGAAGAAAGTTTTGCCTCCCTCCTCTTTGCAACCCGCCCAGAAGTCTCCGACACAATGTTTCCCAAGTAGCAAGGGTTGGAAGAATACAAAAAACAGCTGTAATTAAGCCCAACATGACGGTGTTCTGGACACGAGTTTAAATCCAGCACAAGCCAGTAGAAACCAAGACATCACCATTCAAAAGCAGCATGTAGGCTTATGTAGACACATCACAAAATCACCATCACGATTGAACACCCTTGCCAGACTCAGAGAAAGAGTCCAAAGAGGGAATGAGCACAAGGAACTACCCCCTTGCTCCCAGGAGTGGCCCTTTGCAAAGGCAGGCACATGGCTAGGGGATCCTTGCACTGCACTGTGTCATACTCATTCTGCAGTGACCTAGAAGATTTCAGGGCGGTCAGTCTAGAACCCAGCACTTATCTCTAAAGAACAGGGAGGAAAGAGTGAAAACAAGTCCCCAGTGCCCTAGCCTACGTCAAGTTTGATCTACTTGCTCCCTTCAAGAAGGAGGATCCAACCCTGCCCATTCAGAACAACTGGCCGAGATCAATAGGATTAAAAATTTTATTAAGATGATGTTTAAAAAAAAAGTGAACGCTACAGAGTTTAAGCATAGAAGTTTCTGGTTATCAGGGAATAACGTACAGATTATCAAGGGGTGCGAAGTTCCATTTAAGATCAGGTGGCGTAAGGAATACATAATCTGCAATATCTCCGATTGAGGGTAAAAGGTTGACATGTCAAGGTACAGACACTGAAATATATTACACATCTACTCTTTCACATCAGTATTGCAAATTAATGGAAGTTTTAAAAAGGGAAGATGAGAAAGCCAGGAAATTCAGACAAAAGGAAACATGCTGCAACAAAGATCTGTAATAACACAATATGATCTATGACCTTTACGGTACTGGACAAGTTAGAGGAAATGTCTATTAGATTATCAAGGCCCATCTTGCCTGGACAGTGCAGGACCGTTCCTTAACGGTGCATTTGCTACTGTTTTGTGAAGTCTAGGTTTAGATGTCCCAAGCATGGTCCAGTGGACAGGGTACTGGCCTAAGAGACATGGGAACTAAACCTGAGTCTGCTACCAAACGCCTGCATAACCTTGGGAAAGACACTTCACCTCTCCGGGCATCAGTTTCCTTCATCTGCAAAAGGCAGGTAGACATACTGATCTTCCTTGTAAAATGCTTTGAAATCTACCACCACAAAGCACTAGAAAAGAGCCAAGTATTATAATTAAGGGACTGAGTTTCCGCTGTTTCTTTAGGGTCCCAATTCCTGAGCACAGAGCAACAGTCAACCGCCCATGGCCTGGCTCTTGTCAGGTTAACTCAGACACTTTCAAAACGAGGAGTGGCTGCCATTTATAATAATTTAGAAGGGATATGACAACTCCTCAATTATTTATATGAACTCAGAACCCAAATCAGCAGAAACTTTCAATCAGCGAGGTAATAAACCACTGCCCTGGGGGGAAAAAAACCCCAAATCATTGTGTTTGTCACAGTTAAAAAAAAAAAGAAAAAAAAAGAGTTACATGAGGATATTTTTGGTTTTCCAAACTACACAGTGAGGATAAAAAAAAGAAAAAAAGAAAATTCCCATCAAGGCCAGAGTATCCGAAGTGCTCTGAACAGATCACGCTGCGGCAGACCATCAGAACAGAGATATCTTCACCCATGAGCTCTAGCCCCAGACATTCATATATTCTAAGACTTAGGGGTTTAATAGTTTGGGGCTGGGAAGTTTCAACGGTGTAAGGTGCCCAATCCCAATTGAAATTCAAATGGGAACCAGGTGCCTTACTCCCTTCAGCAACTTTGAAAAATCCCACTCTTGGAGGAGGAGAAGTTTCACAGGACCATCAGTGGAAACAATGTGGCTATTTGCAGTGTCTTGCAGGAAGTGGAAGAGGCCAGGATTCTACTTTTCAGCTCCTCAGAGCAAATAATCGGGAGAAGAATTAGGGGGAGGCTGGTGTATTATCGATTTTTTAACGATAGAGAGGGCTTTCAAAATAAAACCTTTACAAAACAATGTTCGATGAGCATAACATGAAGTGAGGGAACAGCAGAACATTTTCCAGAGTTCTCCCGATCAAAAGGAAGACCCAGCAACTTCTTGCTAGAGAAGACCCTTCTCTTAACATTCTGCACAGAACTGAGTTAAAAACAGAACCTGAGTCCTGCTGGAGATTAATTATAGCTTCAAGGGAACTACTGGATGATGTTCCATAATGTTTATTGTATCACAGCATAGGGGGCACTGACAGATTCACTACCTGATTAAGGAGAAAGAACACACCCATAGAACCCTTTCTGCACTGCAGACAAAGAAAAATCGAGTTGGATCCTGGATCACTTTGAGGAACGTCTCATAAAGGGCAACTCTAGGAGGCCAGTAGAAGTTGATAAGGATCCTGAAAAGTGGAGTGAGAAACTAGGATCAAAACCCTTGTGTATTTGGGTTGGGAAGAATTTAATGGACATTTCAGCTGAACCAAAGTGGAAACAAGAGGAAATGTGCAACTTTTTCCATTCATTTGGTAATGTTAAGCAATAAACAGCTGGTATACAATCCATACTATTGAGGACACCACAGCTGTCCCGGATGCCGTTCCTTAAGGGAGCAGAAGGGTGTACCAGGGTCCCAAGAGCCGCAACAAGGCCAAGAACCCTGCCAACTCCTGGTCATGTTTTCTATAGAAGAAGAAAGAGTTGAAAAGCTGAAAACTGACAAATCTATAGATCTCAAAGCACTTGACAGAGGGTGGTGGGTTTAATGATCCCCACAGCACATAAGGAGAACAGCTGCACAGAGGAAGTAATTTCCCTAACATCACAGAGTCTGTGGCAGAACCTGGACTAGAAACCAGTCTTCCATCGCCTAGTTTTCTGCCCTTCCCCGCAGACCATGTTGCCTTTGTAAAGCATACCCAGACACTATGGTGATGGGCATCTCCCAAATGTAATACCATTAATGTATTTGGACCTTGCCCCTTTCATCCCCCGACAAGCCAGTCCAGACATGTAATCTGATGGAATCAAACTGCACTACAGGGGATGCATTTACTGGCATAAACTTACTAATGAAGAACTGATCCACTTCAGCCAATTTTCAGTGGCTATAGGCATTCATGGAAACAGGTCCCATGGAGAAGCTTCCAAAGCACCTCAGAAGCTAGTGAGATACCATTCCCAAAGATACTGTTCTGTGCACAGCCTTCATGGCAACTGACAACTATCTACCTTAGAGTTGAAGTTAAAGGTTAGGTTTCCTTAGCAGAATCTTGCTCTGCATCCTAGAGCCCCAAGTGAAACACATGGCAGAGAAAGAGATTCACAAGGAAAGCTATTCACTGATGTCCATCCAGCATTAACTAAGCCTCCAACCCAGATAACCTGCAATTTCTTTGTAAAAAGCCGCATTAAGGCAGACAGTCATTGATCCAGATCTCATCTGACGATTAGGCTTAAAAGTACATCTAGGAGTGGAATTTACAGTATGTGACACAGAATTAGGTCTTGCCTGCTATCCTACCTCTGCAATCTGCTAATGCCAACAGCCCAACTGCAACAAACAAAGCCAAGTAAAGTCAGCAGTGACCTACATACAATATGTTTTCCAGAAATTCCAAATCTAATTTTCTTCTAATAAGAAATCACACCACGCTGGGAAAATATATACCCATATACACAGCACCTCATGTTTCCTACTGCTGACCACAGCTGCATTGCCCTTCACTCTCAGATTGCCAGATGTTGATGAGCAAATCACTGAACAATCCGCAATGGGCCTCACGACGCTTGCTGACAAGAGCTTTCCATGAGTTGCTGAGCTCTGCCACTTACTTCTCACTGGGGCTGAGATCACCCAGCACCTTATGGGACTGAGCCCCTAAAGGAGAAAGCATCCAAACCTAAAATCCTATTAAGAACCAATGCTAATTCGCCATTTTAAACAATCATTTGCCTATTTAATACTGGTCAATTTATGGATTCCTCTTGAGATGTTTTTCTGCTGCAGTGATCAGTGGAACACTAATCAATTAGACAATAGCTACTGATAAGTCAGAAGTTAAAGAGTGTCTATTGTTTTTAAGAGTGTGTGGCTTTTTTGTTTTTAACTAGACAGTATAGGCAAGCAAGACTATAGTCCAGTAACTTACAAACATGTGCTAGAAACATACTTTATTTGATTAAGCAATCAAATGCCTCTGCTAAGCACTCCTGTACTAGATGGGGAATGAAGAAATTAGCCCAATTACATTTTATCTGTTGTTGGAATTTATATACCTTACACTGAACTCTGAACGGTCACATTATAGCAGCGGATCTCTAAATGAAATCCTAACTTAAAAGTATCTAAGACCTTGGAATAGAGAGATTTTATAATATGTGGTTTTACAAAATTCCTGAGGGACAAAATTCCTGAGCGCACAGAACCAGAATACTTTAATATTAATGAGATTTACAGTTGTTTCGCCATCATTGTAAGACTGCATTAATAATATGACCTTTTGAACATGAGCTATAAACAGAAAAGTTTAGACTAGAAATGCTCACCTTAGATCTTAACACACAGCACAAAGCAATTTCACCTTTGGCTTCTGTCGTATGGGCCTCCCTCTTGCATTCTTTTTAATGTCACCAGAAACGGCAACACCTGATGCAATCAGTTCTTTGTATCCAAGTTATTCAGTTATTCCTCTTACTCTGATGCAGATAATGAGTCATACAAACGTAAGATCAGACCACTAGTCCATCTAGCCCAGTATCCTGTTTTCAACAGTGGCCAGCGCCAGATGCTTCAGAGGGATTGAACAGAACAGAGAAATTATTGAGTGATCCATCCCCTGTCATCCACACCCAGCTTCTGACAGTAAGAGGTTTAGGGACACCCAGAGCATAGGGTTGTATCCCTGACCATCCTGGCTAATAGCCACTGATGGACCTATCCTCCCTTAACTTAACTAATTCGTTTTTTAACCCAATTATACTTTTGCCATTCACAATATCCCCTGGCAACAAGTTCCACAAGTTGACTGTGTGTTGTGTGAAGAAATACTTCCTTATGTTTGTTTTAAACCTGCTGCCTATTAATTTCATTGGGTGATACCTGGTTCTTGTGTTATGAGACGGGGTAAATAACAATTCATTATTCACTTTCTGCACATCATTCGTGATTTTGTACACCTCTATCATTTCCCCCCTTAGTCTTCTCTTTTCTAAGATGAATAGTTCCGGTCTCCTCATATGGAAGCTCTTCCATATCCCTAATCATTTCTGTGTCCTCCTCTGTACTTTTTCCAATTTTAATATATCATTTTTAAGATGGGGTGACCAGAACTACACACCGTATTCAAGGTGTGGGCATACCATGAATTTATATAGAAAATATCAGAATGCCACTATCTTATTATCTATCCCTTTCCTAATGGTTCTTAACAGCCCGTTGGCTTTTTTGATGGACGCTGCACAATGAGCGGATGTTTTCAGAGAACTATCCACAATGACTCCAAGATCTCTTTCTTGAATGATAACTGCTAATTTAGACTGCATCATTTTGTATGTACAGCTGGGATTATGTCTTCCAATGTGCATTACTTTGCACTTATTCACATTGAATTTCATCTACCCTTTTGTTGCCCAGTCACTCAGTTTTGTGAGATCCCTTTATAACTCTTCCCAGACAACTTTGGGCTTAACCACCTTGAACAATTTTGTATTGTCTGCAGACTTCTCCACCTCACTGTTTACTCCATTTTCCCAATCATTTACGAACATGTTGAACTGCACAGGTCCCAGTACAGATCCTTGGGGAACCCCGATAGTTACCTCTTCCCACTGTGAAAACTGACCATTAATTCCTACCCTTTGTTTCCTATCTTTTAACCAACTACTGACCCATAAGAGGACCTTCCTTTTTATCTTATGACAGCTTACTCATCTTAAGAATCTTTGGGATGGGACCTTGTCAAAGGCTTTCTGAAAGTCCAAGTACACTATATATCAGCTGGATCACCATTGTACACATGCTTGTTGATCCCCCTCAAAGAATTCTAATAGATTGAGGAGGCACAATTTCCCTTTACAAAAGCCGTGTTGACTCCTCCCCAACAAACAGTGTTTGTATGTCGGATAATTCTGAGTCATTCAGAAGTTCTGAACAACACTCTACAGCAGGGGGTCTCCAAACTTTAGGAGACGAGGGGCACATTAGATTTTTGAAGGGGCTTTGCGGGCCAGCTTTAGGGAGTGCTGGGCCTGATTTTGACGGGGCTCCACCGCCGAAATACCACCGAGGCGGCGGCAGCATTTGAGCTGCCGCCGAGGCAGCGGCAGCAATTGGTTGGGGGGGCCGGACAAATTGAAGCTGCGGGCTGGATCCGGCCCCCGGGCCATAGTTTGGAGACCCCTGCTTTACAGGTTTATAAACAGATCAATCCTCAACTAACAGAAAGCATTTAGATCTATACACACTACATTTAAGCAAGACATCCTATTAATGAGCTTTACCTTTTAGACCTATATCTTGACAGGAAGTATCCAAATCTCATTGGACAAACAAATAGCATGTCATACACACTTGTCAGTGCGAGATCGACAGAATGTAATTTGGTCTGGTAAGACCCTGAGCTAACAGCACAGCACTTTCTACGGGGCTGGAAGGAGTCGCTTACAGCAGCAGCTGTGCTGCCCTTTGAACTGACACTGACACGTTCGATGGCTCAGCTAAACTTTTTCCTCGCCATAAGCACATGGGGAATGGAAAATAAAAAATTAAAAACTTCCCAAAGGAAAAATTCAGAGATGAATTGACTATATTAGCCTCTGTGAACTGATTCTGCACCTCCCTCATGCATTCTTACATAGCTCATAAGCAGAGAGATTTGACCACACACATCCGCAACTGTCCATCTTAATAGGTCCCTCATTACATGGTAAAGAACTAGTGAAACTGAGCAGGGGGCAAAATCTGAGCAAAAAGTGAGAGTCCGTGATTTATGTTCCACTCTTAATATATAAAAATCCTGTACTGTAAAAGCCACTTTAAGTACACCCATGTAAATAATACATCAAACCTAGATCCTGAACATGTCTATTGTATCACACTCCAGTACTGACAAGATAATCAGAGCTCAGAGGCTATGCTATTATCTTAACCAATATTTTGATATGGGGAGACTGCTGACACAAGCTGTCCTTTTCCATGTGCCATACCCTCTAGTTCTTCTTCTTTTGTTATTTCACACAGGAAAGTATTAGCAACTGCTATTTAAGTCGTTGAGTCAACTTTAAATTGAATGCAGGAAAAAAGCATGTCTGTCAAAACAGAGGCTGATCCCACTCATTTACAACATAAAGGAAAAATTACCGTGTCTGTGTCTTCCTCAAACATAACACTGCAACTAATGAGAAACTTCCATATTTCCAGACAAAAAAGTGAAATATCTGCTATTCAGTTGATTAACTTGAAGAACTTCTTTTCCCCAAGGAAATGTATTTGCCTTAATAACTTATCCCCCTGCAAGCATCTCACTTCTGAAGGGGGTTCATAACTGACAGAAGAATTTTTTGTCAAAAATCTACTTTATTATTTTAGGATTAGTGACTTGTTTGGCTTTAAGCAGAAGTGTTGGCTTAAAAAACAAAAAATGCAGTCAAAACAGGAGGTTTTGGGGTTTTCTTTAATCTTCACAATTAACAGGATAACATATAGTGTTTCTGAATAGCTACTGTGTGGGAGCAAATTGTGCCTAAGATATGGAACGCTCAGCTTTGAAGGAGGACAAAAATTGCACCCATCTTTCCTAGTACTTGGCATTACCTATCACAATCCATTTCAACTTTCCCCAGGACACCCCTAATAGAGAAATACCCTCCCCCACGCCAAAAAAAATCATTTGAAAACAAGGAAATTGTTATTTAGATGCAAAACATATATTTTACTACAATCTCTTATTTATTGGAAAACCTTTCAAACAAAGGCATGTTATGGACTACTGCATACAGAAGATACAGCACCACAAACATAGCCACATCTGGGGTGGAGAACGGTAGCACCTTGGTGTAGAGTAGTACACTGCACAACAACTGGGGAGCAGGGAGGGTCATTAAACAGGGAAAACCAGACAAACGTCTATGCTTACACAAAGTGCAATGAGATCTTTAGAGCCCACACAGAGGACCTTGAATTTTAAAGGGCTTATCCAGAAAACACAGAGAGTAAACTCGCTAGATCAAATCGACAAGTCCAGAGGTTTCAATGGATTTCAAACGTGATTCTTAGGCCACTAAGGCATCCCTTTCGGATGTCATTTTGCTTGGTTTTAAATTACAATGCCACACAACCTAATTTTGTCTCTCTTAATGAGAACAGTTTAAGGGGAAAACTCTAAAGTAAGGGAAACACAGAGCAGTAACAATGGAGTGCAGTAAAGCCAGAAAGTGAAACTGACTATCCCGGTTTCATTATCCCAGCTCAGAGCAATAAAAATAAAGAAATAAATCGCATATTTGTTAAAAAGTCCATTTGATTTTTTTTTAATTTATGTTTATTATTACACACCATAATGACTGTATTTTCTCTATAACATCCCTTTAAAGCACTGAATTACTGGTTCTGCCCCAGCCCAAGAGACCACTTGTCTTTAAAACAGATTCTGCTTGTTGTATTTACATGTAACAAAGCACCACAAACGTTCCCTCATTGTCAAGCACTAACTGTTGCTGGTAAATTTCAAGTTCTCTCTTCCAGGGCTCATATCAGTCAAGTTAGATCTCTACAGGGAAAAATCACTAACCAGAACACCAGGGAAATAACTGTTTTAATAATTCCAGATTTGGAATGAAGATTCTAGGGGGTGAGGAGGCAGAAAAGGGGAAAGTAACCTAAACTTGTGCAATCTAAGACACTACTACCAAAGAGGTTGGGCGTTTGTGTTCTCAAAACCTTAATAGAATTTATTTCTCTTACAAGATATACTCTTCCCTGCAGTGATCACTGAAGTGCCCACAGGCCTTGAGGGCAGCTGCGAAGTTACCGGAGCTCCTTTCTCTTTCTTCTCCCCTTCCCACCACCCTTTTACCAAAATAATGGCTCTAGAAAGAAATCTGAGCACACACTCTCTCCTCCCTCTGTAAACACAAACTGCTTTGATCAATGGATCCAAGGAAACCACGACTAACACACACACACAGATTTGAGGAGAAAGAGAGAAATCAAACGCAGCCAATGTGAACAGGCCTAGGAGGCTCTGGGGGTTTCTCCTCTCCCTCTGGGAAGTCCTGTTATGCAAGGGGGAGGGGGAGAATTAAATGCTGAGTTTCAGTTTTTAAAAGGCAGAGAGATTAGATCATTCAACAACCCCCTCCACCCACCCTCCGGAAAAAAATATCAGAGGCAGAACTTCCCCAACTAGCCCTTCGCAGTGAGTAAGTGGGGAATTTGTGCCCACATCACAGCAGGGGGGATGAGATTCACAACTGGACTCAGCGATATCTGTCTAGGCCAAAGTTAAAGCACCACCTTTTCTGTCCGTCAGGTTTAAGTAGCCTGTAAATAATTCAGTAGGTAATTTTACACGGATCAACCCCCCCCCCCCCCCCCCCGCCCACCTCATCCCCACCCCCCGCCCAATAACTGCAGGTACCTTCCGCTCTACTCTAACAGCACAACAACTTCTGTGTCACTCCTACAGAAACAGTCTGAGCCAAACTGGGGGGGAGGGGAGGAATGTGGAATCAGACGAGGAAAGATGGGCGTGGACACCTCAGCCCCTCGCACACCCCTCTCCCTTCCCCCCGCACACTTACCTTCAGAGCAAATTTCTCTCCAGTCTTCTTGTTAAAGATTTCCAAAACTTTTCCGTTGATGCCCAGCCCCAGCACTTGCGTGGTGACCTTGTAATCATCCGTGATGGCATTTTTCTTGATCTGGAGGCCTGATTTCACGTTGAACTGGGGGAACTGTTGCTGGATGGGGGGGTGCTGCTGGGGTGGCGGCTGCTGCTGGGGTGGCGGCGGGGGTGGAGGAGGGGGGGTGGGGAACAGCACCTGGGGATTCGGGTTCGGAGAGTTGGACAGCATTGTAGCAAAGCCGGGGCAGCCACAGCGGCTCCTTCCTTTTGCTCCGAGTCCCTTCCTCCCCCCACAGTGGGAAGTTTGAGCTCAACAGGCGGAGGGGAACTAAATCCCCCACCGCTTGGAAACAGAGAGAGGAAACAATCGCCCCTTCTCCTGGGGAAGGCTCGGAGCCCTCAGGGCTGCTGCTCACCCCCCGGGTCTCCGACGGGGAGACGCTGCTGCCCCCCGCGCAACCCCCCACCCCCTCCCCAGGCTCGTCCCCGCGCCTAGCTCGTTCGCTCTTTGGAACGCGAAGACAGGAAAAGGAATCGCTACAATGTATCAACCTCAGTCCCGCCCCGGGTCAGTTTCACGGCACTGATGTCACAGCCTCGCCTTGACTGGCTGCCTCCCCCTGAAGGGGCGGACTCAGGGGCGGGGAATCAGAGGAGGGAGGGTAGAAGGAAGGAAAGGAGAAGAGATGGGGAAGGAGGAGGGGAAAAAAAGGTGGGGGGAGGGGAGAGAAGTTAAACTTTGGGAAGGAACCTAAGAATCGAGGGGGACGGGAAAAGTCTGAAGAGGTTGGGATGCGTGTTTACCCCACCGTGCCACCCACAGGCGAGGATATTGGGGAGAGGATCCTCTCAGTGCCCTCCCCCAGGTCCCCACACACCTGCCAGCTTTCCCCGGACTCCTCCAACATCACCAGCTGCCAGGTGGTGAGCACATGACTTATGAGGAGAGGCTGAGGGAACTGGGATTGTTTCGCCTGCAGAAGAGAAGAGTGAGGGGGGATTTGATAGCTGCTTTCAACTACCTGAAAGGGGGTCCCAAAGAGGATGGATCTAGACTGTTCTCAGTGGTAGAAGATGACAGAACAAGGAGTAATGGTCTCAAGTTGCAGAGAGGGAGGTTTAGGTTGGATATTAGGAAAAACTTTGTCAGTAGTAGGGTGGTGAAGAACTGGAATGGGTTACCTAGGGAGATGGTGGAATCTCCTTCCGTAGAGGTTTTTAAGGTCAGGCTTGACAAGGCCCTGGCTGGGATGATTTAGTTGGGGTTGGTCCTGCTTTGAGCAGGGGGTTGGACTAGATGTCCTCCTGAGGTCCCTTCCACCCCTGATATTCTATGATTCCTTGAGACCCACCCCCGCTCCCCCACATTCTAAGGAATAAAGCATTTGCAATGAGATCTGTGCTCCTGGACACTGACCTTCATCTGATCAAACCATCCCACATCTGAATTGTACCATGGTCCTGATCCTGCAATGAGCTTCATGCGGTCAGACCCCTTGACTCCATGGGGATGGTTACAAGGTCATCACTCAGTTGCTGGGATTTGGGCAACTATGAAAGCTTGAAAATTTTTAGCAAGAAGGCTGGAGAGAAATTTGCTCAGGGGAGGCAGAAAAAGAGGGAGAGCCCAGATATAGGGGGCACCAACTTTTTGTTCTGTGTCTGGTACAGCACCGAGCGCAATGGGGTCCTGCACTATGACTGGGATTCCTTTGTGCTACGGTAATAGAAATAACAAGAAAACAATACACAAAAGCAAACTTAGAATAAGAACCCCTCCTCAGATGCCCACACTGCCTTGTCCAAATACAGAGATGTTCACCATTAAATGAACAACAACAAGGAGAGGGTAAAACTGACCCTTGTTCAGAAAGCCTGTATGACTACTGTGCATCAGTTCTGATCTCAAAACAGGACTTAAAGGGGACTTAAGAGGTGCATAGGCTTTGTTCTGGGCCCCACCACAGGGATGAATTTCACCCCACAATGCATGAGTGCCATCAATCTTTCATTCAAGTGTCCTCCCAGCGAAGGACCAAAATCCCGAGAGCTGGCTGAATAAGGATGAATTTTTGGAGAGCCTCTGAAAATAAGCATATGTTGATTAAAAATAAGTGCCATTTGGTGCAGAAAATGCCCACAGTGCAAGGAGTAGATGCTTCCCTTATGCTGACACAAAGAATGCATAAGGCAAATATTAAAAGCTCTTATGCCATTTCCCCAAGCCTTTTGCATTTCGGAAAGGCCATTTTTTAGAATAGACTGGAGCAGGTGGGGAAAGAATACCACATATTTGCACACATGCTATTACAGGAGAAGCCGGAGAGGCTATTGGTAGCGGTCAGCTCTGCTCAGCCATCATAAACAATGTTGTTCAGTTTGTGGCTGAGTGCTTGCCAATAGACATGGAAAGAACAGCCATGAGCACTGAAGATGCTCTGTTATTACACACAGGAAGCTGGTAGGGTGGAACAACTGCAGGAGTAAAGGTTCTGTATGAAGAGACTAGAGAGAAGAGTCTTTTCTGTGGAGACCAGACCACAGCAAGCACCCACAATTGCTAATGAGAGTCAGCACAGAGGCACAGGACTTTTGTGTAGATGACCAGAGCTTCTGCCAATTGCTGGGGGTCCCCAGCTTATTCCCTGGTGGTGGTGAGGTGGCTGGGATCCTCACCAAATGTTGGTCCTTTTTTGGGTCCCAGTCCAAACTGAAGCTAACAGTGCTTAGGGGAAAGGCTCTGCATCTCATTTAGGTAGAAAGGATGGTCTAGTGGGCAGAGCACTAATCTGGATTTGAGGAGATAAGGGTTCAACTATCAGCTCACCCACAGATGTTTCTGTGTGACCTTAGACAAGTCACTTAATCTGCCCTGTGCCTCAGTTCCCCATCTGTCAAATAGGGAAAGTATTTCTCTACCTCACAAGGGTGTTCTGAGGCAGTCAGATACTACAACAGTGAGGGCCTTATTGTTTATTATGTGTACTATCATATTGCCTAGCACATCATCAGCCATCTTGCCTCACTGAATGTTCTTTTGTTGTTTTTCTACTTCCCATATAAAGCGGGAAACGAGAAACAGTGAAATTGGGGGATATGTTGCTATTTAGCCGATAAAAACAAAACGCATGGTGAGAGTTCAATGCACTGCAGGCTTCCAAATCCTCTCCACGGGGAGCCAGCTAACAAGCTTCACACCATTTGGAGCTTCTTCCCTGTATCTTGAAGGCATCCACAACGTTACAAATTATGTCAATGGGTAAATAATTGCATTTGCCAAAACGCCCTGTTTTTTTATGAGCGTTTATCTATAATCAATTCCCATGAAGAGAAGAGACATGAAAAAAGGAGTGGGCAGACTGAGTGTCAGGGAAAGGGCAAGAGGAAAAAAAACCTGTTCTTCAAAGGACATCCCACTGATAGCAAATTAACCTGCTCTTCCATGTTCAGTCCAGAATTCAATACAGAAACTAACACACCTCAGAACTGGGCTAAACAGATAAGGAAGCCTTGCTGAGAGCCAATTTATCATTCAGCAGCCAGGCATCTGGCAAGAGCCAATGAAGAGCTCCTTAGTCGGGGCTAAGGGGAAAGAAAGCAGAGATTTTTCCTTTATGGATGTGAAATGGATTGTACATTAGCAGCATTCGATATGTGGCGGCTATAGAAGAGTCACTGTCAAGCTCCATCTAAGAAACACCTTATCTGAGTCACTATAATACCTAATTGTATTCATCTATTAATTCATTTATAGGATTTACTCTAGCACTCATCACTGTGGTGCCTGATGCTCTCACCAACATTCGTGAATGTACCTAACTGTGACATAGGGAAGCATTAATGTACAGAGGGGGGAAATGAGGCAGAGAGCATTGTGGTGACTTACTTAAAGACACATGCAGTGAGAGGCAGAGCGAAGAATAGACATAGATGTCCCAGTCCGGTGCCTTAACCACAACACTATCTATGTACTTATGTGACCCTCATTGCCGCAGTCTCTGAGCACCTCACAGTCTAATGTCTTCATCCTCACAACACCTCTGTGAGGCAGGACAGTGCTATTATCCCCCTTGTACAGATGGGTAACTGAGGCACACAGCACAGAGAAACTGAGACTACATTTACACTGCAGCTGAGGGCGTGATTTGCAGCTCATGTAGATGTACCTGGGCTAGCTTTAATCTAGCTAGCGCGCTAAAAAGAGCAGCGAGAATGCAGCATTGTGGTCTGCACAAGCTCACCTGACCCCCTGGCTATGTACTCACTTGGACAGCCTGCGCTGCCAGGTCCTCAGTGCTATTTTTAGTGTGCCAGCTAGATTAAAGCTAGTCCAGGTACGTCTTCTACATGTGCTGCAAATCACCCCGCCCCCTGCCCCCAGCTGCAGTGTAGATGTAGCCGAAAACACTCGCTCCAGATCACACAGGGAGTCTGTAGCAGAGCAGGGAACTGAAGCCAGGTCTCCTAAGTCCCAGGCTAGTGCCCCAAAGACCCCTGGACCATCCTTCCTGCCTGAGACCATGAGAACCAAGAATTTTTAAAATCTGGCTTACTTTCCACCATTCATGCTGATATTCAGAGGTGCTGTGCTCACTTTCCCTCGCTAAGCTCCAGCCCTTAATTTTCTGGAGGTGGCTCTCCTTCCTTCCACAATGAAACCAGACTGCTCAGTGGCACATTTGGGGTTCAAGGCTGTTGTGTCTTTGTCGCTAACACTGCAGAGGAAGGTTTAAATGGGAGAAAAGAACATTTTTGCTGATTTTTTTTTTATTTCCCCACAATAACCCACTTCCAGCAGCTGGGGTTTTAAGAAAAAACACCATATATTGGAAGACTTGCTGTAAAATCATAAACGCTGGCAATACTTTGGCTGAGAATCAGAGAAAAGGCTCAGGGATTTTGGTACTAGAACCCATGGTTGCAGTATCCAAAGTGGCTTGCATAGACAGGGAATGTCACCCAAGGCGGAGAGCCAGCCCAAGGCCTATATGGACCACTTAACTCCCATTTGAGCCCTATTTTGAGATCTCAGGCTTTGGGCTGGGCTTTGCACAGCAGTGAATTTCACCCTACATTCCGATGGGTTATATGAAACAGACGGACATTCCATTGCACTGTTTAATATTACATTTTTCTTTTCACAAAATGAATTGTAGATTCTATTTTAGTTGAATGCACCATCTGCCATTATTAATATCTTCCATCCCTGCTGTGCTAGGTTACACCCAAGGCCCCTCTATTACATGCAGCGTCAGAAAAAATTAATGGTTACAAAGAAGAGCTGCGCCCACAAGCAGGAACAGCATTAGGAAAGCAAGAGCAGAGCTGTGGCAAAGCACACCTTTGGAAAAGTTCAAAACCAGCTGGACATGCACAGAAGTTCAAATAAGATGATAATCATAGGGGTGTCTTACATCCATTTCTTGCCTACATTATAGGCTGCCATGTTCCTTATTAAGGCCTTTATCCAACAGAGTATGTAAGCATGTGCTTAAAGTTAAGCACATGTTTATGTCCCTTTGAAGTCAGGTAAAATTTTCAAATTCTAAGTCCCATTTTCAAAAGGGATGTAGGCATTTAAGAGCCTAAACATCATTGAAAGTTAATGGATCTTAGTATCACAAACTGCAACATGGGCAGTCAGGCCCAGTGGTTGGAGCAGGAGTCAGCACTGGATTCAGAAAGCCAGTAACCAGAGCCAAGGGGGTGGACCTGGAGGCAGGAATCGAAGCCAGCAGTCAGAGTCTGGAAGCCAGTAGGGAAGCAGAGCTGGAGCAAGGCTGCGAACAAGGCAGGCTCAGGGCTAGAGCAAGGCAAACAGGAGAGATCACAGCTGCAGGGGCATACATTGAGCTACCACAGATCAGATGCTGGGCTTAAGAGCAGGCTTGCTGATTTCCTCAGCCAATCAGGCAGAGTGGTCAATCAGGCAGTCCTGCTGGGATTCAGCTGTGTTCATAGGCATCCTGGAGACTGGACAGGTGGAGTGGCCAGTCCTAATTCTTGACAGTGAGGTGCCTATGAAATCAGTGGAATTAGGAGCCAAAATACCTTTTGACGATCTAGGCCCAAGTCACTTATGAAAATGGACTTTAGGAGCCGAAGTTACTTAGGCACTTTTGAGAGTTTTACCCATTGAAACTACTCCCATGTTTAGCTATACATGGATCTTCAATGCTTTGCTTGATCTGGTCCTCTGCGTCTAATGATTTTTTTAAACACTGTTAGACTTGCTCACAGACTTCATTAAAACAATGCATGTTGCTAAATTGTTTTTACAGGAAGCTTGAAGCTCAGTGACTTGTCATCCCTAAACAATGGGATGTGCACCTGATTCCAGCAGATGGAACCACTGTCAGCCACTCATCTCACAGGATCACTATTATTCACCGAAACATGAACCAATAAAACACTCATCTTTAGTTATAAAGCGTAAGTTTGTTCAAGTTATCACCCTGGTCAATAGTGCACAAAAGTTATAGCGGTCTGCTGGCCTGTAACAAGTGTCTCACAAGGGTCCATTTCCATGTGGACATGTATCTGTATCACAAAAACCAGTCACTGGTTGCACCCAAGTTGGCAGTCTCAGGGACACATGGGGCCCTGGAGACCAAACTTCGCACTTACATCTCCAGCTCAGGTGCTATATTTAACCAGACATAAAGAGCACATATTTCCAATCCGAGTGACTGTTTCTGTTTTAAACTGAGGGGAAACAACAGCGTGAGAAAGAACAGAAGTAAAGTCTCCATGAGAGAGAGCACAGTGTGCCTGTCGCCTTTGCAACATGCTTCATCTGAATTGAACCCCAAATGGCAGCTGCTTCCAGCAGAAAACAGATATCGAGAAAGTTAAAGGAGACAGAAAACCAAACTGTAGCTTACACAGCTACATACACTACCTCATGACAAGAGAAGCTTGCATTGCATATTCAATACCTGTCCTGTAAACAAAGAACTTAATTTCCCATTACTTAACTCAGCACCTTCCATGAATAATACATTCCTTCCAGGTTTTAAAACCACACCAATACAATAAATCCCCTGATTTGTAAAGATGTATTATGCTTTTACAAAAGCCCGACTTTTCCTAGAAAAGCTGATCTATGATTGGCTGAAGCAAACAACAGGCCTAACCTCATCAAAATGCATCATGTAAGTAATGACAGACTGAGCAGCTGTCACTCCATTGCAGCAGCTTCTGTGGGCTGTCCGAGTGATTAAATCCACACCAGTCACTGGCCAGCATTATAAATAAGATCTTTGTCAGGGAATCAACGTCTTCCGCTTTGAAGATCTGGGTTTTGCCATGAAACCTACAGAGCAGCAGAGAATAAGTTAATTTTCACCTACTGGGAAACCTGATTACTTCCAAGCTTGTAGCTGTCTCACAGAATCTCCGTTTCAATCAAGATTTTTTTTCCTGCTTCCTTCAACCTGACGATCAAGTTTTTTTATTGTTTTGTCTCGTTTTGTTTTTTTTGGGGGGGAGCTTAAATGTCAACGAACTTTATAGCAATGCAATTTAGAAATTAAAGCCACTTTAAAAACAGTTCACTGGGTTTTTCCTGCTGTCTGCCTCCCTTGAGTCAGAGTACTTTCATTAAATGCTGTGGGAGGTATCCACGGAGCCAAAGTTTCTCTTAGTAAAAGTATCTGGGGACAAAGAAAACTGATTGGCTCATTTCCCTTCCTCCGCTCCCTCAATCCCCAAGTACACTTACCTTTTATTCAGATCAGTAGCCTGTCCCAAGATCCAGCACTATTCAAGATACAGTTTGGGAATGCAGGGTTTGCCTGAATGGATTTCATAGATTCATAGATTCTAGGGCTGGAAGGGACCTCGAGAGGTCATCGAGTCCAGCCCCCTGCCCTCATGGCAGGACCAATTACTGTCTAGACCATCCCTGATAGACATTTATTTAACCTCTTAAATATCTCCAGAGATGGAGATTCCACAACCTCCCTGGGCAGTTTATTCCAGTGTTTAACCACCCTGACAGTTAGGAACTTTTTCCTAATGTCCAACCTAAACCTCCCTTGCTGCAGTTTAAGCCCATTGCTTCTTGTTCTATCCTCAGATGCTAAGATGAACAAGTTTTCTCCCTCCTCCTTATGACACCCTTTTAGATACCTGAAGACCGCTATCATGTCCCCTCTCAGTCTTCTCTTTTCCAAACTAAACAAACCCAATTCCTTCAGCCTTCCTTCATAGGTCATGTTCTCTAGACCCTTAATCATTCTTGTTGCTCTTCTCTGGACCCTCTCCAATTTCTCCACATCTTTCTTGAAATGCGGTGCCCAGAACTGGACACAATACTCCAGTTGAGGCCTAACCAGCGCAGAGTAGAGCAGAAGAATGACTTATCGTGTCTTGCTCACCACACACCTGTTAATGCAGCCCAGAATCATGTTTGCTTTTTTTGCAACAGCATCACACTGTTGACTCATATTTAGCTTGTGGTCCACTATAACCCCTAGATCCCTTTCTGCCGTACTCCTTCCTAGACAGTCTCCTCCCATTCTGTATGTGTGAAATGGATTGTTCCTACCTAAGTGGAGCACTTTGCATTTGTCCTTATTAAACTTCATCCTGTTTACCTCTGACCATTTCTCCAATTTGTCCAGATCATTTTGAATTATGACCCTATCCTCCAAAGCAGTTGCAATCCCTCCCAGTTTGGTATCATCTGCAAACTTAATAAGCGTACTTTCTATGCCAATATCCAAGTCATTGATGAAGATATCGAACAGAGCCGGTCCCAAAACAGACCCTTGCGGAACCCCACTCGTTATACCTTTCCAGCAGGATTGGGAACCATTAATAACTACTCTCTGAGTACAGTTATCCAGCCAGTTGCGCACCCACCTTATAGTAGCCCCATCTAAGTTGGATAGACCCTTGATTAGTATTTCTAGGCTCCAGCTGAGCACAGGGCCTGTTGTGCTGTGTGCTGTACTTACACATAGAAAGAGCACACTCCTGCCCTAAACAATTTATGATCTTAATTCAGACAAAGGGGGTGAGATGGGAGGTATTATCTCCCCCAGTTTACAGATGGAGGATTGGGATACTAGGAGTATAATGACGTTCTCAAGGTCACCTAGGGAATCTGTCGCAGAGATTCCACATCTCCTATGTCCCAATGCTGTGCCTTAACCACATGACTATCCTTTCTGCCCTTGATCCATTGAATCCAGCACCTTGCCTCCATCAGTGGCTGTGCTGATGCTTCAGAGGAAGGTGAAATACATCCGGGATCCAGGTGCCTGCTGACTCTAATAAGCCTGCAGGCTGCAGGAATTTCCTGAGGGGGACACAGGCAAGCCTGGAAAGGCTAGCTGCATGAACCAGAGTTTTTATTAACCCCCAACATGCCAATCCCCATGAGGGATCCATCCACCGCATGACACAATCATAGACTCTTCTTTAAAATTCACCCACAGTATTTGACTGCCTGACAAAGACTGCTCCCCCTCCTCATGGGGATTCCTGCAAAAGCCTCTCAGCATCACAAAATGGACGGTCTAACTGCAATATTTCTACATAATAGAGGGAAGGTGAAGGTCTTCATTATTTCTCTGCCAAGCAATCTCAGTGTGGATGGAGATTTAGATACTGAAACATATGGTCTCTTTCCTTTGTGAATCCATTACTAGCCTCCCTCTACCCCCCAAAAAAGGGGGGCACTAGCATCTTTTAAGGAAGAGACAATTTTGCGTCTAAGTTTATGCACCAATGATCACAAGCTGGGAAAGATTTCTGCCAGGGAAACACAAGAATCAGTCACTCACTAGGTATAAAAATCTAAAGACAATTATATCTGAATGGTTAAAGGGAGAATGGACCCACTGAGTCTGTTCCCATGCATGGTCAGGACTTAGTTCTCTGATAAAGGACATGTCATGCTGCTCTCCATCTTGCATTATACAGAACCTAAAGGATCCCAAAGCACTTTACAAAACAAACTGTACACAGAGCACCTCTTCATCCTCTGCTGAAATGTAGCCACCTCTGAGTGGAGCACAGCTGCTGTTTAACAGCACACAGCAACACTACACAGTGGTTTAGGTTAGGAAGTGAAGAATGCCATAACCAAGGGTGATATAGTTAGCTTAATTGGAATCGGGTTAATATCTCTAGTAATATGTGCCATGGGATATTTAATTATCCCAACTGGCTGTTGCCCCAGATTCAGGTCTCATCCCATTACATCGGTTATGACTTCAGTGGTTAACTAACTATCCACCAGGTGGCACCAAAAAGCAAGCAATGGTGCCAATCAGCACGAGAGAGTGAGGCAGAACTTCATCGTCATCTCTGTGCTTCGTGTCTGCAGTCACGATAAAACATCTCACCACCAGCAACATAGAATCCTAGAAATCTAGGGCTGAGCTCATCTTAGTCCATCCCCCTGTGCCATGGCAGGACCAGGACCAAGTAAACCTAGACCATCCCTGACAGGTGTTTGTCTAACCTGGTCTTAAAAACTCCAGTGACGAGGTTTCCACACCTCCAGAGCTTAACTTTCCTTATGTTAAAAAGATTTTCCTAATAGCTAACCTAAATCTCCTTGCTGCAAATTAAGCCCATTACTTCTTGTCCTACCTTCAGTGAACATGGAAAATGATTTCTCTCTCTCCTCTTTCTAACAGCCCTTAACTAGTGGAAGACTGTTATCGGGTCCCCATTCAGTCTTTGTTTCTCAAGACTAGCCAGGCCCAGTTTTTTTAAACTTTCCTCATAGGTCAGATTTTCTAAACCTTTTATCCTTTTTGTTGCTGTCCTCTGGACTTTCTCCAGTTTGTCCACCTTTCTTAGTGTGGTACCCAGAGCTGGACACAGTACTCCAGCTGAGAACTCAGCAGTGCTAAGCAGAGTGAGTCAGTTACCTCCTGTTCTCACAAACAGGACTCTCTCTTCCCCATTACATTGATATCCTAACCCAGAGGTGGGCAAACTATGGCCCACAGCCCACATCCAGCCCATGGGACCATCCTGCCTGGCCCTTGAGCTCCCGACCAGAAAGGATATCCCCCTTCCCCCACAGCCTCAGCTCACCATACCACCAGCGCTCTGTGAGTCGCTGGTTTCGGCCACCAGACCACACTCAGGGAAGCACTGATCTATGCCATATCACATGAGAGTAATCCTCCCTGAGAAACCTCCTTCGCCCTTCACAATCCTCCCCAACCCCTGTGTAATTCAAGGAAGAATGAGCATTTCAAGTCCTTCCAGATTAAACTGATTCTCTGATGACAAAAGGGGCAGGTCATTTTACTTCCCATTATGGTTTCACAATGAACCAGAAGAAATTTCCTTTTCTTCCTTATTGAGTCAGTTCAGGCATCACGCTGACCTTTAGCAAGAAACATCCCAATTGTCTCCAGGGATGGAGAGGAAGCAGATAACTAATGCTAATAGAAATACAGAACTCACCCACTTTCCAGCTAAGAGTTTCAGAGGGTTCTGTTCCTCGGTGCCTCCAATCAGAAGTAGAAAACAGGCATCATGTGATCTGATCCATATCTCATCCATCCAACACATTATTCATATGTTATATACAAAGACTGTGGCCTTTGCTCCCTTCTCCCAGTGATACCATTGATTTAGCTCCACAAAGAATCCTGTAGTGAACTTTTCAGACTGTGCGTTTCAGCATGTGTTCCATGCAGCACACGTGACAGACAAGTCCCTCTGCTTTCCATCACAAGCCTCTGCCCTCCATGAAATAGCATGAGCAAGATCACAGGAAACCTTGTTGGATGGTTGTCGTGCTGTGCAACTAGAAAGGCCAAGCTCCCGGAACAGTCTGCAGAGTGCAGCACAATTATGTACCACGTGCATCTGAAACAAACTGTATGTCGCAGCTCCGGGAACAAACAGCAGGGAAATAGCCCTAAAAATAGGAAATCATCTCACGTATACAATTTTCATTTGGACATTAAAACTGCACATCAGCTGCTTTGGTTGTTCTTTTGGTTAGCTGCAGGTTCTTTTTTTCTCCCCCTTAGTATTGGATACAACTGACTGCATTTCTCAGTAAAGACCAAGAAACTAATGGGATGCAGCAAAGTTGTGATTGGGAGGCATGGGGAGGAGGAGGAAATTGTTTGCATGGATGTGAAGTGAGAGTAAGGATGCATCCTTGAAGATGCATGTGTCTATGTCTGTATGGAGTGTAAGTCTGTATGTGTCTCTGTCTAGCTATGTGCCCTGCTCACCACAGTAAGACGCTTACAGTAGGCTGCTGATTGGCCTACATAGGCCATTCCAGGATAGCTTTTATTTAAAGTGCTACAATTTCAGAAGCCAGACAGGAAAAAGAGTAGCATTTATGGGCTGGCCTGTGTGGATCCCATATTGCTTCCTATCCTCAGAGAATATAACTCTACAGAAGGTGTTGGGAGCTCACAATATTCTGAACAACTGAGTTACACTGTCATGAAACCTGTGGTCATTGCGATGATACCAACTAGTGGCTGGGGGAAGGAGGGGAGAGTGAAAGAGACATAGAAGGGAAAATTCTGCTGCTGATTATGCCACTGCTTCCCCACTGAAGGTATGGCACCATGCATCTAAGAACAGAATCTCATTCAGACTGCTGGTAACCTGACTAAAATACCCATCCCTTTGGTCACTGATGAAAATGCACCAACCTAAAATTTGCCGTTTGAAAGCAGTTAGTTGGTTCATTAACAAACCATTGTAAAAGAAACAATCCCCAAATAGCAAAGTCAGTTTTCTTCAGTTGCTATAGGTCCTGCCTCCATCCTCCTGTGCCTGGTGGAAAGACTGGGAGGGCGGGGCGTGGAGAGGGAGCTATACCCTAGAGAGTGCTCTTAACATGCCTCGTTCTTAAAGGGCACTTATTCCCTGTGGGTGACCACCCAGCCTGAACCACGGAGACAGAAATATGGAGCAGAGATTGACTGGTCAATGCGTTTGGGGGGGAAAGGCCAGCTGGTGTTAGGAAAGAGCTCCTCTGCTTGTCTGCTGACTGTGCTACAGGGGGGAAAGTACAGAGGGGTGGGGGAGTTATGCCTTGTATTTCCCTGCCTTATCCCTGGATGAAGTTATTCCCCTGAATAGGAAGAAAATGGCCCTCACAGTTACCCAGATACAGTCCGGTCATGCAGGGGCTACATAGGCTACTGTAGTAGCCGGTATGTGGTCACAATAAAAGATCCCAACAGAAATAAAGCCCCCAGGCTCCCAGGCTGTCTGCCCCTCTCTTCATTTCAATGGGCAAATCCCTACACCATAATGGGAAGGAGCCTGAACAAATCTTTCTTCCCCAAAGACCCCTAGTAACTGTGCCTTGTGGCACATGGTGGGGTTGGTGACAGGGCTCCACGGGAACCTTCCCTGCAGCTGTGACTCTCGCTGGGTTCACACGCCCTTTGCTTTAGGATTCCGGGGGTGAACAAGCCAAAAGCCTCCAATTCAAACGGAGCAGAAACCTCAGAGTTTCCCCTGTTCTAGCCACAAAATTGCCCCGGCTCAGTTCAAAGGACTGGTGAATCTCAGGGAGCCTCTTGGCAAACCTGGGCTAAGTTTCTGCTTTACAGAAGAAAACTCCAAACAGGATTCAGCGTTTTCAGTTTCCTCCTGCCCCAGCCAAGAATCCCAATAGACTGCCGTCCTCTTACTCTAACCACCAGAGGGTGATATCACTTCAGCTCTGAGACTGTCCTATGGTCTTGTGGGATCATTTGGTTCCAGGCGACTTCACCAACAGGTATATAATCACTTAAGGAATCATCACATTATTCAGAAACTGCCTTAAATTTCTTCATGGATTCTAGTTTTACACCTGGTAGACATGAAGCAATCCCAAACCATTTCGACAGTGCGTCACAGGCAACACACAGGAGATCTTTCTTCACACCTAGATGCTAAACTAGCTTATCCCTTTGCCTAGATCTGTCAGTACCTATAGCCCTGGGGACATTCGCCTTCTGTTGATCCACAGAGCAGGTACAAAGTTATGCAGCAGGTTTGGAGAGGAAAGATAGTCTATGGTTATAGTATTAGACTGGACCTCTAGGTTCCTTTCCTAGCTCTTGGCAAGTCACTTGGGAGCAGATCCTCAGAGGTATTTAGGCACTTATCTCTCATTGATTTCGCAGGGAGTTTGGTGCTTCTATGCCTTTGAGGAGCTGGGCCTTAATTTCTCAGTGCCTCTGTTCCCCATCTGTAGAATGGACACAGTCATACTCCCAGGCTTGTATAGACTACGTGTTTGCGCCGTGTGTAGCACACAGGGATCCTGGATCGGGATTGGGGCCTCTAGGTACTGTTGTAATTCAAACCATCACAGGCGGCAATCTTTCTCATCGCTGTGCCTTAACACTCTTCTGAAGGGAAGAGTCCTGCGGACTGAGGGGGAGCTCAGGCTCCCCATCCCAGACATGCCTTGGCCTCACTGCTGGGGGGGTCAGCTGTGAGGATGTTTTCCATGGCACCGGATACCTGGTCACAGCGCAGGCTTCTCAGGTTGGGCGGCTGTTGTAAAATCTGTACCTGCTGCTATAAATAAGCCCTGAACATCTCTTTGCATGTCAGTTTTCCCTCCCAAATGTCCCCAGCTTACTGGGAACTGGGCTGGCATTATAATCACTCAAGGCCCAGGGCTGTGGTGGATTAAAAATTCTGACAATTTTTAAACCAAGTGGAGGGGAGCAGGTGGGAGTCGGAAAGGTATGCTCTAGTTAGTGCAAACCGGCATTATTTCAGGGCAAGTTCCATGGCTGTGCTCTATACAGGAGGACAGACTAGATGATCCCAGTGGTCCCTTCTGGCCTTAGAACCAATGACTGATTAATCTCAGAGGCCGCACCAACCCGCTTTCAGAAGGGAGCACGGAGGCTAGATTGGAAATAGTGCTGTGGAGGTGACAGGTTCCTAATGCCAAGTCCCCGAGCCATCCAGCCCTCTATCACGTTATTCCCTGCGGTAATCCTAATTCTGCAGACATGTCTGAGAATGGGGCAATCCTGAAGTTTGGGGAGCTATTTCCAGGTGTCACATAAAACAATCAGGATCTGTCTGCTGCTTAGCTGTGCTCTCCTTCCCCACCCTAAGGAGTTTGAAGCTCTCTGTGCCCCTCTTTTTGCTCTTTTCAAAGTATTAGAAGGGTGGGAGCGGTTACTATCAAATGCTGAAATGCCTAGATACTCTGAAATCTATCGATCGATGACATTTCTAATCAGAGAATCCTAGAAGAAGTTAGAGATGGAAAAAAGCTATTAGATCATCCAACCCATCATCTTGAGTCTACTGCAGGAATGTTTCTTTCAGCACGTCCATCCCCAGAATCTTTAGCTATTTCGGCCTTAGCTAGTAAAAAATAACCCCCAAACTTCCATCTATAAGTGGCTTCTAATGCCTTATTTCTGGGAGGGCCAATTCTGTACTTGCTCCCGAAGGATGGATTGGCTGATATGATAGGTCTTCGTCTTTCCCATCTCTAGCTTCAAGGCTTCTGTGATTAGAAAAATCATAAACAGAGCAGCCTGCTAGGAGATAGATAGGTAACTACTAGGACTCTATTAAAGAAATATATAGAAATATAGATAGACTGACGTACTGGAGGACAGATATCCAGATACTTAACTTCTAGGATCCCAGAGACAGAGTCAATACTTATCCTGAGAAATGGCTGTATGGGCGATAATTTAATTATCTGATGTGTCTTTCCCCTGCCTCTTTGGCCTCTCATCTCAAGCCCCACCTGCTCCATGCAGGCTGTTCTGCCCTAAATGCAATTTGTCCCCAATGATGAGTAAAAACCCCAGCCACACCTAGGAACACAGGAACCAATTGAATAGTGAGACTTCCACTCCATGCCCATTAGAATAATTTATAAGGATGTGGATTTCAATGAGAGGAAGCTATCGTTTCCCGCCTCCCTCTCCCGACTCCCCAGCAGGGAAAAGAAATGGCTGGCAGCAAGCTCAGTCTTTATATCCTCATAACACAACTGGCTGATCGGCCAAAGCACTTTGCTGGCCGAGCCGTAAACTAGATTATGAGTTGATTATAGCAGAGTTATAGGGGCTCAGGGTAATGATTGTTAAGGCTGTATGTATGCAGCTCCTATCCTTGGGTACATCTGTGCATGTATGAGGCTGGTGACAAGCTTTCCCACTTTAAAAATGATAATGTATTTAAATAACCCTGCATGCTTTCAGGTCAGAGCAAACTGAGTTGAAGAAATATTGTAAAATCCCATTAAACCTGTTAAAGTCCTTCTTAGAGTAATGAGAGGATTGGAATGCTGCAATAAGCACAGGAGGTAGTGCTGGGAAAGCTTGCTGGTAAATGTACTGTCTGTGGTTATCCTTTTTCAGTAAAATTTAGAGAGTGTCATGCAGTTATCTGTGTAAATGAGAGAAACGTATTCATCCCTGATGCTGCTTTAGTGCCCCGCACTTCCATCTTGTCAGATCTCACAGGCAAAGCAGCGTCTAGATGGTTTGTTCTTTGACTATGAGGCTGCCAAAGAATGCTTGAGGCACTGCAAAAAGTGGGATTGGTGAATCAGTACCAAACCAGACAGCTTCATTCCAGTTACTTGCTGCCAAACTAAATTCCCCCAGGTGTTTTAATTGTATACAGCAATTCCTCTTCACAGCTGGCTCTAAACTTTTGTGGAGTGTTGCTGCATGCTGTTAAACAGCTGCTGTGTTCCTCCCCAGAAGTGGTGGCATTTTAGTGCTGAGTGAAATGATCTCCATGTATAGTTTGTGTGTCCATTTAGAAAGAATTTTAGAATGAAAGGAACTATTATAAGCTGGACATATTGTCTGGAAAGTAATTGAGACTGACAGATATACAGAAACACCCTCAGACTAAGAAATGAATCATGAGACCACAACTTAGCAGGGAGATCTTTTTTACAAAAGAACTTTTTCCTATTATAAAAAGCATATTCAATATCTTTGGGTTTTTTACTATATATTTGTACAGCACCTTGCAAAATAAGGCCTCAACCAATGTTACCATGGTATAAATATTACTTAATAACACCCAACTTAACCCTAAATCCATTTATCCTCGTTGAGTGGGTTTTTCCACCATAGTTTTTCTTATTGTGTTTGTGCTCTACAAAAGGGGCTTGTGTTTGATCACAAGAATTGCAGAAGGGCAAGGAGTAAACAAGCACATTTGCTTTCAGCTCCTGTTCTGTCAGCAGTGCATCAGGTGAGGAGGGCTGAACTTATCAAGACTCAGATTTTCAGAGGGGCCTAAGGGATTTACGGCCAGATTTTTATAGGTATTTAGGAGTTTAAAGATCGAAATAGGCACATTTTAAAATCCCACTGGGCACTTATCTGCTTCTTTAGGCAACTAAGTACCTTTAAAAATCTGGCCCTTAGCTACCCAAATCCCATTGAATTTCAGTGGAACATGGGTGTCTAATTCCCTTAAGATCCTTTGAAAAATCCCACTCCTATATTCTTATATTGGCACCTATCACTGTAGTATTTAAATACTGTGACGTCTTATTTGGCTGACAGTACCAAAGTAGGAGCTCACTAATTGCTGGCAGTAGTCTATAACCTTAGAGCAGGGGTCCTCAACCTTTTTCTTTCTGAGGCACCTCCCCGCCACACACACACATACACAACATGATATAAAAACTACACAGCCCACCTGTGTCACAACAACTGTTTTTCTGCATATAAAAGCCAGGGCCGGCATTAGGGGGTACCAAGCAGGGCAATTGCCCATGGCCCCAAGCCACAGGGTCCCCCACAAAGCTACAATACTCAGGCTTTGGCTTCCACCCCGGGTGACAGGACTCAGCCCCATGCAGTGGGGCTTTGGCTTTCTGCCCTGGGCCCCAGTGAGTCTAATGCTGGCCCCACTTGGCGGACCCCCTGAAACCTGCTCATGGCCACCCAGGGTGCCCCGGACCCCTGGATGAGAACCACTGCGTTAGAGGTTATTTTAGCCTATGCTTTCTCTTCAGCGTGGCTGCTTCAAGGAACTTTTCCCTGCAGGACCTCCCGTATCTCTGCCCCCAGTTCCCTCTGCCCAATAGAGCAATATTCACATCGTTTCATGCTGCTGGATTGGAGCAAACAGGATCAACCTGGTCTGACACTAGAGTGAGTCAGCAGAAGTCACCCTGTATGTACACAGTGTCCTAGTACCTGAAATTGGAATGAATCAGAAGCTCCCTGCATCCCTAGGCAGATCCTAGAACATGATTCCCTGTTATAATGTCTTTCTATGGTTTCTGGAACCTGCAGGCAGCATTTTTGGGCACTATGCAATAATAGACCCTCCCACTCAACTATTGTAGAATCAGAAAACGTTTCTAGCTGACATTATTATGCTGTGTGCATCTTGCTGGAAACCTCACTTATTAGGAGGCTCCTCTTTTTTTTTTTTAAACACCATCCTACCATGACAGGATGATAAAGAGAAATGTATGCCTGGCATTCAGTTTTGTGTCAGGAATGGTTCTAACAGCAATGGAGTTTGGCTTCTCATCAGTAAACTAGCAAGCTGGCAGGAACCAGAATTGCTCACATGTCAGAGTAAAATAGTTTACAGGATCCATCAGGCTGAACATACTCTGACTGGCTGGCAGAGCCCATAAGTGAATGTCACGGAATATTGTTCAGGATTAAATCCAGTTGATTAATGGGTACGAGACTGTGACAGCATCCTGAATTCCTCTTTCCATCCCCTCTTGAGGAGGCTGTTGCCCTCTCTGAACTTATCTCCTGAATGAGCAGTGCAGAGGATACAGGGAAGGAGTTTGAACTGGTCCATCTGGTCACATTATGCTGACGGTGACTCACATTATGCCGCTAATAATGGGAAGTCTCTTAAAGTCCTTATTCAGGTCATGTGTATGCTACGGGGACTATGGCAACGTAGCTAGGGCACCGTACCTAGGCTGGCATCACCCCACAGTGTGGACACAGAAGAACACCAGCTCCCCAAGCAATGGCAGCGAGGGTGACAAAAGCATTCACCTGTCATCGTGCCTGGGGTTAGGGCAGCATAGTTATGGGGCTCAGGGGTTCAGATTTTTCATACTCCTGAGCCTGGAACTACATCAGCCTAAATTTTAAGTGAAAGCGACAAAGAGTCCTGTGGCACCTTATACTAACAGACGTATTGGAGCATAAGCTTTCGTGGGTGAATACCCACTTCTTCAGCTGCAACTTTTAAGTGTTTTAAGTGTAGCCCAGGCCTCAGGCAGAACATTCCCACTGAGGAAGGACCAAGGGGCAAATCCTCAAGTGTTTATTTCTGACTCAAGCAAAACTGCCACTGACTCCAGGGAGAGCTTTACCACCACAGTCAAAACTAAACACAAAAGAGCAAGGGTCCAGTATTATTAATGGGTGCACTGCTGCTCCCAGTACCACCAAATGATAGGGACGTGTATCCTGATTCATTGCTGGCACGGAGTTGCCATCCCAGCACACACCCTCGGGGCTGAACACGGTGATGCAGCAGCTCTGCCTCAGTTTCCCTGCAATGATCTTCAGCCTGCTTCAGCCACTGAGGTGATTGGGCCACTCGGCCAAACAACTTGAATATGTTCAACCCCTTCCAGGGGAACAGAGTCACTTAGTCCAAATCTAATAAACGTACCAACCAAACAAGAGAATCCTCGGTCCATCTGGGTTGAGCCTTCAGCCCTCTTCTTGCAGGTGAGTCCAGCTATAAAGGCCAGTCTTTCCACTTAGCAACCCGTCTAATTAACTATCCAGGCCAGGCCTACCCTCCAGCCAAGACCTCCAACACACCACAGTCCTACTATAATCCGTGGTCCAAACCAGGCTCCCAGCTCCACCCAGGATCAGCCTGTCTGCTTTCCTTCACAACGAGCCCTCCACTGCTGGGCATTCCTCCTCTTAAGCCCAATGCTCAGCACAGGTGTAGCAGAGTGAGACTAATTGAGTCCAGGGCTGTGCTTTAACCCCATCCTATTTGGTGTGGGGGGTTTGTCTACCCCAGTATCATCCAAATGATCTCTGATTCCTTAGGTGCTGTCCAGAAAAAAAATGTATATGTACACAAGAGGAACATGTATCACAATCTTTCTTTGATTGCATTGTTTTTTTGTGGGAGAGGGGTATATCTAGCATGCCAAAATCCAAAGCACACCAAAAAAGAAGACTAAAAGCTTGACACGCATCTGCTGATCAGCAGCTTGGATCTATTGATAAACGGTAAGGACTGCTCTAGGTGTGTTTTATTTCTAAACCTCATCTTGTTTCTGTCATTTTGAACACAGTGAATCCACAGAAGAGCTGACATGGCTTGAAAACTGCCCTGTGGAGGTTAATGAGGTAGCCATAGAAGTTTAGGACCATTTGGGTTAGAGAGAACCTCTAGTGAGCCCTGAAGTGTGTCAACCTGCATCCCATCCCTGTAAAAAATTGAATTTATATGCCCTTCTAGACAGGGTCTATGTAAATTAGCTCCTGGCAAGAACTCAGCTTCATGTGTTTGTCCTGCCATCAGGAAACATGGAGATTTATCTTGCAAGGAATCAAATTAGTTTTTTTTCCTGCCAGAGATTCAACTTCTCTCATCTGACCATTGTCCTTTTGTTTGTCTTCTTTCTACTGTGCCCATCCCCAAAATACCTGACCCCTCTACAGCACTCTCCATGCCATAATATCAGAGGTTTTTAAATATGACAAATTAAGCGTCACACTGTTGTTGCTATCGTCATTTTAGACCAGGAAACTGAGGCACAGAGCAGTGACGTTATTTGATCAAGGTCACACAGGGAGTCAGTGGCAGAGCTGCAAATAGAACACGGATCTCCCCTACCTTCCCATCCCAGGCCTTAACCACAAGACTATCCTTTCTCCAGACATACTGGTTTGTCTTTCTGTTGGTCTTCTTGCTTAGGAAAACATTGTGACACCTCCCAAGTACCTGGGGCAAGCCCAGCCTCACAGCATTCTTCCCTTTTGCTGGGAGAAGTTTTTAGACTTGAAATTAGACGACAGTTTCTAATCATCAGAGGAGTGAAGTTCTGGAACAGCCTTCCAAGGGAAGCAGTGGGGGCAAAAGACCTATCTGGCTTCAAGATTAAGCTAGGTAAGCTTATGGAGGGGATGGTTTGATGGGATAACATGATCTTGGCAATTAATTGACCTTTGACTATCAGTGGAAAATAGGCCCAATGGCCAGTGATGGGATGTTAGAAGTTACTACAGAGAACTTTTTCCTGGGTGTCTGGCTGGTGAGTTTTGCCCACATGCTCAGGGTTCAGCTGATCGCCATATTTGGGGTAGGGAAGGAATTTTCCTCCAGGGTAGATTGGCAGAGGCCCTGGAGGTTTTTTGCCTTCCTCTGCAGCATAGGGCACGGGTCACTTGCCGGAGGATTCTCTGCATCTTGAAGTCTTTAAACCATGATTTGAGGACTTCAATAGCTCAGACATAGGTGAGAGGATTATTGCAGGAGTGGGTGGGTGAGATTCTGTGACCTGCATTGTGAAGGAGGTCAGACTAGATGATCATAATGGTCCATTCTGACCTTAAAGTCTATGAGTCTATGAATAGCATTTTTAAGTGATTGCTCCTTGGTTGTGTTGAACCAGTGTAGAGACCTTCATGCTGCATGTAAAATGTAGAAAACTGACCTCTTAGATTTTGGAAGCATTTGCTTGTTTGGCTGCTTTCCACCATGAACTCCAGTGCTCCTATTAATTTATGAGCTGAATTTTCTGCAAAGAAAGAATCAGTTTATTTAACAGTTAAAAGGGACCAGATCTCACCAATATTTTTTGCCATCCCTTATATTGATGCTACTGAGGATATTGTTTATTATTAGGGCAAACAACTACCATCCTAATACAGGACTTCAAATGAACACATGATAGTCTGAGTCCTTAAAGAGCTTTCTATTCCTAAGCCCCACTGCCTTGATAACCTGCACTTCCTTATCTGTTTTCTGTGTATGCAATTTAGCAGCAGCTCAAGGCCAGTGATTTTTTTTTCTGGATTATCGTGGGTCCAAAGTACCTTCCCATAGTGTTAAATAACTCGGACCAACTCGAACAGATACAGGTCAGTGTCACCAGGGAAGGCTATTGGAACAGGTAAAATTCATAGATTTTATGTTCAGAAGATGATTATGATTTTCTAGCCTGGTCCCCTGCAGAACACAGGGAACTATAGCAGATGAAGAACCGAGATGCAGAGAGAGAAAGAGCCAGATTTTTAAAGGTATTTAGGCATGTAAAAATGCACATAGGCACCTAGTCGGATTTTTAAAAGTGCTTGACTCCTATTGAATTTGAGGTTAATGCACTAACCACTGAGCCATCCTTGCTCCCCAGAGACTTCTGAAGCTGTCAGATCCAGCTGATTGGGCATAACCAAAAATCCCAACATAACTTATTTACTGTAAATGTTCCTTCCTGCCCAGCCCACCAATGTCTCTAATTAAGTGAGCGTAGTACCAGTGAAAGGTGCCACCCTGACATCTGAAGTCCTCTTCTGAGTCACAGCAAAAGTACAAATGCAGGGCAAGTGTCCCCACCACCGTGATTCAACCTGAACTGGAGTGACTTTCCCTAATGGCAGGAGGGGTGGGGGTCATTCTCTATGAATAATCCTTGGCTTCTCTGCTGAGGCTGCCAACAAGGGGGGAGAAGTTAGTTCCACCTGCACTGCTGGATTCTTGCAATATGGGCACCAGCTCACCAAACTCAAGGCTCAGGCTCCCTCCCCACCCTCAGCTCATTTCCTGTTGCCAATGAACAGTCTTCATATGATAATGGTTCCTACCAACCTGAGCTGCCCTGGAACTGGAGAACTAGAAGGGTGAAAGACTATGTCCTATCCCTAATCTCCTGAACCATCCCATTTCCCGATCTACGGCAAATATGCTGCTATTCTCCTTCGCACTCACGCAAGACAGTTTGTGATTGGAGAACCCCACCTTCCATGCTTTCAGGGAGATTCTCCATGGCACTGCGCCTGATAGACTCATTTGCACCTGTGCAAAGTGAGTTGAAAATGCTGCCAAACCAGTTTTGCATCCGCTCTGTGTAAGCTTGAAAGCTTGTCTCTCTCACCAAGAGAAGTTGGTCCAATAAAAGATATGACCTCACCCCCGTTGTCTGTCTAGTATCCCGGGACCAGCACAGCTATAACAACACTGCACCAAACCAGTTTGGCAGTCTTCTTATGCCCATTTGGCACAGGAGTAAATTACTGTGCGAGGTACAACTCAAGGCAGTGGGGAATCAGGCCCACCACACCCACTAAATCTGACTGCGCTTGTGGAAAAGGATGTAATAAAGAGGTGGGAAGCTTCATAGTGCAGAGCATCTACTGTTCAGGCTGCACACACAGGAGAATGCCTTTGGGCAGCGGGCCATCTGTAAATATGCAGAGGGAGCAGAGCTAAGGGTTCTTCACATGCTCATCATCTCTCTGCAAATCCTTCTTTGTCAGCAAGCCAAGAAAGAAAGTTGGAGGGGGGAAAAAGGCACCGAGGATTTTCTCTTGTCGGTTTCCATATTTTCAATGCAACAGACTAAACTGAGCCGTCAAATGAGCAGTCAATGAAGCAAGCTATTGACTAAGCCAAATGATGACAGTACTGTAGTACGTTCTGTTTGTGATCAGGTTGCTGGTATTAACAGGGATCTTTTCATGTGCTACCGCTCCGCTTCACGTCAGCAATTCCATTATAAACCCCCCTGTTCAGGGATTTATAGAGCTCAGCCATACAAAAACTTGCGTGGGCCTAAGTTTGGGGCATGAGGTTTTCACATCTAGAGCAATGTGTTTTACCGAAGCCTCAAAGAACAGTAAGTTAAAAGGTTCTTTAAGGAGAATCTTCTAACAGAGATGTGCCCAAAACCCAAACCACAGGTCTAGCTTGTGTGTGTGTGTTGGGGGAGAGGTTACACTCATATGCTGAGACACAGACTGTCTGGCACTAAAATGAGGGGTTGTCTGAAAGGATTGTACTCAGAGGTTCTTGTGAAGCATCCTTCAGTCCTTTCTCCATGACGGCTGTACGATCACCACCATCTGCTTTCCCCTTGTGCTATGTTTACTGACCATGGCACAGCAGCTCTAATTAGTGTCCCAGCTAATCTTTAAAGCATGTTTTATGCACAAAGCCAGGCCCATGAGCTGGGAATTTATGCTCAGGAAGAGGGCACATGGCTGATGATGGGGAGGCTCTTGGGGGAATTTAAGCTGAACCCCCTCAAGCAACACAGAAATGAAATAGCCCAACCCAGAAGTGAAACTTCTGAGGTGAGGAGGAGTTGGCGTGACAATCCTCTAGCCCAGCCTCAGCTCCAACCTCCCTCTGTGCCCATCAGTCAGAGGGTGCGGGACCATGTCATAATCTAGCTAGGTTTTTATACTATGCTACTCACCAAGGTATCTGGAAAAACAGGGTGCGTGAAAGGGAAGAAACAGATAGCGATGAGCGTGCTGGGAAGGAGAAAGGATGTGGGAAGGGGAGGCTGGAATTTGAAGCAAGAAGAGAGAAAGAGGACTGTGGCCAGCAAGACAACCTGAAGCAAAGAGCTGCCGTATGGGTGTTTGGGGGCCTAGAATCCTGAAGACTGCAAGGAACTCTGGTTCTTAGCACCCTGAAGCAAAGAGAATCTATGTACTGGGTTGGGACCTGCAACCTAAAGCAAAGAGAGACAGAGGTGGTGATGGAGGAGGGTGGAACAGGCTTGAGGCCTCTGCCCTAACGCAAAAGGAGGCCTGTGGCAATGATTGGACATGGCCTGGGAGACTCCGAGGAGAGACGGCTTTAAGGTGACCTGCAAAGGATTTTTTAAAATATCTAGCTTGTGCTCGTTTGCTTTGTTCGGATGGCTAAGGAATGCCTGAACATTTGGGAGAAAGTTTATTTTTTGCTTGTTTCTTACCTTAGAAATATCAGGTGCATTGAGTCTGAGTTTTAAATGATGTCAAGCATCATTTCGCTTGTTTGCCCTTATGGCACCCATGCTCAGCAGCAGGTCATTTTTCAGAAAGCTGGAACCTGTCCATTGGGTTACAGCCAAAGATCTCCCGCGCTGATGCCAGTGCAGTTCTGGGCTTGCCAAGTGCCTGTTTTAATGGTGCTAAGAGATCCAGGAATTAAAGGAGGAATCTGCACCCAAGAACACAGCTGTGGGGGGGAAATGAATGGCCCTTGCTCTGGGCTGGCAGCTGCGTCTTTTTCCATAAATATCAAAGGAATATAGTTTTTGCTTTCAAACATTTCACCTGCACCTCCTAGCAGCAGCCTAAATTCTGCTAGGTGGGAATCACATCAGGGATGAATTTGACTCGGGGTGAATTTGGCGAGGTAATTGTGACTATTATAGTCCTGGTGGACTGGATGTCTGAGGGGATTGGTCGTAGGACATAGAACCTTTCAGCTCAAGGCTGCCTGATTCTATCCATCTCAGCTCAAGTATAACCAAAAGCTGCGACCACCTGCTTGCTGTTTGGCATTCCCTATGTGAAATGAGTTGGTGGGTTTCAGTTCTAGTCCCAGCAGACAATTGTCCAAGGGAGAAAAACCTCCAGATGAACAGGTGCTTTGAAAGAAAGTCCACACGCTGTATTAAGTCCAACCCCTGCCCCCCTCCTCTGGCGTCTGGCTTTATTAACAAAGAACTAACATCAGAAAAGTTCAGCCCAACCCTTCTCTTCAAGCTTAGTTCCTTCTTCAAGATTGATCAGCCCACACCCTAGATCCCAGAGAGCCACTCCCACCTCCTTTATATCAAGGTGCATAACTAGCTACTTGCCTCAGTTAGTCAGCAGACCCTACTTACCCCTTTTTCAGCAGGATTAACGTCTGCAAACAGGATAGGGTTTCCAGGCAAACACTGCCAGCCTGTTACAGTCCATCGCAACTGGCACTAGAATTGGCATCCTTGGGCGCTTTGAGCAAAGAGGACAATTGTTGACTAGATCATGAACTGCCCCTCATTCCTTCAGGTCAGGGTGGGGCAGATCAGCACAGTTGAAACTTGCACTACCGCTATTCATAGCTCCCCTATCAGTTTGGGGAATCTCGTCCTCAGCTCCCACTATGATATATAACTCTTCCCCAGAGCTAAATCGATAGGGTATCACCCCCATCCCCTACATTTGCCCCTTTCCCATTGCACAAAGGTGGAGGAGCATGTATGATGTCATCTGCATATAATCCCAAATCCCTGCCCCTATGCCAGCAGCGAGGAGGCATTTGTGTAACAAGATTACAGAGATTAGCTCTATTAGCATAAACGACTCCTGGGGTTGGCCCTAATCCAGTGAGACATATGCAGTTGCAGCTCACACAGTGGCATTTATTGCCTTTATTGACATGCCCTCCAGGACACAGTTGGGCTGGAGGAGGTTTTTCCCATTGTTTATAGGTCAGGCCGGGGGACCGAACAACCACATGAAATCTGCAATCATCCTCTGATTAGCCCAGCCACCCATTAACGGGACACTCTACCAAGGGCTTTTCTTCTCCATGTATTGTTATTTATTGTTCCTCAAATGTTTCATTCCCTCAATAGTTGTAATCAGAATAGGAGCTTCTTGGGGCAGGGACCTGTCTTTTTACATCTTTTGGCAAGGACAATTAGGAGCAACATAAGTGAGAGAATGTTTTCAATTGCTTGTAATTAAAACCTTGTTCCCAAGTCTTCTTTACTCTGGCCTTGTGCTTGGTGCAGGAATAAAGATGGCTAGAGGAAGTACCTTTAAACCACCTTTGCGTTCCACATATTCTCACTGTGCAGTCCCCAGCATCAGTTAGAGCACACTCCAGGCTGCTTCAGCTTATGCTCTGCTTTTCATGGCTCCCTGATGTACATTAAGGGAGTACAGCAGGCAATTCCTTCCTGCCCCCTATGCCCTGAAGCCTGAAACTCACTTACTTATATCTTAATATGTGTAATAGGGATGAGACTTACCCAGCAGCACCTCCTGCTGGTCATCTCAGGAAGTAGCTTTTCCAGCCTTTGGCATGCCCCCTGCAGGCTGGTGTCTTGCGGTAGTCAGCCCCCATGTCCCTCCCAGACCCCAGTGCCCCTTTATCTGGGGTGCTACCCCAGCAGTCACCCACTATAAGGTTTCCCCACCCAGGGGAACCCCCACCCTGCCTCAGTGGCTACTGCCAGTCACCCTCTAGCCCCCTTTCACTGGGGCAGACTTCAGTCTGTAACAGCCAGTCATCATTGGCAGGGGGGTTTGGACCTGCTGCCTTTCTCTGCCACCCAGTACCTCTATGGGGCCTTGGACAAGGCCCTGCAGCCTGGGGAGTTGCCGGTCTGGAGCTCCCCAGCCCCGCCTCACTCTAGGTACTCTGGTGAGCTCCCCAGCAGCCAGGCTCATCTCTCTCAGCAACTAGAGAGAGAGACTACCTGAGTTCCTGGCTCACAGCCTTTTATACGGCCAGCTGTGGCCTGATTGGGTATGGCCACCAGCTGCGGCTGCCTTCCCCATCAGCCCAGCTTCTGAGCCCTTACTCTCCCCAGCCACTGCCCTCTTCAGGGCTGTTCCAACCCCTTCAGGGCTGGAGCAGGTGACCACCCTGCTACAATATGTAACAGAGATGGGCTAGAGCTGTGAAGTTCACATCCAGATTTGAATTCTGGGGTGTTCAGTTCAGCCGGTCACAGATGAATGAGCCAGTCCCAAAGTTTGAACCCAGATCCAAAATGTCCCCAAAGTGAGGAGACAAAGTATTGGTTTGGTCCCATCTCTAATGCCTCAGAAGCCTGAAAATAAAAAGCCCCTCTCTATTGATTTGATTTGGTTCCATTTGTCAGACATCAATTTCCTCCTCCCATTTCTAATGGAGTTTGGTTTGGTTTGTTCACTCCTTTATCTGTAGCACATTATATGTGGATGCCATCAGCACAGCCCTGGGCTCTTGCCCGCGTAGAAAGCTTTTCAGAGTACAAGAGAGATGTCCCTTCACATCCAGCAGAGCACTGCATCCCCTAACACCGAACTGTGACATTGGGTCAGTATGGATTTAAAGGAAAGGAGAGGCCTGGTGCTCGGCCTTTTAGAGCCACTGCTCATTCATCTATAGAGACACTAGCGTTCCAACAGTGGAAATGAATTTGCGGGTTATAGCGTAACTACAGATGACACTATCCAACAGTTCCCCTCCTTACTGGAATTTGGGAACGGCAGCATCAGGGCCAGGAGGCTTTATTTGTATTCGTCAGTCAGGATTGCTACTTTGCATAGGTAGCTCTAGGTCATGAACTAACCTGTTGTATGGGCTGATGTATTATCTGGGTCTGAGAATACATCCTTCCAGCTGTTTCCTAATTCAAGTGACAGGTGTTGCCATCTCCCCACTAGCAGCTAGCGTTTTTATTTGCAGAGGAGAGAGCAATAGGTGACAAGCAGTCGCACCCTGGATGAAATTCACCACTTAAGTCCCACTTAACCCCTCAAGATAGGGCTTAAGTGAGACTTAAGTAGGGGTGTCAGCCTTATGCTGGCCCTCCGCGTGGGTCCAGAGCTGGTCAGACACAACCATGTCTGGTGGACCCTAACATCAAACTGCGAGCAGAAACAGCTGCCCTGCCTCTTTGCTCGCGGAAGCTCATTCCCTTGACATGTCACACGCTTAGCCAACTACTACACATTCAAGGCCACATCCTCAAACATGGTCATACCACCATGACAATGTGTGTGCAAATCCTGCATGTGTGCATACAACTGGGGTAACTGCCCATCACAAATATAGCAGTTTTACATGCACACTGCCTGGTTCGCGTGCGCAAGAGGATCACTTGCACTGTTAGTAGCCTCCCTTATTTGTGATCGAAGCCTTATTGTGCGGTGCGTTGTACAACGCACACGCTTAGAAACAATCCCTGCCCCATAGAGCTTGCAATCTAAACAGACAATACAAAGGGTGGGAGGGAAAACAGACATCCAGATCATTTAGATTGTAAATTCCTTAGTCAGGGATTATCTTTTTGTTCTGTGTTTGTACGGTGCCCGTGGGGTCCTGGTCGCTGACGCTGTCTCGGAGGCACTAGCACAATACAAATAACAGTGAGAGGTATGTGGTCACATTTAATGAGTGACTACAGAACACCGCCAGGGGAAATGATTTGCCTAAGGTCATACAGCAGGCAGAGCTGGGACGGGAACCCAGGTCTCTTGACACTACAGTAGCTTTGTCACCTTGTTGCTGCTGGCAGACGATACCAGCTTGCTTTCAAAGTCCTCCGTGGGTGTCACTGATTCATTGGACCAACCGAGGTTCCTTTCCCGATTCCAGCTTAATGGACCCAAATGGGAAAGAGAAGGCAGCCGATGTAGTTCATTTCCCACCCTAAAGGTTGGGCACCTCCCCTGCATAGCTTTACTGACTCACACCCAGGCTTTTCCCTGGCCTGTCTTATCTGTGTTCCTCAGCAGGTGTCCACTCCCCAAGAGATGGGGTGGCACAGCTGATGGAATGTTATCTATTCTCTGTTGCTGTGGAAAAACACTTGGGCTAGTGAGGTGACAAAAATGACAGGCTGCAACTGCCATGGGCCGAGCAGAGCAGCTGTTCCGGGGAAATGCTGGAGGAGCTTTGCTCTGAAACCCATGCATCCGCCCCGGTGTGCTTAACCAATAATGTGGGATTACATCGCACCAGGCTATAGCCTGGTATGCAGTGCGAGCCAGAAATAAAACTGTTTACATAGCAACCAGGAGAAACAGAAACAGCAGGCTCAGTGAGATGCGTCTTCTATTAATTTTTTTTTGTTAAATAATCTATTTTGTTTTTGAAGGACTTTGTTTACATTTCCAGGCAGTTTTGGTTGCAATGTCAATTTCACAGGCTGTGTCCTGGAGCCTAAACATGCTTTACTCTCATCCAAGTGGTTTTGCAAACAGCGTTAGCCACACAGCCTAGCCCTTCACAAGTTCAGCACCATATATGACAGAGGTAGTATTATTATTAAACATTTAAATATATTCAAGGATGTGGGGCACTCAAACTATGGAAACAAAGGCCATAAAAGTACCTAAAACAAATACAGCTGGTGTGGTAGTACCTAAAGGTCTCAACCAAGTTGGGCTTCATTGTGCTGTACAAACATGTTATAACTAACAGTAGCTGCCCCAAATCACTTGCAGGTTTTATTCCCACTTTACAGATGGGGAAATAGAGTCAGCAAGGTTAAGTGACTTGCCCAGATTACACGGTGGCCAATCCAGAATTAGAACACTAGAGATCCAGGTGGCTAGTCTTGTATTCTGACCAAATCCTTGCTCTGAGACTAACTCGCGCTCTCATACAATACACAGGGCCAGTTCAAGGGTTGAGCAAGCAGGGCCCCTGCCTTGTGCATTGTGCTACTGGGCTCTTTTTTTGGATCTGCTCCACTGATTCCCCAGCTCTGTGTGTGTGTGTGGGGGGGAGAAATGGTTGATTGGTTTGTTTTTTGCTTGACCACTTTGGGGGCAAAACCGCTAGATATGCTCCTAATAATATGCTCTTGTTATTAAAAAATTGTTTGAACAATAAACATGCCATGGGCATTCATCATAGTCAAAATACGGCAAAGTGGAGCTATTTTTAAGGTCATAGAGAAAAGTGAGTCCGGAGTGAAAAAACCTGGCCTGTGCTAGCAGGATGAGAGGTGAGTAAATGGGTCGGCAAAGGGATCAGAACTGATTCCACATGAAGAGATACAATAGTGATACTACTTACAAGCAGCTTTTCAACTGGAGATCTCAAAGCACTTTACAAAGGAAGGTGAGGCTCTCCGTCCCCATTGAGCAGATTGGGAACTGAAGCACAGAGAATGACTTGCCCAGGTCACACATCAGGTCAGTGGCAGAGCTAGAAACAGAACTCAGGTCACCTGACTCCCATTCCAGCTCTTTCCATTGGCCCACACCGCCTCCTTTCTTATCTATCCCAAAAGATTAGTATTTTCCACCTGGGAAGGAGCCTGCATAAAGCACCAGGAGAAGACCCTGAACGGGATTTCAGCCCCTGCCTGCAACCATTCACTCTTTAATACATAGCCCCATCTCCTGAATTTATCATGGCCCTTTGGGAATTAAGTGACCCATCTTTCAGAAAATGCTGGATTCTTCATCAACCCACACAGGGAAAAAATGAGGTCAGGACTCACAGAAAATATTTGCAAAGGGGCTGACTTATCGACTGTGTATAATTAGATATGGCTTAACTAACAAACAGTCCAATGCATGATCCTGTGGTTTTACTGTAATAGGAAATATGAATCACCCAAAGATATTTATAAAGGCTCATGTTGTTCTTGCAAATCCCACCACACTGGGCTGTGTCAGAGGCTCGTGCTTGACCCCTACTATCCACTAAAGTGGCTAAAGAGAGGGATGGAAGTTGTTGCAATGGACCATATGATCACATTGCCATAGGGAAAAGAGGGGAATCCGGAGGGAGGAATTTGGGGGGTTGGTTCCTCCCCCCTCTTTTCTTGCTATCTTGTTACTTCTCCAAACAACCCGTCTGTGTTTCTCACAGTGCAAAATAGAAAAACCAGGGAGCTGGAACTCAGCTGTATACACTGTGACTATAGCAGTCACATGTAACTGATCCCTCAGTGGCTTTTCTCCATGCAATTGTCACGGCCGAAAATGTCCCGAATCAGCACCAGCTGGCTGGAAAATGAATGCTGTGCTGTGCACTCCTCCCTCTGCCCCCCTCCCCACAAATAGCTGGAGGTTTCCCCATCCCCCTACTCACCACCGGCAGGGATTTAACAATCATCAGAAACATACCAGCGCTGCAGCCATGCCCAGAACAGGCCAAATGGTGCCAGCAGAAAGGAACGTAAGAAAAAAGAATTACGGGTGAGATTTTCGAAAGAGACTGAGGGAGGTGGGAGCCCTAATCCCATTGATATATAAGGTGAGTTGGGCACCTAACTCCTTTGAAAGTCACACTCAGACTGCAGCTCAGGTTAAGACATAATAAATCAAAATGCCCTTTGCTCTCTGTAGCAGGCTTCCAAGGAAGGTTGTAGAAGCCCCATCATTGGAGAGTTTAAGGTAGGACAAACACACCTGTCAGGGATGATCTAGGACAGGGGTCTCAAACACGCGGCCCGTGGGCCACATGTTATTTCATGCGGCCCGCCATAGGCACCGACTTCACTGGCAGCCAAGCTCCAAACATTACTGAGTGTTTATATTTTATTAAAACCCCTCTTTGCTTTACAGTTTTTAAAAAGTTAATATAATACTATATTACTCTTCATTTTTTTCATTTTTGACTATACTTTTGTATCATTGTATGAAAAGGTTTCAGTGACGTGGCCCTCGAGCCAATGTACTAGTTCTCATGTGGCCCTCGTGGTGATTTGAGTTTGAGATCCCTGGTCTAGGAGGTTTACTTGGTCCTGCCTCAGCAGAGGGGGCTGGATTTGATGACCTCTCAGCCAGACCTGTCTATGATTCTGTCATTTTATAACCTTTCTGACTTCAGATCTCTCCTCATCTGTGGCAGTTTTTTTCCATACTAACAATACTGTTACTTTTAGATAACTCAAAGGGTGTGCTGGGTGTTTTATAAGGCAAACAGCAAGACGTGGTTCCTGACTCCAAAGAACTGGCAAGCTAAGTCAGCGATCCCAAAAACTGGGCCATGCAGATGATCTCTCATGCAGAGCCATAGCTGATGGCCTGTCCCTCTATCTACAAGGAGTCCTCGCCTAAAACAACAGACAGAACCCTAAGTAAGGGCTAGATCAGGGGTGGCCAACCTGTGGCTCCGGAGCTACATGCGGCCTTGTATCGGCCCCGACTCCAGGGCTGGAGCTACAGGCACCAACTTTCCAATGTGCTGCGGGGTGCTCACTGCTCAACCCCTGGCTCTGCCACAGGCCCTTCCCCCCACTCCACCCCTTCCTGCCCCCTCCCCTGAGCCTGTCATGCCCTCCCTCTCCCCCCCCCCCCCCCAGCCTCCTGCACAGCATAAAACAGCTGATCCGGAACTGCAGGGAGGGAGGGGGAGGCACTGATCGGCAGGGCTGCCGGTGGGCAGGAGGCGCTGGGAGTGGGGGTGGGGGAGCGGAGCTGATGGGTGGCTACTGATGTATTACTGTGGCTCTTTGGCAATGTACATTGGTAAATTTTGGCTCCTCAGGTTGGCCACCCCTAGGCTAGATTGAGATTCTACTCAATGTGAATAAGAGTCTCTTAATTTTCAAGTCATCATCTGTGTGGGGAGCAAGATTCTAATACGCAGCCGCAGTAAAAGTATCAGAATCTAGTCTACACTGGAAAGTTACACCAGTATAAGGCAGAGTGTGAATTTAAATCACTAGAGTGAGTTACCTGGATATAACGCCCCGTGCAGACTCTCTTCTCACAGTGCCGCCTTCTGGTTTAGTTTATGGGCGTTTGGAAGCAGTTCAAGTTAAGCTGCAGAAAGCCCCTCATTCCGGAATGAGGGCTGGTTGGCACTTCAGACTTAGGTCAGCTTAATGACACGCTCAGGGCTGGGGAAAATGTCATGCCCCGTGTGGCGTAGTTAAGCTGACCTAAGCCCCGGTGTGGACACAATTAGGTTGGTGGAAGAATCTAGCCTCTCAGAGAAGGATTTTCTACAGAGACAGAAGAACTCCTTCTATTGCTGTAGGAAGTGTCTACACAACAGCACTACAGCAATTTAACTACACTGGTATTTTTATACCAATATAACTGGAAAACTCTCCAATGTAGGCAAGCCCTAAGCGAACAGAAAACCACCCTCCTGAAGAACAAAGGAGCCAGAACAGGGCACTGTCCCAGTCTTTGGGGAAATTAGGACAGGAGTAGCTACAAGTTTGATGTCCCTCCCTCTCCCTCCACCCTAGCCCCAGCTGCTCAGCAACTCTGCCTTGCAAACACAACACTTAAATGGTCAGGGTGTAGTGCCCATCCCGAGATGATTGAAATCAACAAGGCCTGGAACAGGCCCAGTTCTTTTTGGTGTATGGAGTCGGGGCAGGCCACGCAGCAGGAGTCAGTTGGTCAGCACGCTAATGGACTGCCCCCCCTGCAGTCTCTGCTGCCCCAGTGGGGCTGCTGTTGCCAGCATCACCCAAACTGGTGTGGTGTTCCATGTGTGCCTATTTATAGCAGACACTGCTGAGCATCAGGAGAGTTTTCAGGATGGTGCTGAAATGTGAGGGCAAACTCCATCCCTCACTCCCTGGCTGAACAGCTGAGCTTAGTACCCCAAACCACTCAGCAGCCACTATCACAGCTTCGGGGCTGCAGCATAGATGATCAGCACTTCAGACTTCCCTGACCCACCCACGCGGGGCAAGAGCTGGTGGATTCAGATAGCTATGTCCTGGCCCCTGGCCAGTCCTAACTCTCATACTACGCCCCTGCTATCTATACACCACCCAGGCATCAGCACAATGAGCTCCTATAGAGTTGTGCTCTGCGGTGCACAGGGAGTGAAAGCCCCCTGCGCTGGATCCTAAGGCTGGGCACTTCTTGAACAGGCAAGTAGGTGATGCTGCCGGCAGAAACCTCGGCCACAAGGAACAGAAGGGCAGGCTTTGTTCCATGCTTTGTTGGGAACCAGGCAGGTTTAGATTGGGTTTAGGTTGAATCAGGGCTGAAGTTCCACCGTAGATTCTAAGGCACCAAAATCTTCCCACATTCCCTCCAATCTCATGAGATCAGCTGCCCTGGTGAGATTTCTGCCACATGCTCAATGCCTAAGGCAGGCTGCATTTGAAGCTCAGCGAATTCACTAGTGGGCAGTGAGCCGTGTTAAACAATGTATCAGCCTCCACAGCGGTCATAGACTCAGTCAGGACAGCATGGGACGCTTCAGCTGCCATTGTCCGCATCTGTGCAGCAGAAACCGGCATGCTTAAAATAAATCCCATTGGCAGCCATATATTTCAAATCTGATGGCGGCTTAAAATTAGCCAAGACCTGTGAGAAAGATCAATGATTTTCTACATCAAAGTCACATTAGCTTATTTAGAGCTCTTTCCCTATATCTCCTTCCCAAGACCCACCTCCTGGTTTGCACCCCTAGCTCCCAATGGCTTCAGCTGAAGTTGTGTGGACGCTGGGTTTCTGAAAAATCAGGTCCTTGCTGAGTATAGACCCTCCTGCTGCCCCATTGAGTCTACCATCCATCAGGCTATTCTCAACAGAAACCTAGAATTCAAGGGATCAAGGATCCAGTTTTGCCAATTCCCGAGCACCTTCAACTTTCATTCAAGCCAAGGTGCTGAACGCTCTCAGTGCAGGAATGAGTCCCAACTGTGATTTGTGTGTACACTGTCCAATCAAACTCCTTTTGCTGCTTTCCCAATTATAGGACATCTTTGTCAAGCCAATGTGACATGGTATGTTTCCACTAGAAATAACAACACAAAAGTAGAAGCGTTTATCCAAGCCCATCTTCTTTTGCCCTCATTTGAATGTTGATGGCTCAGGTGCTTTGGAACCTGCATCTGAACCATCCCTATTCTGGTTCTGAATCCCTAAAGATGCAGATGGGTGCTTAGAAGCAGAAAGTGCCTCTGCATCGAACTTCCACTGCAATGAAGGTGCTTTGGAAAATCTCACTGTCTATCTGCATCTCTAGGCACCTAAATCTCTTTAAAAATTGGGTCCGAAATGCCTTTCCCAAGGTCATACGTGAATCTGTGGTGGAGCAGGAATTAACCCAGGTCTCCAGAGTCCGAGGCTATCACCCTAACGACTGCATTATGCTTCCTCTCATTGGCTGCCTTTCAGACCAATGCATCACAGATCACACTACACATTTGAGAATAAAGTGTGGAATCTATCAAACAGAAAATAAGGAGTAGTCTTACAGAATTATGTAATAGACTTATGAAGCCTAAGTTGTAACAGCTGCCTGCTCTAGTATTCTAATAGAACATATATAATGTACTGCATTAGTTTACAATGCAATTATAGAGTAAGATACAGAAAGAAATCAAGCTGTATGGGCAAGGTTTTCAAGTGAGATTTGAAGAAGGATCAAGAGATGCAGGGAGGCTGTTTGAAATGACGTGAGCTGCAGGGGTGAAGGCGCCCTCACCACCATTAATAAGATTGTGAAGGAAGGAACCCAGAGAAGCACACACTCTACACAAGTGCTGAGGTGCAAAGAAAGAGAAGGGATCTTTACTATTCATGAGCACACCTGCAGAACGTGTACTCAAATACAGCCCCTGACTCTCAAGGCAGACACTGTCTCCATTCCATTTCTATCCCATTTCAAATAAGAGCAGGCAAGTTGCACAACATTAAAGTGAATGAACCCTGCATAGCACAACAGTAACAAAGGTGATTTCATGAGGAATATACAACCTGCCTTGGGGGGTGGGGGGGGGGGGGGAGAGAAGAAGCCACCTCTGCTTGAACATATTTATTTTGTGCTTTTTGATTGTCCATTTACTGACAGGTCGAGTGCAGCTAACCACTGGTGTAAATTACTTACATGACCTTTCCTGTGTGATGACATTACAGCCAGTATGTCAGTTACCCAGAGCTCAAATATAATTTCATTTATGTCATCATTAACATCCTGCAAAGATGCTGACAGCTTTTAATATGAATGCTACTGTAATCAAACATTGTAGCTGAGTTGCTGGGTGGAAGATGGATACTTAGTTAAAGGCGTAGATCGTATTACCATTTTAAATTAGTCCACAATGTGCCCAGGGCCGTACTAGACAAATGAGAACAGTCACCCACAATGAATCACATCAGTAACAGTGTCGTATTTTTATATTTCTTCAAGATGCACTCCCCCCCGGCCCCATATCTAACTAGTAACCTAGGGTCATCAGATGGAACACACAGTTAGCTTTGGCATTGGGTATATCAGTAGCAAGTTGTAACTCCTGTGTTTGTTACCTCATCCTTCCAACCTAGCCCAACTGTCTGTGTCATCCTCCTATTGCAAACCACCTGCCTCGCAGACTGTGAACTCTCTAAGGACTGCCCTCTTTGCTACTTGTCCATAGAATGCCTAATTCAACCAGGCCCTGATCCCTGACTTGGTCTCCTAGATGATACTGTAACGCAAATAATCGATAATAAGTTAAACAGCTTCAGGATCCTGTCACTAACAGCTGGATACATCAGAAGAAAATGCAACACTCCTATAACCCTCGGTACCAAATCTAGCTGTGCGATAACATACCATGGGGAAGAGGAATTCCTCCCAACCCCTGCCAGTGGTCAGCTTATCACTGAAGAATGAAGACTGGTAACGGGGGTGGTATAATTGCAGATGTCATTCTTCAGATCAGGATTTAACCCATTTTTTAAAAGATCTCACGCCAAGTCATCTGCCTTAACAATAGCAAAAAGTTCCACAGGTTAATTATGCATTATTTCTTTAATTCCTTCTCACTCTTAGATATGCTTTTATTCCCCTTATCCTCCATAGTAGAGTCATGTCTTTGCTTCCCGTCCCACCCCCACCCCAAAAAAACAAACAAAAACAAAGCAAAAACAAAACAATGTGCTTCTCTGCAATCTCCACTTTCAAAGACAAAGAACATATGGTTTTCAGAGCTAGCAGGAGGAATGCAACTCCTTACATGGTTTCACTCCCTGGCTAGAGGAAGGGGCTGACACTCTGTCATCTTTAAGAGCTGTTCTCAGCAGTCAGGAATTGGCAGGGTTATGTCAGCAAGCATCTCATTCAGAGGCTGCTGATCAAGAAAAGCATTGTCCTTGCAGACTAAGCAAGCTAAGGTGCACAAGAGGGAAAATTCATCTGAAGCTTTGTTTGAGGGGAAAAGAGGAAAACTTGTTTTATCAAAGTAACAGTGACTCCTTAGTCCTTCCTGCAGCTTTGCATTATCAGTGAGAGACTCCCACTTCAGTTTCACAATCCTCCCTTTGCTTGCATCTCACTCCTTATAAGCTCAGACTGCATGGATTCCTTGCATCACGGATGTCTGCTACTGGCGGTGACTATGTATAGCAAGTAGAGAAATTACGCACATTTATTATCTCGGTATAAACACTAGCGAGAGACAGTGATGGTACAAGTGGAAAATGTTTGGTGTGTATCAAGTTCAGCCAATCCAAAGACCATGCATTCATGCTACTACAACAGCATGATCAACCGAGAAAAAAAGCATTTTGGGGCATCTTTGCTCATGGATTTATCAGAAGTGTTTATAAAGCTGTATTTATTAATATGACAGAAGGTAAAAATAGCGCTTAACACCCATTCATTTTCTATGACCAAGAAGTTTGCATGATTCACCTAAAGCTTTTATAACTACGGCTAGAACTAATTTATTTGCTGATGCCTAAAGCCAAACAAGTTATGAGCAAAATTCTCCTTTTAGATCCACAGAGAATCTTGACTCAGGTATTCTGCTCTCCCTCCTCGTAGGAACTGTCTATATTCAGGAATCAAGAGCACCCACATTGTTATGGAGACTGCTGACCTGTACCTAGACAATAGGAACTAAGCAGCAACACCAGAACCATTTTCACCTCTATAGAACGTTCCAACTCAAAGTTCTGGGTGATGGAGTGCGGAAGGTATTGCCCGGCAGCCCACTGGTCGCAGTGGGAGCATGGGGTATTGTCCACCTTTGTTTGGGTACCTCTGAAACCCCACAGGCCCCTTGTAACTGGAGACACACAAGCCTTGTCTCCACTAGGAAAAGTCTGCAACCATTTCCTACCATTGCTAACATCGGTTCAGCTCTACCAGCATTAGCAATGTTGGGAGCTTGGGGCCCTTGGCCTTTTAAGCACTGTGTCATCAAACCCTATTTAGAGCAGCTCTAATTGGCACAATCCTTAAAATGCCAGCGGCACCAGTACATTAGCGCTCCCAATATCACTAGCACCAGTGCAGCTTAATCCTTTGGTCGAGGCTTAGACATATCTGCCAGAAATATCAACACAAGAAGTGGCTAGGGATTTTGGGTGCCTATTTTGAGACACCCTAAAGGGGCCTGATCTTTAGAGAGTGCTGAGCACCCACTCTCTGAAAATTCAGCTCCTTTTAAGATGTCTCAAGTTGGGCATCACAAAAAATTGAGGCCTCAAAATTACTACTTACATTGAAAATCTTGGTCCATCTATATAAATCGGCTAGGCTGCTTTAAAAATCTCAACCTACATGCTTAAAAAAAGACACTAAACACAAGGGACTCGAGACAGAGCTGTGCTAAGCAATAACTTGCTTGCCAAATTGACCGCAGTTGCATTTTTAAATCACTTTCTGCTAAATGGTCCCACTATGTGTAACAGCAATGCCTTCTTATTATGCAAAGAGTGAAAAGCTGAGTCCATTGAACCCAAAGAAATATTGCTAAATGGGAAAATAAATCTTTCCATCTTCTGCCTGCCCAAGTGATCTATGACTGTCTTCTTAAATGTGTAATTTTTCTCTTTAATAATCCGAGATTAATTAGTGAATGCTAGTTTTTCCACAGTGGAAGCACATATCTCACATTACAAATTACAGGCCAGATTGTGAATTTCTTCCCTATATTGGCAAGCAACTACTCAATTAATTAATTTCACAAAGACAGATCCAGATCTTATGTTGACATTCCTTAATATGTCTAGGTGAAGCCCCTACTGCTGTTTAAATGTAGTTTTAGTATTTAATTCCTTGCTTCCTTAAACTGCAGCATTAAACAAAATTGTTTGCTAGTGCATAGTACTGCACATTGTAATTGCTCTCAATTGCAGAATTTGTCTAATACTGTGTCAACACACAGTACGACAGAGTGATGTGAAATATCTTAAGGGACACTATGTATGAGAATACTACAAATTCACATAATATCCTCATTGAAAAATATTTCTAACAGTGAAAGTCCTACCAAAATAAATGCTCTTGGCAGACAAGTGGAGCAGGAACTATTTAGTTATTAAAAAAATCTAAAATATACTCAAGTTTCAATGGGTATTTATTTTACAACAGGCCTAGGATTATAAAGTTTTATTTTAATTTTAAAAAATTGTCATTCAATGGAGTTATATAGTTAAGAAAAATCCACTCACTTTCCCCTTTTGTAAGTCTCCTAATTGAAGGCTATCCTTAAATCAATCATTAGAGAACGAATATACTTCTCTGCTTTAGTTCAGTTGGTTAAATTGGTCACTAATGGGCAGTGACTGATTTCATGAAAATTACGTGCTTCTTTATGAAACATGCAGGATTTAATCCTGAATGCTGTAGCTACATAGGTCTTTTTATGGTCGTGTGACTTCAGCTTCAAACTATTCCAATATCTCACTGGGTAGCCCACTGTACACAAATGTAGGTTTCTATTAAAAGAAAATCTTTCCTAAGTAGCTATTGCTGGATTTTTTTCCTTCCAGCCTAGGGATTAAAGGGATTCTGGCTCCACAACAAAAACCTCCAGTGGATTAAATAAGAAAGTGATGACTCAAGAATGCTATGGCAAAACTTTGAGATGTTCAAACGTAGCGCTGCTAATGAGAAGAACGTTTGCCAGGTCATTCACGTTTAGCATGAGCATATTGAAAGTGTAGATGTCCACAGCATGTTTTCCTCTGATTCAAGGAGAGTAGATCAAGTATACAGTGGAGGCAAAAACTTCCAGTCTGAAAAAAGATTTTTAGGTTCAGATTCAAGTAGTTGATATTTTAGTTCCTTTCCCTCACAATTACATTACAGCTTGCTATTTTTATTTGTTGCTGTTGTTGGTTGGGTTTTTAGTATAATCGTAGCTTGCTTCCCTTCTCACTTAATCTTCTGGTTCTCTCCCTCGGCACACAAAACACGCCGCATTTTACCACATGGTAAATGTCTCCTGTAAATGCTGACATTTTTCAATTGCGCTCTAGTTAAGCACCACAGAGTGGCCAATGTAAGTTAGGTTATGCCATCCGGAAAGAATAAATGCACTTTAAAAAAAAAAAAAAAGTTAAGTATTTCTTTTAGGAATTTGCAGAGAGTGTTGCTAAAGAAAATTATGTATTTATTTTTAAAAAATGAACTGAAGTACAATTTTAGGAAATATCTGTTCATATATTTACATACATAGTTTAAAACTGGCTTATTTCAACAGTGTTCCTTCACAAAGAGAAAATGTTAAGTTCACATGCACCTTACTGTTTTCTACATTCTCCACGATATTACACCTCATAACAATTTACAATAATAAAAAGGCTAACCTGGAAATTCTTTAGACATGTTGACATTTAGTCTGAACAGCTGCAATGTATAAGAAACCCTGATTAGTAATTTGATTTCACTGAGACAAATGTAGGCTCGTAAAATAATAAGGCACAGTTCTATGAACAGGGAACATGGTTTGTTCTTTCAGCAACACAGACTTCAATCAGTTAGCTAATTTATAAGGGTGTTATTTGGTGTAAAGTATACGCACCCCCTTTAAATGCAGATAGAACAATGTTCTCCTATACAAGACTGTTCTGAGGAGCCAAGTGTTTTGCATGTTATGGTGGGAGTTGTAATTAGAAGCTATATTTAATAGGCTATCAAGGGAGTTTTATACCAGACTAGATGGGGGTTCTTCTAATGGAAGTAGGATATATATAGATATATATACACACATATGTATACATAAGTCTAATCTCTCTGACTCCTTACTAAAAAGAGCATGATAAAAATCATTGAAAAGAGCTGGGGGTGTACCTTGTGTATCAGAACTCGGAGCCCAATTTTCACAAATGCAGAGCACCCAAAATTCCTACTGAAGTTTGACAGCTGTAGGTGCACAGCAGCTCAGACAGGGCAGGTGGGGGAAATCAGACCCACAGGTTTGTCTATTAAAAACAAGTTTTGGGTACACAGCATCTGTCTTTAATCTTATTACATAGTGCATTAAAGTACTGCAAATATTTCCATATTATTTTGGCTCTTCATTTCCACTACAGCGTTAAAGACTTTGTCAGGCAGGGGATTGGCATCTCTCATTTTCAACACAGAGCTTTGGGTGCAGAATCAGCCTTTTGCTTGTATGGCTGGGATTAGTAAGATACTGCTGAGATCATCATGTATGTGCTTCACAACCAAAACAGCCATTACTAATGAGGGGGGTGATGGTTGTGGTTTGTAGTGGGGGTCTTTTTAAAGGACCCAGGGTTTATTCAGAGGTAGTTTTCAGAGGATCACTGTAATGAAGCACCAGTAGTGTCAGTTTACCATTAAAAAGATACTAGATTTTGTTTTACCGCCTCCAAGTCCAAAGGGATCACAGTCAAAGTGAACTATACCAGATTTTGACTAGCAGACCCACAGTTCTACAAAAATTCTCTCAGAATTCAAACCCCTTTTAAAAATGCCTTCCAATGAGTTTAGATTCTTCAACTGTCGCTAGACTAGAAGTCTCTCTCAATCTAAGTAGGAAGAAAAAACAAAAATTTTAACAGTAACTGCAGCATGTGGAAAATGACGACTGTATGGAATGATCAATATAAAAGTGGAAATAACACGTTTTCAATAATCAGCATTAGTAAGAGCAAACCTATTAAGGAATATAACATAACCTTGAGTATTAAATGCAGGTTGTGTTTAAATGTTTTTGTTTTATCCTATTCTGTAATGGAAGAATTATACTCCACTGCCCACCTGACTTTTAAAATAGAACCACGTTTATCCTTGCATTTGGATAGTTATATTAAGTTTGCCCCAGTGTAAAAGTAAACAGTTGTATGTCACATGTGATGCTTATGTCTTATTATTCAGTAATTTAAATTAAAAATATCACTAAACTAAATTACTACAATCCACACTTCTTAAAAGAGGATTAAAAACCACACAATAAACAGCGCATGTTATTTACAATACGGAGTCTACATTATGTGTTGTAAAACATAATGAACATTATAAGGAAGTTTTAAAAATGAAGTTTGGACTAATCCATTACAAATTCTTAGAAATTTGATGTTATGGTTTTACTATAAACCTCAATAAATTATATTTGTTTTGTGCTAGTCACAGATTAACATGATTTAAATTACAGTAGAACCTCACTCATGCCTGGGAGACCCACTGGGGTCTTGCTGATTTGCAAAATGGAGAAAATAACAGAGGACAATGCACCAGTACCAACAAAAAGCTACTTTTTTCATTTTAAACACACGTTTAACATACTAAGTGATCTGTCTTTCCTTATCTGCTATGTCTACACAGACAAAGGCCCTTATCCAACAAGGTACCTAAGCATGTTCCTGATTTTAAACATGTGAGTAGTCCTAGTTAAATGGGACTACTCATGTGCTGAAAGTTAGACATGTGATTAGGTACCTTGCTTAACTGGGGTCAAAGTGAGCAAATGTTTCTGATAAAAGCAGTGATGTTTTTTCTGCCATTGTTATATTTCCTGCTTTATAACACACACTTCAAATGACAGCACTGTATCTATGCAAGAAATGTAACGTTAGAGGCCATCTAAACTGGTAGCTACGGTATTCTTGGTTACTAGAAGAAGTGACACTAAAATAATCTTGTTTCATGTAGTATTTTAACAGATCAAAAACCTCTGGCATCCAGGACCATGTTCATTGCTCTCTAGAGCAGACACTTGTTTTCTCTTGTGTGTATGGGGCCCTAATCCTTAAAGGGAGTTTATAGGTGCTATCATAATATAAATAGTAATAGTAATAATGATCATTTGTCCTCATATACGTAATATTCTCTTTTTCATTTGTCTTGAATATTCTTCCATGGCTCCTGTGGTGTTTCTCCAAAGATTTAATTCGCATCGTTCAAATAATTACTCTTGCTTCTGAAGATGCTCCATATGTATTCAATTCAGCTAAAACCATAGGCATCTTTTAGCACTTATAAAAGTGTGCTTGCTTGACTTTCCATTCAAATAAAAAATTACTTTAGCCAGCTATTTGAGGAAGATTGCTATAAAGTGCAACATGACCATATAAGGACCATATGCAGTGACATTTGAGACATATTAACCAATGTATGGATAAATGCAAAGCTGCATTACCTTCAGTTAATGTGATTATTAAGCTTATTGAAGAAAAATGACTCAACAAAATTTAAAAGGCCATGTACTGTAGAACCCTTAATATAGCCAACTTCCTGGGGAAAAGTTTATATCCAATCTGTGCTCTGTCTTCTTGAATTTTTACAATGGTATTTACCAAACAGTTTGAGTGCATTTGCCACCATCACTGAGCCTGATCCAACGCCCCTTTCTGCCTAATTTTGGTCCTGACCCTGCAATATGCTGACAAACTTGCAGGACTGGGCCTTTTATCATCAAACATTTCACAGATGAATACAACTAAATGCAACAGAGCAAAAAATTCATTTCCATCCTCTCAGAAAGAGAGTCTGGGATTTAGCTGTTTGGTCAATATATCTTGCAAATCACACCAATAATTATGTAACCAAGAGTTTCTCTGTTTTAACATAAAACCTGCTCTAGAGAAACTTGTTAAATTTTAAATGCTCTGTTTGTAAAAGCTCTAAAATTGTATTTAAAACTCTGTTCAGACACTTGGCAAGGGATCAGATGTTTTTGTAACTGAATCCTCCCAGACCATGGGGCTCTGAGGAGTAACAATCTTGACAAGTTGTGCTGCTGTCTCTATTGGTCATAACATTTCAATTCTTGCCAGGGTGGGGGAGAGAGAGAGAATATATCTGAAGCATTCAAAACAGCATATGAGGCATCTCATTCTTTCAGCCACCTGCTAGGACACTGCTAGAAACAAAGCAACTTTCCCCCCCTACAAACTTTCATTTCAATACTTAAATGTATTACTCTTTACCAAATCTGACAATTTGTGTTTAAAAAGATTTCAGGCCACTCTTTCAGTGACTATTCTCTTGTCTCACACATAACCTCTGGTTACGGTCCTGACCCTTAAACACTCTACTTATCTAGCAAAAAGGAGTGACTATTTTAAAAAGGATTTCAATGTTATTCAATGGAATTCACCCTGCAGAACCGAAAAATGACTTTAAGAGCCCAGTATTGTAAACATCTCTAATGGCAAGGGCGCTTTATTTTGGCTGGGCATCTTCATTTTGAGAGGGACGGGGAAAAGAACCAGTTAACAAAAGTGTACATTAAATTTAAGTCAAAACATTGTTTTCAACAGCCCTGACCAAATTATGCTTCATGTTATGATCCAGTTCTGCTCTTGTGCACGCCTGCAACTCCCATTGACTTCAGTGGGGATAGTGAGTACATAGCCCAGTACAGAAGTTGATCCTAGGTCTACACACAACTGATGTGTCCCAAACTACTTGTAATCTCTTTTGAAAATCCCAGCCTAATTTTAGGAATGCAGCAACTTGGATCCCTATACACCAGGAGCCCTCCAAAATGCGTAAGGGGAAAGCATTGTGTAGGGAAGCCAAATCATTCAAATATAAATTTGCAATTGGCAAGCAACATCCTCTCTTTTTAGATTAAAACACTTGTGCTCTTGACAGTAAATCTGTAAAATTTCATCCAAATTTAAAAAGTTCACTTGGGGATTAATTAAAAGCAGAGCTCATTCTATCCAATAGAATACAATTTTAAACGCTTTTTTCTTGCTGTCTTGTGACAAAGCATTTGCTAACTGAAACTGTCCTGATAAGAAATGGTTTGATTCTTTTTTAAACAGTGCTATTAAACACAACTGTTAAATCGTGTAATCTCATTTACCAGAACAGATGTGTTGACCTATCAAGTGATGTAATATGCACCACACTGCAACTGAAACAACTTGATAAAACAATTAGCCCTTGAAATGTTTACATTTTGATTCATCTTTTTTATACAAAATTTAGTGTTTAATGAAAAGTAAAGCCACTAAAAACCTCTGCATTTCACCTTACACGTTTCTAGCAGATAATTAAAATACAAGGTATGTACTCTTGGAATACATAATTTTCTATTAACTGACCAGTTTTGGTAGCACAGTGCATAGAGGTATACTGCCATTTGATTCGGATGTTAAATTAGCCCTCAGTTTGTTTGCCACTCCAACTACTGGAGGCAACTTAGAACCTATTCCTGGGAAGGAGCTTGTGTAGTTAGATATCCGTTTACCCATGCTTTTATCAGTACTGAGAGGTTTGGGCATTCGCTTACAAATCCAGGGGTGTCTTAAAGCTTGACTTGGAGTCATGCGCGCAGAAGGATCCCAGTTAAGACATTCTTTTAAGAATTCTATAAACAAGGGGTCATCACAGCCTTTCAACGCTGTCACCCAGTCTTTGTTGCCTGGAGCACCGCGCATTTTACCCCTGCGTGATCTACTGCCATTGAGGATCACTTTCCCATCTGTATGTGTAGTTGCAGTGCAGTAGCGAGGATGACCCTTGGAGTTGATGAAGTTCTTGGCTCGCTTGGATTGATCCAAAAGCTTCTGAGGTGGCATTCCAAGAAGCTCCATCATACAAGCCAGTTGGTCTCCCTCATCTTCTCCGGGAAAAAGAGGATATCCAGTCAACAGTTCCACCAGAATACAACCAAAACTCCACATGTCTATGGGCATCCCATAGCGACTTCCTAGAATGACCTCAGGGGCCCTATAGAATCGAGACTGAATATACGTGTAGACTCTTTGGTGCTCAAAGCAGCTGGACCCAAAATCAATAACCTTGATGCCACTCCGCCCTTGCTGTTTTAGAAGTATATTTTCTGGCTTCAGGTCACAATGAATGATTTTGTTTTTATAAAGAGCCTCCAAACATTGTAATATAGAGTGGGCAAACTTGCGTACCAACTGCACACTGAACCCTTGAAATTTATTTCTTTTGATCAGCTCATACAGGTTCATGCTCAGGAGCTCAAAGGTCATACATATGTGGTTCCGAAAAGTGAAACTTTCTAGCATGTGAATAACATTCATGCTGCCAGTTTTATCCTGTTTCTTGAGATGCTCCAAAATCCGAATTTCTTCTGCTGCTTGACGGTGGAACCTCTTCTCATTGCGAACCATCTTTAAGGCCAAATGCTGGTGGAGTTTATGATCATAAACTTTAGCTACTTGTCCAAAACTGCCCTTTCCAATTATTTTAAGTACTTCATATCGGTAAGCCAGATGGTCATGAGGCACATGAATGTATCCACCTTGGTCATCATCATATCCTCCATTGTTGGGGCCACCAACTACTCCTTGCCTCTTTTTTGCATTTGGACCCACAAAGTAAATTTCAGAAAAGTTACATATTTCTTGCTGCTCGTAAACAGATAACTGATGTTTATACTGCTTCACTGCTTGCTCTGGAGCCTGAGAGATAGCTTTGCGCACTTTTGATGAACTTCCACAAGATTTGGCTGTGCTTAAGCTGTCTACACTTTTATCTTTTGACAGGGAAGGAAGAGATCTTTCGGAACTACTGATTCCTGCAAACTGAAGAGTACTGCTCCTCTTATTGCCAGAGTCCTCAAATAGTTGCTCAACTTTGACCTGACTTCCAGTCAGAGGATGATCTTTCATAGTGAGTTTGTTGCTAGTAACCTATAGGGATGAAAAAAGACAATCTTAAATGTTTTTTTTTTAAATTGATAGAATAAGATTCAAATACCACATAAAACAAAATGCTTTGACATCTGCATTAGATTTACATTTATTTTCACAATGCAGATGTATTTTAAATGTACTGCATAATTTATATTGTTATTTATTCTAATCTGAGTTATATGCACTGCCATTCATGTGATTGTACACCAAATGAAATGAACTTTTAAAAATGGAGTATGTATAAATATATTCTATCTTCTAGTTCAGAAAAAGCAAACTTTAAACAGACTTGCACAAAAGGGCACAAATACCTATTCCCACTAGCATGCATCTAGTCAGCAGAAGGGCAGGTGGTGTAGCCCAGTATTGCTATGTTTAGTCTTGGAGGTGGGTGCAGCAAACATGACCCAGTGACAGATGCAGCTTGCACCTGTTTGAGATATGCAACCTAGCATGAATATGTGCAGGGGGGGGAGAATATTACATGGGCAAGTGTGCAGAGGGATATAGAGTAAGAGGGATAGGGTTGAGGAATCCACGATGGATGGGGTAAAAGGATGGGAAAAAAGGAACAGCAAGAAGCAAGAGGAAGATGACAAAACAAGATAAAATAGGCTCAATTTATGCTTAAATATGCACCGACAACTCCCATGGACTTTAAAGAGGGCCACATGACTGTGTTGGACTGTAAAACTGGATATAGTGTATATCCCCAAGAATACCAGCTTCTATCGAGTTTCGTTTTTTTTTTCTCCCCTTCCAGTGTTCTAAAACACAACAGTTCTCCACTCACTGCTCCAAGCTAATTTGGGCATAAATATTTTCATCTACCAAGAGATGTTAATTTGTTGCAGACAGAACAATACAACTAATAGGAAAATATTGTGGAATATATTTAAGACTTGTCATTTTTACAGGATTAAAATTAGCCAATGCTGTGCTCCCTGAAATTCCATCCCTTCCTTATAAAGGCAATGCACTCATTCACGATGATTCCTCCTTTCATTTCCCCAGCATTCTGCACTGCAAGAACGCATGAGATACTATCTTATGCAATGCTGAAAAAGTCAGGACTAGTACAGCAACGTCTGTTTTCCATTCTGGCCTTTAATCTCAATAAAGATGTGAGACATGTGCCAAACCCAGTCCCTGAAACTAAAATAGCTGCTTAGCAATCAAGCAAAAATATAAATAAACCTGTAGCTCCAAAGCAATAACATCCAATTACTTTTTAGTTACATGCAATCCACCATCTCAACACAGTCAGTCAATAAGAGCAATGATTATGTTTGCCAAAAACAACTTCACAAATATCCCCTGTCTTCATCCTGGTTAAGAGTCAATCTGCTGGCTCTGCACTGAAATGTTGGTGTGCACTTCATGACATGAGCCTGGAAAATTCAGACTTCCTCTAGGAGCCTGTCTCAGATCAGTGATGATTAGGGATTTGGAATCTCCCTTTTATTCAGTGCTAGGTCTGCCCAGAAATGTGGACAATACATTGTAAGAGACACACCTTTCCAGGAACTCACTAAAAACATACAATAAATACTTTCTTCTTTCAGCCTGTGGCTGAACTGCTGAGATAAGAGTGAGAGATACTGTAAGATTCCGAATGAAAGGCAAATAGAATGAAGGGCAAATAGATCAAAATGGTAAATTTACAAACGAACAGAGAACCCAGACTTGGAACAAGGTTCCGTTTTTGTTTTGGGGGTTTGGTTTGGTTTTGTTAAGATGTTTGAAAAACTGCTCTCCTACCTCCATAGCAGAAATCTTGTGTGTGACCATGTCTTTTTACTATGACTGCCATCAGAATTTGATTAAGCACATAGCCCTAGTCCTTGAAAAGTCTACCTGTACTACAAGAAAGGATATTCTTTGTATAAGAACTCTGTGCTATTTAAATTAACTCCCCATGCAGGGCAGGAAGGATTCTAAAGGGCCAGGACTGTGTGTGCGATAGTGAACTTCACTAAATTTCATCTTCCATCAGGCAATGCCTATTTGTCTAGCTTTATGAGGTTCCTGCAAAGTTCCTCAGTCTTCTTTAGTCTTTACAAATAATTGTGTGTCATTTGAAAGTTTTGCTGCCTCTTCCTTTTCTACATCATTAATCCTAAATAAATGGTCCTAGAGAAATGATTATGCAAGAGAATTAGAACTTCAGGTGAGGAATAAGCAGCAGGAATGGATGAATTACCTATAACAGTAAGGAAAGAAAAGCCATTGAAGGAGCACTTCTGACCATATCCTTTTAACAGAAGTCTTTCAGCAGCTATTTAATGATCCATTGCAGAATACGTATTTCAGGTGTTTGAAACACTTTATTGGAAAGGTCTTTAAGCCCAATGAACCTCACTTGATTTTTAAAGGTGAAGTCAATTTGAGTACATTATATATTTTACATACACATAAAACTGCTTAGAAAAAGTTCAGTATTTTGTTTCCAGCATGACCTCCATTTGACACTCCTCCCACCAGGATGTAAAAGAAGGTTGGGCTGAAAAGCAAAACACTGAACTTTCTCTAAATTCAAAAAACATTTTTAAAAAGCAGCAAGATTGGTGGTTAACTCTTTACTGGCATACTGGGAACAGCTCAAAAATCAAAGCATTTCACAGAGCCTGACCCACTGCTGCTCACATCCCTGCATTACTCAGGATTCCTTCTTGTGCTTGCCTGCATGCAGCTGCAGTTCCACTCAAACTACTTTGCCAGTTGCTATGCATTTTCTGCTCTCTTTTGTCCCCTACCCCCTTCCCAAAATTTATACCTGAAAAAAAATTCAGTGTTAAGGCACAGTTTCACCATTTAAAAAAGGCTAATGCACCCTTTAACTTACATTTAAATCTCACATTGATACACTGTCCTGCAGATGTTATGTTCCTATCCTAGACAAACTCATCAAGATGCCTAGAACCTATTTCATCAGATGCATGGAGTGGAAAATACAGTAGCAGGTATATATACATAGTACATGAAAAGATGAGAGTTGCCTTACCAAGTTGGGGGGAGGGGAACTCTAACCAAAAAAAAAAAAAAAAGAGGGGGATAAAAGGGGATACAAAATCTAAAGACAAATGCTTTTATTAATTCTTTGACTATGGTGATCCCTTGTAGAGCTATAAACCCAAACTTCTGCATTATGCCAGTGCTTGAGAACCAACAGATGAAACTGACTAATTCAGTTTCACTGAAGCCAGCACCTGAATCATGCATCAAAAAACCAAAAAACCTCTCCTCCCTCCACCCCAAAAACAAACAATAAAAACGGTGAAAAGCAGGATTTATTGATTTACTGGTTTACACTTATTAGTTTTAAGATGCTACAATGATACTCACTAATAACGGGAAAGGATTTTTTTTTAAATAGTGAATATTATCCCCTTAATATAGACAAAGGTAGTTAAAAATAAAGAAAACAAAGTCCTTGTCCCAAAGAACGGACAGTCTAAACAGACAAAATACAGATGAAGGAGAAGAGATGTGACACAGAAGAAAAGTGGCCAAGGGGCTATTTTTGGCATATGTCTTGTTAGTTTCAGAGCTGATTTTAATACAGTTGTGAAAATGTTTGGATATGTTGTTAGATATAGATATAGCACATTGTATCTCAGGAAAATTGTACAATCATTAATCATTTAAAGGATTATTTAAAGAAAGCACTACAGCTCTTTTGTATCAGTGTGCTCACACATGTATATCTCTGACACATAGGCACCTCAGTGCTTGAGGAAGAAGGCCGGCCAAATTAATTGCTGGCATAAATGATCTCAACTCTATTGACTTCTCAATATATTCATTTTTAAATTTGTCCCTTTATCTATCCCATTTCTTCAATCTGGCTTTTAGCCACAAATTTTCAAGGAGCACAAGATTTAAGACAGAAAGCAACTGGAGCCTACATATATTTCCAGACCATTTTACAGTATGACTGTTACACAGCTGAATATGACTGCTACACAGCTGAATATGACTGCTACAGTCCAGCTGAGACAATTAAGAAAGGATCACATGATTCAAAACTTCTGTTTAAGAAATGTACAGCTTCTATAAAAATACAAATTGAACATCGGAAGTCTATGAAGTGCTATTTTGCTATCAATTAAAGTGCCAGATAAGGTTAGTGCTCCCATAAAAAATAAAATTTTTGTATTACTTTGGGTGCATCTACAAATCACACATTTGTAAAAACAGAACTTTGGTTGTTGTTCTACTATTATGCCCATGTTATTCCCAGTACTTTCATGTGAGACAATATAAATGTGCACTAAAGAAGAATACAGCTGTGGATTAATAAACTACCATATATATCAGCATGTGATGTGCTACGGCATGAGGTCCTAAACAGGTTGTAAACTAACTTTCTTGATCAAAGCATGGACAATGGATTTTAAATTAGCTTATTCAGTTACTTACTTGGTTCGATGCTGAACACAATATCATGTTACCTTTTGTATTGCTAGTTAGCAAAAGCAAGTATGTTAATGAGCTGTGATAAGGTTATAATATCTAACGTTATTAATTTACTGTGTGTCTACTTACTCATTATTTCATTACCAACCAGATAACACAATGCAAGAAGCCAGAAAATTACTCACATTTGATCTCCCGAGTGAAGGAAGTCCAGAAGGACTGTGTTCTTCATTTGTAGGATCTGGGTACCTAATCTGATCTATTCTCATGTAGGAATCATACAATCCATCTCCAAACCTGGCTGAACATATCAAATATAGAAGCCAGTTAGTCACAACTGTGTGTACCAATACAGGAAAAGACACTTGTCTCAGCTCCTAAAAATTATCTCATTTGTAATCATTCTTCAAAGTTTTTGCTAAGACATTCAGCTTTTGCTAATTTATTGGACAAAATACAGCAAGAGCATCATAGCTAAATATTAATGAGCTATTCAACAGTTTTATTTCTTTTAATGATACTAAGCATTTACAAAGCACTGTGCAAACCTTAGTTTCTGGTTCTTTTTTTTTTTTTAAACTAGGAGCTTCTCTTAAACTCATCTGTCATTTTTTTCGCAGTGCAAAAACATCCTTAAGAACCTTAAAGCAATATCCTATTTTAAAGAAAAAGAAGGATAATCCTGAACTATCCGTATTTAGAGTGGCAATGGAAAATGAGCAGGCATTTAAATACTTGGTAAGACTATTCTTTAAAGTAGGTTCTCTGTAAATATGACATGGAGGAAACAAAGCCAGTAAATTCGTTGCTACTAACAATGGTTGGCAAAAGAATTTTTTAAAAATAATTTCTACAGTAATAGACAAAATTCTGTGACTGTGCTTAAAATAAAATTGGCTAAAGCAATTAACATTAAAACTCCAGAGTTTTGATCACCATCTGCACTCAAAATGTCCGTGTGAGTTAGACAAAAAGTACTAACTATATTTATATCAAAATAATATGACATCCTCTCCCATTGCTATAAATACTGTCCCTCCTTATACCAAAACATTGCTCTAAAAAGTTTAACTAATTGGTTTTTCATTTTAGTTCTGCTGACAAAATGCAAAAAACTCAGTCACTTCTTCCAGACAAGCAATCACCACTGGGAAGTTAGAAATTATATTTAAAAATTCCCAGTTACAAGTTCAAGGCAAAATGTGATCAGCTAATTTCATCTGCCACCAGAGAACATGCTTATTCATTGCTGTGTATGAAGAATGAACTATATTTTTTTCACAACAATGTATCACCAGCTTCTTTGTAAACGTGTGTGTTATTAGGAATGTTTTGTATAGTATACTGATATATGTGAAGGGTGTTCAATAGTAAATTAATAATACATTGTATAAGTCACAGAACTGAATGCCAGAACACATATATTTACAGAATTATATAATGCAGATACAAAGTAGAAGAGTGGGGAAATTGTGTTCCTTTTCTTAACCTCTGGAAACTCTCTATCTTCCTTTAAACTTGGATTCTGAAAAACTACTCTACTCTGAGAGTTACTTTAAAGGATAACAAATGAATACTGCACTTCAAGCATTAATTGAAAACACAGTCAAAGATATAAAATAAGTTGCCAAAGGAAAAATGCCAGGAATGTTCCTTTCCTTGTGCAGAGTCTGCCCAAGTCCTGATGAAATCTGGCCTGTTTTGAGTCATTTAATCCACATTTGTTTTCCCGTAAAAACACCTAGGATACTTTAGATGAGTGCTATACAGATAAAAGTGATGTTTTAACAACCAATTGCTGGTTTTGCTGTATTCATCCTCCCTCTTTGGTTTAGGAGAGTGAAATGTACAAAGACATAACAAGGCTACTAAGTTCTCAAAAAAAAAAAAAAAAAAAAAAAGGAGGCACTGAAAGAAACTCAGCATCATTTGAAATCACCACGGAAGGAAGTTTTCTATTGTTTGCATATTTCACGCCTTGTCCAGAACTGGCTTGTTCGTTACAATCTGTTCTCCAGTGCTTTGTCCAGTCTAGTTTCAAAAGTCTCATGTGACGATTGGGCTTCCACTGGTTTCCTGGGACGACGAGTAACTCGCACCCTTAGGAGAAGTTTCCCAAGGCAGTGTACGTTTTCTGCCATTCGATTTCACTCCCCACCACACTTGAGGTTCCCCCCTAGTTATTCCCCCACAGGCGCCTATGGGATCTCACCCCAGTACTCGCCTCCCCTTGATGATACTCCCAGCTGCCCCCCGCCCCACAGAACCAACCACTTTTCCTCCTTATTTTTATCTCTGTAATTACTTATCCGCCCCCTCCGGTGGGGTTTCCATCTGTCTGAGCCGATAGGAAGCCCCCTCCCCAGGATCACCCCCTCGCCCCGTGGTACTGTGATCCCTCTACTCACTGCCCCCAGCTCCAGGGGTTCCCCGCCCCATGCTGCCAACGCCGCTCGGGTCCCCCCCGGCAGGCAGCCCCCAGCCCAAGTGCATCACTCCCCCGAGGGCGCACCGCCGGGGTGGGGACCCAGGCCGACCTCCCCGCCCCAGCCACCGGCTCCCCCGGGCACATCGCGGGGGAGGGGGTGGGACGGGACCGTGTCTCAGGCCCCGGCACGTGGGACCGAGCCGAGGCTGCGCTGCGGCTGCCCCGAGACCCCCCTTCCCCGGCCGGGACGCGGGGCCCCGCGTTACCTGCGGTGAGCGGCCCATCCGGCTTCCTGCTCAGCAGCATCACGGCCGGGGGGGAGCGGGCCCCATCCCCCTCCCGGCCCCGCACACCGCGCCCCTGGGCTGGGGCGGCTCCAGGTCGGGCGACGGCAGCTCCTACGCTCGGGCCCAGGCCGCGGCAGCGGCGGGACCCCGGGCGGTTGCTAGGGGAACGTCCTCCCCGCCCGGCCCGGCAGCGGCCGCGTCTGCGCGGTGAGGGACGGGAGGGGGCGGGGAAAGGAGCGAGGGGGGCGGATGAGGAGAGAGTGGGAAAGAGAGGGGAAAATAACCCAGGCTGAACGGGGAGGCGGAGGAAGAAGAGTGGGGCTGGGGAACCCTGTGAGCTCCCTGCCTGGCCTTGCACTGTGCGGTCCCTTCTCTGAGATCCCCCTGGGGAGCGGTGTCCCCCGTGCAGAGCCTCCAGCCTAGCGCACGGCGGGATCTAGGTGTGCCCCAAACTGGGGGGGGACATGTCCCCCCCCCCGCGCCCCACTCTGCTGTGCAGGACCGGGAGCTGCTGCTGCCTGGGCTTCAGTGCAAACTTTTGTTAGTAACCCCCCCGCCCCTTTACACACACACCCAATTAAAAACTACTGGGGATTGGAAATTGAAAGTTTTCCATTCCATTGACATAACGGCAGCTAAACAAACACGTTTGTTGCTGGGAGAGGTCTTCCCCTGAGCCCCATGGAGTGTAATGGGGTTTGGTTTTTCCCCTTTCCATTCCTCCTTAGGACTTTAAGGGGGTATAAAGCAATCATTATAAGGAGCTAGACTAAGGGCAGAAATGTGGGGGTGCAATCTCTTGAGAACGCCATGTGGGACAAAGGAATAGCAGTGGCTGGGGAACACTATGGAAATAGTTTAAAAGAGCAGGACAATTCTATATCAGCATTGCGGCAAAACTAACTTTCCTGGACTCACACCTTTTACATATAGCCCTTTTTAACTGCAAAGCCCTGTTCAATTGCCCCTGTGTCTTTAAGGGTGTCGTCTTTTGTAGGTCGACATCCTGAGATAACAGGAAGAGTGGACTAGTAGGCAGAGTGCTAGATAGAGACCTGGTTCAATTTCTAGCTTCACCATAGACTCCCTGTGTGACCTTGGATAAGTCTACACTAGAAGTGCTTTTCCAGAATAGCTATACCAGTACTGTCCTAGTGTGGACACAGATCATACAGGCAAAACTGCACTTTTGCCAGTGGAGTTTATTTTAGCACCCACTCCTCACTAATGAAATAAACTATACCAGCAAAAGCACAGTTTTGATAGGGGTTTTTGCCAACACAGCTATTTTGGTCAAGGATCACTTCCACACACTCTGACCAACAGAAGTTTGTAGTGTGGACTCGGCCTTAGTCTCTCTGTGACTTTCTTCACTAGCCAAAAAGGCATGTTGTTACCGTGGGATAACTAAAGCAGGTTAGCTACTCCAAGGGAAAAACAGAGCAGAGACAAGGCACTGTGGTTTTACCGTGAGGTGAACTAGGAGAAGTAAGCACTACACTGCTGGCTAGAGCTACCTTGTGACAAAAACTACTAGTACCTTGCCTCCATTTAGGATTTTACAGTGAGATAACTAGTGTGTATTAGGGATCTTGTACAAAAAAACCAAAACAAAAAAATATAACTCTTGTGTCTGTGAAGACATCTGTGACTCCCATCAGTAAAATGAGTCTAATAGCTAGCACTTCCCTACCTCATGGGAGTGTTATAAGGATAAATGCATTCAAGACTGTAAAGCACTCAGCTTCTACAATAATGGTGGAGAGAGAGACAGAAACTTTTTAGGGTAGGGAATATGTCTACTCTATGTAAAGCGTTACAGTCCTCTAATGCGTGTTTGAATAAAGGGGACGTTTATGAGCATCCTGTGTCCCTAACTCTTGGTTTGCTGATGAGGGAGATAGGAGTAGTGTTGCAAAGGAAAACCTGAGAGCCATCTGGTGTTGGCAGCAGATATCACAACCCTGCCCATATCCCCAGAGACACGTCATGTATGTGAGAGAAATTGGAGATGCTATTCACACTAAACTGTGCTTTATTTTTATAAATCATTATTCAAACCCTTTTAAAGTGTACAAGGGCTTCAATTTCTTTTTCTACTGACTGTTCCTGTGTGTAAGGCCACGTGGAATCCTCTATTCACCAACAAAACACACTTAAAGGGAGGGTAGGTTGCCTGGCAATGCCTCATCATACCCTCCCAGAATGTAGAAGTGGCTACCTGAAAACAGACATGCCTGAGCATCAGCAAATACACAAAACAAAACACAAACATTAGAAAACAAGGAAATGCACTGTTAAGATAATGCTTCCCATAGCACTCCCACCACTGGCTTTAATGCTCTTCCCCTATTGATCACCACAATAAAGAGTACCTCAGGAAGATCTCAGTGGCTTCCCTTCCCTAAAGTGGGTGGAGTTCAGCAGTTAGGATGAAAAAAGGCAGTGTTGGGCTAAATCAGAGGAAATTTTACATCTTTAAAACCCTCTGATTCCTGCTCTCAGAATTGCCTCAGGAAAATGGCCTTGCTATACTACTATAAAGCCTGCCAGTGCCCTACCAGCATCTTGTATCAATGGTGCCACAGAGAACACAATGAAGGTCCATAGAAGTGTATAATAGGAATGCTGATATGGAGCATTGTGGGCACTATGAACCTATCAGTTTTTGTTAGGATGGATAAGGTATTGTTATATTCCCTGTGATTTAAGGTTAAGTAGTTAAGGTTGTGTGGTGTGTATGGTCTAGGAGAGGTTACCTTAACTGTACATTCCTTGTTCTCTAGGTGGGTCTGTGAGGAGTGCATCTACTAGAAGGGGCCAGAAAGGGGGAAGGGACCCCAGCATCTCTACCCCACATCAGTGTAGGGTGAAGGGGCTCTGCATGCTCCTCTGTAGCATGGAGACGTGCAGAGGTGTGGAATCAGAAAATCCCATGAAGATTAAAATAGCTCGAAAGAATAGCTCCAAGAGATGTGAACCACCCCATTAATTGCAGTGGGTGTTCTCATCCCTCATCTCATCATTGGGTGCCTATGGCATGCACTGAACTGCTTATTCTCAGTTCTCCTGGTCTCAGCGTGGTGTGACTGTGGCATGTTTGGCACATGCGCCAAGAGAGGCTCCATTTTCAGTGCTGTGTTCCTGTGCTATGCATCAAGAATGCCTGTTCTTAGTTCCCCCGCAACACCCAGTCACGTCTGTGATCCCGCGCTGTGCAACAACTTTGCTTGTTTTCAGTCCACCCAGTACTTAAGCCCACTAGTCTCTGTGATGTCACTTCAATGGGACATCTCACAATGAGCAAAGTGAAGCAGGTGGATAAGTGCTTGCAGGATCAGGTCCATATACTGTCACAGTTTTGGAATCCTCTGCAAGTTTATGTCTGAACAATGTACAGAAGTCTGAATTGAAAACACAGATTTTTTTTAAAAAAGTTATAAATGTTTCTCCTAAAATACAGTAAAGGATCTGACAAATAGTCAGACTGCACAAAATATAGTATCTCCCAAACACAAAAGCACCCATTTCAAAGTGGGAATTATTTGAAGAAAACCAGAAAATTGCTCACACATTTATTTTCTACATGCATCAGACATTCCCCATTATTCCTTGCATAGAGCAAAATGTGAGACTAATTTTCTGGTTTCCTTCAAATAGTTTCTGTTTTGAAAGTGCTGCACCTTCTTGCTTGGTATGCCCGGGGCTCTGCTTTTCTTTTTTTCTAGCCGGCTAGCAGAAGACAGATGTATGTTGAAAACAGCTTTAAAAAGGGATATAAAAAATTAATTTAGGTCCTGGTCCTGCAATTGGATCTATTCAGCCAGGCCAGTGCAGAGTCTGTTTGATGTAAATCCTCACTGATACAGGTCCACTTGCATGGGATTGAGGCATTAGTGCTTCTTACAGGAGCTGAATTGACTGCTCCGAAGTCCTCTGTTTATCAGAGTAAGGGGACAGCCATGACAGCGGCAGGCCATGCTTCCCACACGCTCATGCTATGCTCGCTCTGCCTATTCTGTTTTATTAGAAATGTTTATACAGATTTAAATGAAAATATTTTGGTTTGATTTAAACATCCCCCTGCAGTGTTTGCAAGACAATCGCTGCAGCTCCCGACATGAGAACCTGTGAGTAATATTCACTATAAAGAAGGGGGGGGGGGGAAAATCACACTCTTTAACAGACATGCATACACACATATATGAAATATTATTGTATACAGGATGGGACATGTAGCATTGCACGGGGAAGGCATTTGGAGACCTCTGGCTGGAGGTCAGACAATTAATCAAAAGTGAGAGCCAGAAAGCTATGTGACCACACCCTCTGCAAGGGGCAAGCACAAAAAAAAAAATCTCTATCCACTACCTGCACCAAGTAAAATGCAAACTGGGTGGGAGTTATTACTTGGTTTTGTAAGGTTTATTTTTAACAAAGGCTAGGAAGATTTTGTTTAAAGGCCTACACTTTGTAAGGTGAGAATCCAAAATGAGGGACTGTCCCCCCAAAGGAGTGAGATTTTGGGAGGCTGTCTAGCTAGAAGGGCTGAATTAAGGCAATCAGGGCCCCAAGGCCCTGGCCCCTGAGGGTGTGTTACAGGATGAGGCAGTTGATACCTTCTCCAGCTTGTATTGTTATCAGCTGTGTTCAGACTCAGACCTTTGTTCATATGTCGCAGCTCCTTCCTCTTGCCCCTTCCACGAGGGCTGGAAACTATTTGTTTAATGAACGCCGGGAAGCTGATTTTATCAGGCCACTCCAGTAGTAGCAGCCCGGCTCGGTGATGCGTCTTTCAAATGTTTTGGTCTCTGCAAACATCTTTGCACGCATGAGTAATTCACTAGGGCAGTGGTCCCATTGACTCCAGTAGCACTGCTTCTGTAGGCAAAGTGACGCCCACGTGTCAGCGTTTGCAGGGTCAAGCTAGTGTGAACAATCGGAACGGGGTGGGGGATAATAGGAGCCTATATAAAAAAAGACCCCAACATCGTGACTGTCCCTATAAAATCGGGACATCTGGTCACCCTAAGGGTCAGGCTCCCTCGCCCCCCACCCGCGCTCAGCCGGCACTAGCCAGCCAGGCCATTGCAGAGGAAGCAGCTGTGTGTTGCCACACGGGCTCTTTTTGCTGCAGGACAGCAACATGGCTGCTCCCAGGCAATGAAGCAGGAGCTCTGCAGTGCTGGGGTTTGACTCATGCTTTCGCCTTTCTAGCCTCCTGCCTGCACGGCTGGCCCAGCGCCCCTCAGCCGGCCAGGGTTTGGGGGAAGAGCCGAAGGGCGTGAAGCCTCCCCTTTGGAGAGGATCATGTTTTCCAAGGCCTTCAGGGTGAAATCCAACACTGCCATCAAAGGGTCTGATAGGTGAGTGAGTTATGTTAATTTCACTCCAGGCCCACGGTGAGATTGGTAGGAGCTAGCATGATTTACTTTCTCCTGCTTTGTGTGGTTAAGTCAGGTGCAGTCACAAGCTTGAACAGGAGCGATTTCTAAGGCATAAGTCAGATTTTACATCTTGCTGAAGAGCAGATAGCAATATCCTACATCACACGAGGGGAGGGGGGCTTTATTATTATTATTTTTTAAATGCCATTCCTGAGTGTGCAATGTATTGCCTCCCACATAAGTGAAGCTAGGCTATGGATTCTTTTTCCATAGCTTTGGTATACAAGCGTTGCCAGATGGAACACACCCAAGGACAGGTTACACAGTTTCTTTGAAACAGATGGGCTTTAATTAATGTGGCAGTTTGAGTCATGGTGTGAGGCAAATTTTGAAGGCTTTCTTTCTTGTAGCAGGAAAACCTCTTCAAACGTATTTCTGCTAGCCTGTGGAAGTGTATTTGTAATATTTTATATAATGCTGCAGTGAACATATTAACACTTGCAATATTTGAAACACAAGGTGGGTGAGAATATCTTTTATTGGACCAACTTCTGTTGGTGAGAGACAAGTTGCGAGTTTACCAGAGCTCTACAGAAGTTGGTCCAATCAAAAATATTACACCCACCTCATCCCTATACTATCCTGGGACTGTATACTTTAAATATTTGTAATAATACAAACCAAGTCCACTAAGGACCTTGCAGCACAAAGCTAGCGTTCAGTCAGTACTAGTGTTTAAATGAAGATGCAGTCACAGCAAAATAAAATATTAAAAAGTGTTTTTACGTCAATAACGTATCAGGTGGGAGGCATGGAGATGACATCGAGTAGCTACACTGTGGTTTAAAACCACCTGGGGCCCTGTCTCTGCTAAGATTTTACAGTGAGATAACTGTCTTGAGTTAAAACAATGAGGAGTCCTTGTGGCCTCATAGAGACTAATAAATTTATTTGGGCATAAGCATTTGTGGACTATAACCCATTTCATCAGATGCATGGAGTGGAACATACAGTAGGCAGGTATAAATATACAACATGTGAAAAGATGGGAGTTGCCCTAGACACCATCATAGGACCTAACCACATCAGTCACACCATCAGGGACTTATTCACCTGCACATCTACCAATCTGATATATGCTATATCATGTGTCAGCAATGCCCCTCTGCCATGTACATTGGCCAAACCGGACCATCTCTACGCAAAAGAATAAATGGACACAAATCAGACCAAGAACTGTAACATTAAAAAACCAGTAGGAGAGCACTTCAATCTCCCTGGACACTCAATAACTGACTTAAGTGGCCATTTTTCAACCAAAAAACCTTCAAAAACAGACTTCAACGACAAACTGCAGAATGGGAATTCATTTGCAAACTTGACACCATCAAATTAGGCCTCAATAAAGACTGGGAGTGGCTGGATCACTACAAAAAGTAATTTTCCCTCTGTTGCTATTCACCCCTTCTTGTCCACTGTTGGAAATGGGCCACATCCACCCTGATTGAATTGGCCTAGTTAGCACTGACCCTCCACTTGGTAAGGCAACTCCCATCTTTTCATGTGCTGTATATTTATATCTGCCTACTGTATTTTCCAATCCATGCATATGAAGAAGAGGGTTTTAGCCCATGAAAGCTTCTGCCCAAATACATTTGTTAGTCTCTAAGGTGCCACAAGGACTCCTCATTGTTTTTGCTGATACAGACTAACACGGCTACCACTCTGAAACCTGTAGCTATCTCGCAGTAAACACACATCTTTTTATCAGTGAAGACATAGCCTAAATTAACCAATGGCCTTTACCTGAAAGAAGGCTTGAGGTCCCAGTTCACTATTGCCGTGTACATTCGTGTTGTCACTTACACCCATGGGAAGTGAGTGTAGAATTCTACCAGTCTGATTTGCTCATGTTTTATACCCACTTTGTGCTGGTGTGAATGATTCCACAAAGGGTCATGACAACAGCCAATCAGGCCCTCCATCTTCAGATAAACAAAGACTATGAATGGCTAGCCAACTACAAAAGCAGTTTCTCCTCCCTTGGTGTTCACACCTCAACTGCTAGAAGAGGGCCTCACCCTCCCTCCCTGATTGAGCTAACCTCATTATCTCTAGCCTGACTCTTCCCTGCACATTTATATCTGCCCCTGGACATTTCCCCTGCTTGCATCCGAAGAAGTGGATATTCACCCACGAAAGCTTATGCTCCAATACCTCTGTCAGTCTATAAGGTGCCACAGGACCCTTTGTCACTTCTACAGATCCAGACTAACACGGCTACCCCTCTGATACATCTTCAGATAGATGCATTTTTACTAGCAGCTTTGCTGATGTAGAATTGTATGTTATTTGTGACTGTTGAAGAAGGTTTAAGTGTAGTAGCCGTGTTAGTCTGTCAGCAAAACGAAAATAAGAAAGAAAAAAACTTGTAGCACCTTAGAGACTAACAAATTTATTTCAGCATAAGCTTTCGTGGGTTAATACCCACTTCATCGGATGCATGGAATGAAACACACTGCAGACAGACATTTATACAGTCAGAGAAACATGATAAGGTCCAGGTGTATAGACCAATCTTAAGAGGCTAATTAGTTGAGAGGAAACATGACAGCAGGGGAAGAAAAAGCTTTTGAAGTGATAAACAAGATGGTCACACAGGTGTGAATGAGGATCGTTAACTTAAGGGAAATAGATTCAATTAACATAATGGCCGAGCTTCAGCCTGCAAAGCAGATGGAATGTGGTGTGAATGAGCATGAGGCAAAATGTGAACTGAACTGGGGGGTGAGCAGAGGGAGTGGATCCTGAAGTCATTAGAGCAGTGCTGCTGCCTAGTGACATGGGTGAGACATAAGACATGAACTGATAGCTAAATTCTTCTAACACAGTGCTTCTCTACCTTTCCAGACTACTGTACCCCTTTCAGGAGTCTGATTTGTCTTGAGTACCCCCAAGTTTCATCTCACTTAAACTACTTGCTTACAAATTCAGACAAACATACAAAAGTGTCACAGCAGAGTTACTGAAAAATTGCTTATGTTCTCATTTTGTCTGTATGCAATTTTAGTTTGTAGGACTCGGCTAGTGCTTTTTATGTAGCCTGTTGTACAACTAGGCAAATATCTAGATGGTTTGATGTACCCCCTGGAAGACCTCTGTGTACCTGAGGGGTACGCGTACTCTTGGTTGAGAACCACTGCATAGCTAGGATCCCACCTTAGCCCATGTCTCCTTAGACATGACTAGTCTCTGCCTGTACCCTGTCCTTTAAAAAAATAAATTACATTAAAAAAACCACCCTTACTTTTTGCTCAGCACAGATTTGTCTTTACAGGAGGAAACTGCGGACTGATGTTGCAGCAGCTTTTCCTGCCCTCAGCAGTGAACAGCTGTCAGAACTTGTTCCAAACAGAGAGGAACTCAACATAGTCAAACTGTATGCTCACAAAGGGGATGCGGTCACAGTATATACCAACAACAGGAACCCGGTCCTTTTTGAAATGGAGAAAACCCTATATCCAACAGGTATGAGACATGAAATAGAGTATCTTTCCCAACCCCTCCTGCCTCTCAGACATAAAACTCTCCTACAAGTTCTGTGCATGCCCATCTATCCAAGGTGTTGTATACACCATTACTGTAGTATCTGAGCACCTCACATTCTTTAATGTATTTATCCTTCCAATACCCTTGTGATGTAGGGCAGTATTATCCCCCATTGTACAGATAGGAAACTGAGTCACAGAGAGGTGACTTGCCCAGGATCACACAGGAAGTCTGGGGTGGAACAAGGACTTCAACCCAGATCTCCCAGATCCTAGGCTACTGCCCTAACTGCTGGACCATCCTTCCCTTCTGGCCCACTTACTGTAAGGCACAACTGCCATGAGTATGAAGTTCAACCTTCTTTATGTGGAATTGTGTGCGTGAAAGACTGAATTGCTCTGATAAAATACTGTTCCGTCATTTTTTTCTGCCCACTCAGTGACTCTCCCATGTTATCATAACAATTCAGGTCAAAGCATCCTTGATTCAAAGAAGACAATGTGAAGATATCCATAGATCATCTATCCATTCTTTATTAAAATCCATTGGAAGCTTGAAACTGAAACGTTAGCATTTTAGTTTGTCAGTTGTGAGTATCTACTGGCTTGTTATTTTGATGCTGCTGGGCCATGCAGCCTGATTTGGTGACCATCCATGTGAGAGAAGAATCTGGCTAGTTACAGTCAAGGGTGTGCTGCTGTAATTGTATTACTGGGGCTTGAAGATGGCGAGAAGCAACAGCTAGATAAATCTGTAATGCCATGTTTTTAAAATCAGTTTTCTTTGGACAGTTTATACTCTGTGGTCCTATCCAGATCTTCTTCCAGCATTCTCAACATGGCCCCCTGTGTTACAGAGACTAGCAGGAGGAGCAGGTAAGAGAATCAAAACTCAATTACTTTGTGATACGTGCATCAGTTGTCTTGGGAAATCCATTCTTCTGGAGCTGTACTTTTTTTTTTTTTAAGCTAATTTTTCTAGTGCAGGACAAGATTTAAAAAAAAGCAGAAACTCACTGTTCAGAAAGGTGGACTGAAAGTGTCGGGGGTTGTCTCCTTAAAAAGGAAAACCAATTAGCCACAAATACAGTTTGTGAACTAAATATAATATATAGGTCAATCTGTTCAAATGCATTGATCCTTCCCATCTGATGGCTCTAGAGTTGGAATTTTGCCTGTTGTTGCTCTTCATGCATTGGTTAGGAAGATATTGATTTAACGGCCATTAACTGGGACACTGAAGTACTTGTTTCCTCATTCTGTAGCATTTGTTGTAATTAACGTTCACAGGGCAACTACATTTAGCTGCTTTCATTCTACTTTGTTTTAAGGATGGTCTCTCTCTCTATCCGAATTCAGTATAAGCAGATGCCACTGTGTGTGCATGTATTAGAGATGGGCTCCGGCTGCAATCTCAGAGCTGATCCCCCACCCCCTACATTTTGGATTGTGCATGTCATGAGGGGAGTTACATTCAAATCCTTGGCTCTGAACTCAGCCCTGTGATCTGGCTGTGAGTCAGCTCCAAAACAGGAAGGGTGTCTGTTGTTTCCAGAATCCACTGCAGATGCCATTAGGAATCCATTTTGGATGCTGGGTCATGCCTTTCTGAGCTGAAATCTCCTAACTGTTCATGAGAGCTGTGTCTCCTCAAACCTTAGTCCTGGCTTGACCTCAAACCTAAATCACAAGCCTAAACCTGATCAGAATCTGGATGCTGTCTTCTCAGCATGTGTGGGGATGTGAGTCTAGAAGGGGGCTGCCTTTCTCCCACCATATAGCCTGCCTCAGGTGGAAGCTGGGCTGCAGTGGCACTTGAGGCCCTCTGCTTTGGCTGTCTGCTGCTTTCTAGCCAAGGGGCCTGTGTGGAAAGCAGCCCCTGGTCCTGTGGCCTGGCACTGAGAGACACAGCTGAGGAGTGGGCCTAGCCACTGACCCGCACTGACCTCGTTTGCATGGAGAAGGTCCTGTTGGTAGGAGGAGGCGGCTGATTAAAGTGGGGTTCAGGTCACTGGTCTCCCTTGGCAACCAGGCTGCCTCAACTGACTTCTGAGCCAGAACCAAAGATGAGAGGGTGGCCCTGGAGACAGTAGCCATCATAGCAGAGGGGAGAGGTAGAGACACAATGATGCGGAAGCCTCTGGAAAGGGGTGAGAGTTTGCAGCAGCCTGGAGTTTGGGAGCAGGGAGCTAACTGTCATGGTAAAACCAAGGCAGTGCCACTCTGTATTATCTCTTCATTTGGCTCTAAGCATCCAGCCAGGTATTTTTGCCTTTATCATTTGCTAGATATGTTCTGACATGCTACTTACTTCATCCTGCAGCTCTGAGACATTTATGCGGCTCCTTCCCTTGCCCAGGAATTTCCCAAATCAATCACAGTTTGGGAGCCAGGGTTGGATGCATAGATTTGATTAAAGCTGTTGTAGTGGCAAAGGGGAGAGAAAAAAAGTGTTTGCTTCTCTGTGTGTGTAAAAATCCATGATGCTGGAGAGCGAGGGGCCTGCAGTACCCCGACATGTCTACTCAGATCAGACCACTCAGCTGTCAAGCCCTGCTCCTTGCCTCCAGCAGCGGCCAATGTCCAAGGCAGGCAACCTAGGATGGGAATGGTACAATGCTGTATTTGGAAAGGAGAGGGTTAACCCTGTGTCCCTGTGCAGAGGAAAGGTCTCAGCTGCCCTCAGTGCTGGCATTGTCAGGTTAGCAGGGCTGGCCCAGCTGGGGCTAATTAGGCAATCATCTCTGCACCCTCAGAGGGCAGGACACTAAGGGGCCTGCACTGGCTTGTAGAAGAAGCTAGAACCTACTTAGGAGGATGAAAGAGAAGAAGGTTAGCTGGAAACACTCCTTTTCCCATGCCCTTATTTTAAAAATATGGACTCAGCTGAGCTGCCCAAAGCTTTCCTGCTTTGGCTAATTTAATTTAACAACCAGGCTGAATGAAGCCTTTTGACAGTAATGTACTGGATGGGCTCCTGGCAGGGTGTCTGAGCCCTGTTTTCTTGATGCAACATTTGCAGTGTGGGTGTGCAGAATTAGAAGCTTTTGGTGGAGGGCTTTACCTTTGAATCCATAACGAGGGGCCAGCTCAGAGGTATTGGGGAAGGGAATCTTCTTCCATATGGAAAATACTCTGTGTGATGCACATGGTTCGTAGTAGCTTTGCCTTTGTCAGCAGGATTGTTTTAGATAAGAGGCTGTAGTCCAGATCCACAAAGGTATTTAGGCTCTTGTCTTCCATTGATTTCAACAGAAGTTAGGAACTTAAATACCTTTTCTGGATCTGGGCCTGTGTGTCAATGGTGCTTCTTTTTTAATAGGATGGTAAGATGGTTTTGTGGATCCTCCCTTCCTATCACTACCTTTGAGATTGTGTATAGAAGGGTGAAGTATTTTCAAGTGTAGTACCGATGGGTTTCCGTGTCCGGCAGACACCCGAGGACACCATCCAGGAGATCTTGCAGGATGCCGCCAAGATCGATGCCTCCCTGCTGGCACTGTGGCAGAAGATAAACGCCCTGAACACCTTCCTGATCCCCCGCATCTCATTCGTCCTAAGGGGATCTGCCGTGGAGAAGGTACCCCTCAACAAGGCAGACAAGATCATCCGGCAGCTGGTGAAGAAGTGGCTGTTCCTTCCCCAGAGAGCCAGCAACAAGCTGGTCTACATCACCCACAGGCATGGCGGTGCCAATGTCCCCCGCATAGGCGACCTGTGCAACGTCACGGTGATCACCCATGCCTTCCGCCTGCTGATGTGTCCCGACGCCACGGTAAGGAACATCGCGGCGAACACCCTCCAGGACGCGAAAAAGAAGCGGATCGGCAGAGCCCCCTCCAACCAAGACATCACCACCTTCCTGAGCGGTTCCCTGGATGGCGAATTCGGACGAGACGGGCGCGACATCGCTTCACTGTGGTCCCGCGCTCGCAACGCCACCTGTCGCCTGGGGAAGCGCATTGGCTGCCGCTGGGAGTGGTGCGAGGAGCGCCAGGAGCCCTGGTGCCACAGATCAGGTCCTATGACAACACCATCATCACCCCAAGCGCCAGGGGCATGCTGGAGAGGACCCTGAAGGCAGCTGTCCACTCACTGTACGTGGAAACCATGAAGCATAAACCAGACCAGGGTAAAGTTTTGAGCTGGCCAGCAAGTGGGACACCAGCAACCACTTCCTCGCCAGGGGTGGCTTCACCCATTTCGCCGACTGGCGGTTCATCCACCATGCCCGGCTCAACTTCGTCCCACTCAATGGAGCCGTCCGCTACGGGAACCGAGACAAGTGTTGCAGGAAGGGCGGCTACTCCAACGAGACCCTCCCCCACGTCCTGTGCAACTGCAAACCCCACTCCAGAGCCTGGCAGCTGCACCACACCGCCATCCAGAACCGCCTGGTGAAAGTTGTCGCCCCGCGCCTGGGGCAGGTCACCGTGAACTGCGCCATCCCCGGTACCGACAGCCAGCTGCGACCTGACGTGGTCGTCACCGACGAGACCCAGAAAAAGATAATCCAGGTCGACGTCATGGTCTCCTTTGAGAACAGGACCCCGGCCTTTCGTGTAGCCCGAGCTCGTAAGCTGGAAAAGTACGCCCCCCTGGCCGACACCCTGAGAGCGAAGGGCTACAAGGTGCAGATGAACGCCCTGATCGTCGGAGCCCTGGGTGCCTGGGACCCCTGCAACGAGCGTGTGCTGCGGACCTGTGGGATCGGTCGACGCTACGCACGGCTCATGCGGCACCTCATGGTCTCAGACACCATCCGATGGTCCAGGGACATCTACATGGAACACGTCACCAGCCACCGACAGTACCAGGAGGCATAGCCGGAACGACATCGTGCATCATCTACGAGAAAGGGACCGAGAGACTTTTTCCCACTGGATCATATGAATTGGAACCATAAACTCACTGAACGTTAAATTTCACCAAATGAGGGTAAATCCATCCTCATCATCGTACCCACTCATTCTACTCTACACCTGGACATAGCCATTAGATATGAACAACTTACCCTCATATCTCAATCTCTGTACTCTGACCCGTTAAGCCTTTACCCCCAATTAGGGATTCTGCAGATTATGTATTTCTTACGCCATCCGATCCTAAACCGAATTTCGCTCCCCTTGATAATCTGTACCTTATTCCCTGATAACCAGAAACTTCTACGCTTAAACTCTGTACCGTTGTTTTTATTTTTAACATTATCTTAATAAAATTCTTAAACCTATGTGGTGGCTGCACCTCATTCATTGGCAGCTCTTGTTTTATGCTAATGGCTTCTGGCTTGTTTAGTTTAGGTTTTAGTTGATCCTGCCAATCAATTTTTAAAGCACCTCACTGAAAATTGCCTTGGCTTGGCTCTGAGCCTTAAAGCTAAGTGGCACATGGCAGATTTTCTAACAGCCTCTGCCATTGCTTGGCCAAATTGTTTTGTGCATTCTAAGGGTTAGGGCAGGAGCCTGGAAGGCGGCGGGTCTCCTGGGTTCTAGAGGAGTGTGGTCTAATGATAGAAAAGGAAGGTTTGAGAGTCAGGATGCCTGGGTTCTAATTCCATGCTCTTCCGCTGATGTGATTTGTGAACTTGGGCAAATCATTTCAGCTTGTAGTTCTCTGAAAATCCTATTTTCCTGTGTGTCACAAAAGGGAAGTGATGTTATTTGTAGAGAAATGAAAAAAATCACCCTGCTTAGTGCAAATAGCACAGATATGTTAGAACTGTATTTTAAGGAAAATGCGTGATTTCCACACTGCACTGAAATGTAACGAACCAGACTAGAAAATGTCATTTTGAGAGCAGAAAAATGGCTGGAAGGAAGCCATGGTCTTCTGCTAAAAACCAGGCTCCTCTTGGGAGGAGGGGGAGGTGGGCCAGGACTAGAGTTTCCCTCTTGGTAGCAAACAAACTTACTGCCAAGTTACTCAGTTGGTCCTTTACATAGAGTTCACCGCTTCCTCCTAATGGTCCCTTTGGCCCTGACCTTACCAGTTGCTGAACAGACACTCAGCTGTGTCTCGTGAAGGTGGCTCAGTACCCCCCTTTAATCAGGCCGGTTATCCCACCCTCTTCTGGAAGGAAACTGGAAAGTATTCTTAACTCGATAGCAGGCACGCAGGAGATTCTTTTACCTGGCATGCGCTCGGCTGTTGCCAGGGTTGTATTTTTGCTGAATAACAGAAGGGCTGGGGGCAGAAGAGGTGGCTGGGTAGTCACTGGCTTGCAACCATTCTTTAAAGCAGAGTGGATGCTAATAGCTATTCACTGTTTTATCTCAGATCTAATGCTGCCAGGAGTTATGGTGCCATCTTGTGGTCTTCCTCAGGTACAGCAGGGCACTCTCTGTGCCATCACCCTGGTGGGAAACAGGTACAATTTATCTATAGTTTCTCTTACAATGAGGGAAGAAAAGTTGCATTTTTATGTGAGGATTTTGAGAGGGATTAGGAGAAACAAAATCAGACTCTGATTTTGGGAAATCTGCAAAAAATATTTGCAATTTTGCTGTGACATTGTTAGTATCCTACAGATTTCGCTTTTGGTGGGAAATTTTGCAAATTGGATGGTTTTGAATCATAAAATGCACAATATTCAAATAAATACAAGATTTTTCTTCAATGTTGAGGGTTATGTTTTGAAATAGGATCATTTTTAACAAAACAATGAAATTCTGCTCAGTTTTTTCTCTTGGACATGGGCTAATTTGTCCTCTGAAGTATGCAGGGCAGGGACCACAGATTTTACCAGTTTTGTTGGGGTGGGTTTGTTTGTTTTGTGAAAGCAGATAACTTTTACAAATTTAAAAGAATACCTAAACCCTGTAAATTCAAAGCTTTTTTCCAAATGTTGTTTTGACTGCTCTTCGCAACCCTGTAAATTAGTCTCCTCCTAAGGAGAAAGGCAGGTAAGTAGCTGGCTCACCCAGAACATAAGAATGGCCATTCTGGGTCAGACCAATGGTCTATTTAACCTGGTATCCTGTCTTCTGACCATGGTGGAGTTGATTTAAATCAAATTAGAAGCTTTTGGAAGACTCAATTTAATTATGGATTTCTACAGAAAAGTGCATTCTTGTTGGTTGTTATAACCTTAATACATATTTTTCACAGCTCAGAGATAAATTTAGGTTTCATTTTTAGAACGTACACACTATACATTTTTAAAGTGATTATTTTGAAAAATTTTCAGATTAGTTTTACAGCTATATCAGAAAATGATTGATTGTTTGGTTATTTCATCTACCAAATGAAGCAGATATTTATGAAGTCTGTGGGAGGTGAACTATCTCCAGTTCAACAGGTTAATCATTAATATTTGGAAGATTTTCTTGCCATGCTGTGTTAGGAGGGAGAACATCACCAGACTGATCTTTAAATTGTTTTATTTAACTAAAACAACAACGTTATGTATTCTGGATTTTTTTCTTCAACAGCAAACATAATATTTTAACAAAACAAGCATATGAATTTTTGAATTTAAACATTCAAGTTTTTTAAAATCAAGTTTGTTTTTGTTAAAATTATTTTTAAACAAATAGTTAAATGTGTTTGTTTTTTAAAAAAAAAACAACACCATTTTTGCAGTTAACAAGCATGTTATCTTTGGAGACACAAATCCATAGTTTGAGAACTGCAAAACTAAGCATCTCTGATGGTATCTTCTAGACTGAGCACTGAGTCCCATTGGGTATACAGAAAGATTAACCTAAATAATCTATACAGAAGCCTCTGGAACCCCATAAAATTGGGTCTCTAATCCATGAACTATTGCAACTCATTTACAAAACCTTTCTTAAACATTACATGAATATATTGTCTCGTACTACAGAATTAGAATTTATAATCCCTATTCCATGATGAGATATCTTTGAGCTATAATGTACCTTAATTAAAACCATCTTTAGATAGGTTTTTTCCTCAAAAAGCATTTTATCAAAACAATCCGATTTCTTTTTTTATATTTTTAAAAAATCATTGATTTTTATCCACCCTGCTTCTGACAGTGGCTGGTACCAGATGCTTCGGAGGGAATGAATAGATCAGGGCAACTTTTGAGTGATACATCCCCTGTCGTCCAATCCCAGCTTCTGGCAGAAAGAAAATTAGGTTAAAGGGTGGCTATCCAGTGACAATTCACGTGGGGTAGTATTGAGAGAAGACCTTGCATACTAGAGGGGAGTGGGTGAAAATAGAAGATGCCCCGATGACTTGAAATTGCAGAGTGTAAAGAACAGATTCAGTGTAAAACTGTCATAGAATGGTAATTAGCCACCATTATCAAGGACATTGCAAAAGAAAGCTAATGTGCTATGGTGGCTTAAGAGTCATGTGTTCAGGTAGCATACAAATTTAGCTATTTCACATTCTGCTACTATTTTCTCAGAGCCCCAGTTGCAGTAGGAGTCGCTACCATGTCCACTGCAGAGATGCTGGCTGCTGGAATGAAAGGGAAGGGCTTCACTGTGCTGCATTCTTACACAGACCACTTATGGTGAGTATGCAGACAAGGGTACAGTGTGTCTTAGAAAATGAGATGAGTGAGTACTGGGTCTGAAATACTGCCTGGAATCTGTTGTTGTGATTTACCCTAGCGGTGAGCTCAGCTGTGAGAGGTGACAGTTCATGGAATGCCACAATCACCTGTAACCACACATGTTGACAGGAAAAGGTGCAAAAGCAAGGCAGGCAGGCTGAATTAGTCCAGACAAAAGGGCTGCTGATATAAACCTTTAAGGTCATGCCTGGTAAACAAGAAAATCTAAAACCAAAAAAATCAGTGAGCCAGAATTGGGGTGTCAGAAACTATGCATAATTGGTGGACGACATAATGAGAGGATGAGCTATTCCACCCCCCACTCCCTTTTTGGGGTCGTTAAAGAGAGAGACATGCGGTAGAATAAATTGGCTACTGGAGCAAGCTTCACCATCTCGGCTGCCACCCCCACCATTTCCTGGGACCTGAGACCACCTCATTTCTAATCCTGAGAGATGTTCTGACCAGTCTGGCCCAGAGAGGGAGCCAGGTGACCACTGCCACCTCCACTGGCTCCAGTTAATTCCTTAATACCACCTGGGATGCAAAACTTGGCCATCCCCCACCCCCTTGCAAAATGTGTCCTTTTCCTTCCCTACTGTATTTCATCTCTTTTCTATCCGTCTAATAAGAGTCTGGCTTAGCCAGCCAAGACTGCATATTTTTGCAGCACTGCTGTAAGTTTATGACCAAAAAGAGACATCTAAAAGCAATGCCTTAAACAGCCCAATGCTGGTACAGGTTTGCCGGAATTTGGAGTAGCTGGTAAGACCAGGTGCTGGACCTGTGTTTTTCCAGTAGTGAGGTTGCACGCGAGAGTCAACACCAGAGACAGAAGCTGCATTTTCTATCTGTGCTGTTGTTTTCTCTGCCCTCTTTTATGTGTGTGTTTTGTCGTCTAGGAAACAAGAGTTGGCTTTAATAACAGCAGCAGCAACAACCCATCTCAACTAACTTCTTCTCATTTCCCCAAAGGGACAGTTGCTACCATCTTGAATAGCATTTAAGAGACTGTCAAACAGAGGGAATTTCTCCCCTAAAAACTCTCTCCGGGAACAAGGGATGTTGTTTAAAATTAAAGCCTTATTTAATACTTAACATTTCAAATACTTGAACTAGTTTTCCTTATTTTCTGTATCTGGAGTAAACAAATTCTCAAAAGATGTGTTTGCCATGCTACTAATCAATCTGAGGTTTCCATATACCAAATCCTGAACCTCATTTAACAGTGTTTAATGTTAGTGACTAGGTCATGTTAACATCTTTGACTCTTTGGGCCCATTTATTCCATCTAAGTTGTGTTTTGGATGACCCCTTAACAATAGACGTCTGGTCTGCTCCATGTGCTGTGGGCATTTTAACATCTACTTCTAGCAGGAGTAGGGGTTTGCCCTGATGTCCTTTTATGTGCACATGCACATAAGCACAGGATATTGGAACTAAATCTCTAGTGAAACTTCTTTGAGCTTAATGGAGTTGCATCATGAACAATTTGGCCCATTATTGTTACTCTGCCTTAATTTAGTACCTTTTTGCTCGGGATTGCGTGGGCGCTGATTTTCATTTAAAGAAAAGGTATATCCAAATCTTGACTCCCATTTTCCCTAGCGAACGCTCTCTGCTGGGACTTTCAGTAACCACCACCCCAGCCTGTTCTCTTCTAAAACATGTGTTCTGCGGAAGGAGATTACTATAGCTTTCACTCTTACTGGTGTCCACAGAGAGGTACTTTGGGCGTGTTCCCTTATTAGAACCCTGCAAGAGCCTGTCTGTGTCCCACTAGCTTGTTTTCAGAGCTCCATGGCCTGAGGTCAGCTGGGGTCAAAATGTAGTGCCATTGGACGGCTGTTTGGCCTACGTGAAATGAATTGGACATGGGTGTGTCTCAATCCAGTCCCTGATGTTCAAGTACTCCTAGCACAAAACCACCCTCCTTGTTTGGAGTTACAGGTAGGAGGCCCAGAACTGAATGAGCTATGGAGATTCCACAGCCCTCTCGGCTCTGGTAGGACAAAGCCACTGATTAGAATAAAGGCACAGTGTGGGAGAAGTTTGCACTGCTGCTGATTGTGTTATTCCTGTTGTGTGGATAAACAGAGGACTTGAGCCTCCTGGACTAACAGTCTGGTGCTTATCATGGGCACCAGTTTCACCACAAGGGGTTTTAAAAATCAACACTGAGTATTTGGGGACAGCAAAAGCGTAACATGCTATAGGCTTGGCAGTGGCAAGTTACCTCTCAGTGGACCTGGGATCCTTCCTGACTGGCCTGGCTAGTAGCTGCAAAACACCAAAAACCCCAGCAGCTAAAATACCCGCCTTATAGTGAGAGGCTTCAGGAGTTCAGCCTACTTAGCTTATGGAAAAGAAGGTTAAGAAGTGGCTTGATGAGTCTAGAAGTACCTATGTGGGGAGGAGATTTCTGAAAATAGAGGACTCTAATTTATCAGACAAAGGCATAATGAGTCCCAATGGCTAGAAGCCAAATTCAGACTAGAAATAAGGTGCAAACTTCTCACAGCAAGGATAATTAACCATGGGAACAACTTACTTACCTAGGAGTGGGTGGATTCTTCATTACTTGATGTATCTGTATTTTCTAGCGCCATGATTTTGTAAGTTATCTGGGACTGGCCAGGCTTTTTGGCACAGGATACTTCACAGCTATATGGGGAACCATCCTGTATCAAGAGAGTAAAGAACCATTAATAAAGCTGCTTTATGCTTTTTATTATTTTTAAAGGGGATTTGGAGACAAGTCTTACCCACCCACAATAGCTCCCTTGGTAGCAGAGCCTGCAGAGTTGGAGAGCACTGATGACGATGACAAAGACGAGGAGGGACGGGAGCCTGACAGCGACCTCTCCATTGCCCCGTCGCTACAAATGGGCATTGGTAATTTGAGCCTGCAGGAGGGAGATGGTTGTGCAAAGCTGATGGAGGAGGAGAAACCTGGTGAGACTGGATCTGCAGAAATGGCTGAAGATATCGCCGAGGTTCAGCCGGAAACGGAAGATGGCAGAACTCTACAAGGTACTACAGCACAAAAATGAAACCAAGTTGTGTGTCTATGTAGCTATCACTTCTGTATTAGATTCCCATCTGTTCCCGTTACTTGGCTAGCCGTAGCAAGCCTTACATACACTTCAGCTCGCACTGAGAGTGGCTGCCCAGTTTTTGAACAGTGGAGAGACACCGAGCCTGCAATCCTTTAAAAAGCCCCATAGTGACTGCTGTGAGCCAGGGCATTCATGCAGAAATCATTGCATGCATAATGTGGCTCCTTGGGTACCATGCTGACCTATAAACACCTCCCTTTCTTCACTGAGTATTCCATGAATAATGCGTGCAGATGTGGTCGCCCCATCTCCAAAAAGATCTATTGGAAAAGGTTCAGAAAAGGGTAAAAAAAATTATGAGGGGTATGGAACGGCTTCTGTATGAGGAGAGATTATTAAGACTGGGACTTTTCAGCTTGGAAAAGAGACGACTAAGGGGGGGGGATATGATAGAGGTCTATAAAATCATGACTGGTGTGGAGAAAGTAAATAAGGAAGTGTTATTTACTCTCATTACAGAAGAACTAGGGGTCACCAAATGAAATTAATAGGCAGCAGGTTTAAACCAAACAAAAGGAAATATTTTTTCACATAACACAGTCAACCGTGGAACTCTTTGCCAGAGGATGTTGTGAAGGCCAAGACTCTAACAGGGTTCAAAAAAAAGAATTAGATAAGTTCATGGAGAATAGGTCCATCGGTGGCTAATAGCCGGGATGGTGTCCTTAGCCTGTTTGCCCTAAGCTGGGAATGGGCAACAAGGGATGGATCACTTGATGATTTCCTGTTCTGCTCATTCCCTCCGGAGGCACCTGGCACTGGCCACTGTCGGAAGACGGACACTGGGATAGATGGACCTTTGGTCTGACCCAGTATGGCCGTTCTTATGTTCAGTTTCTTGGCTGTCCCAGGGATTTGCCTGGTAGTTGATGGGCAGGCAGCAATTCAGTAGCAACCTCATGTCTTAGCTGCTAAGCACATGTCTGGGTGGGCTGAATTCTCCTGGACTTCAGTGAGATGAAGGTTCTCAGCATGCTGTGTGTTCAGGGCTCTATGGAACTGTTCTGCCTGGAGCTGACAATGTGATGGTTTTTCAATATAATACCAAAACTTCCCTCTTTTGGTTCCGCTTGTGTTATGAGATGCATTTAAGTGATTAGGGCATTGAATTGAGAGGAGATGTGGATTCTATTCCTGGCTCTGCCACTCACCTACTACATGACTGTGGGCAATTCACTTCTCCGTGCACCTCCATTTCCTCCATCTGCCCCAAAGGTTCCATGCTCAAAGGATGCCCTGGGTGATGGCATGCTTTAGAAAGCACCCTCTGGCATAAGACAGAAAATGTAGTGTTCAAGTACTGTAGTTCATGACATGGTATAGATAATATATTAAATTCAGTGAGTTTTTTTGGCATGACAAGCTTCACAAATGTTGCCAAAGTGTGTGTGATAGAGACACACCTACCTCTTGGGTAGATAAGGTGAGCCCAAGGTGGGACCTCAGTGAGAGCTGCTAATGATTTTGCAGCCAAGCTGGTCTCAAATGTAAGCGATTCTAGTATCCCATTAGGAAGGAAAAGCTTCTCTGTGACTGTACACTTTTTTTTTTTTAAACTGAGAATTTCAGCCTAAAGATCCATATTTGTAAAAGCTGCTTCCCCTGAGCAAACGTTGCCCGGTGTGAGGCTTTTCTGGAGCACTTCTCACAATAAGTGTCCCTTTCTGGGCTCAAAACATTAATTCCTTGTTCGTCGGGAGTGACATTTTTGGAATCTTAAACTAGAAGCAGCACGCAGTAGAAATGAGATATGTATGTAATTACCACACACTGCAAACAAACCGCTTTGGGAAAGAGCACACGAAGCCTGCAATCGTTTGCAAAGCACAAGTTCACAGAGGGAAAACAAAACACCTGAGTGAAGTCTGAGACGTTGCTCCCTGTTTAACAGCCTGTAGTGAGGCTAAGCAATAAGCATGGTGAAAAAGTCAGAATTTGGCCTGTGGTATGTTAAAGGGAATTGTATTTAAAACAGATGTATGTAATTTAGACTGTTTCACTTCATAACTCTTAGACCTTTGATCTTCCTACTTTAATCTAGATAAAACCCTGGAGAGGGAGAGAGTCGGAGTAGTAAAACACTATTATCCTTATTTACAGATGGGGAAACCTTGGGCACAAGGGAGGTTAAGTGACTATTCCAAGGCCACAGCAGAGAGATGGTATCAGCACTAGGATTAGAATGTACAAGATCCTGGCTCCCAGTCTTGCTGTTTAGATGTGGTGAAAGTAGTGCGTAAATCAAAATGATTTAACGTTGTAAGGTGCTAACTCAGAGGAATCAATACAAAAATAAAGGTCCAGATGAATGCGAACTCATTCTTGTGAGCACGCTCTCCCTTTCTGCACAGAGGCCCATGAGAAATGTTTGTGTTTCTACAGAGCGAATGGATGAGTTGCTGCATCAATGCTTTTTTCATGCTTTAAAATGTAAAGTGAAGAAGTCAGAGCTCCCTCTACTGACCAGCACCTTCCTGCGCAACCATATGTTCTCATGCTGGTATGTGGTAAGAAGACCATCCTTGGGTTTGCATGGGGTTTTTTTGGGGTTTAAATGAAATTGCTATGAGATAGTGAGAGGTTTAGGATGAAGCTGCTGCCTTTCATGTAATTTAGGTGTTTATGGTGTATGTTTACACTAGAGTTCAATTTATTTGATTACCAATCAACTCAAGTTAGCTAACAAGTTTATACATCTTACCCTGGACTCTGCAAGTGTTTGTTCCAAGATTGTTTCCCTCTTCAGATGGCCATCGGCAATTAATTCAAGTTAAAAACACTATCATTGGTTCCCAAAGTGGGGTTCCTGGCCCCCTGGGGTTCTGCCATTGGTTATGGGGGGCGGGTATGTCGTCCTGCGGTGGGGTCAGAACAGTGTTCCGGCACTTCTGCTCCATGAAGGATGCCATTTTGTTCTCAAAATGGCATCATCTGTGCACCATGACCTTGCTCACACTGTGTGTGAGAGATCATTCCAGTGGGGGCATTCTAGTAGTGCCCATTCAGGACTACACCACAAATTGTAGCTTAAGTGAAAATAGTGGGGATGTGATAACTGTAGACTGTTTACTTCTGGTTCCTTTGTGAGTCTATTATTTTAAAAGTATATATTTTTAAAATAATAAACTAACCTAATAGAAAAAATAAGAACATGAAACTTGTGTCTAAAAACTGAAAGGGATTTGGGGAGGTTAATCAGATGCTAATGGGTCCTTGGCAGAAAAAAGTTAGGAAACTACTGTATATTACAGACATGCCCTCGGTGTTGTTATATCTAACACACTGGAATATCAGCATTGCCTCTGTCGATTAAAAACACACTCCATTATCTCAAATACAACAGTTAAATCCACTTTCCCATGTGTAATTCATATTCACACCACTAAAAAGCTTTTAGCACAGAGATTCTTGAAAACTGCCTTTATTGTTAGTCTTGCCAAACATCAAATATTTTCCCTTGGTTCCGGCTATTTGTTGTAACTTAAAGGTTTAATTGTTTAATCTGTTTGTAGCCCAGAAGGACAACAATTAGACATAAAGAAATCAAGCTACAAGAAGGTGAGATTTCTTGATATTTACATTTATATATATTTAAAAAAAATTGGTAAAGTTCTTAGGCCCCCTTGTAAAGAAGCCCTACCCAAAGACATGGATTGTAGTCTTTTCTCTCATCACCTGTTCAGTCTCACATTGGTAGACTAACTTGTCCTGAAATCATTTGTATGGGTCTATCAAATATTGCTAGCTCTGTCTATACTATTTTGTGTTAGGGGAACACCAATCAAAACTGGGAATCCATTTTGCTAGGTACTGTCCATACACCGACTAGGAGATAGTCCCCAAGGAATTTAGGCTTCATCTAGACTAGAAAATTAAGTCCGCATGACTGTTGCTCAGAAGTGTGAAAAATCCACACCCGAGTGGCGTAGCTAAATTGACCTAATCCCCATCACAGATAGCTCTAGGTTGATGGAAGAATTATTCTGTTGACCTAGCTACCACCTCTCGGGGAGTGGGATTACCATTGCTAGTCAGTGTTTACACTGAAGCGCTGCAGCTGTCCTGATGTAGCATTTCAAGTGTAGACAAGCCCTTAGAAATGATGATGATTCCTGTTTTACAGACAGGAAACTGAGGCACAAAGAGAAGTGGTGATTGGCCCATGGTCTCACACAGTATCTGTCGCAGAGCTGGGAATTTGAACCCAGATCTCCTGAGTCCCTCTCCGGTGCTTTAACTGCAAGCTGATCCTTCCTCGCTGGGATACGCTGATTACCATCCTGCTGTTTTCCTCTTCAGTGCTAACATGATTTTAGCAGCTGATCTCTCATAGGCTAGAGCAAGGAATTAAAATGTTGTAAGCTGGGAGTAGTAGGTGGCCCTAAGAAGGTCACAAAACAAATCAGTTGCAGAGCCAGTAATGGCACTCTTGATGTCTTGCTCTCAACACTAGACTGCACTGAGCATGCAAAGTACTACCATGGGGTTGTTACATTTATGGAGCTGAGGAGTTGGTTTTGTGACTGACTTACTGAGATGATCGTGCAGAGCCCAAAGCAGAGACTGGATGGCTTGGGTTCACTGGCAGCGTGAACACACATTTCAATGTTCCTGACTTTTTCCATTATTTCTGCCTGATGTTTCCCCTTCAGCTCTCCAAGTTCCTGCAGTACATGCAGCAGCAGAAGATTGTACAAGTGAAGGAGCTGAACAAAGGGGTGGAGAGTATTGTGCATATAGACTGGAAACACGCAGAGTAAGTTGTTATAAACTGCACTGAAGTTGGTAGAGATGTAAAATGTTGTGCTCTCACAAGATCTCGCTGCTTTTTTCATACGAGTTAGGGATGTCAACTAAATTTCACCTCAGGTAGTTAGTCTGTCTGCCTCAATTCCCCATTTAAATGGCCCTGATATTCTTCACTTGTCCTAAACTGTTATGTAGGGGTCTTGTACCCTGTAAAATAGCTGCCCTATTCTACTCAAGAGGTAGGTGAACTGGTCTATCCTAGCCCCGATGTACCACTTCTCAATCCTAGAATGTGAAGCACTTTACAGAGGAGATAAGTAACATCATCTCCATTTTACAGATGGGGAAACTGAGGCACAGAGCCTCATCTAACATGTCCGCTTCACAAGGGTGAGATTTGATTGTAAAGTTACATAATATTTAGATTAAAGAGCCACACCAAGTGCTATTACTATAGATTGTTGATAGTTTAAGGCCAGAGGGGATCATTAGCTCTTGCATTCTGACCTCCTGCATAACACAGGTTATTAAATTTCACCCAGGTATCCCATTATTGAGCTCCGTAACTTGTCTGGTTAAAGCCTATCTTCCAGAAGGGCATTCATCCAGTCTTGATTTGAAGACCTCAAGAGACGGAGAATCCACCACTTCCCTTTGTAGTTTGTTCTGGTGGCTAATCACACGCCCTGGTAAACATTTGTGCCTTATTTCTAGTTTGAATTTGTCTGGCTTCAGCTGGCAACCATTGACTTTTGTTCTGCCTTTCTCCACCAGATTAAAAAGTTCTTTAGTACCTGGTATTTTCTCCCCCTGAAAGTACTTAGAGACACTCATCAAGTCACCTCTTAGGCTGTTTAGCTTATCCAAAAGACTGAGCTCTAAATCTCTGTCAAGCATTTTCTGCAGCTCTTGAATAATTTTTCTGTACCCTTTTCAATGTGTCAACATCCTCATTAAGTTGTGGACACCAGAATTGTACACCCTGCAGCAGGTTGTCTAAAATGTCTTATTTTCTTGGATGCAATGCAGTGTTTAAATTTGCACTTCCAGACTATATCTTCTCCGGTATGTCGGCTGGCTTGCACTTCATGCATCAGAAATCTTTGGCAGAAAGGAAAACCTAGCACATCCAAGGCAGTCACCACAGTTGTTCCCTTGTGGTGCAGAGCCATCCCTAAAGAAGAAACCACTCTCCCTCACTGTTGCTGCTCAGGAGTTCACCTGGCAACTGATTTAAATACTAATAGTCATTGCTTAGGTCCACCCCTTTGCATTACTCAGACTTCAAACATTGGGTCTGATTGGAGATCCAGGGGTTCAAGCCTTATGCTCCTCCCAGAGATGCTAACAAACAGGTGTCTCACCTGCAATTCATGGACGGTCAGTTTCGCCCGTGTGTGAGGGGGTGTCTTTCATACAGAAAAAGGGGGAGAAATTTGAAAAAGAAAAAAGGAAAATATAATTGTAAACCCCACAAAACTGGACATTGGGATTTAGGGGCAGGTTAATACCTGAAGCCACTTTGACTCTCTCTTTAAAATACTGTGCCTGTTTCAAGTAACTGGGAAACCGTTCCAGAGTTTAAGACCCGGGTAGAGGAGCTGTGCTGGGTATCAGCAAGGCAAGTCAGGATGCTTATGCAAAGCAAATCCTGACCATTGCTGCTGGTTCTTAAAATTGGGCACCCTATAGAAGATGCTAGGATCAGGTGCATCAGCCAGGCCTGCGCCCGTAGCCAGTTGTAGTGTGTAAACAGGAAAGGGGAGAGAGGGTTTGGGCCAGAGTGTCTGTTGTGGGAGGACAACAACACTGCTGAGAAGCTGGAGGCTAATGTAAGAGCTAAACAGTCACTAATACTTCCTCACCCAGGAAACTATTGTGAAACTGAACTTCTTATTTTCTCCATTGAATTTCAGCATTAAGTCATTTGTTGTCCCCGAAGCGTTCTCTGCTGTGTCAACTGCCCCAGAGAGTCAATGTGGAGACGGAGAGCAGCTGTACCATGCTCCTGAAATCATACCACTCTATGGTGTCTCAGCCAAAATGGCTCCACTTTTCCAGGAGTCTGGACACAAGTAAGTGCTAGGAAGATGGGATAAAACCATAATTGTCCTGCTAAGCCAGCATTCAGAGAGGAGATGTAGAGGGAAGACACATGCCAGGTGCTAAAGGGAGTGGTGACAGTTAAGTTGTCAGCACCTCCCCCCTGTCAGTATTGAAGCAATGTCAGAGCATGCTGCTAGGAGCACTTGGCTGTTGGTGGTGATTTAGTCGGGATGAGAGGAACAATTGACGCCTTGATGCTTAGCCACCAGAGAATCCCTTAGCACTGCTTACCAGTCTAGCTGTGATAACTCGGGTGACCTGGTCAAATTCCAGATCAGTTATTTACAGTCTACTTACATCAATTCCCTTTGAATTTTCAAGGGGATACAGTGTGTTCTACCTTACTACACAGCAGTTTAGGAGAAGAATTGTCATGTGCTGTTAAACAGCTGCCTTGTTACCCCCTCAGGGGTGAGATTCTGTGCTGTAGTACCGCCCAACGGGGGGACGGAGGTGACTTAAGACACCTTTGTGCCCCCTGATTCAGGGCTGGAGCAGCATGCTGTTGTAATTTAAACAGCCCTTGGTGGCAGCCTGTGATCCTCAGGATGCAAGCTACTCTAGCAGTACCAAATGTTAATACTGTTTTCAGAACATCTGATTTCTTAATACAACATAGTAACAATTTCCTCCTTTTATAGGAAAGGCAGCATCCTCTCCAGCAGCGACGTGAGAAATATTGTCATCAGCTATGTAAAGACTAATGAGTTGGTTGATGAAACAAACAAGAAGTGAGTAGAAGTGAATTTTTTGTGCATCTATTTTCACTAGTCAAGCTGAGTGCACTGCAAAAGGTTAGTTTACCGAAAAAATCTGTTTGAGTAACAAGGAATATATAAAAAAAATGAACACGCTGGTACACTGACCAAATTACCAAACTACAGCACAAATGCACTGGATTTGTGTAGCTTTTAAGTTAATCGGTCACCATGTTAGGGAGCTGAAACAAATCCATTAGTCATGAGCAGGTCATGGAAACAATCACAGCGGGCGGCATGCTTGGCAGAGAACATAGGCCGTATTTCCACATCTCTGGGATGGGGCTGGGTCGCATTTAATCAGCTTGTTTTATTACAGCTTTGTAAAGGTGAATCCAATTTTGTGCGACTGCCTGTTGGATAAATGGGAGCAAGACGAGATCTCGAAGCTCAAATGGGATGATCTCCTGAGCAGGTGACTAATGTTGTTTCCTGACTCTGCTTTAACATTTGCAAAGATTCAGAGTTAGCATTTAACTCGACTACTACATGATGCAAAGCCATGTCTAACTCTAAGCCCCGAAGTAGGCAGTGGCTTCCTTATTGTCAACATAAAAATACCTAAAAATAAACCTTAATTGGTAATGAGTTTAGTAGATAGTGCTAAGAAAGTGTAAGTTCCATTCTTTCTTTTCTTGCCACCTTGCATATGACTAGTAACCTAAAAATGTAACATTTAAAAATGGATAATTTTTCTGATAAGCATTCACAAGACACGTCTAACAGAACCTAGTTCTGTACACACAATCTATGTACATACACACAATATAAATCTATCCTCTAATACATCTTTACATTTATATTAGAATGGTCTTAAACGTGCTCAGAACTTTGAGACACTTGATCACTCCTATGGTCTACATATCTGTGGAATCCCAGATTTAATAAAAAGATACTGCCCATCCTGCTGTATCTGACAAACTAAACTCAAGCCATACCTTTCTCAGGTGTCTGGAACAACTGCAGCCTTACCACCAGGTGACGTTTTTTGGACATGAACCCATTGTGAGGAAAGGAAACCTTGATCCCATCGACATAACCATAGCACAGAGATCATCCAATAAAAAGGTAAAGGAAGAGAGAGATGATAGGGAAGAGGTGTGGATGATTAACCCCTCTTTGGATCTTAGTCCATGCTGCAGGTGTTCAGCACTTTTAGGACAGACCCTACTGGAGTTCTGGTCTTCTACATAGACAGTCTTGCCCCTTGTCCAGGAGAAGTGGGGGGTGGGTCATAGTAGCCGGGGCAGTTGGGAAACTGCTACAACTTGGCACAGGACTCTAGTGTAGTTCTTTGTTAATGAGCACCTGCTGTCACTCAATCCTGCAGGTTAGAACTCTGAGGATTAGAGTGCATTAAAGATGACGTTAAAATTCTTAACCCAGTCCTGGCACAGTAATTATCAAGCATGTTTTCTAAAGACCCTGGAATGTCAAGCACATCGCATTGTATTTAAGTGCAAACAATGATTGTGTTTGTGGGGGGGGTGGTGGTGGAATTCTTTGATATTTTGCCTCCAGCTATGCTTTTCATTATATATATAAATAAAATACTAATGGGGAAACTCTCAATGCCCAGTTCTAATCAGAAAAGCAGGACAAGGTCATGACTGCTATTCTTACATAGGTGGTGGTAAATAATCCACAAAGTGAAAATCATCTTGTGACAATGGTTAAAATCCACAGGTGACCATTATTAAGAATCTTGAACTGTATGGCCTAGACCCGCAATTAGTTGCCAACACTCTCCAGCAAAGAGTACAGGCCAGCGCCACTATTAACACGCTACCTGGGGCAAAGGACAGAGTTCAGGTCCAGATCCAAGGCAATCAAATCAACCATCTTGCCAAGTTGCTGCTCGGTGAGTTTGAGCCAACATGGACCATGTCAGTTATAAAAGGTAAATGTTTTGATGATAAAACCTAGCTCTGGGATGTACTGAAGTGGGACTCTTGGTTATGTTGCAGACGAATACCAGCTACATCGGAAATATATTCAAGGGCTGGAGAAGGCTCCAAAGCTTAGCCGGAAGAAGTAAATATGTCTAGCGTAAGAAGTATTCAAATCTCATTATTTATAACCAGTTCTGCCTACAGCTGAGGGGTGAAATCCTGGGCTCCTGAAAGTCAATGGAAGTTTTGCTGTTGACTTTCAGGAGCCCAGGATTTCATCCAAAGAATGTAATTGCTTTCCCTGTTCAGATATTTTAAAATAAAAATCTCAAATGTCATCCTCTTCCAGATATTTTTACTAAAGCGTTCCAAGGGATTACCAAATTGCTAGCTCGTAAACTAATCTTTAACATGCTGACTTTGCATGACTGCATATATGTATGTTACCATGCTTTTTATTTTTGGTTAATGAAAGCAGTCTAACCACTAAACAAAGCCTATTCCAGCACATCATGGCCTAGAATTCATACCTCTTGTAGTTTTAAAAACAAATGTCAGTTGTCAGCATCCCTCTGAAAATAATCTTTCCAAGGGTTACTAATACCACACACTAGCTGTGAAAAATAAACTAGGATTTTCCCTTCCCCCTCATTGAGCTTTAACAGTGTAATAGGCCACATTGGACCCCACTCCTGCAACTAATTGCAGAATTTGGTGTAAATACAAAAGGGACTGTTTATTTTAAGGCTCTGCTCTTGCAATGAGCGTCATACACGCATAACCTCCATTACAGGATCAATTGGGGCATAGTCTTTTATAAACTGCTGACTATCTTCAATAAGGGAAACACTAATGAATGACCTTACACTCAGATCCCCTTTAAACACTGAACACCACACGAGGGCACCAGACAACTTTAAATAAAACCGACATAATTCTTCTTTATCATTGACTGTTTTATTATCTCTCTCTTACACTGTCTGCATCTGAACCAACTGTTTCAGGACTTTCATAAAAGCCGAGTGACTTTTTTAAAAATACCACAGAATTAACAGGGAGTAGTAAAAATAAATTACAGCATTGCAAAAATGCATTTCACTGTGCCACAGAAGCTTTACTATTCCATTCTATACATAGTTTTTACATGTTGTACAGCTAACAAAAAAATTTCACACGTACACTAGGCAACACAATACTAACCAAAGGCACTGCCAGCAGTATTTTGCGCATCTGAAGGAAAGGGGCCTTTGCTAATGTCTAAAGCTTGTGCCTTTGGCACAGGTCAATTGACTGTGCTTTGCATCAGAGTTTCAAGGTTTTTCTCTTTAAATGCCCCATAGCCAACAAAAACAAGCCTCCCTCTTTGCAGGAGGTTTTCAGCAGCATTCACCGTAATTGCATAAGAAGCCATGCCTTCTACAAAACGTTAAAGACATGCTGGGGGGTCCAGAGTGTGGGATGATCACTGAAAAAAAAAACAGTAAAAACATCCATAAAACTTCTAGCCAGCAAGATGAGATGAAATTTTAAAAAATCTGGATCTTGCTTCTCAGAACCAATGACATTTTACAGTGTGCTTCTTTCTGCTCAGTCAAGATTTGTACATAGTGCTTTAGGCCTTGAAAGCACGAAGTGCTAATTACTTACTGACTTCACAAGTACACTGTGAGGTCACTAAGTATTCTTCCCATTTTACAAATGGGCAAACACCCACAAAGCCTGTGATTTCTTGATGCTGTCTCTGCTACCTCATGGTTGTTAAAGGTCACCTGGGTAAGGAATACAGTACAGCTGGGTGGCTTTCCCTGCAGCCCTATTATCAGACCTGTCTATGCTACCAGCTAAAACAAGCTGTGACACAAAGTGGCGTCTCTACATGGTGGCGGGCTTGCTAAGCCGTGCAGTCACTTTCTCCCATTTAAAACATACTTAGATATAAAACTGGAAAAAAACAAGCATATAGTGACCTTGGGGGGAAATTGACAATTCCTTCCTCTCCCCCCCCCCACAAAATCAGCCTCATCCCTACAGTACTTCAGAGAACAGACAGGGAGAAAAAGTGACTGAGGCCTTTCAGAAAAGCCCTTCCCAACCAATGATCCTCATTAGCTTCACAGTAAAGATTTCACACTTTAAAAAAAAGGCACTGAGGTAAATCTGAGACTCTTAAAATTGCCTTCTGTCATCACTTTGCATCTAGTGGACCCAGACCTCTGAAGTGGAATCATTTCACCATATAACAAGTTTCAAGGGATGCTTTCAACTCAGGTAGTCACTTTAAAGTCATTTCAGATGTTCCATCTGCACCTTCCATTTTTCATGGCTTTACCAGCAAATTTCCTTCCTTTTCACCCATCTTTGTTGCTGTGGAAGGATCTATGCAGACAAGGGAAAGAGTGAAACTGACCTACACACAAAGTGCTTAATCCAATGCACTAAGAGGAAACACTTAACAGGTTATTTTTTCAGTAACACCTTAAAGCTTTCCAGACAGAAGTGTCATTTTTAAGTTGGAGTCCTTTAACACAGGGAACCGTACAGCAGCCACATGGAGGTGTGTGTAACCAGGAGCTAGGACGGGATTAATAGCAGTAACTGTGGTGTCTGCAACTGCAGGAATATCTATCTGTAAAAGGCTAAGATGTTTCTCAGAGAGAATGGAGGTGGTGAGTAATAACATTCTCGTTGCATTCTCCCAGCTCTAAGCACTACACGTGGTGGGGTGGTAGTCATACAGGGAACCTAGCAGCCTCTCGTCTACGTGCAGAAGGAAGACAGTGGGAGGATGCAGAGGCTCTGTGGGTGGTTGGGTGATGGTGCAAGGATGGGAGGTGATAGAAGGGGTGCTGGAGGTGAGAGGGTAACAGGAGACAAGCTGCAGAAGGCTGGGCAGTTGCTGTTCCTCTGTATGGCTAGAGATTGTGCTCCAGTTTCAAAGGGTTCTGTACTGAACCAACAATGTTCCCACCTCAACCATCTTACATGTAAAAAGAGTAAATCTGTAAAACATTGGTCCCTGAGTAGGAAACTGGCAATACACAGAACAGCCGCACTCAGCAGGAGGGAGAATTTGCTCCTACGTGGAGAATGGCCGACCAAACAATCCTTGTTTCACTCTCATCCTACTTCATCTTTTAAAAAAATTCCCTAGAATGAACATTAGCTAAAATCCCAGTAAAACCTACTGAAAAGACTACGGTGGACTTGGAGCCTTCTTGGCATCTGACTTTTTTATGTTTCAGTAGATATCTTAGAATTGTGCAACAATCTGTTTTGGCATCATCGACAGCTGCAACATGCATATGATCTGGTGCAACCAACCCCCATTGCTTTATCTGCTGCTTCCTGTGGCGCCACCTAACTTATGAAATGACGGAACTACACAACACAACAACCACACACAAGGCAGCCGCAGCATCTTAAAACACAGCCAACAGGCAAGTTGGTGGGAGGAGGGTGAAAGAAATGCAGTTCTATCCTGCCCAACACAATTACCCCGTAGATATTCCTATTTATTTAACATTCAGCCGTTACCGTGAAGTTTCTCTGCTTGGTGGCCCAATGCGACAACTGAAAGCTAAGCGGCCGCTCTAGTTGGTTTATCGAGGGCCTGCAGATTTAAAGAGAGGCTTTCCATTCTCTACTGACGGGCTGTGATCCAGCAATAATTTCTGAGGGAAAAGAAATGCAACACTTGTGTCTTTGTGGGCGCGTCATTCCTCAGACAGAGGAACAGGGAGAAAGGGTCAGACAAATCTGAGGTGTCCTGAGAAGTCTCTTCTTTTTAAAAATAATATCTAGCTTAGTCTGGTACTATACGTGCTTTGTGTTTGGTTATCCGGGTTTTCCTCCTGCTTCTTTCAAAGTCTCCTCCAGTCTTTGTTTAAACTTGCTGTACTTCTTTTGTACTTGCTGAATTTTGTCTTTTTCCTCTCTGTCCAGTATCATTAAGAAGTTTTGTAGCTCTGGGATAGAGAATGCATCCCACTGCAGAGAAAGCAAAAACAGAAGTGAGATGAGCAGCCAGAATACCACCTCCTCTCTGCTTGCCTGTAACACACACTGTGGTTTATTGTGCAGCTGAGTGCTCATCATGAAAATCAGGGGAAAAGACACATGCAAGGTCAGTTAGTTAGATTTCTATATACAGAAAGATCTAGTTAACTGGCCTTGCAACTAGACACTGCAAGTATCTTTCCCCCTGATAGTGTGGGTTGGGAATTTTTTAAACCAAACATTTTAATCAAAAATGCTGATTCATCAGAACCAAAACTTTGTGGGAAAGGGGCAGTTTAGACAAAATGAAAAATTCCAATTTTCCAATTTGAAGTGACTGTTTAGAAATGCAAACGAGTTCTGTACAAGATGTTTTGTTTCATAAAAAAAATTGAAATGTGTCCACTGATCCAAAGCAGGGTGGTGGGGGAATAGGTTTGGCTAGCAAATTTAAGGGCCAATTCGGGACAAGAAAGTTTTCAAAAACTCAATTTTTCATAGGATAGGAAAAAAATTTCCCACTTAGCTGTTCAGATATGTACACATCCCAGCTTAATGCTTTGAAATGGAGTCAGGAATCTGTGATCCAACACAGAAGCCTCAGTTTGAGCCATCTGGGACTATGATCCCAAAGCAAAACCTGACTTTTCTCTGGGTGGACTTAAAATTTTCTACTGCAATACTTGGGTCCACAAAACACAATTTCCCAAGGGACTGAAGAAAACAGGTAAGTAACTGAGCTGTGGCATGCAAAAATGAATGCAATCACCTGTGCTTTCTGTCCCGAAGGGAGGGGGGTCAGAACTACCCAGCAAGCCATGTTGTAAGCAGCAGGGATCGTTCTACTTAGATTACTTTTAATTTATTGAGGAATCAACAAAAGATTGTTAAATATGCTGGGATGGAAACCCCTTAATACAGGTTATGAGAAGCCAGCTTCTCCTCAGCAATATCATGAGTAATGCATGTCAGGCAGTATCCCTGAGAAATACGGACATCTGGGCCATAATTTTGGAATGTAAATACACTTAATCCTGCTTTTTTGTTCTCTCCTTTCTTGGGGCATGACTGCTTTCTAGCAGTAGAGTAGCCGGGGGGGAGCAGGGGGAGCGACCGCTCCCCCTGTGAGCATAAATGGTGCTTTAAAAAGGAAGCGGTGCCTTTTTTTTTAAGCAGCGCTAAAAAAAGGCGACGCTTCTTTTTAAGCGCCACTTCTTGCACTCACCCGGCGGCGCTCCGGGTCTTCGGCGGCATTTCGGCGGCGGGTACCACCGAAGACCCAGAGTGAGTGAGGACCTGCCGCTGAAGACCCGGAGCGCCACCGCGTGAGTACAGGGGGAGGCGCCTTTTTATAGCGCCGCTCCCCCTGCACTCCAGACCTGGCTGCACTACTGTTTTCTAGTGCTTAGAATCTGAACTGCTCGACTATGTGTCAATGCCCTATACTGCTTAGCAGCTGATAGAGTCATCTTCAGCACAAGTGATGGAGTCCTGAGGTTTAGCTGAACCCTCTCTGAAGTTCTAAGTTGACGTACTGTGTGGCATACGTAGCCCTAGGAGGTTGTGGATTTATTATACAGCACAGCATTGGCCTCTATTTTAAAATCAGTGGATTAGCTATGGCTCCATTTAGCTAATCTACTCTGAGGATTAACTGTAGAACTGCATTGCTTAGTTCTATAAACAAACAAAAACAAATGGATTATAGTCTAAAAACATCAAAACAGGCCACAGCATTTTTTACAGATCAGGTTTTTTAAAATGCACTAAGTTTTTGGCAATAAACTGATTGGTTAAAGGTTCTGAAAAACACAGGCAAAACTCAAGGAATCCTTTGAGATGCTTTAATTATTCTTAAGTGGAAGTTTGGTGTCTAATTCAGTGCTTTGGATGATCAAACCATAACACAAGGAAAGTAAACTTGCTCCCTCTTTTCCCCCAGCAAAAAAAAATCAAGTTGTGTTTCTACTGCAGTAAGTCTTACAGGTTTGTTTAACAAGGCCATGTGTTTTTGTAAAGCTATTAACATTGGTGTGAGAGCCAAGGGAAAGACTTCCAGACATACCTCAACTTCCCCCGTTTCATTTTCCTTCAGCACAAAGCTGAGAACATCTGTGTCGGGGCCAGCCAGCAGCCGGAGATACAAGGGGTATTCTGTTAGAGAGAGCTTCTGGAAGAGAACTGCAGGGAAGAAGAAAGAGAGATTCTAAATAAGCCTTTAGGATCAAGGGCAGGAAGATGCTCAAGAAGTTACTGAGCAAACACAGCATAGGTTGTAAGGCATCTTGAGCTGGACTTTATAACTAAGAGTCACTACGGGATGTATCAGCTCCAGCAAAGGTCTTTATTAAGGGTGGGGCTGCGCAGACTAGTGATTAAAGCAAATTATTGCAAGTTGCAAAACCTAAATACTATGTCTGCTGCTGATTAGCTATGTGAGGTTGAGTAAAGGTTCTATCCAGATTAAGGAAATTAGAATCAGTGTAGATACAGACGTGCCAGGGACAGACTTCACCAGCGCAGCTGAATCTGGTCACATATCCAGGTTAGCTGTACTGGTGTAAGCCCCCCCATTCCTTCTGCTCTAAGGTGAATGTGCTGTGAGGCTTAATTAACACTCTTCAAGGGCAACATACTCAGCACTGTGTCTGCAGTGAGGCCCCATGAAGCCCTATTTAGGTGCCTAGGCAAGTGGCCTCGTTTTCCAAAGGACTGAAGATCCTGCAGTTCTTATCACTGTCAACAGGAGCTGCAGAGGGCTCAGCCCTTTTGAAAATCAGGCAACTTGTTTCGGCTCCTACATTAGGATTTAGAAGCTTAATGTTATGCTCCAGTTTAGAAAGTCTTCGGCCAAGGGCTGAGAGTCCCTCCAGTGACAAGATCTGTATAAAAACAAACTATTGGAAGAGCCCACCCCACTGGCCAGCGCAACCAGGCATGGGTGGACTGGAAGCTACTTAGTGTGATACGCACAAATTCATTGAGTTGGCGCCCATCCTAAACCCATCTTCCAATCTGTCCCACCCCAAAACTATGCTATTTAGCCCCCTTTTGGGTGTGTGTGTGGGAGATTTTAACAGACAAAGGGGCAGCGATACACCCAAATCCCCTTGAATTTCAGTGGGAACAGGGCACTTAACTCCTTCAAGTGCTTTTGAAATTCCCACCCATAGTCTCATACCCTGTTTTGTACCAAAACTGTCTTACCATGACAGTTTATAGTGCCAAAGAAATCCAGCTTCCTGTAAGAGTGTTTCTGTGAGATCTCTGGTGGTGGATTTTTTTTGGGGGGGTGGGGAGAGGGAAGGGAGGGTAGTGGGTGTTGAACTGGGGAGAGGCAGATGACAATTATGAACCATGGGACTAGAGAAGGAAGAGAAGCCAGAAATGTCCATTCAGAGAAGCTGCACTCCTTGCCAATTATAAATATCTTTTTAATGCAAAGATCTTGTTTATAAGGGTGGGTGGATCATGATGATTCTGCTAAGGTTAAAACTCCAGAAGTCTATGAGAATGTCGTCAATATTTTGCAGGTACCGAAGATAAGGTGCTGTCAGAGATCAATGTCGATACACAGAAGCTAAATAAATGAGAGGGGAAATTCTGGCCAGGGACACTAGGGTACACACCTACTGTTTAGAAAAGAGCCGTGGGCTCTCTGCTATTCACGCATAGCAGACAGGACCACATGGGAAAGACTGAATTCCATGCAGGTGGGTGTCAGTCTCGAAGGGCTGAGTCACCCTGAGGAGGATTTGAGCCTGCACAGTATCAAAATTTAGTTCATGATTTTTAAAGCACGAAGCATTTGCTATAACTGAACTGAAGGGCATGTGGGATAAGTGACTAACTTCCACTGACTTCACTAGGAGTTGTCTCCACCTATGGCAATGATTCAATTTGGCTCAGGCTATAGGGGGCTCACAAGCTCGGTACACACCCAGGCACTCCTGCCAGCCAGTTAGTGGCATCTCCTAGCTTCTGTTACAACAGCTTGCATTCCACAAAGGTGGCCATATTTGCATCTCAGCTCTGACACAAGACCCTGTAACGTAAGTGGGAGCTATTGTGGTGCTGGAAATTAGATCATCTGTATGCACCAGTGAACATTATTTGTTTAACGATTAAACTATCACTCCTGCCTTAGCCAACGGGGGCTGGCACTGAAACAGAATAAGGCAGTAGGGGGATATTTTTACTATACAGGGGGAAGGCAAACGTTGCCCAGGGATTTAGTATGCTGCAGAACAGTGATTAAAACTTCCTGAGGTTCCTAAATAGCCCCCCCTCTATAATATCTGAGCACTTTACCATCTTCACTGTATTCATCCTCCCAAGACCCGTGAGGCTGCAAAGGGTTCTGTCCTGTAATCTCTCATTTATATAGCTCCTTTCACCCTGACCACACCACAGCAAGTAAGATTATGTACCGACTCTACGTAGCCCCTGCTGCAAGGTGGCAAGTGTGTACCTGGTCACAGAAACGCTCCACACAGCTTAGGGTAGGGAGTCACTTATCCAACAACTGCAGGGGGAATTTGTTAGGCATATTTGATTATCTAAATTAGATTTGGGCTAGGCCACCCTTAACTCCTGCAACAAGTGACATTTGATCCTTACTGACCACAAGGAGTCAGGACCAGTGTGGTGGAAGGCCACATATACCCAGGTTGGCTATTATGGCTCTTCCCTGATGAAAGCATTAGTAAGAATGACACACAGCAAAAGCAGATCTTCCCTTAGGAAAGCACAGCCTCTGACAGCTCTGCTATTAGGAATGACACTTAGGAATGAGAGGAAACATGGCTTTATGGTTTAGGCCTTGGAATGGGACTCCACAGATTTAGGTTCATTTCCCAGGTCTGCCACTGACTCCCTCTGTGAGCTTGGTCAAGTCACTTGATCTTTCTGGTCCTCAGTTCCCCATCTTACACATGGAGATGACTATCCTTCCTTTCTGCCACCCTTTGTCGGTCTTTGGGGCAGGGGCTGTCTGTATGTGCAGCACATTGCACAGTGCAGCTCAGTTAAGGCCTCTAGTGTAATGCAAATCACAACCTTACCAACTGTGGCAGAGAGGGGAAGCATCTGGGAATTCCCCTCTCTGCACTGAGCCCCCGCGGGACTGGTTGCTTGGAAGGGTGTCAACTCACCTTGCCCATCTCTCTGCATCTCCTTGAAAAGTGCAAACTTCTGAGGGTTGTCCACCACCATGAACTTCTTGAGGAGCCCCTGGATCACCTCGCTGACTGTGGTCGTGCTGCTGATGTGCAGCTGCTTGACGGCATCCAGCGGCAAGTAGAAGGAAGTTCTCTTGTCTGTCATATCAGCCAGGTTCACCTCCTTGAGGGCATCATAGATAGACTGCGGCCTAATCCCTGCTGGCACCGTCACAGGCCGGCGCAGTTTCAAGTGCACTTTAATGAAGCCCGTGTAAGTGCCATCCTCATTCTAAGGCGAAGGAGATAACGAAAGTCAAGTTTCAATGAGCGCTCATGGGGCAAGACAGGTTTTCAGCTAATGCCAGTATTTTCTCCTCCCCACCCACACCAGCTGAAGGGCTTTTTGCAGCACTTAACCCAGGGGTAGACATTGTGAGCTGACTGCAGGGACAGCTTTCTATAGTGCTTCAAACTTTCCTAGTCATACTGTAAAAGGAACTAGCAATTTAGGGTTAGTCACTACAGAATTCTTCCTGTTCCCTACTATTCAATAATGCTCTAGAATTCTTCCCCGCCCCTGAGCTGTCTCATCCTATGTAAACTGTTCCTGCTACAGCGAAGAGTTATGGAAACTAACTGACATTAAATACCATTTGTGCTTGCAATTACACTTATGTCTCCATTAACTGAGAATAGGTTGCAATACACTTCTGTCTCCTTTAACTGGAGATGGGTTTGGAGGGAACGTGTAAGCATCTGAACTAGGGTTTCCGGGGGTTGAGCTGGATATGCTGGCTGTTTTCATAAGGTTTGAGCTCCAAATAGTTGAAATCTTGCAGCTCTCCATCTTAAATGATGGAAGTTTCATGAGATTTTCACCATCCGGGGCCAGATCTGGAGATAAAGGCCCTTGACACAGACTATATGAGAAATCTAACCCTGGTTAAGCATGGACAACACCCTGGGTGCCAGGCTGTAACAAACTACAAAAGATTATAACCTCTGCAATTGATTGCTCAGGTACTGGTTCACAGCTGTCAGTTGGGGATGAAGTGAGTTGCTACGGCATCCCAAGACTGCACAGGTTACAGGCAAAAGATGGCCCATTTGCCTTAAAAGAAAATGATCCAATAACTCCTCCTTGGGAACCCAGGCTACTCTAATGTTAATTCATAGGTCACAAACGTTAGGAGATGGAAAAATATCCCTCTGATGACTCCCAGGCTACTGTAAGGGGTCCCTGCATTAGTTTTTGTTCACTTCAGTCGTAAGTGATGTCCGTTTAAAGACAAATGGGGCTTGTTTTCACAAACTGCCAAGCTACTGGAAAACCATTGACAACTGAACACTATTCTCTGAAATTGTAAAATCTCCTTTATTTCTGTTTTTCAAAACCTTCATGCTGATCTATGAGATCTTGTGAAATTTGCTCCTTTTGTTAAATCTAATTGGTGAATACAGCCATTCCCTTGGCCTCTCAAGACTTACCAACAGGGCTTGCTTTACATGGTTGCTTTTTCCAAGCCGTAAACAAGGCTGCAATCAAGGGCTGGAACTGTCAGCAAATTACTAGGGGTCCCACAACTTTGTTTAAAAGTTTGACCGTGGTGGAATAGAATGGCACATCTGTTTCCCTAATGGCTCAGTATCTCCAAATAGGCTGAGTGACAGCTACTGAACGGCAGCGATGCAGCTTTCTAGTTATCATGACTCAGCCAAGCTAGAACAATACAGCTTGATCTGTGTATGGCAAATAATTTGCTGGACATTGAAATTACTCTGAAAATTTCCCCACTAGAAAAAAAAAAAGTAGAACCCTCGTCTGAACTGTGTGGTGGTTCACGCCAAACGGACCCGGGTACAAATGCCGCCGGTGAATAAGCACTTAAGGTGCTGAAATGAGTGGCAGCCCCTGAGACCGAAGCCCTGTGTTATCCGTAGGACAGACCAGGCCTGATTCAAAGCCCACTGAAGTTAATGGGAATCTTTCCACCAGTATAGTGGGCTTTTAGATCAGGCCTGGACAGCACAGACACCAGCAGTGCAGGTTTTCTTCCTTGCCTCAGCCACACCTCACCAACACCTCACCAACAGGACTAAGCAGCGAGCTCAGTCTCCGTGGCACAGTATTTAGCCTCTCCTGAGACCCCATTGAGGGAGCCTGGCAGGATGGTGGATTTTTTTTTTTTTTTTTTTACTGTCAACACTTGTCTCCAAGGAAGAAGCTGAGACTCATAATTCAATTTACACAGTGGCTACTGAAAAGTCAGCAAGTTGCTTAAGACTGGACTTAAGTGCTTTGCTGTACTGAGGCCTTATCCAGTGGGTACAAATTTCAAAAGCACTTTGATGTAGGAGCTTAAGTCTCATTAAGTGAATTAGGCTCCCAAAGCACTTAAATGCTTCTGAAATTTTTACCCAGCATGTTTCATACTCCCATCAATTAGCAGCACAGTAGTGCGCTGAGACACCAATCCGCAATTGGGACCCCCTTGTGCTAGGTGCTGTATAGACACAGGCTCGGCCCCAAAGAGCTTACGCTCTTCCCCTCAAGGCTGGGGGTGATTAGACACAAGTTTTTGATTCAGACCATTCTGTAGCCTTAAGTGTTTCAGGAGAAGACAACTGCTTAAATAGGTTAATACGAATGCTATACTCAGAATTCATTGGTCGTACTGCGGTTCAAATGCAAGGCAAGCAGTCCCTGTACGGGTAAGTGATGCAGTTACCACATCATCTGATTATCTGCCATTTACAAATGCAGTGGTCTCTTCTATGCATTTATACCTTCTGTTGGTGTGTGCTCCTCACAGTAGAACCTGATTTCCTGCTGCAGTTTGGCAGATGAATCAAAGATTTTGGTGCTATCCATGGCGGTGAACCTCACCCTTGTGCAAAGGCTCAGCACAGGGCCTCGTCACCTCTGAAGCCAGAATTAAAAGCCTGCCCTTAGTGCCTGAAGTAATGTAGAGACGAATAAAATACATACCAGCTTCATCACGAAGCAGTTTGTAACCTTGGCATTGTAACTATTGATTATCTGTTCAATCTCCTGGACAGTGGGAGCTTTGGGTTTTTCTTCTGCTGTTGGTGTTACATTCTGAAACGAGAAATAAATACTAGTGAATACCTTCGGTTTGTATGTCACTTTGCCGCCAGGAGCGCCATACGAATTGATGCAAATGGTATGCTTTTATGGCCCTGCCTTTGCCAGGATATATATATATATATAAGCACAAAGACGGACATAATCCCTGATCCTGAGAGTTTACAGTAAGAGTGATGGAGAAGATAATGCCATTTATTGCTATTATTTGTACGGGCGTAGTGCCTAGAGGCCCAAATCAAGGATCAAGACCCCACTGTGCTAGGCACTGTACACACAACAAAAAACTAGTTGCTTCCCCCCAGAGCTTACAATGTAAGTACGAGCCAACTGATGACTACAACCTCCATGAGTTGTCTGCTCACCCTCCATCCCACTGGTAGCTGCTTTTCAGAGGTGTGTGGAGCGATTTCGCCTTCATTATTAGGAATGGTTCTTAATCTTTATATTAGAAGCCCCAGACATGCAGCTACTTTTGGAAAAGGACCTACTCAGTGAACCAGCCCCCTGCACAATAGTGCAGAAAGGGAAAAGTTTGGTCAAAGACGCATAGGCCCCTTCTTAGCATCCCCCAGCACCATTTTCATGGGAAGTTTTGTGGCTTCCTTAATTTCCCTGTAGAGTGAAGAGGGTTTAGAGAGTTTTGCCCAGAGGACTTCATTAAACCTGCATGGAATTTTCTCAGGGGGGGTGAAGGTGTTTGGGGTTTTTTTACCCTGCTGGAATTCAAACATATGGTTCCAAGGAATCTCAGTTATTTCAAACCTGATGCTTAAAGCTCTACGCTGTCCCTTCTGGAAAGCTGAGAAATGCCACATGGGTCTATGACGCAGGAGGGTCTGAGATTTGAGCAGTCAGTAATGACAGGCAGATGGCTGTTATAATTCCAAAGAGTTCTTCAGTGAGGTATTGATCCAAAGTGCTCTGGGTGGTTTAATGACTAGCAGACAATGGCTCCCGCAGGCTGATCAATGGGAAGGCCAATGGGGAGGCAAAGGAACAGACAAGCCACAAAAGGCTTTTGCGCTCACAGGTTCTTGGATGCTGCTGCACCACACGCTTCATCTGTAAAACATCTCCATCCGCCACATGCCAGCAGCCTGCAGCATCTGCCTAGCAATGGGTGTTCCATTCAGGGGGGTTGCCATATTTGCTCCTTGCAATCTTGGCTTCTGGCGGTCCCCAAGAGGAGTATTTCTGGGATATGTGCTGCTGATGGCTTTCTTGAGCCACTTCCCACAGCACTACAGAAAGACATTCACACACTGCAAGCATCAAGCAGCAGAGATTGTAGAGTTTCATGAAGGGGTCAAAGGAGGGGCTTGGAAGCAAGTGGCACAAAATAAAAACCTCACCAAGGATGGGGAATGTTTTCACCATGGAACAGGCCTTTGAGCCAGCAGTCAACACAGGAGACCTGAGGGAGTTGCATTTATTATGGCAATTTGTGGGCAGCATCACCAATGCGTTCAATAAGCCCCCGTGCAATTAATGAAACACACAAACTCCCGGAGAACTGGGGCATCTTTGTTGAGCATGACTGGAACAAACCAACATCATGTAGCCAAGTGATTGGTCTCTGCCATTTTGTATGGGAAAGTAAGGGCACTTCTCCCCTTCTATAAACACCAGTCACAGGAGGAACTGAGGGTGCTTAGAACGCCGTCAGTGAGCTTCACCTCACCCCCTATGAAGTGGGTAACTATCATAGCTTCCCTATCTAAAATGGAGAGATCACATGGACTCAGCTGCGGTATCCCCAGCTTTAGCCAATGCACTAACCGTTGCTGCCTCAGTGGAAGGTACCACTTCATCCACCTGCCGCTGCCACATGTTTTTATGCCCCTCACATAGCAACTGGAAGCCACTGACTATTTTTCATGGCTCTGCTAGCATTTCCCCCCTGTGCAGAACAGCCGGGATGTTGCTGGCAGCAGGTTCATCCAGGCAGAATTTGCAGTTAAATATACATTTGGTTCTTCCTCCAAGCAGTGCATTTCTAGCAGCTTCGGAGGAGTTAGTAATTACTTCAAAGCTAAAAAGCGATAACCCCACATAAACAGCAAGCAATCAGCACGGCTAATCCATAACACGCGCCCGCCCAACATCCCCAGTAATCCAATCAATGCATTCACAGCCTGCCTTGGAAGTCACTCTGTTCTCCGTGCGTGAAGGAAACAGAAGGAAAAGGGCTCTTTTCTCTCCCTTTCATAGGTTTTGGTGAATTTCCTTTTGGGAGGCTAAATTGCAGTCAGATGCAGTGAGTAGGAGGGGTTCACAGGCAGGTATTTTACATAAATGTATTCATTAGTCATTACAGACAATCGGAACAGCACCAGTAATCAGGTCCCATCACCCAGCTCTGAGGAGCTAAAGAAAAACATAACTGGGCATTGAGAGCATTTCAGCAAAAGGGCAATAAACACTTCTGGATACACCTGCCATGAGGGGCTTATTAAGGAGGCTCATTAAAAGCCATAATAGCCTATTTGCTCAGGAGTGATTAGCACCCACAGCTCCCAGTGATGTCAGCAGGAACCGCAGCATCTTTGAAACTCGGGCCATGGATGTATCTGGAGCAGGCTTAGATTCAAAGGGGGCGCTGCCAGCTACTTCTAGATCCAATATACAGAGCCAGATCCTCAGCTGGTGTAAATCGATGTAGCTCCATTTAAGTCAATGCGGCGATGCTGATTTACACCAGCTGAGGATCTTGACCTTAGAGTCTGTAAAAAACAGCTAACTCTATTAAGGGAGGAAGGGGGATCTGTGGGTTTTCTTGCTGCCACCTGCTGCTCTGCAGTGCTCCTGCCACACAGCTTGGCAGGCAGGGAGAGGAGGCACAGGAAAGTTGCTACATGGGCCCTGATTCCACCAGAAACCAGGATACTCTGAGCAGCATGAAGCCTGCTACGAACCCCATCAGAGGGGTCATGAGGATGGTGCCAAGCAGGGGTCAGTGCTCGTATGGGAGACAAGTGCGTGCTTTTGGGAGGTGTGCACGGGTGCACAGTCCTGTGCAACAGGTTCTGCGAGGTTTGGAGCAACTTTCCTTGTGCCCCTCAACTACTCTGGATTCTATCCCCTGGCACAGCACCTCCACCTTGAGCAGGAAACCGCATCAGGCAAAGCAAAACCAGGGAGAGGTTACAAATAAGTTCTCCCCTTCCACAGGTTTACATGCAGGAGGGACGCAAATAACTCGTGTATTTTCTTGTCTGTGAAACTTCCAGTGAAAATCACTCTGCTCACTGGAGTTGGAAATCGGTTGCAGCCTAGAAATTCATTAAAAGCCATGTCTTGTCTTGCTATCACAGAGTTTACATAGAGTTAAATTAGAATGGTCTATGAACTGCAAACTTTAGGCAGATTTAGGAGAACCCAGGGATTAAATGGTAATTAACTGACAACCACAAATGAGCTGCTATTTGGAATAACCTAAAGAGAGCTGGCAAGACGGGCCCAATGAAATCAAAATCTCCAGCGAGAGTTCCAGGACAAGTATTGGCATGGGATGGCGCTGGCAGAACTGACTGGGCTAAGCTGGAGCAGATGCCGGAGCCAGATACACGTGGTTGTTCATGCTTCTGCTTCAATGCGGTGAATCTGTGATCACAGAAAATGTTTTGGAAAAAGATCTGCTCTAGTTCAGACAGGAATAATTCTGGGGCAGGTCTATGGCCTGAGTCACGCAGGAGGTCAGACTGGGTGATCACAGTGGTTCCCTGTGGATTCTAGGACAGTGGCCCTAATGTCCTCCAAGGAGGTAACAGAACAGTGCTGGTTCTAAGTGCTTTATCGACTCAGGACTCTGAGCCCACAAGTGAATCCATGCAACCACGTCTTTGTGCTCCCCTGGATCCACGCGCAGGATCAGCGCCATAAAGAGGTGCAAGGAGAAATGGAAACAGCAATGAACGCAGGGCTCAGGGCAAGCCATTTCCAGGACTAGGAGATGCACAAACACTCCCTCAGCCGGATTATAGCCTAGTCTCTGACCAAGTCTGGTGGGGGACGGATAGACAGTGTGTGGCTTTATCGAAGTCCGCATCAGCTTCGCGGCAAGGTCGGAGGATGTGTGTGGAGAGGTCAGTCTAGGGAATGGCCTATTCCTGGCTCCTTGTACTGACTTTGAAGATGTTACTGATGAATCACAACAGCCTGACTTGCCAGTGCACACAGACTGAAAAAGCAGCGAGGTAATGAAACATCCTCTGGGCTGCAGGAAGTCAATTCAGCTCAACAGGCACATCCTGGGCATTGCTGCCGCTTACTCCTAATTCATGGAAGCAGGTCACACAACAGGGTACCACATCCTCCCCAGAAACATCTCAGGTCATCTCTCAGCCTCACCTCTCTCTGCATGTCCCGGCCCCGGGGACCTCAGATCAGTTTGGTGGGAGTGTAGAGAAGAGACTAGAGGATCGCACTGTGGATGAGGAAAGGCCCTCAGAACCTCCCAGCCTTGCTGTACACACCCACTGCACACATGCTGCCAGGTCTCCAGGTAAAGAGGCAGGAAGCGCCTTGAAAATGCTCACTCCCCTCGGCCATGCTCCCTGTGGAAACGGACAGACGAGAGCGGGGGCTTCACAGAAGCAACCAGAGAGTCCAGTCAGTATAATGGCTGCGGTTTCAGCACACTGGCAGCCTAACTGTTGCAAAGTTTTTTGTTGGCCTTACAGCAAAGGAGAATTTTAATTCTTCTACATCAAATGCTTGCATGGGCTCCAGCGGTCATTAATTCCCCACCTCGCTATCAGAACCCATTTCCCCTGCTTTGGAAAGTGTCTCTCCAAGGCCCCTGCCCTTAACATACGCTGTACATTAAATGATTAATGGGGGAGAAATGCTTCTGAGAAAATTAAGGGGGTGAGTTACCAGGAGAAAATGAACCAGCTAGAGAGAAACTTACCCTGACAGGATCATTGGGAAAAAAGCCAGCTGTGCCGTCTGAAGGATGCAAGTGAGGGATTTTTCATGATTAAAAATTCTGATGCTCCCCTGAGTTTGCTTAAGACCGTGGAAACCTGAAACTGGGCGCTGCTTTCCCTCCACAGCACAGCCTGGTGTGTTATTCTAGGGTTTATCCCAAACGCTGTTCCCCACCCAAAGGTCCCTTCCCATTGCTCACGGCACACGCTTGGCTGGCTCCCCTGAGCACCAGGGAGCTGGGGAGGAGTGAAAGACCTAGGTGCTAGAGAGGCTGTGTCTGGCCATGGCATCCCACACATCCGGATGGTAACATTTGGGTGGAGCATTGCTTACACCTGTAGTCACATGACTGTTGCTGGTGTGTGCTTTCCCACCCCTCTGGAAGCACCACAGTAGCGTCTAGTCTCTGCTTGCAACGTGCCTCCATCTGTCCTGCTCTGCCAGAGCACCCTCCTCCTCTCAGGAGCAAGACTGACAGATTTCAGCCACATTCTTTGAAACCAAGGGCCGAGAACTCCAGGGGCGTGGCAAAGAGCTCTACGCAAATGAAAGGCACATTGGCCCTTTAGGGAGACCGGGAAAGCATCAACATCCCTCAGAGTCTGGAAACAGTGGAGGGAAAAAACAGCAGCTACATCCAAAGAAGGAAGTCGCTCACCTTCAGAGCAAATCACCGTCCGTTATAAAATTAATGGGCCCTGTCATAGGGGGATGGAAACAAAAGGGTTCGGGTGATCCTGAAATGAATTAAAATCCACAGGTGGATAGAGAAAAATCTATTGGGACTATGGACATTGCAATGAAATACAAGTAGATACACAAAGCTGCATCTTTACTGTCTGCGCAGCGAGGCATGGCAGATTCCATGTATGTTTCCTTATGGGAACATAACCCACTAATAGGACAGTGCTGAGCTGACTGCAAACTGTATCTTCTCTCTCTCTCACACCCACACCCTTTAAGGATCCCACAGTCTCTCTCAAAAGAGGTTTGGAGTGAACACAAATTTTAGCGTATGGTACTTAATCTAACACCTGTCCTGAAGCCATCCTCCTAATTACAGGAAACTCAGAATCCTCATGCCAAAATCATGGTGCTCATTTGCAGCCTGCAGACAAGCAGTTAGATTCTAAAAGATGCTTTCTGCTATTCAAAGCCCCTCAACATTGGGCTATGATGTAGAAAAGAAAGTTTATCTTCATTGTCTCTTTTTAGCCATTTGTACCAATGGCAATGGGAGATCAAATGATCAGATACTGTAGCTGCATTTTTTAAAGAAGGAGCTGGGTAATTTTATAGCCATATCGTATGTAGCAATCCATGTGAAAGATAATTAACTCTCATGCTTCAAGGCATAATGCTAACACACTGCAGAGGCCAGGAAGGAATCCCCCTCCTAGCCTTGTACATGGTATTGGCCAATTGAAAGCAGGGTACTTATAGGGAGGTTTTGCCTGTTTCCTAAGCATCGAAAGTTGGTCACAGCTGGAGGCAGGGTACCCGAAATGGAGGACCATGAATATATCTATACCATTAGTGGATGTGAGTGGCTCAGAGGTTACAATGGTAGGTACTCACTCAGGGCCTAACCCAGGTCTCAATGAAGTCAAATGAAAGATTCAGACAACAACAGGTGTTGCGTTAGGACCAGAGTAACCTCTCAGCCCCTCACATCCACTGATGGATTTATTCTGCCAACATCCCTATAAAGCAGAGACGGATTATCATCTCCTGGTTAAAAGACAGGGAGCTGAGGCACAAACAGAAGAAGTGACTTGCCCAAGGTCACATAGGGAATCTGTTGCACAGCCAGGACTTACACCCAAATCTCCTGAATCTCAGCCTGGCTTTCCTCTCTAGCACTGATCTGATCGGCATAGCAATACCTTTGTCCCTAACTAAAAATTAAATGTGATTAATGAAAAACTAACTATTGTTATTCATGTGCTCCAACTGCAACTCCCTCTTCATTTTGGGATGTAGCTTGGTTTGCAGCCAGAAGCATTTGTACAGCGTATCTTCAATTTGGCTGAGAGCCAAAGAATAAAGTCTCCTTTAAAGAACAGAGACTTTATAGTCCAGAGTCCATGCATACTGCAAACAAATTCATGTGTGTCTTGGAATATTCTCAGTAAGTGGCATTTCACACTACAATGCACTGCTGCATTTGTCATAAAACACCACCTTCCCCAGAGGCAGGGCCATAAATTCATTTCAGATAGATGCTGCCTGAGATCACTAGCAGGACTCCCATCTTTTATGTTGACTGACTAAAGTTAGTTTTAACGGAGAGCTTTAAGCATTAAGGGATATACAAACCAAGGCTGGTAGGCCTAAAACGAGACCTGTAGCCTCCAAACAAAAGCTCTGTGGGATAAAGTGGATTTCTTTGCATATGGTTACATTCGCTGGGGATTATAGAGGAGGCCGGAACAATGCCATTTCAGCTCACTACTCCTTTGAACTGCCCTAAAACTCCTGGGTGTAAGCCCTTCAACACCTCACCCTACCTGTGGGACAATTCCCCAAATGAAGAGGGAGAGCTGAAATCCACTTGTGGTAATTAGATTCATTAGAACCTAATGGTAAACCACAGTCCTGGGGCTTTAAGACTCCACCTGCCCTACAGAAGGAACACTTCTCTGTGCAGGAATGCAAGGGCTTTCAACAGCATCCCTCCTGCGGCGTGTTAAAAAGGGGTTATAAATGCCAAGTCAGGATAACCAGCAGATTCTGGCACGTGTGTCACTCCTTGTCCTGACAGCTGTGCATGACTGCACGACCGTCTCACGCAGAATGGGAATAGGATGCAGAAGGGACCAGGACATGAGGAAAGTTTAGACTTGCATTCGAATGGCTGCGGTTGCATGGTTTGGGGTTACTCTCAACAGAGTAGCACCATCCCTCCCACCAGTCTCCACGTACATTAACCGATGTGGTACTGAGGGTAAACAGTAGGGGGCACTCTCAGTGCCCCACCTTTTTCCTAGTGCAGATGCAGCCATCCTGGCCGAAACAAAATCTCAACACTCAGGCAATCCTCAATGTTTCCTAGGAAGGAACGATTTTCATATACCCAGACCACTGCATGGAAAAGCTTGGGTTATTATGGCAAACGTACGTGCTGCATTTCCCCCTAATCTCCTTTTATGCTGTGTAAGCATGAATTTAAATCAAACACAACATAGCCCACAAATAATGCAGCCCCCATGTTCCTGCCACTCCACAAAAGCAACAAAACCAGCAAATTGCAAGATGAAAGCTCTGTCGTCAGGGCAGTGACCTGTTATTAAAAAGATCACTCCAGTCCTGGAGCATGTGAGAGAGAGAATCAGCAATCTGTGTATAATACGGTATCGCTTCTGGCTAATGATATTTCTTAAAATAGAAAAAAGAGCAGAGAATCAGCGTAAGGATCTTAGTTATATTCTTGAGACACAGGGTCAGCACAATTCCCACATGGGATGACGATCCCTGGGCCAGTTTTAGTATCCATAAGGTTTCCCACTAAAATTCCCAAAACCTTACTGGTGAATGGTGGAGAGGTCAGGTAAGGACCGAAACACTTCCAATGTGCCCCTTAGATCAATGAATGCCACATTCAACAAGAATCCCACCTAATAACCTGATGGGAGAAGTCTGTACAGTTAACCTGCCAGAGAGCCTACCTACCCTTCTGCTTTCTGTCCCTTTCTTTTGGGTTCATGTTGTATCATGTATCACAAGGATGAACATTTATCACAACCAACCTATTTAAGGTCACAAGTCAGCAAACGACTTAAGCACGTGCTTAACTTTATGTGCATCTTTAAGTCCCATGAAGTCAATAGGATTTAAGCCCATGTGCTTTGCTGAATCAGGGCCCTTAGGCAGACAGGTTAAGGACTGAGATTTTCAGAGCAGTCGTGGGGATTTAGACCCAGCTTCAATTAAAATCAATAGAAGTTGTGCACCTAAATCCCCTGGACTGTTTGAAAATCTGAACCAATATATTTAACAGCAATGCCGATCGAGTTCTGCACTAGGTGACATTTCTTTTTCCACCCATGGTTTCCCAAATTCTATCAACTCCCTTCTGGTGAATTTTGTGCTAGTGGAAGATTCAGCCATCAGTTGGAGTTTTTACTGAGAACCCTGAAGAGTTAAGTCTTCTGTATTCTGGGGATACCACCAATCATTGACTCTGTTATTCAGTCCCGGTCTCTCTAAGACTGCCAACCCATGATTTGTCCATCATCACATGGCAAGTTGGTATCTGAGCCAGGAATAGAACCCAGGAGTCCTGACTCTCTGGCCACATCTAGCCTAGAATTTAAAGGTCTGATATTAGACTGAGTAACCCAGGTCAACCTAATTAACTCCCTATAAAAGTCTAATCAAGATAAAGGAATTGTATTTTTTTTTCTGAACTGACTAAAGTCATGTCTACATAGGAAAGTTTTAACAGTTATACTGGTATAACACACCATGTAGACACATTTTATTCTGCTGTAAGAGTGTCCACACAGGAGGCTACGCTGGAATAACTATTTTAGTTTAATTTCACACCTTAGGTTATCCAAAAAGCCCCATACATAGATACAAAAACATACAAAAAGCCTCCCATGTAGACAAGGCCTAAGTCCCTTCCACTAGCTACTAGATCACACATTGTTCCAGGCAGATGTGGGCATAAGCCAACAGACAGATTGGCTACATCAGTCTCTTTATTCTTGTAATTTGCCTCTTCCTGTTAAGGCAGGTCACTCCTTTGTTGTGATGATCTCAAATGAGAAAATAACACATGCCAGCAGTTAAGAGCCCGTTGAACAACTCTGTGATAATGATGCCATTTGGTTTCCATGGAGGAAGCATAGAGTCTCCAGTAATGTGGCGAGCACCAGGGAGACAGCTGTCACCAGTGTTTATCAGCAGGCACAAGGCAGGCATTCATTATGGAGCGTACTGGAGCTGACACGGGAATACTGTGATTGGACCCCAAGTGAGAAGAACTTGCAACTTGTTCATTAACATCTCATAGCCAAATCATATCCCCTGGAACATTTTAGCAGAAGGTGGCTAATTGCATGCCCACACCCTTGTATTTCATCCATTGCATTGTTTTCATTTGTGAACCGTTTCCTCCGATTTATTTGAAACTATTTAAGTTAGTTTCCGATAATCCTGAAAGCAAGAAGCTGATGGCATTGGTTCTAGATCTCAAAGAGCTGCCAATGCACCTCTGTCCTCACCTGCAGAACCTCTGCTATTCCATCCGAATCCCCATGCAGCTCTGCCAACGCAGTGCCATCCTATCCTGCAGAACACCTTCCAACTCCACTCCTATTCCCGCCCCCCCCACTCTCCCAATGCAGCTCAATCCAGCTCTGCAGCACCATTGCTCTTCCAGTTCCCCTCACTCCCAAAGCTCTACCTCCTGCTATTCCAGCCTGAGATATCCACACAGCTCTTCTAGCGCACACACCAATCCTTATTTGCAACACCTTGTTGGTCCAGTCCCCTCTCCCAGCAGCTCAGTCTAAGGCATCTTAATCATGACCTGCACAAAGGCTCTCTTGAATCATTTGCTTCAGTAGCTGTGCTATTCATTTATTAACTGGCTCCTTTCTCTACCAAGGATTACAGAGATGATTGAACTAGATTCTGTTAATGGAAAATGGGTCCTAATTCAGTCCCCTCCCCCCAAATCTACCTAAACTTTACAAGTTTGCCCTGCTTACCACTTCCTCCCTGATTTGTCTCTACATCCTCTTACTTTAAGCAAAGGGAAAGGACAGAAGACATGGGTGTAACTGTGGATAACTGACTACCAGCAATGACATCTTTTAAGTGACAGATCTCTTATTAAATGACTCAAAAGAAGTCCGACTGCCTGGCCTTAAGACCAAGTGTATGATGACTCCAAAATGCATCACGAAGGAGGCTTCTGCTCATTTCTATATTTACATTTTTTAATTGATGTAACATGCTACCCATCTGCCTCAACGGGTGGGGGAACTTGGGGCCAGCGGTGGAAGGGGGACAGCCCCAGCAGTGCGGGAAGGAGAGACTCACTGAGAGACATCATATAGCTCCCCCGCCCCCAACTCCCCTTTGGAATCTCTGGCCAGTTGAGGGGGTTGGGAGAGGTGCAGATTGGCTAGCATTCCCTAACTTCCAGGACTTACTCTGGAGCAAGGGCCACTTGGAGCCTCTTTTAGCCTCGTTCCAGCAGCCCCACCTACCCACCCCGAACTAGTACGGGTAATCTGGCCTGACAGATGCTGCAGGTCTAGCCGATCACCTGTTTGGGGTGTGTGTGTCAAGAAGGAACTTTTTCTCCCATGGGTCAATTGGCAGAGGATCAGGGAGTTTTTCACCTTCCTTGCAGCACCTTCAAGCCACAGCAGGTTAGCTAGGAATGCCTTTAGTACCTACATGAGGTACTTGGTTGACTTGTTCATTCCTTGCAACTTTCCAGTGTGGTTAAAAGGATAAAATGAATGGTTCTCGGAGGTAAAAAACCTGGGATTTCACTGATGGGCCTTGGGTTCATGAGATAGGGTGAGACCTTGTGGCCCTCATGGGACGAGGTCACCGCCCCTCTGCACCCTCTGTCCTCCTCTTGGGGTGGAGGGTGGATAGCTGAGTCCTGGGGCGGGGGTAGGCTGATGAGAGCATACTCCAAGTTACGGGTTTTACAGTAGGAGCCCTGTAACTCCCGCACTGAAACCAATTAAATGCCTGGTATAGGGGAGTATGTGTGATGGGCAGGTATTGCTCCTCCCCTTTATTTAAATGTAATAAAAGTTGTGGCCTGCCACTTAACAGCCATCCATACATCTGTCGTCATTTTGCTGCTGTGTCCACATAAAAATACCCACACAGTGGTGTGTCTAGCATAAGGAAAAACTTTCTCTCTCTCTTAATGATGGATTTCAACAGTTGGCTGCTGCATGGACGACAGCACTGTTTTTTCATTTTCTTTAACTCTCTCCATTCGTTGAGAGGCAAATCACACATGGCTTCAAACTCCTTCCTGTCATAATTTTAACCATTTAAGAGACACACAGTAAGTGCCAAATCATAGTTTGCTTCTTCCCTCTTCCATGTACAACTTAAATTTAAAAAGAACCCTTGCATTATGACTTAACTAATATGGGTTTTAACAGACTTGCTGCTCTCCCTTGGGGGTCATTTTACAAATCATTTTGCATCTGGTGTGGAATTAATTTGCTCTTATGAAGTCCCCAACGTTTAGTGACAGACGGTTAAACTGCTTCCATCGCTAACAAGGAGTTTAAGGTGCATGGAAACTAACTAACTTATTTTGGAAACAGAACTGTCAGCCAACACAAGTCACTTGCCATAACCCTGAATGTAATTAAGAGCTGACCATGTGCTTAAAACACTTCTCAGCAAGCAGCACATTTTGTGCTGTGGTTTGAAAGAAACTGACACAATGCGGGGTTACCAGACCTTAAATTAAACTGGTATCCTTCTGTTTAAAAACTGCACAAGGCAAACTCAATATAGGCTCCAGAGACTATCAAGATATTTTTCCCCTGAGTTAGACATCAGATATGCTGCAAACCACAGAAGTTACTGTTTCCATGATACCACAGCATTTAAGTGGGCTTGAAATGTAAGAACCATTCTAATTACTGCATCTTAGATTTTAAAGGGAAACTGCAGTGCAATATTAAAGATGGGAGCTGGGCAAATACTGCAACAATAAATCAGTGAATATTCATTTGAATTTTTAAATCCATTCTCTTTGGCGCTGTTCATCTCCCTTTGCTAATCTGGGAACATTTGTGCTATTGAATTGTACGAGCACCAGTGCTCTGAGAACATCAATTTTCAGTTCACATGCTCAAATATTCATGGAAAGGATGTTTTAAAGTTCTCTTTCCATGGAGCATTTACACCAGGCAACTGATTTTAGAAAGAAATGCACACCTAATCAAGAAAAAGAAACAAACCGCCTGACATCTGACCAATATCAACTAAGGAATAGAGTAGCAAGCCATGAAATGTGCACAAGAAAACAATTCATCATTTATAATCAAGAGGACGTGAGAGAGAATGGATCATTTTGGGGACATTTCCCTAAGAGCGAAAGAAGAAAAATTAAACAGATTAAGGTGTCGTAATCATTGTCCCTAATCGCAAAGGAGAGTAAGCTGTTAAAATAATTCCAAACAGATCCTGAGTACAATAAAGAACAATTGACAATCAGAAATCCCTCATCTCGATGGTGCCACAATAAGACGTAGAGCTGGGAGGATAGAGGAAATGGAGTTCCCCATTGGAATAATCAGATTTCACAAATTGGTTTAAGTTACTTTTTGCAGCCATGAGCATCTAATTTCCCATTGCCCCAAGACATGCTTCATGGAGGACTCTCCAACAATCTGTGGGGAAAGCCACAGCTTAGTCAGAGGGGCTGGATTCCATTCCTAGCTCTACCCCTGGCCTGCTGGGTGCCCGGGCACGTCACTTCCCCTCCCTCAGCTTCCCCCTCTGCAAAACGGGGATCACAACACCCACTCATCTTTGTAAAGGCCACAGATCTCTGGGTGGAGAGGCCAGTTATTATTAAGGAACAAGAATCCACATAACCAGCAACTAGTGCATTAATCAGGTTATCCTCCAGAGCGGAGGTGATCACCACTGAGTGATGGAGACAACCCCAGGCCCAGGGGACTCGAGCTGCAACACATGGAGTTGGATTTTAAACATTCCTGCAGTCTGGGTGTGTTTGGGGCCCCGTTTTTGGTTTCAGGTCCATCTCTAGCCCAAGGCTGCCCTGTCAAGGCATTTCTCTGCATGCCAGAGGGAGGTCAGACACCTGCTGGCAGTCCTTCTGGACGCGACATCCCCCAAAGCAAGTGCCCCATCCTGTTTTATTTACACAGCTATTAATAGCCAAGATAGAAGGGGAGAGGACCCCTGTTGCTATATAAAGAACTGGGAAGTTCAAAGGCTTCTTCCCTTAACCTCTTCCTGCTGTTTGCGAAGCTGAGATGGTCAGAGACAGGTGCTGGGCATAGTGAACCAAAATCTATTCCTGGTGTAAAACTACCAGCATCAGTGGAGTTGCATCAAGGACTACTTTGGCCCAGTATCAGTTTTGGATAACAATCAACATGTCACGCTGTTGTGAAGGATGCATTACAGAGACAGACGTATCCCTTCCTCTCCATTCCACATAGTGCCGCGAGATGGTCTCCGTCTCCATCCAAGTGCCCCAAAGCATCCAATGGGCCTCTTCCCAGGAGAGAAAAGGGGTTAGAATGCTACACTTTGCACCTCTACATCACCTGTCATCCAAGAATCTCAAACCACGAGAGCTTAAACCCCCCTCCCCGCCCCCAGCATCCCAGGGAAAAGGGAGGGAAGTAATATATCTGTTTTACAGATGGGAAAATGGAGTCAGAGTTGCAATCACTTACTCAAGATCACACAACAATTTAGGGATGGATTTGGAAAGAGAACCACTAAACCAATGCTACGGGACTTAATTCATTCTTCCAATCTGAACTTCAAAGCCCAGGGACATTCACTGCTCACCAAGCAGAGGTAAACATTTCATGGGGTCCCTCATAGGATCTAGCGAACGCCTCCTGATTATCTTTAGCAATTGTTTTTGTTTCCAGGAAGGGAGATGGCCGAAGCAGACACAGCTTCTCTACAAGGAGAGAGGTTTCCCTAGGGAATAAGAGGGCATCAACAGCTCTCAGGCCATATTTCACTCGAAGTTAAACCTGAATGAAGGCTGCTGACAAATCTTTGCACAGGAGCGTGGCAGGCGCTGCACAGTGAATTGAGCTGGGTGCCCCACAAGTGACAGCTATTAGTGAAGGATGGAGACAAACTGGACCTGCAGCCCACTAGCCAAGTCAGATCAGGATTGTCAGTTAGGAAATGTGATAATTTTTACAGTAAAAGACAGACAAACAATACAGGTGGGTGGGAGCAAGGACCTTAATGCAACTAGGCAAAGACCCATTGTCCGGATGGAGAAACAGCGGCAGTAAAACGACTATCATAACAGAATCATTTGTTAAAAGTCCTATGAAATCTAGTCCAGGGTCTGCAAGCCTTTTACTGCTCTTCATGAATCTGCCCTGAGCTCCTATTTTGCAAAGTTTTTGCAATTCTGGTTGAAGAAAAAAACAGAAGCGATTAACCATAAGCCGTTGCCACATTTCCTGTTTCACAGAAACAGGATGAAATAAACTGTTAGCAAAATTTCTCAGTAATTCTCTGCCTGTGCATGCACGGAGAAGGACACTGCTAGGATCCATCTGGGGAGAGGATGCTGACAAGAGAGGGATTAACTCCAGAGTTGGATTTGGTACTCTCAAGGGAACAGGGTTTGCTAAAAAGAGCCCTGTGAGACAGAGAGGTTGAAGGCTCTGTGGGTTTGTTTATCCTTTCATCCAATGTCAGTGGATCATGTCCGCTGCTTAGTAAAGATTTAGTAGAGCATGCAAATCAGGGACCACATCAGGATTTAAAGGGCACACCCAGCTGCACTGGGCGCAGTAACACACAGCCAATCCTTTTATGTGCATGCAGTTTGCACTTCCACCACACCTTTCATCCTAGGATCTCCAAGTGCTTTACAATCAATCAAGAGTCACAAGCGCCCCCTTACAGGTTGGGGGAAAAAAAAAAAAGTTGAAACCCACATGGGTTAAAGTGACTAGCTGGTGGTCACCTAGTGATCCAAGTGGCAGAGCCTGGGGTACGATCCAGAAGTCCCAACTCCTAAACCCCAGCTCTAACCACTAGACAATACTCCTTCACTGACATGTGATGTTCTTGTGTTTCTTTGATGTGCACAGATGTCTTGCGAAATTTGCCTGTGACGCAGCATAGCCGAGAAGCCATGGAGAGAATAAACGCTGGCTAACAATGCTGAATTTAGGACAGTCACAGGTCAATCGCAGAATGAGAATGTCTGTAATGCCACCCAAGATCAAGCTCTGTCCTGTGCCCCGACACCACATGCCATTCTGAAAGAACCGCACAATGACATTCATGCCACCGGTATATTACACTGACGGGGAAAGGAAGAGGAGATAAAAATAAGAAAACCCTCTCGCTAAATAAAGACGAGAGGTGCTAGCAGAGAGATCGGTGATGCTGGTATCTGCGCAGTAACATCATAGAAGTGACATGATAATGATACACTCCTATCTCCTGTGAACTCTAGCTTGCACCATTATTGTACACATCCTTTATGCACAGGAAATCGTGTCATCTGGTGGTCAAAGCGGAGGACAGAATCGTGACTCGGGTTCTACTCCCAACTCCGCCACTGACTTGCCCTGTGACTTTGGCCTAAGGCCTTGTCTACACAGACACGCTGCACAAGTTTAACTAAAAGCCGTTAATAAAACCGGTGCAGACATTCTTAATTCAATTTAAACCTGCCTTATATCTGTTTATCTTTACTGTTTAAATACACCGGTTTGAATTTACAGACACAAGCTAAACTGATCTAAATTATGTTTTAAATCAAATTAAGAGAGCTCACACATGGTTTTGCACGTTTAACTAAATCAGTTGGAAAACACACAGTATTAACTGTGTGTGTATAAATCAGGTCTAAGTTCATCCACCTTCAAAATGGGGATATTAACACATACCCCACCTGTCAAAGGTGTCGGGAGGTTACATTAATGCTCTTAGAGTGCATCTTCACACCAAGGAGCTACAAGTGCAACGTGCAGTTGATATGACAATTGTCATATGCCATGGCTACAGCATTTGAAGAAAATAGTTTGAAAGGCAGGATTTCCACAAGAGGTCAGCTCCCTATATAGGCACCTAAGGAAAGGAGCCAGATTTTCAAAAGGGCTCACCACTCAGCAGTCTCCAGTAAGAACGGCGGCGAACCCTCCCTACCCCCACTGAGAACAATGAGTGGGAGGTGCTGGGCGCTACACACTTATGAAATTCTGGTCACTTGTTTAGGTTCCTAACCGGGAGCTGCTGAGTGCAGAGCTCTTTTGGAATACCTGGACCTCAAATTTTAGCTCCACCTTCCTCCTTTTATAACATAACAATTAAAAAAGTGGACACTTAAAACAAGGAACCCAAACTGCCATGGCCTACTCAATCATCTCTCTTAGGATCTACATCACTACAGTACCCATCACTGTAGTATCCGAGCATCTCAGGTAGGGCAGTGCTGTTATCCCCATTTTACAGATGGGGGAACTGAGGTGAATTAAGTGAATTCAAAGTGAATTACGCAAAACTGAATTAAGGCCACTTAAATTCTGAATGAGAATGTCCACAAAGGGGTTTAATGCAGTTTAGCTAACTCATTTTAATTTCGCACCTTTAGTTAATTTTGATTAACTTTCCTGAGTATCCCCCGTGTAGACAAACCCTAAGAAACTTGGTCAAGGTCACACAAAAAGTCTGTGACAAAGCAAGGAATTGAAGCCACATCTCCCAACCTTAGCCATCCTTCCTACTCAGCCATCGCAGCCCACTTAAAATGTGTTTATCTTTCTAGACGGTCTAGTCAGAACCATCTCCTGTACCCAAACCTCAGCTGGCACTGGGGTTAATACTCACCAAAATACACCTGCCCAGAACAAATACGTGACATGATAAGAGACAAGCCGCCCAAACACACAAAGTGCGTCACTGCAGACTGCTCATGTTTTTGACATATGTAGTTCAAGAGCTACTTAGCCACACTCGCCTTTTCTTTGCAACAGAACACTTATCTAATGAGCCATAAGTTCACGATCCAAGCTATTAATGAGAGAGAGGGGAAAATATGGGCTATGGGGATTACTGGGCCTTGCTAGTGAAAGAGCAGTTGTAATCCAGAAAACGTGTCTCTAAAATTGTCATGGTGGCGTTCTGCATGTATCATCTTTCAATGATTCCAGGGAAAATATGCTCCATTTCCAACTCAAGACATGTTTTTTCTCACTGTTGGCCTTGCAAAATCAGCCTGGGATCTTTTTTTTTTTTTTAAAGCAGATTCTTTTATCCCGTCTTATATCCACAGCTTGCTGACAATTACACCAAAGTATGCGCAAGGCAGAATAAAATGTAAATTACTCTTCCACAGCTTTATTGAGCCCTGCAGGGCTAACAGGAATAAAATTTTGTGGATACGACTCAAAGGCACGCAAGAGGAGATAAGCAGAGTGAGGAGGAGCCAATCTTAGAGTCACTTTTCTGACTAAGATGAGGAGAGCTCAAAAGCATTATTTACCATCAGGGAAACTGGGTGTGACGAAAGAAACATAGGTGGAAATGAGGAATATGCAATGAGAAATGAGGAATATGCAATTCTCCTGGGATATGACCCTTATGAAAACAACTAGTAAGATTTGGATTTATGCCCCGGCCCTCCCCCATCTAATAACATTGCATGTTTCATCTCTTTCCTGCCATCCTTCATCTGCATTTGTTTATTCGATCGTATGCTCTCTGGGGCAGGGATTGTTCCTCTGTGTGTGGAGGACATCAAGCACTACCACTAATTCTATGCCACGTGCTGATTAAGCAGTCGTAAAACAGCTCAACTGTAGGGAAGGATTTGGTTCCCAACTGCATCATTCTAACCCAGGCGTGGCCAACCTGTGACTCCGGAGCCGCATGCGGCTCTTCAGAGGTTAATATGCAGCTCCTTGCATAGGCACGGACTCCGAGGCTGGAGCTACAGATGCTAAATTTCCAACGTGCTGTGGGGTGCTCACTGCTCAACCCCCTGCTCTACCCCAGGTCCTGCCACCACTCTGCCCCTTCCCCTGAGCCTGCCATGCCCTCGCTCCTCCCCCCTCCAAGTCTCCTGCGCACTGCAAAACAGCTGATTGCGGCGGGTGGGAGGCATGGGGAGGGAGGGGGAGGTGCTGATTGGGGGGGCATAGGCGCCGACTCCATGTGTGCTCCGGGGCTGGAGCATCCACAGGCAGGGCCAGCACTACCATTAGGCAACCCTAGGCAGTCGCCTAGGGCGCCAGGATTTGGGGGGCGGCATTTCAGGTCCCTTGGCGGCCGCCGGCGGGAGAGGCTGCCGCTGAAATGCCGCTGAGGACCTCGGCGGCAGCTTCTTTGGCCACCAGGGACCTCGGCGGCAGCCTCTAAAGCTGGTGCCGCTCTGGTCACGGGGGAAAAATTGCTGGGTGCTCTGTACCCACCAGCTGCTCCCCGCCCCAGCTCACCACCTTCTCTGCCTCCATCTTCTTCCCTGAGCATGCTGCGTCCCCGCTTCTCTCCCTAGCTCCCAGTGCTTGCCACCGCAAAACAGCTGTTTCATGGTGTCAAGCGCTGGGGATGGGGAGGAGGGGGAATGCAGTGCACTCGGCGAAGAGGCAGGGATGGGCTGGGAATTTGGGGAAGAGGTCCAATAGGGGCAGGGAGGGGGCGGAGTTGGGGTGGGGACTTTGGGGAAGAAGTTGGAATGGGGGCGGGGCAGGGGGTGAGGGGGCTTAGCACCCACTGGCACCGGGAAAATTTGGCGCCTATGGGTGGGGCTGCCGGTGGGTGGGAGGTGCTGGAAGCTGGAGGGAGGTAGCGGATGGGGAACTGCTGACATATTACTGTGGCTCTTTGGCAACATTCATTGGTAAATTATGGCTCCTTCTCAGGCTCAGGTTGGCCAACCCTGTTCTAACCAGAGAGAGACAGAGACAGAGACAGACAGACCAGGCTATTTACTATTGTAATCTAGCACAGCTCCATTTAAATCAGTGGATTTAAATCAATTTAAAAATCAATATTTTCATTTGGCTCAAGTGTTTATATAATGAAAATATGTTTAAAGCTACCTTTTGGGAAGGGATGTTAGTTTACTACACAGCTCATCAGCCCCTCAATCTTCACATTGTAATTTAAAACAAACATTTGTCTGATAACCAAGTGAGAGAAGTATGAAGTTTGTCTGAGTTTCCTATGTCCTGTCACTCTAAACCCATTAGACATATTTGAAATTAAATGGCACGTCAATTACTAATGCCGTGTACCCAGTATCATGCAGTGATGAATGAGATCTGACTGAATTATGAAGACCTCTCAAATTATAAGCTACAACAAAAACAAGCCAGCAATTCTGAAACCTAGATTCTGTTGCATTTGAAACTGGTTATGCTCTTTTTTATGCACTTCTGGCAGATCTAAAGGGAAAAACAAAACCAAACAAACCTAACAACAAATGATTCCACAAGTCATAAAAGATTCAGTAAAAGGCTGGGTACCTTTTGTTCTCCCACAATCGCTGTGCAATTATAAAATTTCCACCACTCACCCTCCCCACACTCCTTGCAATTTACAACAGCGGGGAAAGGATCAAACTATATGGGGGTTTGCAGCACAGAAATATAGATGTTTTAGTAATTTCAAATCATTTCAGTAGGATGTTGGACTTTACTTGCGCTTGTTGGGTCTGCACAAAAGCTAAAAGGAAACTATCCAACCAGAGAGAGGAGGAAAATTATCATTATTCCATTCCAAAAGAGGTTAAGTGAAACTGAACTTTCTTTAAGTTAAATCTACATGGTAATTGAATCAGCTTTTGCTGTCTGTTTGGGTTTTTTTTGTTCACAAGCAAAAATGTTTAAAATTAGATTGGACAAAACACTAAGTTGTTTGCAGCGTTGTAGCAGTGTTTGTCCCAGGATACGAGAGAGGCGAGGTGGTTATTGGACCAACTTCTGCTGGTGAAAGAGACAAGCTTTTGAGTTCCAGAGCTGAAGAAGAGCTCTGTGGAGTTTGGCTGCTTGTTTCTTTCACCAGCAGAAGTTGGTCCACTAACAGACATTACTTCACCTACCTTGTCTTTCATGTATAATAAGCACAGTTGTATTTTAACTGGGACGTGGGAAAGACTGGACCCACATGTCTTTTATGAGCATTTGATTGCTACTGTACATGGCATGAGATTTAGTCCTAAATTATATGATTCAATAGAGCCGCATTTGAAACCAAATGACAAAATTTGGCATGCCTTTCTAGAAGTGATGCTCTCAACCACAAGTTACTGTCCTAGATGCAAGAATCACTAGGCAAAGTTCTCTGTCCTGTGTTACACAGGAGGTCAGGCTAGATGATCAAAACAGTCCCTTCTGACCTTAAGTTCTATGAAAAGCCGAAGAGCCTGAATGAAGATTGATATTTTAACGCTTAGCTTGTCCTTTTGGTTTAAAAAAAAAAGTTCTCTTGAGATGAGTTAAAGATGGAGAGAGCCGCTGATGAAACCATCCTAGCTCAGCTCACTCCTGGATTTCCACTCGGGGAAGCCAACAGTACCTGGCATGTGGTGGAAAGTCAAAGCAGGGCAAAATGCCCATGACTTTTGCTCTTGCAGCGAATGGAGCAGACCAGTGCAATCAAATATGGAGTATTAGCCAGGCAAAGGACAAGGCCTGGTACTGGGAAAAAGCGTTGATTCGACACCTCTGGGGAGTTCCCTATGGAGGAGCCCTGACTATTTCAAAACCTTCTGGTGGCAGCACCCATGGAGGGGAAGCGACAGTACAATTAAGCCCATCCTCTTTTGCCAGAGGTAAGTCCCTCCTGGCATAGCTCTCTGCCTAGCTTAAGTACTTCTATGGCCCCATTACTGTGATATCTGAGCACCTCACAATCTTTACTGTAATTATCCTCGCAACACCCCTGTGAGGGAGGGCAGTGCTATAAACAACGGGGAACTGGCGCATAGAGAGACTTAGTCACTTGCCCAGCGTCACACAGGACATCTGTGGCAGAGCAGGGAATTGCACCCGAGTCGCCCAGGTCCCAAGCGAACACACTAACCATTGGACCAGCCTTCCCCCTGAGGAAGGCTCCTTGGCATAGGAGGCTATGAATTACAGAGGAGAATCAAGGCTGTGATCTTTAAACACAGGATTCTCTCATTCCCCCTCCCTAGATCTATGTATCCTTACCTATAAATCTCCCATCTCATCTGGCGCCATACCATGCGCGCCATGCACTCCCCACTCTTTTCCCTCGTGTAATGAGCTGTCAGGGTAGAGAGCCCATGTCCTTTCCAACACAATGTCAGCAAACGGATAATACTTCACATGAGAAATAAAGTCCAGCAGAAAAAGCCTCCAGGAGGAAAACATGGAAACCTCAGGAATTCAGTTATTTGTCATCAATCAGTAAGGGCGCCCTGTGACTTTTCTGCTGCTCTGGCAAAACAGAAGGCAAATATAGCGGTCACTCTTGCTCCTTAGAGCATTTCACAACTCTGGCACTATTCCTGTGAGACAGACACTGGTGCATCCTCCCCATTTTACAGATGGGGAAACTAAGGAAGAGGATGAGGGCTTGATTTTCAGAGATCACGAGAACCAAGAACTCGAACTGCTGTGCGTGTCCAGCACTTCCAGAAAAATCAGACCCTTGGGGCCTGATCCCAATCCTGTGAAGTCAAGAGGAGTCTTTCCATTGCTTCACTGGGCTTCGGATCAGGCCCTATGATTCCAATGAGTCCGCAAAAGGGGGGAGAGAGAGAGAGAAATATCATTAAAGCTAAGGCGTTCTTGGCTCTCCCAGCTTAGTGTCTGACCACTAGGACACAGCTCCTTGAAGAGCTCAGAGCTAGTGTTTGATCAGACCTCTAGAAAGGCTGGGATACAGTACAGCCACATTCAGTGCTTTCTGACAGTTTCCATGTTTTGTTTCACACTGCATTAGATCCTACCGAGCAGTCACCATCTTTTCAATGTATTACTCCTCACTCCCCTCTAAGTAGATACCACCATCCTCGAGAGGGGTCTTATCCGATGTGGCCCTTATGCACGTGAGCAGTAAGCCCAGAGACTACAATGGGAAAACCTATGAGAGTAATGATTACAGAACCAGGCGCTAAAAGCACTGCCACCCAACCAGGATCTCAGATACCTAACGCTGTAGACAATACTGTTCAGCTCAGGCCAGTACTGCCTGGCACAGCGGAGGTTCTAGTCTGAAGCTGGTAAAAAGGTGCCTGTGAAAAGTGTGGGGAGGGGGGGGGTAAATTTTTCAAAAGCACCTATGTGATTTAGGAGCGTAAGTCCCATTTTCAGAAATGACATGCACTCAGCAGCCCAAATCCCATTACTCTCACTGAGACATCCTCTCTCACTTCTGAAAATGGAACTTAAGTGCCTTTGAAAATTTTACTTGTGGACAAAAAAGTGGAACAAAAAAAAAATGTGGTGGTACTTTTTAAAATAAAATGATGTTTTCATTTCAGAGGCTTCCAAATTGACCCTTGTTTGTCACCTCAATGTCATTTTCTTAAAAATTTTCATTTACCAAAAGCCCAGTTTTCAATAAACAAGAAATTCCTAACACTATTGTGTTGGTGGTTTTGTTCAAACTTTTAATTAAAAGTGTCACAAAACTTTTAACAACCATCCCTCCCTCCGAAAATTTGAAAGAGTTGACAATTTGACAAAATTCTTTTAGAAAAGCAAACTTTTTTTTTGTTTACAATTTTTTGATCTGCTCTAGTGAAAAGGCTGGGACCAATCAATATAAAGCTACATTATATCATTGTTTTCACAACAGGATTCTCCTATACACACACACACACACACACACACACACACACACACACACACACACACACACACACACACACACACACACACACACACGTCCATTTCACAACAAACAGTACGATTAAAAAAAACCTATGAGCATTTTTGATGAGCAGCTCCGACTAACCGCTCCATCAGAAAAAAAAAATCCTTCTGGATGAAAACCTTCCAGATCAAGAGTTTTCTGGTTTTTGTTGAATTTTTTTTGGGTGTCTGTGTGTGGTGTGGGAGTAGGGGTAAAGTACCGTCCGATTAATTTGTAGGTGGGAAAATCTGAATTTCACCCAGCCTATAGTGAAAGAAAAAGAGTTGACTTTAAAGCCTCTATCAGGATATCCAATATTGTTGTCCCCTTTCTGCTGCAACTAATGACAAATATTAATGAGCACTTGGTATCAGATAAGGATTTCCTTTCGAGTGCATTAAACTAAAGATTAACAACAGCCATGCTAAAAATTGCACTGCTGATTATCTTCCTTCCTCCCTACAAATTATCAGAGCGCTCAGATCTCCAACCGAACATTTTTTGGTTTCCAAATGGGGCTGGAGACTGACTGGAGCAGAACATCTATCCTGGTCATGCTGAATGACAGGAGCCAGCTTTGACAAGGGCACACACACGCACCAGCTGCTAGGAACACAAAGATTACCTTTTGCCAAAAGATCAACTTGAGAGGCTCAGAGCCTATGAATAATTAGTAGATGTCACCCACCCTGGTACAGGAGCCGGCTTTGCAGAAATATATGACTGAATATTGCACAGTGAAGGGCTCTACCTCTTCTTTCATGTTCCCCCTCCTCTCAGTTGGACGATTATGGAGCATTAGGATCTTTGTACTGAAATCTATACCCAGTGTTTTGAAATCCATGCTTGGCAAAGCCTCTGGCATTGTTTGCTTACAGGGTACACGGGAGGAAATGTTGCTTGGAGCAAAGAAATAGCAATCAGAATTTGTGGGTTTTATTCCCAACTCTGCCACTGATTTGTTGTGCCACCTTGGGAAAGTTAATTAACCTCTGTACCCAAGTTTCCAACAATAAAATGGGACTACTTCCCTATCTCCCAGGGGTGTTATTAGGCTTAATTTATTCCCAAAGTGCTCTGAGCTCCTCTATATAAAATGGAATCTTATAAATACACACATACATGAAGTATATTTAAACAATTACTATGAGGCCTGATTCTGCCATCCTGGTTTGCATTCAGCAGTATCTTACCATGTGAGTATTCCCTTAGAAATGAAGCGGATCATTTAGGAGCTGATCCAAAGATCACTGAAGTGACTGGGAGTCTTTCCACCGACTTCAATGAAGTTTAGATCAGGCCCTTGGTAATGTACAAGGCGAAATTAGTAACAGTAGCAGAATTAGTCCCTAAAATATGACTGGATTATTTACAACTGAGTAATGATTACAAGGAAGTTTTAAATGAAAGCTTTTTCCAACTCTATAAGGCTGTTAAAATTTGTCTAGAAAGATAAACAGAATCTTCACATTCATGTGCCTGGAGTTTTGTTTTGCTTGCAGACAGGGTACATTCAGCAATCCATATTCATCTGATAAATTCAATCCTTTCTTAGAAAAGTAAAAAAGATTAACAGAGTCCCCAGAAAAACCCAGGAGGGAGTGTGGGTGGCTGGGTGGAGTTAACACTAATAAACTTAAAACTGAGAGCGAACGTGTATCCCACCAGGGAATACCTAGGGCGTGGCAAAAACAAATATATAGTAAAGTGTCGGCATAAAACTATTGCAGGCATAGTATCTTGGGTCCCACCTGCAGCCAACCACAGGCTTTGTTATTCACTCTCAATGTCATTAGCCAATGCAATGAACCGAATTGTCGCGTCTTCCGAGTGTGCAATTCTGTGTAACCGCCTTGCCTGAACAGATGGGATGAGACTAGCGAGTCTTGTTACTCCCAGTCCTCCGTCCCTGGATCTTGTGTACAGGAAGCTATTGCAGGTGTCGGCCGGTAGCTAATAAACTAATAAACTTGTTATCCTCTGACAAAGGCTGTGGATTCAGCAATGCAGTGGAAATCTGTTGTCAAGGCTGCATCTATTGTTCATCTGGTCCTTGAGCTTTATATTCTTTGAGGTAAGAATAGCACACAAGCCTGTACAACATACAGAGCTAATTAACTCAGGCAGCCAGGAAAAGCTGAGGCCCAACGCTCTGTACGTTGTACAGGATACTGCAATCTTTTTCTTTTTTTTTTTTTTTTGGACAGTTTCTCCCCTTTCATGTTGCTGCCCCTACCAACCAGCTTTTTAAACTATTCCATTAATAGCTACATTTTTCTTAGGGGGCTTTAGGACTAAAATTTCCTTAGCACTTGATCTCACGAGTTGTTAAGCATCTCCCAAGATCAGGCCCTTAGTGAAAAATAAGTCAAAAGGGTTTAGTCTGTAGCAGCACAGTTGAGGGCAAGTTTTCCTTGCTCTATGATCAAATACCACCTAAGCCTCTAAATAAAGACATGTCAGCTAACTGACTGCTGTTCAGATGGCCTGCTGGTTCATGAACACCAGGAACACTTATCTGTTTGCTCTGCTTCCATCTGCTACAATAGGTTCCACCAGATACTGTCTGTTCTAACAAAAGGGAAACAGAAGGGGAGGCTGGCAAAACATCCAGTGTGCAAACAAGGCTCTTTTTGACCAACTGGAAATAGGTTGTCTCAGCCACAATGCCACTATTAGCCTGCGCTTTTATCCTTCAATCCGAATCCTCTGCCATTTTGGAGTTTAAAGGCACAGCCCTAGTGTCACCTGAAAGTAAATGATCTGTTGAAATCATTAAGTGCTTTGAGATCGCTTCATGGAAAATATTGTTTAAGCAAAAGGCAGCGTGATCTGGCAGAATGAGCCAAGTATTGGAAGTGCAGAGTTGTATTCCGAGGCCCAGACACAGACTCACTGCATGGCCTTGTACAAGTCACTTCCTTCTCTGTAAAATGGGGATACTAATGCTTACCCTACCTGACAGAGGTGCTGTAAGAAATAATCAATCAGTTAATGTCTGCATATTGCTTTCAACATACCAAGTGGTGGTAGACTAAATGTGCTAATAGAACTACTTCCAAAGTATTTTAGCAACCATTTTTGTTAGAATAATAAATAAAACAAAACAACAACCACCACCATAATAAAACAATCTAGGAAATGTTCCAGACATCAAAAGATCATAGAGCCTATTTGGTAGCATGCCTGCCACACAGCAGGGATAAGGGGACAGGATGCTTGGGTCTAGAATAAAAAGGAGAAACACAAAGGAGCAGAGCACATGATTCAGTCCCGTGACTGAGGTCACCGTTTCCTTGAACGGCAAGAGCTGGAAAGAAAAATGGACAGGTTGGTCCCTTTTAATCCAGAGCATTAACAAAAGCAACTGCATCCCAGAAGAGTTTCCAGGTGCTCTAAGAATCAATGCTAGGACACAATAGAATAATAGTAGTTAGATAATTTCAGCACTTAAGTGCACAGGTAACAGGCCAACAGCGCCGCAGCAACTGACTTTGGAATCCTAGTCCTTTATTTGTCTATGGGACAGGTACAACATGGGCAATAGCAGTGTAAGTATATTTCACAGGCCCTCTGCCAGTGTACCTCCACCTCTTATAAGGGCAGGAGGAGTAACTTGGCCTCTAAAGGTCTTATTCTTACACTCATCACCATAGTATTGGAGATCTCTTTACCGAGACTGCCAATGAGGCTAGCAATTTGAGTTGGTGGTTTCCAAGAAGTGGACAGCTTTCCACTGGAAGTTGTGCAAGACCCACCCAACTCAGTTCACATAGATCTAATGCCTATTTCATGGCCTATGTTAGGTAATTATATGGCCCTGCTCATTACTGCAATACCTGAGCACCTTACAATCTTTTAAATATTTGTATCCTCAACACCCGTGTGAGGTACTAGCCTCCCCATTTGACAGAGAGGGAAATGAGGCACGGAGAGGCTAAGTAATTCACCCAAGATCATGCAGGACATCTGTGGCAGAGCAGGGAATTAAACCCAGGTCCTAGGCTAGGGCCCTAATCGCTGGACCCTCCCTGTCCAGTGAGGAGTCAGTTTTGATGTGGGTTGGATTCAAACTGTTGACTTCAGAAGTGAAAGGTTCTACATCCCATTTCCAGTAACCAGAACCCCACACCAACAAATTACTATATTGTCTTTTACCAGTTTCAAAACAATTTAGGGACCAGGTCCCAGCTAGAAACCTCATAAAAATGAGACTGTAACGATAATACTGAGACCCCATCGAAAATCTCTACGCTTAAATAGTCTTCCAGGCAGCACAAAATGTTACGTGGTTATTTTCAAGTATTCAAATGGAAATAAAAGAAAACTTGCTGTGACTGACAGCCCAGAACTCAGCTCCAGGCCAGGAACTTCTCTGTACAGCATCATAAATAACTTAAATAGTTCAGCAGTGTGTCTGCTAGGAACATATAATCAGCAAAGAAAGAAAAAGAAAACCCTCAGCTAATGGAAATTAAAATGAGTACTCCGAGGCCTACTGTTTTATTTATTTATTTCTCTTTACCGCTCTTGGAATTTTACAGCTTGCATATTAGAACTGCAGCCAACAAGCCTTTCTGACACAGCAACAGTTTTCCAAAAGGACAGTGGCAGAAACCCCAGTGCCTGGACAATTAAAACCAGACTAGACAAAGCACCAGCAAATAAGCTGGATAATGCTGTGGTTAAATCACTGGACAAGGATTCGGGAGACTTGGGCTTAATTCCTGGCTCTGCCACAAACACCTTGTGCAAGTCACTTGATCTCTATACTTCAGTGGCCATCTGTGAAATGGGTATAATCTGTCCCTTCTCCCACTCTTTGTCTGCCCTTGCCCATTTTGGTTGTAAACTCTACAAAGCAAGGACTGTCTCTTACTACTGTGCGTGTACAGTGCTTAGCATAACGGGGTCCTGATCTTGGCTACAGCCCCGAGGTGCTGCTGCAATAAAAACAGTGAAGTAATTATGTAAGGAACAATCTTGCACAGGCCACGGAAGACAATCTCACTAGGGATTTTCCGTCTCTGAAGTCCGTCCCACAGCTATAACTGTGATTTTATAATTGGTTAGGGACACAGTCAGCATACAAGTCACAAAGCCCACTCAGCAGCTTCTCTGCCATCACAAGTGTCCACGCAGCCACCCTATCAAGATGCCCCACAACGTTCGTACCAGGGAAAAGCTGGGCAACTACTCCACAAGGCCTCAGAAGAAGGCAGAGCGCACAGAGGACATGTGCTAAGGGCAGCATGAGCGGCTCTGGGGCAATGCGCTTGGGAGTGTCCTAGCGTGCACAATAGCACTTTCCTGGGGCAATGGGAGTGCTTGGGAGTGTCCTAGCACGCACAGTTGGAAGGAGATACTAGTGAAACTGCATGAACAAGCAGTGGGTCTGTCAACCTTGCAAAAAAAAACCAATGTGCCCATTTCTCTGTTGCCCTGAACATCTGCAGGATTGAAAATGAGGTTAGTAACTATGGCAGCCATCATTGTTTTGCCCTGCCTGAGGTATAAAATGGCACATGGGTGCCTTCCTGACCTAGTCTCCATTGCCCAGCACCTTGCATCTTCACTCACACTAGTGCCAAACCTAACACACACCAGTAGTTACCGATGATACGGTGGGGTTTGCGGTGGGTATTGCTGAGATCCGTGATGGTCTCAGCCTTGATGCTTGCGGCTCCACATCAGAAAACTTCCCCCACAAGTGACACTAAACGTGCTTCCTGGCAGTCTTGGCAGAGTAGCCAAAGAACTGAATCCTCTCTTGTTATGATTTGCATTATGGTAGCACCTAGAGGCTATAGCTGAGATCAGGGCCCCATGATCCTAGATGCTAACCATATACTTAGGTATGTCTACACAACAACTGGGTGGCAAGACTGTGACACGCATCGGCATACCCGAGCTAGCTCCGATTGAGCTAGCTTGCTAAAAATAGCAGAGCAGCCACAGTGGCACGGGCTAGCTGCCCAAGTACAAGCTTGCCCGGGGCCCTAGGTATGTACTCACATGGCTAGGCCATGCCACTATGGCTACACTGCTAGTATTAGTGAGCTAGCTTGACCAAAGCTATCCTGGGTGTGCCTACGCGTGCTGTCATGACTGTCCCTTCGTGAGAGAGAGAGTCCCTGTCCCAAAGAGCTTACAATATGAATAGGTAAGAGAGATGGCAGGCAAGAGGGGAAACAGAGGGGCAAAGAGATGAAGCAATTTGCTCAAGGTCACTGGCAGAGACAGGAAGAGAACCTAGGTCACCCGAGTCCAAGATGAATGCCACTGGCCCACTCTTGTCTCTCTGTTTACATAGTTAAAGGCTCCAGTTAAAGGCTGTGGCATATGAGTGGAGGCGGACACTGTTGCTTAACATGCTTTCCCTGTTCTATGCACAAAGAATCCAGTCACCAGGGTTATTTATCCAGCCCATTTCAAGAGAATGAGACCCATTAAAATTCAAAAATAGGACACCTACCCTACAAACATGCATAATCTGACTGGTACCAAACCTAATCATAAAAGTGATACCCACAATTACATGACCAGCACCAACAAGCTGTGGTCACTGTATAAAGCAAATTCCAACAGTCCCTGCCCCAACGAACTTACAGTCTCTCTCTCTCTCTAATATATATAGATATTCTTAAGGATAAACAGCTCTTGCCTACCAATGCTTTTTGGTTTAAATTGGGCAAATTTATCTTGTCTTAAGAGAGGTCCCCTCCTCTAAGAGGTCAACAGCACGAAGGTAACAATGATGTTCTTTGTCGCGAACCCCCGAGCAAACAGTTACGCAGTCAACACCGCAGTATTACCTGGTAACATAGCAACATAGCTCTGCATATCTCCATGGCAAACAGTTGAAAGAATTATTTAATTTTTTTCTCTCTGATTGAGAAAGATATTACATGGTGGAATTTGAGCTCTGAAATCTAAATGCAAGGCTGCACTTCACAAAGGCTGGATCCTAGTTTCTCCAGCCCTCTCCTCTTCCTTCATACCCCCACATGAAAAGAAATTTAGTCTATCTTAGGTACTTATATGGCTGCCATTTCCTGAGTATCAGAGCACCTCACAATCTTTAATGTATTTATCCTCACAACACCCCTGTGAGGCAGGAAAGTGCTATTGTGATGGCCACCATCTTGGCCGACACACCAGGAACAGAACCGGAAACCTCGAATGCTAAAAGCGCGAGACGCTAGGGTTTGAGCTCAAGAGCCCTGGTACTCTTGCAGGGGCTGTAACATACTTGGGCACAGAGCGGGACCCACTACTCCAGTGGATTGATTACACTAACCCGTTTTACAAATAGAGAATTGAGGCTAAACGACTTTCCCCAGGTCATGCACGGAGTCTGTGACAGAACAGGGAGCTGAACCCAGGTCTCCCAATTTCCCAGTTAGTGCCCTAACCACAGGACAATCCCTTCCTCTCTCTACCCAGCTAGGGTTTGACACAAACTAATTCACTAGGGAGACATACCCAGTGTGACTCAATACCCCACAGCAAAGACACACATCGGGGGGAGGGATAGCTCAGTGGTTTGAGCATTGGCCTGCTAAACCCAGGGTTGAGAGTTCAATCCTTGAGGGAGCCATTTAGAGATCTGGGGCAAAAACCTGTCAGGGTGTTTGTCCAGACTTAGATATTCCACAACTGAACTCACATTTGCCAGCATCTGACCGGGGGGGGCGGGTACAGAGGTTAATTAACTGTACACTCAAACCCAGCCGTAACAACTCTATTCTCATTGCAGTCTCAGAAAGGCTCCAAGGTCTGCCTGAATGGGCTATGGACACAGGATTCCTCTCTTACCCCCTAGAGGAAGGTCCCTTCAAACTATGTTGAGAGGCACATTATCGAGAGACAACTGGTATCCCAACAAAGAGGAGTTCAGTCTCCAGGGCTCTTAGTCAACCTTGTCTGTGCTGAACTCTTGACTCACGGGCAGCAATTTTCAGCCACGTGGTCTGATTTCTGTGCGCACTGAAGGACACCTTCCCAATACAGATGGCTTGAAAAGTGCCCAGAGACCATCGTGCCTCACTAGGGCTCAAACAGTGGAATGATTCCAAAACACAAACGGATTCGGGTCTCTACTTTGGTGCCATCTCCCTCCATGACTAACACTAAGAACTAGTTTTAAACGGCAGTCACCAGGGCTGGCGTTAGACTTGCTGGGGCCTGGGGCCAAAGCCTGAAGGCTTCAACCATGGGTGGTAGGGCTCAAGTTACAGCCTGGAGCTGAAGCCCTTGGACTTCAGTCCCACTTCCTGGGGTCATGTAGTAATATTTGGTGTCAAAAGGGGGTTGCAGTGCAATGAAGTTTGAGAACCCCCGAACTAATATGTGCAGTGAAAACTGGACAAAAGGTAGGGGTGAAAGTAACTTAAAGGACTTACCGGTACGCTGGAGTCCTGAGCAGGGGGCGGGGCCTCAACCGGAAGAGGCGGGGCCTTTCAATCTTGATTGAAAGGCCCCGGGGTTTCAGCAGAGGCGGCTGGGAGCCCCGGGGCGATTTAAAGGGCCCGGGGCTCCCAGCTGCCGCTACTGCAGCAAAGCCCCAGGCCCTTTAAATCACGGATGGAGCCCCGGGGGCTCCCAGCTGCCGCCGCTACCCCAGGGCTCCAGGCTCTGGCCAAGCTTTAAAGGGCCCGGGGCTCCACTGCAGTAGTGGCGTCTGGGAGACCCTGGCCCTTTAAATCACCGCCAGAGCCCCACTGCCGTTATCCCAAGGCTCCGGCAGTGGGGCTTGGGTGGCGATTTAAAAGGCCCGGGGCTCCCCGCAGCGGCCGGACCTATGAGACCTTTAAAATCGCTGCTCAAGCCCCGCTGCCAGAGCCCCCAAGGTAATGGTGTCAGCCCAGGGCTCCTGCGGTGATTTAAAGGGCCAGGGGCTCCTGGCCGCCACTACCGCAGTGGAGCCCTGGTGGCTCCCGGCTGCTGCTGCTACCACAGGGCTCCGGCGGAGCTTTAAAGGGACTGGGGCTATGCTGCTTTAGCGGCATCTGGGAGCCCCACGCCCTTTAAATTGCTGCCCGAGCCCTGCTGCCGGAGCTCCCAGGGTAGCGGCGGCAGCCGGGGGCTCCGGCAGTGATTTAAAGGGCTCTTTAAATCACTGCCTGAGCCACCGCCGCCACCCAGGGGCTCTGGCAGCGGGGCTCTGGTGGCAATTTAAAAGGCCCGGGGCTCCGGCCATTGCTGGGAGCCCCAGGTCCTTTAAATCGCTGGCCTGGGGAAGCCGGTCTGATCCGGCACAGCGTACCAGCTCTTGCCGGTACACCGGACCGGCTTACTTTCACCTCTGACAAAAGGACACCCATTATAGCTTCCTCTCTTAAGAAACTGCCCTAAACACACCAAGTACAATTCTGCTCCATCTTCATTACAGAAGATTAACTCCATTAAGCCATTGGGGTTGAGACCCTGAATGGTCTCTTTGAACAGGTTTTGCTGTGCTATGTATTCTCCCCCTTTACTCCTCCCCCAATCTTTGTAGGGGGGAAAAAGGTTCATTTTCAAATTTGCCAGTCAAGTCTCCATTTGATTGGCTCAGGTTGATGTCCAGAAGAACAGAGAGAAAAACTGACACACTGACCCCCAGTTACTTCCAATCCACTACTTAAAATCCTAGATGTGCTGTCACGCAGATGCACCTGAGTGCGAGTGCATGGCAGCAAAAGGACAAAAGCATGCAGTTTGCCAGCCTGATGCACAAGGAGAGAAGGAACCCGGGCTGGATTCTGCAGCTGTTCCATTTGTGGAGCTCTCTTGGGTGTCCACGGGACTTCCCTGCGTAGATGGGTTACGGAATCAGGCCCTATGCTCATGCACTGTCTCAGCACGTTAGAGAACCGATGGAGGTCACTTGTCTATACAGCTGGCTTGCTGACATTAGTAAGCAGAAGAGACATGAGTGCAGCTGCAGTTTGCTCTGGACCTCTGCCCCAAGTCAAGGCACTTGCTCTTGAGAAAAGTTTTATTCAGGAACTGGCCCTGCTTACTTACATTCCAGGGCTCATCACTTTAACACACTGAGGCCAACAATGAGACATTTGGACAGAGGCAGAGCAGAGTGCTACAGACCAGTGTCAGAATCAATGACGGGGTGAGGAAGCGCAGAGACCCCTGAATTAAGGCCTTAGAGGTCGTAGGTCCTGATACAACCAAAGTGAAGTGGGTTGGATGGCAGCTCTATGAATTCAACTTGATCGGCATACACAGAAGAGCTGAAGATTTTGAAGGGTCATATGGGCAGCAGGGACATTAATCAGAGCCTGAATACTATAGTTTTAATCTACCGCTCTATTTGAGCAGGGGTCTCCATTCTGTCAATAGATGGATAATGGCAGAACAAGGTGGAAGAGACCTGCAAGAAAGCCACAGGAAATAAAAGGGAATCAGTGGGTGGGACAGTTAGCCATAAGAAGCCTAAAGATCTTCCAAAGCATTTACAGAAAGGCCAGATTGCTTGAAATGGATGTGTACAAAGGGAAGAGAAAAGTGAGACTGATTTTAAGAAGCAAGGTACTGCAGATACAGAGAATTCTGATCAAACAACAATGACGGGAGAACAACAGATATGCATCATAATGTGGTAATGTACATTTTAGATCCTAGATAGTAATTTGCCCTTTTCTCTTTATAAACACAATGTCCCCATGTCTGTTACTGCTGGACCCCAACAAGCAATCTGATTAATCCCTTTAAATACATCATATTGTTCTTTATACAGAAGCTCACAGAACCAGTCAAATGGTGAATTAGGAATGTACAGAGCAGCAGAGCTGCAGGGGAAAATGCTACAAGGAAGACCCATTTGCTTTGAACAATGATGTTTCCAATACTGTATCTCTTATGATGCTAGAAAAAAAAATTAAGAATGATGAAGTTACTGAAGAGGCAAGATTTTCAGCCTAGTCTAGATTTTTTTTTTAAATCACCTTTTCAAAACATGAAAATTAGCCACTCTGATGGCTGTATTTTTCTCTCTGCCTCACAATTTGTTTCACTTTCTCTAGGTCTATGTGGTCTTGCAATTCTCCTTAACTATTTCAGCTGTCTAGCACTTCTGTAGAAGGCAACCGTATCTGATTTTACACTATGCCATAATCACTTAGGCTGAGATTTTTAAGGGCATTAAGTATCCAATTCATAGAATCATAGAATATCATGATTGGAAGGGACCTTAGGAGGTCATCTAGTCCAACCCCCTGCTCAAAGCAGGACCAATCCCCAATTTTTGCCCCAGATCCCTAAATGGCCCCCTCAAGAACTGAACTCACAATCCTGGGTTTAGCAGGCCAATGCTCAAACCACTGAGCTATCATTCCCACTGAATGGTTGGGCAAATAATTCCCTTAACCTCCTTCGAAGAATCCCACCTCAGAATTCTCTAAGCTTTAAAGGAGGATAATGGGAGACAGGGCTTCAAGGTCCTATGTCTGGCTTTACCTCTGACCTACCCAAGATATCAGAGCAACTCAAATTCCGTGTTTCAGTTGTAAAATAGGGATACCACTTACCTACCTGTTGTGAAAAGTTACAAAAGGTTAGTAAAATGCTTTAAAATCCTAGAGCTTGTCTACATGGAAAGTTACTATGCGGCATGCCAGGGTGTGAATCTACAGCGCTCTAGTTTGCCATGGGGCCGGCTAACTTGCTGTGCGGACCCTCCTCCAGCACATGGAAAGTTCCATAGTGCACTCTGACGTCCTCGCCACGTAGACCAGCCCTTCGTATATGAAAGCCCACAACTCAGATTTCAATCTAGCGTCACATACATACATGTAGTCAGTGCTACACTCATATGCAGGGGCACTGCTTAAACCAGCTCAAACAGAACAGCTGGATGGGCATGAAACAGAACACGGAAAAGCACGTGCAGGAAAATGGCAGAACTACTTGAGGTTTGACAAGATGGTTCTATCTGGAGTCCCCATCAGTGCTGGGGGGCCAGTCCAGTTAGGAAGCCTGTGGTGCTCAGGAGAAGGTTGCATCTCTGATTTGGGCATCCTTCCTGAGGATGTAGAGTGGGACAGGCTGGGCTGAAGTGTGCCCAGCAGATTAAATCTTGGATTCAGAACATGTTGACTGCACACAGCCACGGGCAGACGATGTGCTTTGTGGCTGAAAACACAAAACTGTTGCCATATAGAGGTGTTTTAGAGACTGTGGTTGTGGAAATGTTCCACATTTAACTTTTCAAAATGGTTCCAGAAGGAAAGAGAAGCAGAAGGGGTGAGGAAGGGGGAATTACCCTAATTTGATGCTATATCTGCCCAGTTCTGAGGGATTTCAGACAGCCAAATAAATGCATGCTTTGGCCCAGCATCATTGACACTACTTGGTATTAGAGCAATCAATTGCTGTAGCAGGCTTTGTTTCATAAACCTGGCATCTCATAATTAAAGGAAGAGCTTCTCTGGATCCTAAATGTGTTTGGTTCTGGAACACCAATAAAGTCTCTGCTTCACCTAGTGACAAACAATGACCAAGAGAGGGGCCTGGCCCTGGAGACTAACAAACAAAGCCACAGAGGTTCCAGTTTGACGGAGGAGACAGAATCTCATTGTTAAGTTGCTTTTCTCAGACTATACAGCACTTGGAGGGTGAATGAGAAGAGTAGATAAATGGATCAAATCCTAAAGCCTTAGGAAAACTCCCTGTGGCTTCAGTGGGTGTTTTGATTGAGTGCCTCCAAGAGACCAGTAGCAAAAATAAGACTGTCAAGTTAAACCAACAACTCAAATATCTGCCTGGCCTGGCCTGGCAGGAGTGTGTACAGTAGTTCCCATCTGCTGGGGTGATACTGCTGCTGCCCCAGCATTCTGCAAATCGATGCCTGTACTGGTGTCAAGGCTGAATAATGACTGCACCTGTTTCCCGATGTAATCTCCAAGGATGCTTGGGCAAAGCATTCCACCCACACCAACCGGCCTGTGCCTATCAAACAGCTTGTGTGTCATCTGGATCCAGGATTAATTTAGTTTCAATGATTCACATTTACATCAGAGATGGGAGGGGACAAAAATCCATTAGGTTCTTCCTACTACACAACTGCCAGTGCAGGATTGTTCCTTACAGTATGTTCTCTATTCCTTTTCTTCCATCTCTCTCTCTCCACCCACCCACACACTTCTGAGGCAATGGGAAGCTCCTCAGGTGATCAGGTTCTTGCAAGTACCAATTACCCATTGGAAATTATTCATTTTTTGGCCATATTAGGCCTCTAAATTTATTCCTAGCTACTTTTTGCCACTATTCGGTGACTTGTTCCTTCAGAACTCCAGAAGCTGGCTCCAGCCTTAGAGGGTCTAAGAATTCTCTGCAGTACGTGTATAATTCCCATTAATCACACCTTCAAAACAAGAAAGCCAAAAGCAATAGCACACTTTGAATAGCCCCAACCACCCGAATATGATCAAGAGCCTTAAACTACTTCTCCCCCAGGAAAAAAACAAACAAATAGCTGCTTGATGACTTGCATCTACTGTACTATTGTAAAGCCAGACAATATCATACAATATGGTTTGCTTGGGCCGCTATGCTGTTTTAAACAAGGAACATTTCCTTCCCACAGTACAAGAAACCTGTAATACCAGATCATTTGACATGAACTTCCTTTAACTTTCACCATGTTTCACTGTTAAGAAGAGAGCAATGGAGGGGAGAAACCAGTGCAGTTAACATCCATTAGAATGGAGCCCAGATACCACAGTAATGGGCACATATTAGGGCAGGATAAAGCAGTGAATGAAAGAGCAGACTTATTTAAAAATTAGCAGAAGAAAGAATATAGGAACTGAATGCATACAGGGATATATATAATTATACAAAGATATTAAGCTCTTCTACACAAATGGATAATCAAATGACATTTTCTAAAAAAAATGTTTGTTAGCTGTCCGCTCCCGACACAGATTACTAATGGGGGATGTCCCACATTATAACCCAAGGGAGTATTTCTAAAAAGTTTCAGATGAGTAAAATGAGATCCTAAAAACTACCGGATAATAAAGGGACTGTTGCACACACCACTTCACTCAACTGGACAATGCCTGTAAACAAAATCAACACTTTCAGATTAACTCAGAGCTGCCCTTTTGTTTTTTTTGCACACCACAGAGAAAGATGAGCCCAAAAGCACCTGCTGAGGATTATAACGTTGCAGTTTCAGACATGCAAATATGGCAGCACCCTACAGTGGAATTTCACCACTGATCATTTAAAATATTTTTTTCTTAAGTGAAAAAGAAGAACTGCTACAGTGATATGATGCTTTCCTCTCTCAGGCCGACAGCACAGCCAAGATCAAACTTTTTGCAGCAGTGGAGGAAAATGGTGACCCACTGCATGCTTCCTATGTAACATGTGACCTGTGAACATTTTCGGGTTCTTTTTCCTGTGTAAAACCTCTACTTCTGTAACAGCTTTTTCCTCTGTTCTCTTTTTTACACCCTGTGCTGGTTGGTGAATACAGATTCTCGGAGGGTTGATTTTAAATGTGTATATTAATATAAGCAATTCTATGCCGTGTCAGTGTTACTAACCGATAATAGTTCTGAAGTCAGGATAAAATGGTATACACAATCAAAGAGTTTCTTTTTAAACATACACCAGGGATTAACTTTGCCCATTTAAGTAATTCCAATGAGGTCAATAGAATTAGACCTGAGATGAATTTAGCCCATTCACTTTAGAAAACCTGCTGTCACCGTTAACATGCCTCTCAGAATCTAAATGATCTGCAATGTTATATGTTGCAATGCATGTAACAGCGCAGGCATTCTCAGCCTGAGGGCTCTGAGGCTTCAGGGGGCAAAGGGTTTCAGCCAGATCTTGGATGACTATGAAGGGGATCTTTTGGAGGGTGTTAGAGTGGGGGGGGGGGTGCATATCCTGCCATGGAAAAGGGAGTGGCAGACTAGATGAAGGTGAGAACCATTGCAACAGAGCAAAGACATCCCTTCTCCTTTACCAGAGAGTGAGAGATGTAAGTAAATGCCCCCCTCATTCTGAGAGCAAACTGTGACCCTGACTATGATCGCAAGCTAATTTTGACAACCTGGCACCTGCTGACAGACATGCATGAACACAACCTTTTTTCCCACCTTGCTAGGGAGAATGCTCCACCCTACACCCGACATGGCCCCTTACAGAGTTTTAAAGCTATTACCTTTGCAGGGGCTTTGCTCTGTGCACTCCTGAAGAAGGTGGTCTTGGCTGTGAAAAAACAATCCTCGAGCTCTTCATCCAGACTACAGTACCCGCTGCTCATGCTGCGCTGCCAAAGGTCATCTACCAACAGTGGATTTGAGACCCTCAGAACATTTGGGGCTCACCAAGGAGCTGGAGGGGCAGGTAACCATCTGATTCCTGTTCACTGCAGCAGCAGTGGGATTTCCCAATCCAGTTCCTGTACATTCAGCAGCAAACACGATTTCACATCCTCGGCTTCGCTTGTCCTTATCTGCAACAGCTCCTTCTGCTTGTTATCCAGCATTTAACTCAGTGATTTCTCTGTTAAAACGGCCTTGCTGGGTTACCCTTTCCTTTCCTCACCCAACTCCCTTAGCAAGGGCTGCCAGAGAATACTGAGGGATCAGACCTGAGTGAGTTTCTTCTCTCTTCACTCTCAGACTCACTCACCATCTGTGGTTTAATCTCCTGCCTGCAAGCACAGTGGAGCTGGCTGTAAGAACACATCACCTCCCTCCTCCCACCCCCCTTCCTGCCTGCTCTCAGTTCACACAGAGAGGAGCCCAGCCACTTCCTCTTGCAAGCTTTCGCACCCAGTTTTTGCACTGGGTTCAAATTCTCAGTGTCTCCAGGGTAGAACCTCAGTGGGTGTAAATCCACGTCGTCTGTGAAGCGGTGCTGATTTACACCACCAGCTGAGGATCTGGGCTTCTCTCTCAGGTGTCCTGCAATACCTTTCATAAAGGTGGGGATTGTGATCAGAGTAATCCTGCAGCCATTTAAAAGTATATTGCTCTAGAAAGCCGGCTTACGGCACTCTGCCAGGTAGATATCCTTGTGTGTCTTAATTCATTTACAGCCTTCCTGGAATTAACGCTGTAAGAACAAGCTGAGCTGAGTTTTAGCTTCGCTCAGCTGCTATTTAAATATTTTGCACCAAGAGAGGCAATGCAAGGGATCAGAAGCTCAGTACACCATTAAGCACAATGAGACCCCAGCCCTTAGTTGGGGCCTGTATGTGCTACCACAGATTGAACAGCAGACGCCACGGTGGTGGGTGCATGACAGACGGATTGCCTACTGACATTTTACTGCACGAATCAGTATGTGCCTCTGCGTTCTGCAGATAATTTTAGAACAGCCAGGATGACTTCAGCAAAGCTGACAAAAAAAATGAGGCAGGTTTGATTATAACCTTAGAAAGCACCACTCAGCTTGCCAGGTTAGACCTTTCAGTTTGTCAATTACGGTCACATTACAGACAATAGATTCCCAAATCTGTTAAAATGATTCTTTAGCGTTGATAAAGCCTTGTAGCAACAGCAACACTAACACTCCCCCTCTGCCCACCTTTCAATCCCCCTAGCTTTCTGCAATTCACAGAACCACAGAAATTAGAGCTGGAATAAACCTATGTAACCTACTCTATCCCCCCACTCCTTCCTTCACCTGTCCACTTCAGGGTTGCTAATTTCAGGGTCATGTCTCGTACTTTGAATTCTAGTTTTAAAACATCTCCCCCACCTTTCTCAGAGGTGAAGAATCTGAATATTCAGATGGAGACTTGCAAAGGTAAGTTTTATAGCCATAAACTTCCACCAGACTAAGGGTTGATCCCCTCAGGGGCTGATCATTTGAGTCAATGGGAGTTGAGGGTGCTCAGCACTTTGTCGGATTGGGCCCTTAAGTATTCTGTAACACTGGGTAGCAGGTTACATTTTGACCCATCTGGAAAATAGAAAAGCATTAACTACAAGCTTTGCAGAGCTAGTGAAAAACCCAAAGTCAGTTTGAGATTAAGAAGCTTCTTAACAGTAAAATAATAGTGGTCAATGTAGGACTCAGGTTTTTAGAAGAGGAAACTTTCCCCATGTATAACAATTTTTCAGGGCTTCATGTATAAAAACAGGAGAGGGGTGGGTGGGCAGGTAGAGAAGACAAGTAGGGGAAAAAAATCTCTTCCTTTTTTGTAGCTGCTCTCTAGTTATATACACATTTAAATTCTTCCCAGTCTGGGAATTTATTTTTCTTCTCTTCTTCTATATAACTTCTGTGGTTTGCACTATTTCATGCTCAATAGGGGCCCAATCCAACTTCCACTAAAGTTTATTGCAGTTGGATAACATCCCTAACTAATGTAGATGAGCTGTATGTGCGTCTCACACCAATGTGTGCATTTTAAAGTCAGGTAATTTATTTCTCTCTCTCACACACACACACACACACACACACACACACACACACCCCCACCCACCCCCCAACCATCTCCTTTTCAGGATGTAATTCTGACTGCCCTGGTGTTATTGGAATTTAGCAACAAAAACAGGGAGCTGGAAATCAGGACTCCTAGTTTTTAATGCCAATTTCCCTGCTGGTTTGTTCTCTTCATCTCTCAGCATCAGGAAAATGGCATAATACTTTCTCCTTCACTAGGCTATGAGGCTTTACTATGGATTAAAGGGCTTTGAGATCCTCAGATGAGCATAAGTGCAGCAATTATTCTAACATTAACATACATTCAGTTACAGCAAAGTGCAAAGAATTCGCTGTGTATTAAACTTCCTCCCCCTGTGATAATTTACAGACGGTGTTTTATGATCTTACATTATTTATATGGCACCTGTTGCCATGGCACCTGAGCAATTCACATTCAATTTCAAATCAACAAATATGAGTCACTCTCCAAGTGGGCAACTCAGTGAGATTACAGAGAACCAAAAAGCCAAGGGTAAGCAGGTTAGCTTTGCAATATGCCTGAAGACCACTGGACACTGGCAGGGACCACCAGAAGGAGCAAGTTCTACACACGTTTGGATGACTCGTTGAGAATGCCCCAACACCTGGCCCAGGAAAGTTTGATTCTAGGAACTGACAACAAGAGCCTCCCACTGTGACGGGACGGAGCAGGCTCGGTGTCGAAACGCACAAGCTGGGAATGCTTTCCAGATGACAGCCCTCCGTGTTCACATGAACAGTAGCTCTGCGTGAGGAGGTCTCTGAGCTGCCAAGCACAGATGAAACATGAGTTATGGGCACGGAGGTGTTGTGCGGTTCTGACACACAGCAGCATTATAAATCGCTCGGGGGCAGCAAAAACAACACATCAGATATGCAGCTCCACTCCTCTCTGCTCACGCAGAGTACATGTCTATTAGGGGAGAATTCTGCTCAGCCAGCTTCTCGGAGAAAATTCCCTCCTCGAGGCATTTGCTTTAAGAGGTCAGGAATAAAAACACTTGGCGTTCCAAGGTTTGTTTATTTCTCCACTGGTGGAGCCAATTCTAAGTTGCGGGGTAGAGCACATAAATGAAGCAATGCGCTTTAGAACATCATCAAACTAAGAGCTACATGCTACCCTCTGAGGGATGAAATGGACCCCTGTGCAGAGACAGCCATCACCACAAAGCCTGGGCACTACTTAAGCCCTATTCTGAGGTCAGAAGTGGGGCTTAAATGGTGCATACACCTTGTTGTGATCTCAACACAAGGGTGAATTACTCCCTCGGTGTGGGAAATGATTATTGAGGCCACTGCAAATTATGTGAAGATAGGGGGCAAAGTTTGGGCCTCAGAGGGGAGAATAAAAACCCAAACTAGTTAACTATTCAAGTATTTACAATACAACTTGTAACAATATATCAGCCGTTTTCTTACCACATGGAATATTTCTGATTGGGGATAGCGGAGTGAGCTACATTGAGTTTGTAAGGGTAGGTTTAAAAACAGTCTCTTAAATTGTATATACAAAGATATGCACAGAAAGGATCAGGTGCATAAATGAGCCTAAATACATGCCATTGCATGCACAAAGCGAGCAGCAACTCTGCTAGCAGTGCTTAGGTCAGCACTTTTTTGAAAATTCAGCCATATACATTTGGTGGCAAGGATGGAATGCAAATCTAGAGCAGCAGCAGCTGCACAACCATTTCAGCTACAAAGAAATGAACACCGGACCAGATCCTCAGCTGGGGTAAATGGCCATAGCTCCACAGAAGTCAAGAACTAGGGAAATGTACACCAGCCAACGTGGCTCACCGTTTTCTTTCCAGATGTCAGTCACCAAAGTTTTGGAGATCAATCCCTCTCTGTAAACCATGTCCTCCCAAATTCTTTCATTGCCGAGCTGAAGTGTCTGCATCACAAAATAGCCCATTTCCCCCCCAGTTTGGCATAACCTTAAGCATCTGCTCAGGAAATCCTTCCATACTTGAACTGCCATAGAGGGGGGAGAGGGGAGGAAAGCAACTCCCAGCTATGGAGAGATCGAAAACCCAAGTCAAGGCTAATGAGATGGCTGTGAACATATGGCGATTACTGTCTTTGCTGGAAGAAATCAGCATTGTCCACCAATAGTGAGCACTGAAAGACAGGTGAAGAAGAAAAGGGAAGCCTATCGCACATGCATTTAATATTAAATATCTGGATTACAGTAGAACCCAGAGGCTATTCAGGATCACGACTCCCTTTTATTGGGAACTCTGGGTCAGGGCCACACAGTTCCTTTCAAATAATTAGCCTTTTATAGTTGGTATTGTTACTTCCACCTTTTCATGTTTCTCTGAATGTATAAATATCGTCCCACTGTATGTTCCATTCTGTGCAGCCGACGAAGCGGACTGTAGTCCACGAAAGCTTATGCTGAAATAAATTTGTTAGTCTCTAAGGTGCCACAAGTATCCCTTTCTTATTTTCTTTTTGCTGACGCAGACTAACATGGCTACTACACTGAAACACATACATGAGTAGTTCCATTGAAAAAAATCAATTGAGTTTTCCCATTAACTTCAACGGGGCTTTCACCCAGGAATCTACTCGTGGGCATAAAGGTTAACACATGCTTAAGTACTTTGTTGGCCCAGGGCCCAAAATATTAAGCACTGTTAACATGCAATATTAAGTATTAACTATGTGTTTAAGTAAGTGTCTATCCCTTTGATTTCACTAGCTCGGTTACATTTAATCACCATGTTTATTGCTTGCCAACTCTGAATCAGTTTTAAGATTCTTGAGTATGCAACATGTGCTGCCAAAGGATTTTTCCACCCCACACACTAAACATCTCACCAACAAGTTCTGTATCTCTCGCTGGTGCTCGGATACTGTTTCTTCATCATCTTTCCTCCTTCATACTCTTCCACTTACTCCAAGAAGCCAACGTTACTCGACCAACACAAACACATGACTGGAATCTGGTTCAGCTACAGGTTAAGATTAAGCAGCAAATATGAGTTTGCAACTCAAATACATCTCTTATCCTTTCCCATCTTTTGTTGACAGTGGATTATTTTTTAAACTTTCTTTCCCCCATTAATTAGGCAATACACTAGATTCACAGGTACAGATGCGTTCCCGAAAATGCAAATAAGATGTATGTTTATTGCCAAGGTTTCTTCCTCCCACAAAGCATCTGAATCAAACAACTAATCCATTTTACTATTGTTTTTGTTTCTCACACGACTTGGGGCATGGAGAGAACATGAGCTAACATACTGGCCAACAAGTCCTGACGGAATATGGTACAAACAACAGATTTGCTATCTTCAGCAGGTGTCGGTGATTGATATCGAAGAACATCTCCCTCCTTGCTAGATTCTCCTCTCCTGGGGAGTCTATGGCTTCAGGTGCAGAATGGATTAGATCAGTGGTTCTCAAACTTTTGTACTGGTGACCCCTTTCACACAGCAAGCCTCTGTGTGCAACTCCCCCTTATAAAATAAAAATACTTTTTTACATATTTAACACCATTATAAATGCTGGAGGCAAAGTGGGGATTGGGATGGAGGCTGACAGCTCGCGACCCATGATGTAATAACCTCAGGACCCCCTGAGGGGTCCCGACCCCCAGTTTTAGAACCCCTGGATTAGATATTTTCATGGGAACAGTTAAGAAAAAGAAAGGCACAGTTTTGCTGGAGCAAAGTTTTTAATGAGCAGGTAAGAAGATATAAATCCTAATTCCCGAGTGATGGTTTGAGCCAGTTTTATAGATTTCCTTTTGCTGAATCTGTTGTGTAGGGGTGGGGCGGGCGGAGTGTGTGTGTGAAGGGGGGGGGTGTGTGAGGTTCTGCTTCCTTGTCACTGAAAGCTCCTCCCTTATGGGCCGGACTGAGGGAAGGCACCAAGGAAGTGTCAGAATGATGAATTGCTCTGATACGCAGACTCCGTGTTTATTATTAGAGCTATCAATAATGCACTGGCTGTTTTGTCACTCTGAAGATGAAACATGCCTTTTAATACACATTCTGACTCAGTGGAAACCCTGATATGTTTGAAATAGACAGAGTATACATACAGCATAGTCTCTGCTATTAAAATCCTTCAAAGCTTAGTGGAGAATCTAGTTAGATGTGTATTTTAATGCATAGCTTAAAAAGAAAAAGTAGGGAAGAAGAAAGCAAAAATACTTGCTCCCAGTAGGTCATGTCTAAATTTAGACCCCCTCCATTTGCTTTTGAGTCCAGAATGATTTCCAGGCTCAAAGAGAGCAGAATGAGGGACGCAGCACAAATGCAATGCAGTTTGCATGAAAAGTTTCACTTATTTTGTTTGAAATCAAGGTGCAGAGAAGTTAAATGACAAGCGCATAGAGTGAAGTTCACCCCTGCACAGAGGGCTTAACTACTGCTTAAACCTTGTGCTAGGTCTCTGCACAGGGGAGCAGCACACCCCAAGTGAGTCTGTGGCAGAGCCAGGATTAGAACCTATATCTGTTGACTCTCAGGCCTGGGTCCCAGAAGCTCCTGTACGTCAGCACTAGGGAGCCTATCCATTTGACTCTGTACCCATTGGTTTGCTTTAGCTGATTTTAAAATCACTGAAAAAAATTAACAGAGTTTATGATGAAAGATTTACAATTTTACATCCAGTTAATGGGGGCAGGGGGAACACAACCACCACCACAAGAAGCTTTCAAACATGATTTATTCTAATGCTCGCAAAATATACCCAAGCTCATAATTTTCCATGGCTGACTTCTCTGCTGTACAATGACAATAAAGTTAAATATTTTCCTTCTGAATAATTAATACAGTAAATACTTCAGAGAGCCCAAAACCAGGAACCTTCTACCCAGCAAAATCCAGATCAGCAGAAAAACTGGACAGCCAGCCAGTTCCTAATGTTTGCTCCTTGCACAGCAAGCACAAATATAATGTCCTTTTAATGTGCATGTTCCCCATTTACAGTTTTGCATGAGTACATGCAAAGGAGCTGAGCAGGCGGGCCTGGTGCCTCAGTTGTCTAGAAGGAATGACAAATCACTTCTTAGCTACATTCGGTGGTTGAGAGTAGGAGTGGAGATGTCAGACTGCCCTGGCTGGATTTTTAAATCCCTGGCCATAGAAGATGAACTTGCTATTTGAGTTAATGGGCTTCTGGTTGCTGTAGATAGCTGGCAGAGCAGCAGCTGATAATTACAAGTTTATCAATCACCCCCTGCACACAAAGACAGCTCCCACATACACAGATGAATCCACTAAACAGAGGTCTTGAAGGAGCCCAATCTGTTCTACTGAGAGGAATATAAATTCATGTTTGGAATCATAGGAGTGTAGGACTGGAAGGGACCTCGGGAGGTCATCTAGTTCAGCCTCCTCCACTCAAGGCAGGACTATGTCATAACTAGACTATTCCTGACAGGTGTTTGCCTAACCTGTTTTAACAACCTCCAATGATGGAGATTCCACAACCTCCCTAGGCAATGTATTCCAGTGCTTAACCACCCTGACAGGAAGTTTTTCCTAATGTCCAGCCTAAACCGCCCTTGCTGCAATTTAAGCCCATTGCTTCTTGTCTTATCCTCAGCGGTTAAAGAGAACAATTTTTCAACCTCCTCCGTGTAACAATTTTTTATGCACTTAAACTGTTATGTCCCCCCGAGTCTTCTCTTCTCCAGACTAAACAAGCCCATTTTTTTGGAAGGGTTAAGGATATCGTAATAAAAAATTACACAGCAGGTAGAGATGCCAATGAACCTATACCTCTAGTCAGAACAAGACTGTTAATCTACAGTATATCCCGCAAGGCTTTATCTAGTCCTGTTTTAAACATTGCAAGCAATAAAGATTTTGGCACTTCCCTTGGGAAACTATTCTCCAGTAGAATAACTTCCTGCTGGTGGAGAGTTTCCCTGATACTCTGCCTTAACTTTAATCTACCTCTAAACACACAAACACACACAGAGTTTAAAAAAACCTTTACTCCAAGCAGAGGTTTGACCCCCAAAAGAGAGAAGTACCAGAGACTCCATGAAGTCCGCTAGGGATTTCGCTATTGCTATTCATTTTACACAGAAGGAACCCAAATACTACACAGATGGGAAGCAGCATAAACCTCTAAGATAGATACATTTTCTTGTTCTTAAATTTCATCCTGCTAATGGCAGTCATACCCCCTTAAACCACCCTAACAAATTACTGGCCCCCCTTGGAGCTTGCACCCTATGGGATTGCCTGCAGCTGCTCATCATGTTTGTCCTCTAAGAGTCATCCTTCGGCCAAATGAAACATTCAGATCTTTTAAACCTTTCATCATAAATCACTTTCTCCTGCTGCTTCACTATTTCTATTGCTCTTCTCTGATTCCCTCTCAATGCATACACTTCCTTGTACTCACAGGTGCTAGAACTAGGTTTGGGGGGGGGGGGTGGCGCTGCAGCTTGCAGTGGTTTCCATCATACAAAGGTTTTACAGTTTGGTTCAATGGCTCTCCGCACCCCCACTATACAAACTGTTCCAACGTCCCTGTGTGTCGTTATTGATATAATCTGTAACTGTATAGATCATTGTTGCAACCACTGTTATATATTTGCAGAAAATACTGTACAAAGGTTGTAGTGTAAGGTGTCTAAGACAAGGTTATGGTTTGCTGGTTATGATTATGGTATCTGTATATGTGTATCATTTTTGTAGTTGAAGTTATGAATATGGGCTCTATACTGTCTGTATTTCAAACTTCTGCTATGATTCTGAGTGACATCCCAGACAAGTTGGTGTCAGCTCTGCCAAGCCTGCTTGATGGCCCATTAAGGACCATCAGCTATACAATTGACCCATTGAGAGAAGGCAGATACGCCTTGTAACTCAGCAAAGTATGCAGGAACTTGCCCATGTGACTCCAAACTCCATTTTGCTGTAATTTTCCACAGTAAGAACAAAGAGGTGTTCTTACACCTGAAACAGACTATAAAAGGCTGACGCCTCATCTCCATCTTGTCTTCAATCCTGCTTCATACCTCTGGAGGGACTTTCCAAACTGAAGCTCTGAACAAAGGACTGATGACCCATCCCAGCTGTGGATGTAATCCAGAGACTTGATTTGAATCTGCAGTTTATTCTATCACTGCTACAAGCCTGAACCAAGCACTCTGCCATTACTATATGTAATTGATTCAATTTAACCAATTCTAGCTCTCACGTATACCTTTTTCCTTTTATGAATAAACCTTTAGATTCTAAAGGATTGGCAACAGCGTGATTTGTGGGTAAGATCTGATTTGTATATTGACCTGGATCTGGGTCCTTTGGGATCGGGAGAACCTTTTTAATTTTACTGGGGCATTGGTTTTCATAATCATTCATCCCCATAATGAGTAGCACTGGTGGGGATACTGGGAAACTGGAGTGTCTAAGGGAATTGCTTGTGTAACTTGTGGTTAGCCAGTGGGGTAAAACCAAAGTCTTCTCTGTCTGGCTGGTTTGGTTTGCCTTAGAGATGGAAAAAATCCAGCCTTGGGCTGTAACTGCCCCACTTGAAACAATTTGTCCTCAATTGGCACCCTCAGTTGGGTCCCACCAGAACCAGCATCGTTACACCCTGCTTGTATTGTTCACTAAAAACAACAACAATTGCCAACCAACCTGTGTTTCTTGGAGAAACAGTAAGTGGACAGTGAAGCAAATGAAAACTGGATGACAGATCAGTTCGTGCCTAAAACGTTGGAAAATTGTTCAAGAACAGGTGGAAATTAAGAGCCAGGGCACACAACCAAGGTTTGCATGATATAAAGAGAGTGGCTGCATTCACATTCATTACTACAAATAAATTAAACCCCTATTACTCCTGAGATTTCTATCAAGTCCAGAGTGAATGTGTGTCATCTTGCTTGCATGCAGGCTTGGAAGAATTTGATTTGATTTTTTTAAATATAAATTTCAAAGGAGAATATCAATGCTTAGTTTAAGCATTTTTTCTCTCATTACATTTTCACAATTGCACAAAATTATGAATTTTAAGCTTTTTATTTGTATTGATTTAAATTTTCACAGTTGCAGGAAAATGTGGAGTGGGGGGGAAGACAATTATTTGCAGTAGACGTTGACCTTCAAAAAGCTAAAGCTTTATCATGTTGAAAAATTGTCAACATCACAGGTCAAAAATATACAAAGTAAATATCCTTAAATGAAACAAATTCTCAAGCAGCATTTTTCTTACTTTACCTATCTGTACATTTCGATTAATGTCGACAGAAATATCTTTTAGCTGGTTTGCGTGTGTCTGGTGAAATCAACTTTTACTGATAAAAACCTAATTCTTCCAAGCCTACTTGTATGGTACAGTCCCTCCCCACACCTTTCATCTTCTCTTCAGGTTTTAAGATGGCACAGGTGTCGATTGGATCCTTGGCTTGTGGCTAGAGCTGTGCACCAAATCCTAGGAGTCTATTATGTGTTACATACTCCTTTCCCTCACTCTGTGTCTGTCTTGTCTATTTAGACTAAGCTCTTCAGGGCGGGACGATACTTCTCTGAAGACAGAACCTAGTACAGCACCTAGTACACTGAGGCCCCATTTTTGGTCAGTCCTTAGGCACTAAACATGATAAATATGATTAATAAATAAATAATTAGTGTAAGGAGAATACAGGTATTTGCTAACTTAAATGGGAGCTGGAGGAAGGAGGAGATTTCAACCCTTTATCATTTAAATGACTGAAATATTCCATAAAATAGCTCATTTTAAACGATTTCCCCCTCATATCCCAACAAAAATAAAATACTAAAAAAGGTCCCAGCTATAGAAGGGGATAAAACTGTTCAAAAATCGCAACTACGTAGTTAGCAATGTTTTACCAAAAGAAATTTTAAAAAGCCAGCACATGAAACCACTCCATTTATTTTTGTGAATGGATTTACCGTTGATCGACCTACAGTCTTTTCTGCATAATGATAAATCGCTGTGTCAGCATTTACAACCCGCCTGCCAAGTTTTATCCTATTGGGTTTTAAAACAGCTCCGTTAAAAATCCACGAGAAGTGAGGACTCCATTAGTCAAGTCTGTCTGTGTAGCCAGGTGCTTGTGCCATGCCTGCAGCATCTTGGTGCTTTCACCAGACCCCTACTAAAGCATACAACCCATTAGTGTTAGCATTTGCATTAAGAATTTATTGTCATAGGATGAAACTTACCCACTAAAGTAGGGTCTGCAGAAGCCTCCCCAATCCCCATTTCTGCACCATGTGGTGGGGGAGCTACACAGTATGTGGCAATTGTGCACTAGCTCCATATAGGTCACCATGGAGAAGGAATTTGGGGACAGGGAAGGGGTTTAGGGACAACAAATCAGTCAGCAACAACACAGGTCCAGTGGCCCACAAATCAGTGCATAGTAATACTTGAGAGGGACTAGAAGTCAGGTTCTGTTCTTGGCTCTGCCACTGACTCTCTGTCTTCCCCTGGGCAAGTCACTCATTCATTGATTTTTAAGGTCAGCAGGGACCATTGTGATCAACTAGTCTGACCTCATGCTTCAGGGCTTCCGCCAGTCACCCATAGGGGTAAGGAAACCCCACCCCCAATGTATTCTGGGGTTTGGGGTTTTGTGTCTCCTTCCTCTGAAGCATCAGAGACGGCCCCGGCTGAAGATGGCACATTGGACGGGGTGGGCCAGGGCTCTGAGCTGGCACCGAGCATTCTCTATTAAGTGCTTGGCTGGCTGGTTCTTGCTCACATGCTCAGGGTCTAACCAATCACCATGTGCAGGGCTGGGAAGCAATTCTTCCCCAGGTCAGATTAGCAGTGACCTTGGGGTTTCTTCACTTTCCCCTGGAGTGTGGGGGGGTCACTTGCCAGGATTATCTGCGTGGGTTGTTTTTATCTGTCTGTTTTAACTATGTGAGTGTGTTCTTCACCTTCCTCTGCAGGGTGGGGTGGGGGGGTCACTTATCTGGGGTTCTCTCAATTCGCAGACATTGCAGAGGCCTTGGTCCCTCCTGTGCTCTGCCTGTGGCACATAAGTCTAGTCTCCTGTGGGCTGTAATTGTGTCTGGGTGCTGTTGGCTGTCGGTGACATAAGGGAGGTCAGACAGGATGATCTGGTGGTCCCTCTGGCCTTCACCTCTATGACTCCTGCATAGCACAGGCAGAGAATTTCCCTCAACGATTCCTGCAGCGAGCCCAACTAGTTAAATTCACTTTTCCGCTCTGTGCCTCAGTTTCCCCATATATAATGGGGCTAATGATACTGACCCTCCTCTGTAAAGCATGAGCTGCCCTGTGCCCTGTTCATAGGCTAACAGAGAGTGCCTCTCTCCACAGGCCAGAGCAGTTCCCCCTATAAAATTGGCTTAGTGCTCTGAGAGGGATGTTAATTTTCCTCTGAAGGATGACATATTTTGGATCAGCTCCAATTACACAGCAAGTGAGGGGATTTCACTGAGTATTTGCAATCACCAGGTGAACACAGAGGATGAAATAATCCGTGTAAAGTCCCCCCCCCCCTTATACTGGGAACAGCTGTGTATTCAGGCCAGAACCACCTCTGAGCAACTCACAAGACATGATCCTTTTAAAAGCCAGTGGCTGGATTTCCAGTTTGGGGCGACCCCAGCTCCTACCGAAATCAGTGGGAACTACAGGTGCTCAGCACCATTGAAAAAAATCAGGCTGTTGAGCTGCATTTCCTTTGCAACCTGCTGTGCCCTGAAATGCTGTCCACATACCAAAGTGATCACATTGCACCTTCCTGGCCGCTTGCAGCACTCACCTAGCATCACAGTGCAATCACATGTGCATGCAATTCCAGGCATCACTTACCACCCAGCTCCCCCAAGCGACACCACTAGGTAAGACACTGGTCGTCCTGCAATACAAAAACTGAGCAGCAGGGCCCCTTCCAGCTGCAGAGAGGTTTGGGGCACATGACTGTGCTGTGGATGGGGCTTCAAAGTTACTCTGCTGCTCTGAAAACAGGAATTCCCTCTGCTTCTTCTTAAAAGTTGCTCCTTCCCTTAACCTTCTAGCACCAATCCCACCCAGCTATAACCCACCTCTCTGATTCAGCATTTTAGACTGCAAGATCCTCAGGGCACAGAACTTGGGGTTTCAGAGTGCCAGGCAGACCTTTGGTAGCATGTATAGTAAATAATAATGGATACGTTGCAAACATCAGGTCAAAGCAAGCCCTAGGGCAAGGAAGTACAGAAAGGGAAGTCTCATCAGTGCTAACTTCCAAGTTTTGTACTTCCTAACATTTTACCTGTGGCTGCCCAGCTAATACTGCCTGTGTGGTCTATTTAGATTGTAAGGTCATTGAAGCAGGGAATGCTCCTCACTGTTTGTAATGTACTGGAGTAACAGCGCTGAGATTTTCCCATCCTTGCACACCAAAACGGCCTCTCCTTGGTAATCAAGATCCACTGAAAGCTGGATGGTCCATTGTGCACCCCGACTTCTTGCTGGCCTGACACACAGCTGGTCTGTGGTGGATTTCCGCAGGGAACAGGCCCGAAAGCCGGAATGTTATGCAGCAGTTTGTTGGTAAAAGGAAACGGTCTCATTCCACTTATGCTAGAACACGCCATTTGACCTGTCCAAACCAAACAAGACCTGCTGATTGTACCAGTCCGCAGGAGCCAGTATTTACTTAATTAAGGTACAGTTTAGCTATTTAGATCCCTGCTGATATTTGTTGGCTTCTGTCATGGGCTTGAGACATATTTGTTTTTGCCTGCACTTCAGGATTTACAGGCTATCGCTCTCTCTGGTAATCGGATCAGACGGTTCAGACCATTTTTGGTCACAGTGCTAAAGCAACGCTGTCAGAATGGGAACATTCATCCCTAGGTGAGTGTTCCCGAGGGGAGGAGATGCCACCTTCCAAAGGCACGATGACTTTGGACATCTAGGTCAGTACGCAACCACTGCAGCCCAGTGACCAACCTGCCTCCCACTGCAGCCCACGAACTGCAAAAATAAACCGGTCATGTTGTTCAGAGGATCGCGTTCTGGTAGCCTAAAATGGGCACAATCTGTTTGCCCCAGTTTATTGCAATATTCATTGCTAATGAACCAGCTCAAATACGGATGAGGAGAACTCTTGGTAAAAGAAGAGTGTCCTTCTGGTTAAGGCACTGGACAGGGACTCAGGAGATCTGGGGTCAATTCCCTGCTCTGCCAGCCAGCGTGTGTGACCTTGGGCCAGTCACTTCACCTCTCCATGCCTCAGTTCCCCGTCTGTAAAAAGGGGACAAGCCTTCCTTTGTTCCCACCCCAGGGACTCTCTCTTACCAGATGAATGTACAGCTCCTAGCACAATGGCCCACCCTCTCTAAACTCTTCTGCTGCTCAAACTATCATGATTAGAGTTGTACCAAATTCACGACCATGAAAAAAGCATCACAGACCGTGAAATCTGATCTCCCCCGTGAAATCTGGCTAGTGCAGGGGAGGGGCAGGGCTGGGGGCTCTTACCCTGCGTCAGACTCCAGATGCTACTCCCAGCTGGGCTGGTTGAGTGGTGGGAGAGACACAACTTCCTCTTCCGCTGCAGGACCCACTCCCAGGGCCAGGTCAGACCCATTTTTGGGAACCTCTCAGCCGCAGGACGCTCCGCAGCTGCAGGCTGAGAGCCCAGCTCTGGGGACAGCACTGCCGCCAGCAGCAGAGCAGAAGCAAGTGTGGCAATACCATGACCCCCACTACAATAGCCTTGCAAACTCTCCCCCAACACTATCAAAAAACCCTCAATTTTGGGGTCAGGACCCCCCGTTACAACACAGTGAAATTTCAGATTTAAATATCTGAAACTGTGAAATTTATGATTTTTAAAATCCTATGACTGTGAAATTGACCGAAATTGACCGAGAATTTGGTAGGGCCCCAATCATGATGAATGGAACACAGACCCCCTCAAGCACAAAACGTCCAGTCCTTTCAACCTCTCTGCGCTGGCAATGCTAACGACACCAGCAGATCACATCCAAATCCCATTGTTTTGCCACGTGGGCAGTGCCCACAGATCTTAGCTGCCAACCTAACACCGTTTCTATTGTCAATCAGAAAAGTCATCCATGACCAGCTTTAAATCACCTCCCTTTGTGGCACAAATACCAGCAGATTAATGACACAGCAGAGAGGGACTAATCTAGGCATCTGAAACTTGGAGAAGAATAATAGAGCCATAGTCATCCAGGACTTCATGACAAAAGAAGGGACTGAGCTCACCATTGTCCTTGTTCTCTAAAACCAGCTTCAGCTATAGGAAAATCTCATTTACCCATCGCAGTTTAGGACTTCTGACACATAATTGAGCACTTCTGCCCTCTAATGGATGGAGTCAGTGGAGACTGAACGGTTCATTAAATACACTTGGGTAACAGGCAACTCAAAGCAGCAGCTCATCCAGCAGGGCTGATTGCAACGTGACCCCCTTCAATAAAGCCGGACAGCTCGGCCCTGCAGGTTTCCTGCTGGTATTTGGTTTGGCGATGGCCGGGATCAGGGAGTGGCCAAGACTTCCCTGAAGTGGTGGACATGGAATGACTTGCCAGCAGGCCTTGTACATGGTGACGTGAACGTGCCGCTGCCCCATCCCAATAGCTTCCCTCCTTATTGTCCTACTTAGTGACAACGTGCAGGGACTTTTGACCATGTGCACGAAGAATCTGCTGCTGCCAGGAACTTAACGAGAATCTGGCAGGAGAACCACACCACACAGGAGCACTAGGCTGACACATACCCAACTCAGCCAACACGTCTTTTATTCCTATACCTGTGCTTGGCTAGCCAGAATCATCACAGCATCACAGAAATGTAGAACTGGCAAGGACCTCAACAGGTCCCCTAATCCACTCCCCTGCACCGAGGCAGGACTAAGTATTATCTAGACCCCCCTGACAGGTGTTTGTCTAACCTTTGCTCCTTGCTTGCCTTTGCCTAGACACTCATGCTGCTTCTGGTGTTGCTCTCCTCTTTACATCTCAGAGCAATATTAAGGATGGGGAGGGTACAGAACAGCCACAACCACCATGGAGGAGGTGGATGCGTCTCCCTGACACCAACTTTTTACTCTCCTGTTGACATCAACCCTCAGTGCAGCTGCCGGACTCCTGCATTTTCAACGCTGGCTTCTCCTGCCACCACCAATTTCTTCTTTTCCGTAGTTAAGTTGCACCTTTGGGATGCAGACTTGAGCATAATCAAGGCTCCTCTTCAGATGGAAAGAGAAGCTGAGACAGCAATCTATTATCCGGGCAAACGTTTCTCTGTGGAAGCCTCACTGCTGTCATTTGATATTAACATCCCGCACGAAGCCAGTGAAAGACTATTACTGTGAATTTCACTGTGGGATAAATGGATATTGGAACAGCCATGTAATATTTTGCATCATTCGTTTGGCAAGGGAAGATTTTAGAAGCAAAGCGAATAATGAGACTGATTATCCTTTCTATTGCTCTGGATCTTAAGTTCTTACGCAGAGGCCTAACTAAGCATCAGAGTACTCCCACTGACTTCACTTGAACGGCTCACATGCTTACAATTAAGCATCTGCTTCAGTACCTTGCTGACCTGGGGCTGCAATGCACTATGGCATCCTTCTCCAGGACTGGACGTGAACACTAAAGTTCCTGACCGGGGGCGGTCACTGAAGAACCCCACCGCACTTTCTGGAAGAGTGAATGGTTGAGATTTTCAAAGCCGCACAAGGAACCGACACACACTCTCCCGTAACGCCAATGGAAGATGCGGGTCTATGTTCTCTTAGGATTCTTTTCAAGTTTTAATCAAGGGCATCAAGCTTCATGGTGTGCTCCAGCAAAATCCACCTTTGCTAACTGCATTCTGACAAAAGCAAACTGCAGGTGGAATCTGCCTCCATTTCCCACGCTGAACACCTGACACATTCTAACAAGGGGCAGGCAAAGCAACAGCAAATGCACAGGCACGCCCCCCCATCCTTAACACCTGCAAAAATACGCTGCTGTCCTGCCTCAAAGAGGCTTGTTGTTTCCATGGCAACGCACTGGTTTTTGTGCATGGTGCTGCACCCCAGGCACCTTCGGTTAAGCAGCCGTAGTGACGACTGGACTTTAAGCAGGGCTGGATCATTGTAGGGCTCTTGACAAACATTTGTAGCTGTGCGCACAAAGAATGGGACAATCCGATTTCACACTGCAGAGCACAAGCTGATCCCATGCTCCACCCTGCCCAAGTAACAGCCCGGGACAATCAGAGAGCTTCTTCTGGTTACCTGCCTCGGAAGCACGATTTGATCCCCGCCCCCCGCCCCAGGAAACTAAGTAAAGAAGCTAAAAGCTATGATGTTAAACCACAGGGGGGGCAAGAGCTCGATATCTGAAATCTAAAGGGACAGTAATTTAATTGGGAGGTGCTTAAAAAAATCTTGGGTCTTGGTGAAATGTAATTAGCACCGAAGAAGAAGAGACTGCCATGCCGTCATCTCTCTGCAACACACTGCCCCTGCTTGCCAGAAAAGCAACCCCCCCCCCCATAAAACACCAAACACCCTCTTATCCCATTTCCCTCCCACCAGCCACCCAGCACAGGGGCTCCCCAATACATACCTGGCTGCAGTTTTGCGTCAGTGTGTTTTCTGGCGAGGGTTTGTTCCTGGGTTGTCCTTGTTGGCTGCAGTCCAGCTGAATCAGGCTTCTGCATTCTTGATGGCAGGTATATTTGCAATCTAAGCAGGGCAAAAAAAAAAATAAAAAAAAATGGAGGAGTCTTTAGAAATAATGACTGGTTTTCAAGGGGGATAAAAACAGAACAATGAAGCAGCGAGAAATAAAAGGGATCAGATTTCTGCTGAAGGTCAAACTCTAAAGTTACAGAACCTGATGTTCAGGATGGCACCACTGCAACTGCAAGTGAAGCATGCATATGCCCACCCAAATTGCAGCCACAATTATTATTTCCATTGTGGTAGTGTCGCCAAACCCAACACAGGGCTCAGGCCCCATTGTACCAGGTGATGTGCAAACAAACATTTACTACGACGACACACATAAATGGCCCATCAGATGCCTAATTGGGTATTTGCATGCACATTTACTGTGACCAAGCTTGCAAATGCATGTGCAAACCAGACAGCTGTACACATGAAGTACCAATAGAGACTAGTTAATGGGAACTGTTGCAGACTGGTGGTTGGAAAACTGGGAGTCAGGACTCGTAGGTCCTATTCTTGACTATACTATTAAGATTGTGACACCTTGGGCAAATCATGACCTCACTGAGCCTCAGTTGACACACATGTGAAATGAGGGTAATACTATATCCCTCCCCCATGGGGGTATTGAGGCTTTCACTAGTATTTGCAGAGTACCCTGGATCTCCTGAGACAAAAGGTACCAGAGAAGCAGCAAATAATCACAAATGTTAACGGGCTGAAGTTTACACTTTACCAGTGAACAGAACCCTATGAGTATTGGTTTGGCCTAGAGGTTATTCAAATGATCTCGTGATGTAACTGGTTTTCACAGCGCTCCACGTACGCATGGCGCTTTGCAGACCAGCCCCACCGCTAGATCTCTGCCTCAAAGAGCTGTCCGTCTCAGTGCCCCACACGTCAGTCAGACTGAAAAAACGATCTGTTAACGGAATTCTCAGTAGCGTGTCCCAACAGCCTCACCTAGATGAAACACTAAACACTACACAGCCTCTGCTGCCTCAGCACTTGCCTTAAACATTCGTTTGCCATCAGAATGCATGAAGGCAAAAATAATAATGAAAAAAAACCCTACGCCCATTTATGCTAAGACACTGTGGCAGAGAAGCGGGTGAGCTCTAGAGATTAGCACCTGGTGATGCACCATGAGAAGGGGGGAAAAATAACCCAGAAACCCAAAGCGTGAAGAGCACTGTAATTAAACATGAAAACAAAGCCAGCTTGCCCCAGTACACACACGACATTAGCAATACTTCCATGAGAGTAGCGAATACTTTTACCCATAAACAGAGATAACGTACAGAAGGGAGAGTAATTCTAAAACTGCGTTACCACGAGCAATGAAAAGCTTTGCCGTGTTTTCTTCCTGTTTCTTTCCTTTTATTTCTATGTGGAACACTTCGGAAGGAAAATATTGGAGTTTTTTTTCCTGTTCAAACCCTACTTTCTCAGATAAACCAGAGGCATATTCTTTACATGGGAAATACTGTACGCTTTGGTTCCCAAAGGACCGTACAAGTGGTAAGCACACAAGAGTCACTCACTCAGTACAGTACATTGTTCAGGCTACTTGGAGCCAATGACACATCTACATTTGCTGCAAAGGTGATATAAAAAATTAAGACCCTTGTCCTGTAAATTGTTCCATGTGGGTACTGAATTCTGCTCAGGTGGAACAACTTGAAGAGGATTCGGAGTGAGACATGGAACCACTGCAAAAAAAAAAATTTAAATCCACATTTTTTTGATTGAGTGGTTTGTGTTTCCTAGTGCAAGATATTACACTCAACTCCAATTAGTAAACTAAGAGATGTGCCCTCCCAGATATTCAAACAACAGAGATAAATACTGACTCCTGCCCCGCCAAAAAAATTTCCAAACCGACCAATATAAGAAACCATCCACAGGTGGTTTAGCTACAGATGAGATGAGCCCAGAATAAGACCCCAATCCCAATGTCACACACTTTGGGGGCATTTGGATTTGAAGTTGTGTCTCTGGCTCCCAGCTCACTAACCAGCTGGTCCAAAACCCCGCTCCAGAAGCAGAGCTGGAACGCAGTCAAGGATTTCCCAGCGATGAGCCCTGTATTTTTCCACTAGACCATTACCAGCATCCCACCTCTCCGCCCACGGTTCATAGATACGGATTGGTTTATCAGCATGGAAAGCATCTCAAAGTGGTGAGGAGAGAGAGAGACGAATGGTTAGAACTGTGGCAGGGGGAATCTGTAGCACAATCCTGCTTTCTCTTGGGTGAGGAAATGTATCTAGCCACGCACAAAGTTCTCTGCTCACACACCCTTGCCCAAAGGAAACCTATATTTATTATTATAAAGCTGACACAGGTGGAGTTTCCTGCTTTACTAGTTTTTCTCCTGATCTGAAATGAGAAGTGCTGACACTTGGATACACAGAGCAGAAGGTAACATCCCATTCCACTGAATCCACACAGCATCTTGCAAGTCTTTATAGCAATGCTCCTTCGACCATTGCAGCTGATGTCCCTCCATCTCTTACTGCACCTCTTGTGTTGGGGGTTTAAGAGACTGATTTTTTCTAGCAGTGGAAGAACACGTCTATTGCAAGGCTCTGCTAAACTGAAGCAAGAACTCTTCCTTCTGATACCAGTAACTTGTACATAAAGTGTTGGTTTGATATTTAAGGCCTAAAATAGGCACCATTATCAACTAGTTGCTGGAAGGTAGGACTTCTGAGTTCTATTTCTAGCTCTGACATTGATTCATTGTGTGATGCAGGGCAAGATGATGCAGTTGAGGAAAAGGAGAATATTGTTCTGGGGTGTACTAACAGGAGTGTATGTAAGATGCAGGAGCCAACTGTTCCTCTCTACTCAGCACCAGTGAAGGCTCAGCTGGAGTATGGTGCCCAGTTTTAGGCACTGCACGTTAAGAAAGATGTGAACGAATTGTGGAGAGTCCAAAGGAGAGCAATAAAAATGATGAGGGGGTTAGAAAACATGACCTACAAGGAAAGGTTAAAAAAACGGCATGTTTAGTCCTGAGAAAAGACGACAAAGGGGACCTGATAACAGTCTTCAAATATATTATGGTTAAAAAGTTAAAAAAAGAGGATGGTGATCAACTCCTCTCCACATCCCCTGAAGGTAGGGCAAGAAGCAATCGGCTTAATCAGAAGCAAAGGAGATTTGTGTTATATGTTAGGAAAACAAAAATAGAGTGATCCATTCCGCATCGCCCATTCCCAGCTTCTAGATGGTCTAGGTTTACATGGTCCTGCTTCAGCACAAGGGCTGGCTAGCTCGAGGTTCCTTCCAGTCCTGCATTTTTATGGTAAGCCCATTTCACACCTTTATGAATCAGTTCCCCCACCAGCAAAATGGGGATAACACTGAAGGATAGGCCAGGGCTTTGGGCACTAGCCTTGGACTCAGCAGACCTCTACAGTTTCCTACTCCTCTACAGAAAAGTAAGTCATAAATGCCTTGTTTTCACTGCTGGAAAGGGGGTCCCCCACCTTCTTTATGACAAGGTGACACCAGTGCGTTATCTTGGTGTCAGATCCTAAGAGGAGGTGAGGCACTTGGAATGTAAACTGTGAGGTAGCCAGGTGAGGTCAGCACCGTACTCCCTGTCCGTAGTTGGCCTTGCAGTAAAACTGAAGTGCTTTGGCTTCACTACATTTTTACAGCCATCCGGAGAGCTAACACCCATAGTAAAAAAAACAGTGTCAGTGAAGACACCCTTAGCAGATCCCCAGCTGTGTAATGGGGATAGTAGCATTGCCATGTCTTACAGGGGTGTTGCAGGATAAATATATTAAATATTGGGAGTCCCTCAGATACTGTGGTGATGGGAGCCAGATAAGTACCTAAGATGAATGTTGATCTGCTTTTTACAAGCCATTTTGAGATCCTTGGATTAAATAAGATTATGCAGGTGTTTAGTATGATTACACAGCAATTTATAAGAGCAAGTTTAGGAAGAAAACAGGTCTCTCTGTATCAGTCCTTTCATTGGCAGTTACCGTAACTGAAGTATGTATCAAAATCATAAATCTATTGTCAGATTCTGCCTGGTAACACCCTTGGATAGGATACTGGAAATTTCACATGGTCTCAAATGCACAGATGACATGTTACCAATCTCCCTTCTCATACACACACTGCCTAGCCATAAACAAAGAACTAACACAGCTTTTCTTGGAAGATGATCTGTGTTACTGTAAGATGTTCAACTGCTGGATAAAGTAGAAGCTCCATAAAGAACTTTAGGAAGTGAGCATTTCACTTTGGCCTCTTTTTGTTACAAAGAACTATTTCCAATGGCAACTGCAGCAGAGTTAGGTTTGCATCCTGCAACACATTTGGCTTGACCATTTCTCTTTACTAAAAGCAACTTGTTGGCCTAAATTTGTTGCCATTCTCCCATCCTACTCTCTCAAAGATTCTACTTTAATATAGTTTACTAACTACGGCTAAAACATCCTGTTGGTATTTAAATGACCCATGTGAGCCTTTTCAATTTTAAGTATATTATAACCGAACTTGTTTTTCCTTTTACATTAGCCAAAATTCCAGAGAGGTTACTGGGAAAATAAGTAATTCAATCAACAGCATGAGATTGGCTATTAGATATTTTCCATAAAGCAAAATGTGTATTGCACTTGGCATCTGCTGCTGGAGTAAATCTGCATAATGTAGCAAACTAAAATATCACAGTGGAGCTTTCAAAAAGATAGTAATTATCGAACCATTCTATGCTTAGAGATGCATATTAGCTCTTGCATTGCAGAGTGCTGGTTAATTTGCAGCTGCAAAGCCATGGAACAGAACCAGGGTTTTGTTTTTATAGACCTAGGCCTCGTTCATACTCAAGGCACTCATAGCATGCATCAGATAAAGGGTTGTGCAGGTGGCTCTCAAACTCCTGAGTGGCAAACCCTTTCCTATCATCTTTGTCCCATCACCACTAGGGGGGCACGCACACGCACATGCGCGCGCACACACACACACACACACACAGAGAGAGAGAGAGAGAGAGAGAGAGAGTGTGTGTGTGTGTGTAAGTGCTTGTGTTCTGAAAGGTAACAGATGGGCAGGAGGGATCACCTGCTCAACATCTCATCTGAAGGATGGTGCCTCAACAAGATAGCAACACTCCCCTGGTGTTGCATTGTGGAGTCAGCACTGGACAATGCAAGCCCACAATCCTCTGGCTGAGAAAGAGAAGGAGGGAGGGAGAGATATTAACAAAACAGAGCAGCAGCAATTCTTCGCTCAGTGGGGCAATCTGCACACAGTTTGCCCTCAAGTCAATGGGAGTTCTCAGTTACACCCCGAGGCCTCTAAATTACTGTGGCTCCAACTGCACTGAGCACTTTCAGAGGTCAAAGCTCCAAATAATAATTGGAGATGGGAGATCAAGCTGCCGTTCAGATCTAGGGTTCAAACACCACCAAACAGAAGGTGGCGGGGTTAGGGCTTTTAGTACACGCCCATCACAAATAACAAACCTTTGCCCAAATGCAGCATCTTCCATCTGAGGGTCTCGCGGTGCTTTATAAATGTTAGACCTCTCATCACCACCTCAGGGAGCAGTGCTTAATTTGTAATGAAAGAGGTGCATTCATAACTGATGCAGCAAGCCCAGAGGTGCCAGGGCTCTGACCTGCCAAGCCCCGAGGTGCTGGGGCTCAGCCCTGGCACAAATTAAGCACTGCCAGGGAGCTGTGTGTTATACCTGTTTGAAGGATGAAAAATACTGAGGCATAAAGGGACTGAAGTAGCCACCAGCTTTGGAAGCCCAGCTGGAGACACCTAAGGTCTGAGCTGAGCACCTAGAAACCAGGCCCAAGAGTCCTCAAAACCAGGAGTCACGTTTAAAGATTTGGCAGCGGCTTTTCCCAGATCACATAGCAAGTCAATGGAAGATGTAGGAACAGAACCCAGGAGTCCTGTTGCCTCAGTCCCAGGCTCATACCACCAGACATTTGTTCATCCCTGCTTTCTTAAACCTATTTGCTCAGGCTGTTTTTTTCAGTACAGGATTCAGTCACTGGTGTAATCGCACACACAGCAGAGATTAGAGTGTCTTGATCATATCAATGTTCGGTAAAAGAATCCCTCATTAAAGGGCTTTCATCCCCATTCTGGAGCAAATTAATATTCATAGGTATACTCCACATATCCTTTAATCTGCCATTCTTTTATTTAAACCATACGGCGCATTTAGTTGACATTTCAGACAACACAATAACATTTAGTCTAAACCAACAACTGAGATGTTTTGAAAGTTTGTGTTGTTTGAGTTAAGATTGATTTTCCCAAATGGCCAACAGTCTCACAATTAAAAGATATTTATTTTGAAAGGACAGCTAAAAGCCCACCTCTTCGGAGTCAAACAAACACTTTGTGTGTGTGTGTGTGTGTGTGTGCATGTGCGTGTGCGTGCCCCCCTAGTGGTGATGGGACAAAGATGATAGGAAAGGGTTTGCCACTCAGGAGTTTGAGAGCCACCTGCACAACCCTTTATCTGATGCATGCTATGAGTGCCTTGAGTATGAACGAGGCCTAGGTCTATAAAAACAAAACCCTGGTTCTGTTCCATGGCTTTGCAGCTGCAAATTAACACAAAAATATTATGGCTTTGTTAGTTGCATTTCTATGGCACCTTTTGTCTGAATAACCCAAAAACTGTTTTAGAAACATTAGCTATTTTCCCCTGTGAGGTAGGGAGTACTATTGTACCCATTCTACAGACAGGTAAGATAAGACACAGAGAGGTTAAGTGACTTGCCCAAGGTAACACACCTAGTCAGTGACAGAGCCAGGACCTCAATCCCCTAGTCAAACCCCTCTTTTATCACCTCCCCTCTTTTCTCCCCCCTCCCTTGCCCATCCTCCCAAGCTGGTAAGAGAACCCACGAGTTCTAAGCTCAGGTCTCGCTCTCTAACTAGCAGACCGCAATTCCACCACAGGTGACAAAGCATGGACAAACTGCTATGCAGCTTGGGTTATTATAGAGCTATAGTACAGGAGTGGGATCTTTTAAATTTCCCTAAGCAACTGTTCCCTGTTCCCAAAGCAACTCATTAACACCAGCACTGGATGTTCCTGTAACTGGAATCCAACGATAATACAACTGAGAGGGCACTAAGGGTTCACTGCAAGGTAACTTCCCGCCTTGCCAGGCTGAGCACACACTGCCTCCACAGCGCTCAATGAAGGGATTACTGTTAGAGGTTTTTTCCCCTTGCTATTTCACAGTTTGCTGGAAGGGTTTTTAAACTTTGCAGAACTGGATGAGACACCTGGCTCCTTCTAGAGCTCCAGCAGCACCAGAAAGCTCACCAAGCACACCAGCTCTGAAGGCTAAGACGGCAGAAAAGCCTTAGGAAAGGAAGGGCAATCTTGTGGCTGGAGTATGGGATTGGGAGTGTAGAGATTGAGGTTTTACTCCCAAATTCTGCCACAACTTCATGTGATCTCCCCCCTCCCCCCCCCGTCCCCAGCAAAACACCTCATCTATGCAAATAAGGATAATGCTGATCTACCTCACAAGAGCGTTGTGAGGCTTACTTCATTAAGTTTTGTAATGCACTTTGCATGATCCTCGAATAAAAGGCTCTGCAGAACTGCCAAGACTTACAGCAAAGGACCTTAGTGCAGTAGAGAGCCAGGAATTGGAGAAGAGTCTCATATCCCATTCATACTGCCAGGGAATGTAGGGAGACATTGCAGTCACCCAAACTAGCACTTGGAAAGAACAGGGTTTATCACTCCATCCCTTGCGAAACATAAGAGGGGACCTTTCATTATCACAAATAGCCAGAGGACCTTCATTTTTCATCCTATCTGAAAAAGAGAGCCAAAGTCTGTAATACGTTCAATACACAGAGATCATTTAGTCTGCTAACTCATCCTCAAACATTACATAACAAAACGGTTCACAGGTTTTGCACAGCTCAGTTATCCCAAATAGTACATTTTAGGACCGATGTTTGACTCCTATTAGCATCTCGTTAGCTTACATGTAAAATAAACACTTACAGAGCCAAATTTTTTAAAATTGCTCACAATGGGTGCTGGGCTCTTTTGGAAATCTGGCACAAAGGGTAGGTTTATACGAGCATTTTAACAAGTTCATTTATTGCCTGTAACGTTGATTTGGCTAGCAACTTCTGTAATGCTAGGGTGGACACCACACAAAGGTTGCTGTTTACCGTTAACGTTTATGGACTGTGCAGCCTCGCATGAGCAAACACGATTGCCAATTAATTTGAGTCAACTATCAATTCACTCAAGCTAAAAAACTCGAATGCAGACATAACCTTAGTGTCATGGTGGGAGCTCAACCTGTCCTGATTGTGGGAGTTGATCCCTTGGAAAATTAAGCCTACACAGAGCAGTTTTATGTTTTACCTCTTGCTTGAGGAGAACTAAAAAAACAGAGAAAAAGAGAGTGCAACCTGGCATGAGCAGAGGCAGGGAACAAACCCCACCAAACCACCCTGTGGGTTTTTTTCCAATCACAAAACCTCAATTGAGCTTTCATTTCTCAAAGTTTTCACAGCTTTCCTGCCAAACCCCTGGTTTCGCTACTCACTCTTGCCTTCACTCTGGCAGCTGCCGATACAGCGCTTGCCAGGGGAAGTGTGAAATTGATCCCAGACAGTTCCACAATCGCCGGACAAAAATCAATGCATTCATTTGTATTCTACATATATCAATGATGCTTAAAGCTCCTTACATAAATGGGGGGGGGGGGAAACGGAAACTCTATGGTTGGAAACAACCAGCTCTTTAAAATCATAACTGGAAAAAAAGAACTCATAAAACCTACCCAAGACGTAGATAGGACACACACAGTTTTTGGACTCTATTGCTAGAGCAAGCTCTACTATAAGTGCACCAAGTTATTTAACAACAGAGATCATTCTCCTTCTCCTCCTCCCAGGGCGCTCTGGAATCTAATAGGCTAAGAAAAAATTAGGCTTTGTTTATTTGATGCAAAACAAAAGGCAAAAATAAGGCAAGGAGAGATTTGACACCCACCCACACATCCCTAAAGAATTCTGATCTTTAACATTACACTGTAGCATTTACAGAGTATTTTTAAAACAGTATGTGCCTTACCAGATTTTTGCATCAACGTTAACAAGAAAAATAAGGTGACCACATAAACAAAAAGCAACCTTTTCCACTACATTACAAGCAAATAGAAAACACCAAGAAGAATCTTGTGAATCACCTATTTTATTTCACACACACACACACACGATCTGTATGATATCTCTCACTCCGATTAAAGGAGAGCCTGATCTCAGCCCTTACTCACATGTGCGATCTCATTGATTTCACTGCGACTACACAAACAAGTAAGGATTGCGGGATAAGTATATTCAAACCATAATTTAATGTAGTATTGAACTAAAAAAGAAAATCTAAAAGAAAAACCACCCACAAAAAGAAACCACCCACCCACAAAATAGAGGGGTGATAGTTATATGCCACACAGATCTGGATATTAGCCCCTGGATTGTGAGCCCTGTTCCAAAATAATTCTGCAATGACTGTACTTGTAGGTTTAGGACTAATCCTGGAAACACTCACTACTCTGGGCAGTACACAACCCTGTGAATAGCCCTACTTCAAGGCAATGGGACTGCTCACAGAAATGGCAGGATGGTTCCAATCCTGCAATGTGATCCAGCTGGGCAGGTCCCCTGAGCTCTGCACAGAGGCCCACTGACTTCAGCGAGACAGCACACGGGCGTGAGAGTCTGTCCATGTAGAGCCCCAGTGAAGTCAATGGGCCTGCATGTGAAGATCCAGCCACATGGATGAAACGGCAAGATCAGGGACAGTTCGTTAAGAAGAAGCGTTTACAGGACGGTGGCTTTACAGAGCATAATATTTCAGAATTAAAGGGACATTGTCAGGATTAAAGTTGGATTCAGTAAGCCACTCAAGCATGTGCTTAAATCCCTATGAAGTCGAGAACACTCCATTATAGTTAAGTGCTTTGCTGAACGGGGGCCGAAAAGCTTATTTTAATTTAACAAGCTTTTCTTACCTGCGTTCCTAATACCCGAGACTGTTAAAACTGAGCGCAGATTTAATATAACACATTTCTTCTAATATCTGTGCTATATTTTGAGTTTTACTCTGCTTAGGCAGCAAAGATAGGCGGTCACGTCTCATGTCCTGGGCTGCATATGCTGCTGGGAAATATTTAAACCTCCAACACAAAACCATCTGCATTGATTTTATTTAAAGTCACAAAGATATTCCCGTTTACAGCAGCTCTTGTGATTGTTAAACACAAAGCTTCCATTTGGAGGCTAAACTAACGGTAGCTTTAAATTTCAATAAAAGATTTGCTCCAAACAAGTGGGATTTCACAAAGCCCACACAATATTCCTTTATCAATTAAAACATGCAGCAGCCCTAATGTTTGATGGGGGATCACAAATTCCCCGCTAATTAAAAAAAGTCGCCTCTTTACTGAGAGAAATCCCTCGTTACTCACCAAGCTTGGGGAGAGGGAAAGTGTCTCAAGCAATGTTCCTCTAATTTTTGACAGGCCGTGTGCGCAAAAAATGTCTTCTGTGAAAATTGTTGTGCTTCTGTGCAAATTTTGTGCGCACGGTGTTTCACCGTGTGCACGGGGTTTAGGATTTGTGTGCGCGCAGACACGCACACAGCTTAGAGGGAACAGTGGTCTCAAGATAATTTAAATGAGCTACTTAAAAAAAAAAGCTTGCACTTAGATCTGAAGGAACGCAATTTATATGTTCAGCATTGTTTGGGCGCCAAGGCCTAATCCATGGTACCTGGCAGGTCATTGCACAGTGGAAGGAACACAAAGAAGGATGGCTAGCTTTGCATTTGGGAGCCCTGAGTTCAAGTCCCTGGTTCCATCACAGATTCCCTGCGTGGCCATTTTACAAGATGTGAAGTGCCAGTCTCCCAGGCCAGGCCGACAGACTCTCACACTCAAAGGGCTCTAGCTAGCATGCAAAAAAAATAATCAGTGTGGACGTTGCAGCTCAGGCTCTCGAACCTAAGGGGTCGGGTGCGCTTGAGAGCCCAAGCTGCTGCCGGAGCAGCAACATCCACACTACTACTTTCAGCAGGCTAGCTCAAGCCCTGCTAGTGCAGATCTACCTACCTGGGCTGGAAGGCTCTCTCCCCCCCCCCCCCCCCCAGTGCAGACTCTGTGCCTCCATTCCCAATCTGTAAAATGGGGATAACAGTACTCACAGGGGTGTTGTGAGGCTAAGTACACTAGTGATTGTAAGGCATTCAGATACTACAGTGTTGGGGGCCGTGTTAGTATCTTGAACTCCACAACGGACATTTCTGTCTCCTACATCTTTGTCTACGGCAGCTGGCGTAGAGCATTGTCAGAACTAGTTACTGTGCTAGCTGCCCTCTGGTCTGCTCCCAGCTGACAATGCCCACGTTCCCAGGACTATCAACGTTATTTCAGTAGCTTTTTAAAAAAACAGAAAATAGAAACTGTGGAAGGCAGTGTTGCCAATTCGCATACTTTTAGCACAAGCATCACAATTTTGGAGGTTTGTGTTTTTAAACCCACAGCTCCTGGGCTCATGGGATGATGTTGAAAATCTCAGCTTTTTTTTTTTTTTTTTTTTAAATAACAAAAATGTTTTAGCCCTCACGGTTGTTGGGAAAAAGCTTGAAAATGTGCTTCCTAAAATCTCAAAAGCCCAAGAAAAAGAAACCAAAATTAATTTTTAAAAAAAATCTCATGATTTTTAAGCCAATCCCTTCTTTTTTGGAAGCTGATGCATGCTTTTTGAATGCTTAGGGTTGGCGATGCTGGCCTGAGAGGTGAAGGAAGGAATACCCTAGGTTTGCCCTGGCAATGGTGGTGTCTGCTCAGCTGTGCGCACTGCCTTACTGGAGGTATGACTGAGAATCAGAGAAGCTGAACCTCCACTGGGGAGCTGGTGCCTGAGGGGAAGACATTAGCAATCTCAAGAGGGAGGGTGAAGTCATTTATCATTTCACAGTTAGCTGTCGTGAGCTGCTTATCATTTTTCTATTTAGAGTCAATTTGCTTAAATATGCCTGGGGGCAAGTCACAAAGGATTTTTTTTTTTTTTTAATTAGAGACGAGCTGAACGGTTACCCAGTAATTGTAATGCACGGCCTTCTGGGCAATCAGAACATCCTCTCCATAAGGGTCATGTACAAATGCTTTGCAGGAGGCGTCAGTTCTGCTTGAGCTGTGCATTCACCTAGAGCAACTGGAGGGGGGGGAAAAACTCAGTGTGTGCAGTGGGATGATAGAGCTGAACAGAAGTTAGGGTGAAGGTGAACTGAATTGGAATCATTTGTTCCGTTGGGGTGAGCAGACAGCATTCAACACCCACTGAGAGAGACGGAGAGGATAGTCTTGTGGTTAAACCACTGGACAGCAACTCATTAGATCCTAGATCAATTTCTGGTTCTGCCACAGACACTTAGGGAGTCACTTAGTCCCTCCGGGACCCAGCTTCCCTACTGTAAAACAGGGATAATGATACTCCCTCTGCCCATCTTGTCTATTTGTACTGTGAGCTTTTAGGAGCAGCAACGGGCTCTTACTGTTTGTACAGCGCAAAGCACACTGAAGGCCAAGTCTTTGTTGGGGCCTCTACATGCTAGTAGGATATAAATAAGCATATTTTTTTTTAAATCTGTCTTCCTGGCAAAAATTCAACTTGCCAATTCCCCTGGCAGATGGATTCCGTATTCCACGCTCCGTACCCAATTGGAAATCGTACCAGGAATTCAGATGGATTTAGCTTGTTCACATAAATGGCAGTGTTTTGTCACATAACCCCATTGGAAAGGTTCAGCTTTGCTAACCCGTTTGTTCTTGAGGTTCTGGGTTATGCCCCCTGAGCCAAGCACTATCCAGGTGGGCGAATCCCCATCTAAACTTTTTCGCTCAGGTTCGTCTCTAGCATTTATTCCTTCACATGCATCAATTCAGCACGACCGAAAGGAGCTTTTCTTGACAGCCCTGGGGACTGAGCTCTGCTCTCCCTACACCGCAGCAGCTGTAGCACAAGCTTCCCTTAAACTGCTCTGTCTCTATGTGGAGAGGGGCATTCCAGCTCTGTCCCTAATCGTCTCTCTCAGCTGAGGGTGCCAATTAGATCCAGCTGTGGTTGTGGTTTTGGCGACACGGACTCCTGGCACTGGGAATGTGGCTGAGGCTCATCAAATGCATGTCACACAGGCCCCTGGAAAGAATGGGTGTTTATTGCAGCGTGGTCGTGTTTAGGGAAATAGACCTTACACAGCGTTATTGTTGGAAGCCTTGGCAAATGGAAAATCTGAGATTCCTCAAGTGTGCACTGACCAAGACAGACTTGTTGCCTGATGGAAACAGTCTCAGTAATGCTACTGAATGTCATATTTAAAGGAGAAGTGTCTGCCAGCTCAACAACATTCAAAATCTTCAACATACGGAAGTACTGCCGGGCTCCTAACCCTTAACAATACATTGGAGCCTATGGGTCATATCAAAAATACTACCAGAGTTACTTGTACCTAGAGCCAGCTGAGAATTTTTTGATCAATCATTTTTCACTGAAAAATACCACTTTGTCAAAACCAAAACTGTCTGTGGAACAAGGTTGGGTTCAATGAATTTTCCGACTCAAAGGAAAGGAAAAAGGTTCACAAACTGTCAAAATGAAACATTTTCAAAATGAAAAATTCCAAGTTTTCCATTTCAAACCGATTCCCATTTCCAAATTTAAGCTAACTAGAAAAAAAAGGTTAAAAGGTCAAAATCAGAATATTCTGATTTACCTGAAACAAAAGACATTTTGGTTCCCGAATACTTGAAATTTTGACTTTTCGTCATGATTCAAAACGAGAGAAAAAAAATCTAACTCAAAAATATTCACAGGACAGAACAACTGTTTCCTGCCCAACTCTACTTGTATTTCCCTTGGACAAAGAAGAGAAGTCACGTGGGACAGCTTGACAGCCACAGAAAACATGCTGTTGATCAACTTTGTCTTCACCCCATGGGGAACAACAACAGGTTGGCATTTAGCACTCTTTAGGGTGCCCTTCAGTTACCTCTGAATTGGACACGTCTTAGAACAAGCCACAGACTTTTTAAGGCATCACAGACCAAGATTTTCAAATCTGGGTGCCCTACAATTAAGCCCCGAAACCTGTATTTAGGCACCTTAATAAGTGTTTTCATAAGCGCAGAACTGCTAAAAAGCAGGTCAGCCCCTCTCAGAATCAGGTCTCTTATTCAGGTGCCTAAATACAGACTTCAGAGCCTAACTCTGCACATCCAGGCCCAAGGTTATTAATGCAAAGAGTGAGGGGAAGAGCTCAGCGCATGAGGATAACAAAGGTCACAAGTCTGTGGTCAGGAGATCCTTTAGCACCTACATAGACTGAGGTGATGGAGCCTCTTTCTCAACGGGAGGGGAAAGAAGGTGGCTACCTGTTTAGATACCACCAGCCTCTATCTGGGCTGAATGCAATGGAGCTAGCATTCTGGAAAGATGCACATGAGGGGTATGTGTAAGTGCAGTGACATGCAGCTCAAAAACTTCATGGCAAAGATGAAGCAATTAACGTACCCATCCCCTACTTCATGGTAGTCTCAGATCCCCTCTCCCCTCCCTAGATCAAGTCAGGGTTGGCTCATAAAGCATGAATTCCAGACCACTGACACAGGGGCCAGCGCTGATACTCCCAGCTGATCCGACCACCATTCCCATCTCTCCCTCCCTACACCTTGATAAACTTTGGGCTGGGTCCCAGTGATGGCTTCCAGCTCTGCATGCAATTGCAAAGCTGGGAGTTGCTGCAGACTGAGTTCTGTTATGAGTCAGAGAACCCAGAGCTGAATGGAAAGCAGCACATGCCGGCTCGTACAACGGAAGGGGCATTCCGGGAAACCAATTCAGTGATGCACACAGGTTGGGGATCACAAGCATTTGAGAACAAATGATCACAACAGCCTCACTCCAGATCTTCCCCAGTACCACAAATGCCCTTTAACAGGAATTTCATGAACGATGGGTATTGTATTGCTGCTGTAACCTTCTTCCAGCTCTCCCTACCATATGCACGGAATATGCATTATTTAATTGTTCCCGTAATGAAAGCTGATTTATTGCATGGAAAGGCAGAGAGTAATAAAAGGAAAAATAGAGTTCTGAGTATGTGAACCGGGAGCAGAGACCGAGTATAGGCTAATGCACACCAAGAAATTTAACCAGTAGATTGTTTTAGATATTAAGATAACAGGATCCCTTTTGACTTCAATTCCACATATGCACTCGGGCAACCTTCCGTGGATAATCAGGCAATTTCCAAGACGTCTAGAGACAGCTTTGCACTACAGCACATTAGTCTAATTTCTGTGGTTGTATCTTCCACAAAGCTCACTATACAATGGCCATAAAGTTCAAAATGAAAATAAGAAAGAAAAACTTGTAGCACCTTAGAGACTAACAAATTTATTTCAGCATAAGCTTTCGTGGGTTAGTACCCACTTCATCGGATGCATGGAATGAAATTATACTTCAGAGAGATTTATACAGTCAGAGAAACATGATGGTCCAGGTGTATAGACCAATCTTAAGAGGCTAATTAGTTGAGAGGAAACATGACAGCAGGGGAAGAAAAAGCTTTTGAAGTGATAAACAAGATGGTCACACAGGTGTGAATGAGGATCGTTAACTTAAGGGAAATAGATTCAATTAACATAATGGCCGAGCCATTCCAAATCACGATTTAATCCGGAGGCAACGCAATCTAGTTTGCATATCAATTCGAGTTCAATAGTTTCTCTTTGAAGTCTGCTTTTGGAGTTAATCTGTCGCAACACTGCTATCCTCAAATCTGTCATTGAGTGATCAGGGAGGTTGAAGTGTTCACCTACTGGTTTTTGAATGTTATGATTCCTGATGTCAGATTTATGTCCATTTATTCTTTTGCGTAGAGACTGTCCGGTTTGGCCAATGTACATGGCAGAGGGGCATTGCTGGCACATGATGGCATATATCACATTGGTAGATGTGCAGGTGAATGAGCCCCTGATGGCGTGGCGGATGTGATTAGGCCCTGTGATGGTATCACTTGAATCGATATGTTGACAGAGTTGGCATCGGGCTTTGTTGCAAGGATAGGTTCCTGGGTTGGTGTTTTTGTTGTATGGTGTGTGGTTGCTGGTGAGTAATTGCTTCAGGTTGGGGGGCTGTCTGTAAGCCAGGATTGGTCTGTCCCCCAAGATCTGTGAGAGTGAGGGATCATCTTTTAGGATAGGTTGTAGATCTTTGATGATGCGCTGGAGAGGTTTTAGTTGGGGGCTAAAGGTGACGGCTAGTGGTGTTCTGTTATTTTCTTTTTTGGGCCTGTCTTGTAGTAGGTGATTCCTGGGTACTCTTTTGGCCCTGTCGATCTGTTTTTTCACTTCAGCAGGTGGGTATTGTAGTTGTAAGAATGCTTGATAGAGATCTTGTAGGTGTTTGTCTCTGTCTGAGGGATTGGAGCAAATGCGGTTGTATCTTAGAGCTTGGCTGTAAACAATGGATCGTGTGGTGTGTCCAGGATGGAAGCTGGAAGCATGTAGGTAAGTATAGCGGTCAGTAGGTTTCCGGTATAGGGTGGTGTTAATGTGACCATCACTTATTAGCATAACTTTATTATTATAAAGTTCAAAGGCATTTTCTTTGTAAATGGTGTCCTTCCACCAGAGTTTCTAAATACACCAAAGGCGCATTACAGATGGCACTGGATTGCTCAGATGATTGGGAATGGGCTAGGGAGCCTTTCACCTCCATGTTACCCATTCAAACCCAGCCAAGGTCAGTAACATCTTTCAACCGCTACTTGAGTGCATCGGGCCAAGTCCCAGTGAATGTGTACCAGCACCACTACAACTGGCCACGTTCTTGGCATGCTCAACAACAAAAACAATGATTGAACAAGCCATGGAAGCTCAACTATCCTCATTCAGTCTTGGAGACGGTCCCTCCAGCTCAAGAGTGAGGTGCAAGCTAATATTACCACTGTATAATGCTTTACCTGGCCTGTGCGTAAAAAGCATCCATCACGCTTCATCAGCACTAGATCCATACCTTTTTATTTGATCATTTTTTGTTAATCTTTCCATAGATACCTCCTTAAAAAACCCCAAAGAAACCCCCAGCTGCATCAGACATACTACTTTATTTATTTAAAAAGAGCCAAATCAGAACTCCCTATGGACAGCACTTAAAACAAAAACATAGGCTCACACAAAGTGTTGGGGAGGAGGTACCTGAATACGCAGAGCAGAACCCAATACAGCCATTACTGACCTGACCCTTACCAAAACCCTCCACTCCTGTTGAGGCTACAAAGCTGGGAGATGAAAGTGAACAAGAATGCACTTGGTCAGAAGACAGCTGGTGCTTCCTTCTTCCAGTCTGACTGGAAACGACACAAGACTAGATGTTCTTACTGTATCGAAGTGCTTCCAGATGCATGGGAAAGCTCAATGTATTGTCTGAACCTCCAAAAGGGTTTGGCTTAGAGCTGGTCAAAAAAAATGTCCATCCAAACATTTATTTTTAATGGGGGAAAACGGCTTATTGATTGAATGGAAACTTTACAAGGAAATTTCCACTTCAATGAAAATTTACTTTTTGACAAAAAAACCAACTGAAATATGTTGACTAACAAAACAAAAACTTAAATTTTCCATCAGATTTATCACAAGGGAAATATATATCTTTTCCCAACTAGCCCTAGTTTTGTTCAACACGGGAGTCACATGGAGGGGCTATTTTATCTGACATGGATCTCTCCAGCCCTACTTATGTGCCTACTTATTTTTCTGGACAGAAACAGTTTCACACGAATAATAGTGGTGAGATGGAAACAGAAGCCTCAAGGGGGAACCAGAAGGTAAGTGTTCCCTGCCTTGGGTCTAGTGCTGACACCAACAAGGAATCCAGAGGGCAAAATCTCCGTCTATCTTCTATGTTTTGTGTAAGAAAAAGCTTCACAGACACATCTGCTCCCAATGCTACACATGAGCTTTCAAGAGGCTTCATTCTACCAAGATGGGCTCCCATGAACCACTTGTGATGTAAGAACCGTCTCAGGTCTCTCTCCTATGTATTTATTTGTCGGCTGGGATTTTCAAAGCAGCCTAAGGGAGTCAGTCACCCAATTTCTCTATATTTCTTTGAACGGTGTTACTACAAAGCACCTACATCATGCTTAGGCGACCGGATCATTTAATCTCCCTGCCTTTACCCCATAACAATTTAGGATTTGGTTTACAAAATGGGCTAAGGTCTAAGGTTCAGGTCCACTCTCCTTCCCAACCCCACTTTTGAACATCCAGGATATGATTTTTCTGAAGCAACTAATGACTTTAAGAGCTCAACTTGAGACACTTTAAAGAGACCCAATTTTCATCTAGATATTTGCCTAGTTTTACAACAGGCTACAATAAAAGCACTAGTGAAGTCAGTACAAATTAAAATTTCATAGACACTGATTTGTTTATACTGCTTTGTATACTATACACTGAAATGTAAGTACAGTATTTATATTCCAATTGATTTATTTTATTATTATATGGTAAAAATAAGAAAGTCAGCAATGTTTCAGTAACAGTGTGCTGTGACTCTCTTGTATTTTTATGTTTGATTTTTGTAAGTTTTTAAGTGAGGTGAAACTTGGGGGTACACAAGACAAAGACTCTTGAAAGGAGTCCAGTTGTCTGGAAAGGTTGAGAGCCACCATTCCAGAGTAACAACCCTAATTCTGCTAGCATTCCTGCCAGTTGTAGTGTGGGGGACGCATTCCTAGAAAACCGCAGTATTTCTCCATAAGGGAAGGGCAAGAAATTCTAGGATGCCAGGACCCAAGTTGTTCTCATTACCTTTTCAGCCCAAAACGGGAAGTGAAAGGGCTGGAGAGCACTGGGGGAAAGCCTCTTCTTGGGAAATTCCCAACCCAAGTTTGCAGAAACAGCAGCCAAACTTTTGGGTGTTTACCACACAAAACCCAAACTCTTTGAAGCTGGCCCCTTCCCTGCACCATTGTCCCATCTATCTCGGTACTTATATGGCTGGCCTCACCACTATAATATCCGGGGACTTGTAACCGGCTCTGGATAGGACTGCACCAATAGCACGACAGAGAAGCTCTCATTGTAATTGCAGTGGATTGGTCTGTTCGTCTTCTTTGAACCACAGCGATAGCTTAAAAACACACTGATATCGGCTCTGACCCTGGAAGCAGCTAGGCACCCGGAATGCCACTCTCCCCCTCACACACACACGTCAACCGGAGTCGTGGCTGCTCAGCAACCCTCAGGATCAGGCCCACGGTTATTAGGCATTTCTTTACGGGATTTACTATGACACTCTAGTCACCATCACCTATTAACAAATCACTTCAGTAACTTGCAGGGAAAGCTAATTTTAGAAACTTAACCCAGCTCTAGGATATAGCCATGTGACAGGGTTTGCCAAGAGCCTCTGAAGTAGGATGCCTCCACTCAAGAAGTAAGATATTTTACATCTAAATTAAGAGACACTTAATTTGACAGAAACTGAATTTCTATCAAACAGGTAAATAAATTCCCACAAAGGCATCGGGTTTAGTGATCGATCAGAATCTTGGTCGTCCTCCATTAAAAACGGAGGTTGATTATTTTTTGTCTAGCTAAAATCAGAGACTCTTTGAACTGAGACATGTGTGCCCCCAGATGAAGCTATTTCCTTACGTCTCCCCCCCAAATGCACAAACCAAATGGCACCTTTTGCAGTTTTAAGCACAAATACTTTTGCCAACCCAGTTTCCAAGAGACAATTGTGCATCTCTAAGCTCTTTCATTCGACAGATTACTCCACCGTACTTGCATAGCTAGGACCAGATTCTGCTCTCCGTTACACCAGTTTAAGTTGGGGGCAATTTTATGTACTTCAACTGAGTCATGTCAGAGCGACACTGGCATAGCTGAACGCCAAGTTTGGCCCTCGGGAATCACGGCCTTTTTTCAAGATATTAGAAGTAGTCAGAGTTTGCTAGGAGAGGAACTGTTAAACTGCCAAATATCCTCTCGTGCTTTTCCAATCAAAGCAATTTTGAAGTTGCACAGAACAAACCAAGCATGTCCAATCAACAGAAGCTAGGATTTAAAATAGCAACAACTTTAAACCGGCTTCCTTGTCTCCCACAGGAGATGCTAGGGTTGCTGCTGATTCTCTTGGTCTTCACTTTTACTGCTGTTTCGAAGTCTCATGCTATTAGAATATTTTATTTTCTTGTTATATTTCTTTTGAATGTTACCCTTTAATTCTAACGCTCGGTTACGCTTACACTTTGCACCTGCACAGCACATAGCCACAGAATCTCACAGCAATTTGCAAACATTTAATTAAGCCTCACGGTAGACTTATGGGATGGGTGTTTATTACCTATTATGATCTGCGAGTTCCTGAAAGCATGCAAGGTACTTCATGCAGAACTAAGGTATAATCCTTGACTATCCCAATGTACAGAAGAGGAAAATGAAACACAGAAGCAGCAATGACTCGCTCCAGGTAACATAGCGATAGCGAGTCTATGGAAGAGGCAGGAAGAGAATGAAGGAATCCTGAAAACAAGCCCTCTGCTCTAATTAGCAGCCACACTTCCCTCTTAGCAGCAAGGAAAAAAAACAGGTGTCCTAAGGAGCGGTTTTAACCTCCAGATCAAACTACCTGGGGTATGCAATAAAGATTACCCACAAACTTTAAATTAAAAAAAAGATTTAAAACATTCAGTAGGTTTTATACATGAGAACTTTCTGAAACTTGGTTCCTGAGATGAGATCTGTGGGTGATGAAGATGGTTTGGGGCAATTTCTCTATCCCCATCTCTCTGGTTTCTGCTAAACCAACAGTTCTCACACTGTGATCTGAAAAGTAGGCTGGCCAAATGTTTCCAGCTGCTAAGATGGATGGAAGGCGATCCATTCAATTGTGAATGTCCATGTAACTATCTATTAAAAAGCAATGCTGCCATTTCTCACGATTTTGTAGTGAGTCTTGCTATATTTGACGTTTTCCTTTAAACTCCAGCTCCAGGAGTCACATAACAGAAACTCACTGCTTTCACTTAAAAAAAGAAAAAAAAAAAAAGAAAAAAAAAAAAGCTAGCCCTCATAGCCATGGAGAAAAGCTTGGAAGAGAGATGTGGATGCACCCTCAGTAAATAAAAAGCGCACAACATTTGTTATTTTAAATCTCACGATTTTAAAGCCAATCGTGATTTTTTGAGGCCCGACACATTTTGGAATGCTTGGGGTTTACAACGCTGAAGATGCATCCCACGCTATGAAAAAGTTTGAGGCCCCCTGGGCTAAGTCATCCTTTCTCAGATTGCCTTATTCCCAGTTCAAAAAAGGTAGCTGGAAAGAGAAATTATTGGCCTCTATAATACACCAGATTGTAACAAACCGTGTTCCTGGGGAGAGCATAAGGGATTTATCCTCACACTTGCACCAGTGCAAACACAGCTGGAGACCCAATATGCTAAAATTTCAGCCTGAGGTTTACAAACAAAAAACCCCAAACACTTGACAACCAGCTAGTAAAATCCTCTGAAAACTACAGTTTCTAGTTAAAATGCTGACACAATTTAACTAGAACACAGCAGCTGGGTGTAGCAGCAACCCCGCAGCCCCACTGACTGTACTTCTGCAATTCCACACTTGACTGATATTATTAAATCTATAGCCCCGTCTCAAATTCAGAGGCAAAAAGAACAGGGAATGACTGCTGAATAATTCTTGGCCTGCTGTTCAAGAGACTCAGCCAGTTCCCATTTCATGCACTCAGCAGCCTAACACACTCTCTGTGAAGGTCATGGGGTAGTCGCTAAGATAAATGTATGTACCAAATATAGTGATATTTTAGCAGGAAACTCATGGCAGTGAATACAGCAGTTCCACAAAGTGCTTAAGATGGTCTTAGCAATGCTGAAAGGTGAACCCTGAACACAAATCATCTAAATCCCTTAAAGTTACATAGTCATTTTCACTCACTTTCAAAGTTTGCCCTTTCCAGCAATTTCCATATTAACTCCACAAACACCACACGCTTGATAGGAGATTTGATTTTGACAGAAGGCTCTGTCACTTATGTTTCAAACATAAGAAGATAGAAGGTTCAGTCCTTCAGCCTGAACTCAGATAAAACACCTTGACATTAATGGGCATTTTACCTGAATAAAGACTGCAGCGTCTGGCCTTTTAAACCTGATGAAAGCGAACCTCCATTGTCACACAAATTCCAAGGGAGGGGACAATCTAAAAAGTTGCCACCAATTTAAGTAATGACAGAGAATAAAACTTAAACCCGTCCTGTTTTCCAACATACATTAATTTGAACTGCTCATATTCAAGATCGTCATCCTTAAAAGCGGCGTTTTTTTACTTCCTGGTTAACACACAGTATATGAACTGCAGATACTTCTTTGTCTAAAGATTAGTCTCCAACTACAGTCCTAAGATTTCACAGTAACATATTTTCACCTGAGACGACAAACTCAATTTTTGAAGTGAATAAAATAAATCTTGCCTTATTGTTTCAGAACAAGCACACCTCCGCAAAAAACAAAAACTAGAACGGTTGTGAAAACACTCTTGAGAAACGTACGATTACTTGACCTTAGAACTGTAATATTTGAAACCAGTTTCTTAGCTAATGCAATAGGGTGACATTTAGTTAGAAAGTCAAGCTTTCCTGGTGAAAGAAGAAATTTAACACCCCAATACAACAGCTCACAACAGTGTTACTTCAGCATTTGGGGACACAGTTGTAGAAAAACATAATATAATTCTTAAGTAGCTGAGACTAAACAGAATAATTTTAAATTGTGTAATATCCTCAATATCTACATATGTAACACCATACAGCCAAAGAGGAGTTTATCCTCAGCATCTGGCCTGTTACAAAGTAGAACTACTAGTTTGTTACCTCTTATGTGTTGCATTTCTAATACATACAACAATCCAGTATTGCACAAATCCCATAATGTTTAACCAGTAGCTGCAGCCTCATATATGTTGGCAAATAACTAGTATGCCTATTTGCAAGAGCACCTACCTTTAACCAGGAAGATCTCCCTGCTGGGCCTCCGGAGTAGGTGGAGACCCTCGGACCAAGATTTCGACTTGGGAAAATGCCTGAATATCTTGCGTATTCTCTTTGTTACAACCCCAAAGCAAGCGGCTGCCTCTGCTTTCCCTTGTGTCATCCTTGTAACAGAAGATCAATAGCTTCTGCGGGCTCAAGCAACCGAGGCAGACTAGAGAAGCAAGCAGGCAGCACTCAGATGCGAAATGTTATTGGAAGAAGCAGTGTGTACCATTGCAAGTTACATACATTTCCAACTCAAGCCTCTTTCTCGTCCCCCATGCAGACAGAACAGCAATATCATTCACTTATAATCTACTGCCACTTTGAGCTCCTTTTTTTGACGGGAATGCACACAGCCCAGTGCTATGTATCTCAGGGCTGGTTCTCTTACCCATGGAAAACTTTCTATTTCTGGGACTTTTTGTTTGATAAGATAAAACAACCCTAACGGAAGAGATTACAGCACAGAGAGAGGGAGCGCAAGCAGGACCCATCCTTTCATCGGGAAGTCTTTTTCCAATATCCCTTTTTTCACGCAAGTGATAGCTTTCAACTGTTTTTAGAGTTTAAAGTCGAAGCCTCAAAAGTTTAATTGCAGCCTAAAATAAAGGAATAACTGGTAAAAATCAAGTTAAATTTAAAAACTAGATTATGGACTAAACTCCAGATAGGCACTAATCCAAAGAAGGAAGAGAATTTGCTTATTTTATAGTTGTAGTTACGAATAGAAATGCAATGCCTCAGGCGCCAGGCGCCAGGAAAAGAAATCAGTTTAACCATTTAAATCTAGCCCTTCGTAACCTCTAAATCACTGCAATCCATATCCCAGTGCATGGCTACTATCGTGCATTTATACAACCATCCAAGGTTGGAACTTCACAAATATGAATTAATTTTTGCAATACCCCTGTAAGATATTCTTGCCATTTTACAAGTGGGTAAATAGAGGCAGAGATGGAGTGACTTGCCTTACGTCACACAGCGAGTTAGAGGCAGTCCTGGAAGTCCTGACAGGAGTCCTGACTCCCAGCCCCACAATTTAGCGTTTAAGGAAACGCTTCCCTGAATGCACAAACCCCTCCCCCGCAAAACTAGGAATCCTGACTCGTAATCCTGTACCATAACCACTCAACACTGAGTCAACCTCTGCAAATGTTAAGGGAACACTTTCAAGGCTAACAGACCCAATTTAATCTACTGGGTCTGTTCGCCTTGAAAAACAAACTACTCTACAAAATAAGAGCTACAATCTGTGCTGGTTATCTAACCACATTTCCTGCCCCCAGGCACTAGACTGGTTTGCAATGATAGTAGCAGCAAGGGAACATTGCCCCATAACTGGGACAATGGACCTGGAGACATGGGACCAGGATTCTATTCCCAGCTCTGCCACTGATCCGCTGTGTGACCTTGGGCAGGTCACCTCACCTCCCTGTGTCTCAGCTGCCCACTTGCAAAACACACTGCCCATCGCTGGAAAGAGTTCTTATGTTTATGTATTTAAAGCATATATATATCAGCAGCAGCACCACTTCCCCTCCTGACCTACGTTTGTAATCTATTAAAGTGACACCTCCATAGCTACCCAGAGGGCTGGGTTCAGACAAAGTCTCACTACCCTGCTTGGACTAGCAAGAGAGAGTAGCAGGATGTTGCTCCAAAAATAATCTGGGTGAGTTATTAGTGATTACCTTTTACTTCAAATTGAAAAGAATTTAAAATGGGGGGCAGGGAGGGAGTGAAGACAAAAAGAGTCAGTGACTTATTTTAATCTGCCAGTGGTCTCCTGAAGAGAGAAATATTAAATAATGTCAACAATTGGAATTCTATTTCCCAGGTTTACTGGAATCAGTATTAAACGGATGCTTTCACCGGGGAAAGGAATGCACTGCCTTAAACAAACAACTAGTGCTGTTAGAAATATGCAGCATTCCATGAACCCTGGGGAGATACAGAGGGGGTGTTATTCCTTGCTAGGGAAATGGGCCCTGATTCAGCACAGCACTTAAGCATGCACTTAATTGCTTTGATGACTAGGGATGGATTCAAGCAGGTGCCTAAAGCCAGGTACTGTAGGTACATGCTTAGCTTAAGTGTTTTGTTTCTTCAGGGCCACAATGGAGAAGTTGAAGGCCAAATCCTGTCCACAGATGCACATGTGCAACTGCCCCTGAGCTCAGTGAGCAATGCATATATGAACCTAAGGGAAGAGCCTGGTTCTGTGTACATTTCAAGGGCTTCCTCTACAGAGTGTCGTGTGACTAGTCTTCCTTGCAGAACACACACAGAATGATTTCAAAGATTTCATTATAGAGAAGCATCTAGTCCAAAAGTTCTGGCTGTTGCAGCTGAACGCACACAAGCTGAAGACTGAAGGCATCAGATTCCAACCCCAGAGCAGGTAGGGTGACGAGACAGCAAGTGTGAAAAACTGGGATGGGGTGGGGGTAATAGGAGCCTATATAAGGAAAAGACCCAAAAATCTGGTCACCCTAAGAGCAGGCTGCCCTGGCAGACACTTTGCAGGGAGATGCTATCAAATGCCACAAACACTCAAATGAAACGATCACGGTTTTATGGTCACTCAAAATGCAATGGCTGCACATTCACCTGGATTCACTGAGGATGAAAGCAATTCATGAGACTTCACAACAGATGCAAGCGGGGGAAACATGACAGGGCACTGGCTGGGAGAAGGAGAAACAGATCTGACAGCTGGGAAACAACAAGGCTAATCAAGTAACGAAGTTCTAATGGTGGGGACAGGTAACATGCGTCTTCTCCCCAGCTGATAATGCAAACGTACATTATTGTGGTGGCGGGGAGGGGGGTGTATGTACACTCTCCCCCAAAACAGCAACCTATCGTTCAGGTGGGAGTAGCTATCAAAATTAGTGCCAACAGTAAACTCACCTCTGAAACCTTCCTTAGCTAAAATCCATTGTATATAACTAGTCACCTTCATCTCTCCAGGTAAGAGGCTTCACAATCAACAGAGCCAACTCCTAGATAAATTAATCTAGTTTTTGTAAGTGGTCACACTGAAGTCCTTTCAGCAACCCACAATGTATGTGACAAATCTCAAATTTGAGACTTCTCCCTTCACCTCCATAATTTGTGGTCCATAAGCAGTGATTGCATCAGATTTCAACATTCTAGCTTCAATGGGTACTTGGACAGCTGCAATCCTACAACAAAAGACAGGGGACCTCGGAGAGAAAGGTCCAAGCTGACGTGGATTTCCCTCTGCATATTCAGTCATATAATAAAAGAGAACCAAATATCAAGATTCTAGCTCAACAGAACTTGAAAATTAATTGCTCCACTCACTCCTTTACAAAAATGTGTATCACACTAGATATATACACGCACCTATATCATAGCGCTCCAACAACCCAGAACAAAAGCAGGATCTGAAGGTCTTTAAACTGTTAATGACAGTAGCTGTGCCATCCCTTTATAGGTCTTGGACTACAAAGTCACTTCAGACCATCATCATTGAATGGTGACAGTACTTGGTCAGTCTTCCGCAACTCTATTCTGTTCTATATACACTGCTGTCCTAGCTATATCTGAGCTCTGTGTCCGATCTAGCAATAACCTCTCCTATTTTCTCCTCTCTCAATCCAAAATTTATCAAAAGTGTAGCTCACAACAGCAGTTCAGCCTGGTTCTCTGAATTCCTTGATGGAAACCTGATAAGTTCGGAACTGAATTTGTCAGCATTTCCTTTAAATAACTGCCCTCTGCTCCACTATAGCAGCCATGTCACAAACCTAACCACACTCTTAGAAAGCACTGCAAGATGCATCTCTTTTCTGAGCTCCCTCCACCCGAACAAATTCCCAGTTTCCTGGCTACCAGGTAAAGCTGTAGGCAGCAAGAGAGCCTGGTATTTGGTCTCTCCCACTAAGATTTTGAATGTCTCAGCTCAAACCATGTAAGATGCCATATCATAGGGTGCTAGTTACCAAGCAAATGCTTAAAACTACAGACTAGGTTTCACACTTTACAAGCACAGCGTACAATAGCCTAGTCTAGTCCTGTATGCCTGATACCATTTGCTGCAACAATACAGCTTAAAGACTGAAGCCCAAATGTTTCTTAATTAACTAACAGGATGACAAATAAGGGCCATATGCTGCCTTGGATCCACTCACAGAACTACAATCCATTTGTTTGTTGACATGAATGGGGCTGCATGCGAAGACCCAGTAGTCCACCCTACGGAACAGATGAAAAAGACCAATAAGACAGCCCAAGTTACTCTCTCCAGGGCTCTGTTGGATTTGAGTCACATCCTAGGAGAAGCTAAGAACGAGACTATGGGATACTGCACACTGAACAGCCCACTTCCCTGCTGCCTTCCCAAAATTTCCCAAAGCCACCACATATGAAGTGATCGTGAACAGTCTGAATCAACTGCTGTTGGAAAGACTCCCATTGACTAGAATGGGAATCACAGATGCTGTTAAGGCTTGAGTCAAACCTACTGAAGTCAATAAGACTTAACTGCAATGGCCTTTGGATCAGATCTTGAGAAAGAAAGAGAGAGAAACAGTGTGAACCTACCAGCTGCCATAAGGAAGGCAGTCTCCAGGAAATGAAAGGTTTTTACTCTGACATAAGCACAGCATACATGCTGCTATCACCACACCCCTAGCTTTTCCATTGAGAGGGAAACAAAAAGGATCCACCCACCTGAACTAGTTCTTGGAAAGGGCTTATTTATGGCCATCGGTTTAGAAAGGGGAAATCAAAAATAGGGGATTTCAACATGTTTTTGGTTCACACACAAAGAAAAAATTCCAGCCAAAACCCCGTTTTTGTTCAGCAACATGCTGCTATCACCTACTACCCCTTTTTCTAATAACAGAACTATTCACACCATCTCTAAAAAACAAGTTAGGGAAGTTCTGGACTCAACATCTTCCTCTCCCTTGAATCCAGACACTGGTGGACTCTCCCGCTGCACATTCAGCATGTGCTGCTTTGCTTTGTACATAAACTTCTGCACTGGAATGAGAAGTTAGCTATTAATGTAGCCAGAAACCTGAACTGGGGAACACACACAGCCCAGTGTTCCAGGTAAAGCCCTCTGTCTAGTAAAGAACAGGCCAAATTAAATTTAAATAAATATTAAAGATGGGCCAGAACCGGAACTGTAGAGTTGTACTAATGAAACCATGACTAACCTCCAACTTTGGATCTGGATCCAAGGCATGGCTTAGACCCACCGCTGACATCCATGTAATTGCACAATAGCGAAATTTGCAACTTTCTGTGCTACATGAGATGCACAACCAGGACTCACCAAGGAAAGACAATGCACTCACTTTGAGAGACACTGCTGCTTTGGGGGACATAACTTTTAAAGGGGTCCTGGTTAAGGTACATTATACTTAAGACCTCTTTTCCTTCGTTACTAACACTGCTTTAGATTCTTACCACTGAATAATAATCTACTCCTCCCCTGCCCTCATATTCAGTTTGTTTATTTTTGGAATTTTGATACTAAAACTACTCAGTCTATGTCTTTTTGTTCACAGTCATTTCTCTTTTTGGTTCTCCTAACTAAACGCATTAGGTTTTGGGGTTTTTTTTTAATCTTCCAGTGTCTTTAAACATTCCTAAGCAATATGAGCTATCCCCCTAAAACCTATTCACAGGGCGTGTGTAACACCCTGACCATTCCCCCCACAAACATTTTAAGCTAAAATTTTCAAAGGGACCTATGTGAGTTAGATTCCCCTAGGTTCTTTCAAAAATTTCCCTCTTTGGAGGTGGAGGGTTGATTTTATTTTAAATAAACCATATGTAAACATCTGCTCCTAAATTAAAGCACCATATCCCTTTAAATGCTTGACAGTCAATCATGCCATGCCTTTTGCATAACGTGGAAAATTTTAATGGCACAACTTTTGACACTGGTGAACAAACACCATGTGTACCATTTTTACTAGTACTTTAATAAGAGGCAAGCAGGGCAGGCGGGAAGGAAGTGTAAGTAAGGTGCACACACTATTCTACAGGGATTTAAACAACATACCATGTGACAAATTGACCAGCACTGACATATTATTGAACCATATTGTGCTCCCATGTCATGTGATGTTGATAGGGTTACACTTAATGAATATCATGCCATGTTAAAACCTTAATGTGATACAACAGGACCATATGCTACTACTGTCTATCCCACTTGCCCTTCATTAACAAATGGCACCAGGAGGTATGTGTACGATCCCTGCTTACACCATAGTATGTAAATCACAGTCAGAAACATTTGATTCAGAATCCAGCAAGTGCCAAAAGCAGAAAACCCAGAAAGAGCTGAACCGGGGAATAATTGCTCTAGAGAGGTCAGCATTAGAACATATGACTGCCAAAAAACCACACACACACAGACAGACACACACACACACCTACCTACGGACGAGGAGCAAGCTGTGATACTGCCTGCCTGCGAAACTGAGTCTGCCAAACTCATGCAAACTGCATCCACTGCCAGTAATGTGGATGGACCAGCCCATTACAGAGCATTATCCAATGCTGCAGCCTCTATCATTGGCAGATACATAAATTACCTTTATTTATTTATCAAATCAAAGGTGAGGATATTTCATGGATGTTGCTCATCTGTCTCCCTCTCTACAAGGAAGCAAAGGAAATGACTGTGAAAAGCCCAGGAGATTTCATGATGTTATAAATAACACATTCACACAGTTTCTACCACCCACTCGATTTAAGTTTACATTTGCATGAGAGTGGGAGGACAATAAATTGTTTATGAAAGGGAAATTTAACATCTCAAATGAGAGTTGGAGACAGACATGCGCCATCTAACCATAGAATACGAACACGGGAAACAGCAAAGCAAGCTTCCTGTTAAAGTGCCTGATCTCCAAGGGAAAAGCAGGCTGATGAGTGACAGGCATTTCATCTTCCAGGGGCCTAGTCAAACTCCTAGCCTCCCGGCTGATCTTGCCAACAACAGGGCCCAGCTCAGACGTTGGCAGGCACCTATCACAAGGAACCAGACTACCAAACTCATTTCACAGGAGCTGCTGAACAGCCTCCAGATTTTAGCAGCTTTGAGTTGCTACTGACCTACCAGGTGACCTAGAGTTCAATGGCTCCACAGACCACTTTAAAAAAAAAAAAAAAGACACCCGAGTTCGGGCGAAAGCAAACGAGGGTGTTAACTCTACCTGTGGTACTAAGTTGTACACAAAAGGCCGGGACTCACGATGCACTGAACACCCACAATGTCAGCAGAATTCAATGGGCTTCGTTCTCCACTGACCAGCATTTGGGAAGTCCTTTACACCAGAGCCAAGTGAGAGCAGAACACCCCCTGAGAAGAATCCTCCACTTATACCAACAGCTGTGACTCTACATGGAGCCAGGCAGCAGAGAATGAGGTTCCACGGGTGTGCAGCAGCTCCCAGGATCAAAAGGACTCAGTCCCTACAATCAGGGCCAGATTTTCAGAAGAAGAGCTCAGCACACTGGGTACATGTTTTACATTGAGCTCTTGTGAAAACCTGGCCCCAATTATTCTTTGTATTGCGGTAGCACCTAGGAGCCCTAGACATAACCAGGAGTCAGCGAGGCTTTGCACAAGACGATAGCTCCTAACCCCAAAAAGCTGACCTCTAAAGAAGATGTGGGTGCTGAGCACATCACAACCCAACTCTGCACTCTTGAAAATCTGGACCTAAATATCAAATCACATCAGGTTGGAGACAACCAATCAGTAACCAAGCACTGCAACAGAAATGTGTGTCCATAGCAGAAGGTGTGTTCAGCAATCCATCTCCAACAACTCTTTGCACTCTTTGTCACTTCTCGAGGTGACTGAACAAACTGATTTATTAATTTCAATTTAGGTCCTGCGACAAGAAAAAGAACAAATACATTCATTAGCAAGACTAATTACCAATAGATTTTTCAGTGTATTCATCATTTTCTCCCCTGCTGTATCTGGGATTCATGTTACAGCTATAATCAGTGAATGTTATGCTCTAGTGAATGACAAATCAAACCAAAAAGTGTGATCTCTGCTAAGTGAAAATACTACCCTGACATCTATTAGTCAACTGCTGTTTCAGCTAATTTCTTGCCCTTTCACTATTATAATGTGGAATGTCTTCTCCAGTGATGAGGCATTTTCTCAAGATAATAAAGGTCATTAAAACATGACAATGGTCACCTGAAAAAAACCCAGAAAAATGAAAAAATATATTTTACTGTATATAAATCTAAGAACCTACATTGACCACCCCTACTCTTGTGAAAAGTGCCAATAAGATCTTGGGCTTCAATCCTGCAGACACTTAAGTACATGTCTAACCTTACTATCATGAGTAGGGTCATAGTAGCCAAGTTAAAATGTGCATAAGTGTTTGCAAGGTCAGGGCCTTAATAAACATAAGTGGCCAGGACCTTGGTTTTAGGTCTCCTTTGAATGATGGCACCTCCAACACCACAGGAGACTGTAATGCCTTCAGTAGAGGAGGGGAAAGTAATTTCACCATGATGTTGACTTCTGTTCGCAAACACCACGCTTGGCCAGTAGAATCAACATTAAACAGGTCTGCTTTCTTGTTTACTTCCATGTTTGTGCACTGCTGGCACTGCAGATGTCAAAACAGCTCGGGACAGAGCATTTTAACTGCTGCAGAACGTCTGCTTGTTTGGAGGGATTTTTGTGCAGTGCTGGAAATAAAAACGGTGCTGAGGGCATGGGCCCAATCACACGTGCTGGATTGTTTTTGCAGCCTGCTTAAAATTTCGCAGGTATTGGCATAGAAAAAAAGAATTAAGAATCAAGAGATTTTAGACTCCCGACATGCTTCCTTTTCCAGATCATGGCAGTTTCAAGATGGACAATGATACTAACCTACTGTAAAAAAAAAATTCACATTTTATTTAACTTTTAGTTATCTTGTCTCCGTTTCTTTAGTTAGTAATTAGATATTCCTCCATAAGCTATTAATGAAACAAACCACCACACAGAGTGAATTTAAGGAAGAGAACTCTTCCCCCCCGCCCCCCATCAATATCTAGGATACAGGTAATTTAGATTTGCATATGGTACATTAGCACATACACTGCAGTGTGAGTGTAACCTCTGAAGCATGCATCCCGTCAGACACACAGTTTATTTTGAAAAGCAGTTTAATATACCAAAGCACATCAGGATTAGATACACTTTACAAGATTCTATGTGCTGCACAAGGCAGGGTTGGAAAAACAAACAACAATACAAGACAAGAGAAAAATCACTGCAGAAATATTTAGCTGCTTAAAAAAAAACAAAAAACAGATCCAGTACTTCACAGGTTATCAGTGCCATTGTTTGGAAAGAGGAATTTAATTACTGTCCTCTCTACCTCTGTAACTATATTAGCAGTTATAAGGAGTTGGTACTGTAATAGGAAAATGTAATTTTCAGCTACTTAAACAAGTAGATGTTATTGCCCAGACATAAGGTGAATGTCCATTCAACACTGAACACGAAAGCATATTTATCAGCTACAAAAAGGGAGAGAGAATGAGCCATTTGGAGCCAATGCTGAGCACAGGAAAATGTACATATACCTAACCCAGTCACCCCATCAAATATTAAGTTTTGATTACTATACAAGAGTCAATTAAAAAAAAACCAATAATCCAAGTTCCCTTGACACCAGCAGAAGTTCCACACTGATAATTAAGTTCAATCAACCTTCTCCCCCCAGTGTGTTATTTAGCTTATTGAGAAATGCCCTTACATTGCCAAATGGCATCTTGGCAGAAAAATATACATCATGCAATGATTCAGGGGCATCCTGCATTCTAGGAGCTAAATCCCATAAGCAGGTGCAACTCCCATTGACATCAGAGGAGTCAGAATTTCATGATCGTAGATCATTAAACTATGAAAATTCTACAATGAAAGTAGGAGAGTCTTCCAAAACCATCATTATTACTCTATGAATTTGCGACTTTCTAGAAAGTCTTTCAGAGGGACAGGAAAAGACTATTAAATGTCACCAGCCTTCATGGAACAGCTGTTCTAAATCTTAAAGCCAAAATGACAGGCGTTATGTGCTAGTGACCAAAATGAACTCTCGAAGCAGCAGTTGACTACAGCACATTCATTCACACACACACACACACACACACACACACACACACACACACACACACACACGACAAGCTCTTTGCTGCCAGACTCAAAAACTCATCTGTCTCATCTATTTGAGCACCATAGCACCATGCAAGTCAACAGTGTTGTATAGACAATATTACATTAGATTCCAATGAATCGAAACCCTTTAAAGCAACACAGCCCTGTGCATCAAACCATTATCTGTCATCATCAATATCCAGCTATGTACTTAGCAAGCCTTTACAGCTACTGAAGAAGGTGAAACAAGTGTCCTGATCAAGAATAAATCTGCAAATACATTGTCCGAGTACCAGGTGATTTACCAGTGCGGCAAAGGGGAAGGCATACAATGATCTCAAAACTGCAAATGAAGGTAAATACCTTCGGATATAATAAGTTTAATAAATGATAATGCAAACCCTAGGGGAAAATGAAAGAGAAAGAGGGGGAAATATATTCCCCACCTGGGAGGTTATTCAAGGTTAGAAGCAGGGAAAGAAATAGCTCCCCTCTAATAAATATATCACTGTAGACACTACTGAAATAGCCTTCTGCATAAAGCAGTGGAGCTCTCCTAGAGGAATCATAACTGCTTTACAAGAATGAAAATCAGATGCAACAAGGTTACACCATTTATTAGTTCTCAGAGACAATAAATTATGTTCTAAAATATATAGATTCCCTCCAGCTCATTTCTCTTGATACAATCACCAGGGGGTGGGGTAGGGGATTTGGAGGTCACCGGCCAAATGCCATGGGGTGGAGGTCTCCGAGGGGGATGGCTGTCCTGGAGGCAGTGAATTTTGTTATGGGGGCTGAGGGGTTGGATCCCCTCCAAGGGAAACGAGAGGGTGATTACATTTCGGATCGAGAGGGGCTACCGGTCTTTGCAATGGGGTGGGGGGGGGGGGAAATCAGACATCTGCAAAGCGAGGGGGGAGCGGAGGCGGCCAGTCACCTGCAAGGAGGGCGGGGGAGAGACACTTACTGGCGCAGCGCAGGGCCCGTTGCTGCACCGCCTCCCCGCACAGGTCGCACCAGCCCCTCCGGAGAGCGAAGGCGGCGAAGCGGTGCCCTTCCCCCGTCTCTTCCCGCACGCGGGGGTCCCGGGGCTGCTCGAAGATGGTCCGCACGTCGGGCAGCAGGCGCGGCGCCCCGGAGCGCAGCCGCAGGCGCAGGTGGAGCAGCCCGGAGCGGGGCGGCTTGCCCAAGCCGGGGGAGGCGGACAGGTCCGGGGGGCTGCAGCCGGCCAGATCCACCTCCGCCCCGGCTGGGCTCGGGGCCCCGGCGCCGCTGCTGCCCGCGAATGGCTCGGCCGAGGGACCCGCGTCCTGCTGGGCGGGGGCCGTGCGCCCCGGGCCGGGGTCCTCCGCGCTGCCCTGGAGCCTCCTGCAGCCCGCTGCGCCCCGCGGGCGCTCCCCTTCCGCGGGTACCCAGCCGCCTCCAGCCTTCCCCGGCGGGGCTGCCAGGCCGCTGCCCTGCTCCGTGCCCCGCTGCTGGGGCATCGCTCCGGCGGCAGCCCCGGTCTGGCGCCTCCACTGCTTCATGTCGCTGGACGCCGAGCGCTTGAGGATCTTCTTCCTCTCGCTGGCGCTGAGGCTCTGCAGGAAAAGCTGCTGCTCTTTGTCCAGGAGCAGCGGGTAGGGGCATTGCCCGAGGGCAGGCGAGGCCATGGCCATAGCGAGCCGCCAGCCAGCAGCTCCGAGCAGCCGGAGGGTGGCCGGGGAGCGCAGGCGCTTTTAAAAGGGACCGGTCGCCAAGCCTCAGCCCTGCTGAGCAAGGGGGTGGGGGAGTGGAGAAAGGAGGAGACGGGGCGAGAAGCAGCTACGCCAGCAGCGCTCCCAGGTTTGCAAACGCAGCTGCAGTGGGAGGCAACTTATTAAAATCACACACGTCAGGGCGCGTTAAACCAGAATCGTTCTTTAGCTTGGGAATAGGACAGCACCTGAGAGCGAGCTAAGGTCCAAACACTTCTTCCAAGAACCATTCCCTGCGCCCCCGTGCTGAGCGCCCAGGGCCTGGATCCTGCAAACACTTGTGCACCTGTATAACAGGGCAATCAACTAGACCCAGCCAGGTGCACTCCCAAGTCAATCACGTGTTCAGAGGCTGGAGGCACGGAGTTTCAAACCTGAGCTAGCAGCCCTCCCATTAAATGCCACAGGGGGCATACACTAGAGATGAGATCTTCGAAGTGTCTCAGTGATCCACCTGCCCCCATCTCATTTTCAAAAGTGACTTAGAAAAATGAAAGTCTACAATAGGTTTAAGCTTCTAAGTGCCCAAGTCACTTCTGAAAACAGGATTTATGGCTAGATTTTTAAAAGGTAGTTTAAGCACCTAGTGGGATTTTCAAAAGTACCACCAAAATTCCTTTAATAAGCTGGCCCTTAAGCACATCTCTGGGGTAAAACAAACATTCACAATGTGCAGTTAGATCAAGTTGTTTTGATGCACCATGATAAATAAATCAAAATGTTAAGGGGTAGAGAGTTTACACCACGTTACAGCACCACCTCTTTCAACCGCATTATTTGTTCAACTCCTAGCTACAAAACACGTTAGTCCATTAAATTCACACTTTCCCCCAACACATTAACAGGAAGCTGTGTATGAAGATGCAGGCGGGGAAGTTTTGATTCCCTAAATCCTATTTATAAATAAAGTAAATTACAGCCTTTGCTAAACAGTAAATTATCACAGATTTATATTTTTGTACATACAAAGATACATTTCAAACTGGTGAGCAGATAACATTGCCAATTAAGCTCCCCAATATTTTCTCATTGTTTCCTTGTACTTCCCTGTCTGTCTCCACTTTTTTTATAAGCAGCTTGTAAGCTCTTTGGGGCACAGTCTGTCTTTTTATTGTTTGTACAGCACCTAGCACCCAGGGTCCTGTCTAGGACTCGGGCTCCTCGAAACTATATAAATAATAATGTAATTTTCCTACCTTTGTCGCAATCACTTGTTTATTAAAATGTTAAGATTTTTTCATTGTGCACCAAAATATTCAAACTTGGGTGCTTGCTGGTAGGTGCCTAAATCCATACATAAGGCACTTTCAGAGGTGATGGGCATTCACAACTTCCACTGAACTTAATGGGAACTGCAGCTGCTCAAGGTCTTCTGGAAGAAACGGGGGTGGGGGGAGAGAAATCAAGCCATTACTTAGGTGCCTAACTTTGAGCTCCCAAGTTAAAAAGTTTTTACTGCTTTTTTGTGCTATGTTTTATTCCCTGGAAGCAAAGTGAAAACAAACTTCTCCACTTCCCACTGCAGGCAGCTTCTGGCACTAGCATGACCTAGCTGCAAGCAGAGTTAGATAATGGGCTTTTTTTTTTTTAAAGTTTCGATTTGAATTTTTAAATATCCCTGAAACGTTTCTTTTGCTTTTAGACTTTTCCCCCGACAACCCAGCTTATTGGCCAAATTTGACCTGACTGTCTATTTAAAACAACAAAGGATTTTTGAGGTAGGTAGAGGGTGGGTGAGCAAAAACACCAATGAATGGTGGGAGGACTGTCTGTACAATCAGACCTGCTCAGCCTTTCCTCAAGGTGGAACTTGCACTTTTCTTCTCTCTCTCTTTCACATCGGAGTAAGCCAAATTGGAGACCCATGCTTTACACAGGTGTAAATGACAATGCTAGGTGTACGAAGACAATGATCCTAGGTGCCTCCATTTCCATGTCTGCAGTTGGAATACAGAATTGCCAATCTTTGCAATTTTATAATCTCAAAATATTTGGTATTTTTCTTAAAGCTCCAGCTCCTGGAGTCAGGTGATTACATGAGACGCTCAGCTTTCATTTTTAAAGAAAAGTCAAACTCTTTGGGTTGGCAATATACTGAGAGTAACACCACCTCCCTAGCTCCCAAGGTGTCAGACGGATTAGTCAGACAAAGTACGGAGAATGAGATCTTGACATGGAAGGTGCCACAGAAGTGCTCAATATGAAGAGGGAGAGGCGCCTGCAGTGCTTTGCCTGGGATGGGATGAATGAGTGATGTGGCTGAGCAAGATCTTTCTAGAGGAAATTCCAGTAGACCCCTCCAGCTGGTCTCTTGATTTTAACCGGAAGATTAGTAGACAGTAATCAGCACCTATAGAAAGCAGCAGACCAATTAGTGGACAACTGGAACTAATGGAAATTTTCCCACTGGAATTACATAAGGGCTGCAGAGGGTTATGTGCATTTAGAAAGCTGAAACTTCTTTCTATACATGCCACAGGCAATATGAAGGGAGAAAATATTATAAACCAACTTTAAAATGGCTCCAACCAGGGCCTCAAGGCAGCTGTACACCCCAAGTGAATACACATCTAGCTACCTGCTTTGCATTCGCCAGTGTCAAGCAAACAAGAGGTTTTCAGGGCGCACAAAAATATGGGTGGCAAAACAAGCTGCTGCTTTGGAACATTTTTGCCTCCTCCTCAGAGCTTCCTGCAATCTCTGCTTTGCAAACTCATTATTTTCTATGCCTTTTCAATCAAGAGAGAAAAAGAACAAAAAGCCAATCATACTATTAAATGTAATATCGTACTTTAAGCAGTGCTTCTCGACCAGGGAACACCAAGCACTTCCTAAACATCAATGAGGGTTCAGTAAGTGCCCATGAGCCAGCTATTGCCCCCATTTTACAGATAGGAATACCGAGGCACAGAGAGAGAGAGAAAGAGCAATTAGTCAAGGTTTTCGAAAATGACTCATTATTGTGGGCGCTTCAGCTTTTTGGGTGTCCAGCGAGAGAGAGGCTAAAAAGGTCTGATTTTCAGAAGGTGAATGCTCTGCAATTTCTGAAATTCAAGCCCTTTTACGGCATCTAAAGTTGGATGTTTAAATAATGAGATGTTCAAAATTGCCAGACACTTCTGAAAAGTTTGGCCAAAATCATAGGCCAAGTGAGCAGTAGAGCAGGGAACTGAATTGGGTCTTCCAGGTCCCAGGCCATTGCTCTATCACAGCACCACCCATTCTTTCTGGCATAAGGGCTCTCATACGGGTGTAAACCTGGTGCAACTTCAATGGTGTTACTCCTAAATAATTTTCAATGAGTTACATGGGTTCCAATGTGAGAAGAATCAGGTCAGCAATGCAAAGAGATAATAGCTTTTCATTTGCTGTACTGCAGTATAAATTTGAGTTCTTAAGTGTGTCTGTTTCACAAGTGAGGGATGAACCAGAGAGATTTAAATCCAAAAAGTACTGGATCTGGATTACAAGCGAATAGTGCCGCGATAGCATGAGGTTAACATTCCAGTCAGTTATCAAACAGCAGGCCAGCTCGCAAAATTCTAGTTTCATTCCTCATTTGAGCACCAAGTTATTTTTTGTTTTGCTTTTGCCTTTTTAAGGTCCCTTCTTCACAATGTTCAGGATCCTGGTTTGTTTTAATATAATCGCAGCCGCTCTTTTCTATGAAATTGAGGGCTGCATTTTACTAAAGTGACAAAGTTACAATGCAGCTGGAGCCCACACACCCACCCACCCACAACAGTAAGAGGAGAGAATGGAAGAATATTTGTGACAGGCAAATGCATGTTATGTCAAGGCTTCTTCATAAGAGATTTTTTACGTCAAGGTTATGTGGGATTTGAAAAAAACAGAACTTCAAATAAATATACATGGGCCCCAGGAAGAGTCAATCCAAAAGTTTTGCTTCATATACAAGTATGTGACAATTCCCCATTGCATTCTGAGTCTGTTCCAGTCACATGCATCCTTTGTACTTACAGGGCTGCTGGACTGGAAGAACTCACTTTCTCACGCCTTTCTTGTCCTGTCAACATCTAGTCTCATGATCTGCACACAGGACTAAGACTCTGGAATTTTTGAGTTTCAATCTTATTCTGATACTGACTTTGTCTGTGACCTTGTGCAGATCACATAACCTCTCTGCCTTAGTTTCCCTATCAGTAAAATGGGGATATTTACTTACTTCAAAGATGGAGGAGGATTGAGAATTAATATTTGTGAAGTGCTATGCAGTCTTCTGCATATTTAAACAGATCTACCAATTATATGCACACAAATTGCTTCCCCCAACTAAAATGCAGCAACCGCTAAGGTGAGACTTTGCAGCTGTTTAACAGCACAGAGCCACACTACGCAACTGTTTAGGGAAGAACACTAACTAGGTGGAACTGCAGGTGGAATTTAGATAGGGCCAGTGCTCTTACCTCTGCACAGCTCCAAAACCAACAGCAGAATTTATTCCTGGGGAAACTGTTTGAACACAACAGTGTTTCCCTTGTTTGCTTTTCAGTGCAGTGAGCAAATGCTGGATGTTGTTGCTCATATTGTCATTTTATCTATGAAGCACTCTCCTGCCCCTCCACCAAAGGAATTTCTCTACAACAGAGCTGGGTGAAATTTTCTGGACAAATAGTTTATTTGCCAAGAAATACAGTTTCAGGTTCACCCAAACTATTTGCAAATACAGGTTATACATATATATATATATATATATATATATATATACACAAATACAGGTGAATAGTTTTGGCCACGAATAATTTTTTTTTTTTAAGGGCAAGTCAAAAACTTTTCATTTGGATTTTTCATTTGAAAATGCCATCTATTTTAAAAAATTAGCTAGATTTACTTACCAGAAAGAATAAGACACCCCAAAACAAACGAAAAAAAGAATAAAAATACACGTCGGGTCAAACATGATGTATTGTTCAAACCAAATTGAAGTTAATTGAATTTTGAACACTGAAAAAAAAAAAAAAAGTCAGGTGTTTGCTCAGCTCTGATCAGTGATATGATAGGAGACATTTACAACCCTCCTCATGCTGAATCTAAATACTTGCTCGTCAGGTATTAATCCATAGCCAATATACCTGTAAAGAGCTGTATGGTTTTTATGTTTCCACTAGCAAAAAAAGCATACTCAGCTGCTGGACAACAGCACACTTCCCCTCACTATGGACCAATACCGCTTGTTAAAAGACTATTTGCCACAAGAGGAGATTAGTAAATGAACCATCACTTGAGAGAAAGCAGTAGACATGCTTAAGACATTGACTACCTATCCTGAACATTAAAGACAACTATCATCTTACTTACCACTCTACCTTACGGAGCAAGCAGGATATCAGGGCCTGCCCCGCAATCCACCATTACTGTATTGTGGTGTGGTGACACACTGTGGTCACGGTATCAACACGTTTATAATGTGAACTTTCAGGATGCTGAAATACATGCTCAGAGTAAAAGTCATTGCCCACCAGGAGCCCACACTTGGTTATTTGCATCACAAGGTGGCAATTCAGGCAGCTTTTGACCTTCCACCTACCTCTACCCTGGGATTTTTTACACTCTAGTTTGGGTGCCTCTTGAGCTGCCAACTGTTTGTGTGTCAGACTCAGACCTGTTCTAGCTGACACAGGGTGTGCATGGCTGTGTGCGTGTTCTGAGCACAGATAGTTGCAAAGCGAGAGTCCATTTGAGAGGATTAAAGTTGTTTTTGGTCAATTGCTCCTCTACCACAAACCCAGGGAGACAGCTTCAGTTTCAAATGGTTTCACAATCTGAGACAAAATAAGAACTTGGGGGATTCCCCAGTTGCTTTTGGATTCAGTCTGTTAGTGGTTCTTGCCAGAGGAAATTCCCTGTGCATACCGGATGGGGCCACCCTTATTGCCTCTTTATACCATTTAATAGCACATGCCTAGACATAGGCTGGAGGAGGCAGGCTACAGGAAATTTTGCAGAGGCGGGGTTCCATCAGAGAATCTGATCCTCCCTTTGGAGGAAAGTCCCCTTACATCACAACAGAAAACCTACCTACAGATCATGCGCGTGTGCAGTGTATTGCATGTCTGATTCCACCATGTCAGCTCTTGTGGCCAGGGAGTGGGAAAGTTTGCACACTGCTCTGTAATAATGGTGCACAAAGGGGTGAAGACAACAAATCCATATTTGTGGCAGGAACACAACGTGCAGAAGTTCGTGATTTCTGAGGAGAAATGGCAGAGCGCGATCATTTGGATGGGCTTCTCAAAAGCGCTCGGCGCTAGCCTCACTTTGTTCCTGTATAAAATCAAATACTTGATTTCATATATGAGCGCTTCAGAAAATCCCATCTTGTGTGTTCACACTTTGAGGAGCAGAGGGGACTTCTTACTCTTGGGAAGCAAAGCATGAGACTAAGGGCCAGGACACCCAGGCTCCACTCCCAGCTGTGCCATGGAATCCATGTGTGACCTCAGGCAAGTCACCTAGGTCTCAGCTTCCCCAACAGTAAAATGGCGATTCAGAGCAGATCAGTGTGGCTACATTAATTAATGTTTCTTATGCATTTCCAGGCCCTGGGATGCAAGGTGCCACAGAAATGCAAAATAGTATTGTATGGGAATGAGCAGGAAAACATCCCTTCCCTCCCACTTAGATATTAAAATGCAGCATTTTAAAAAAAGCAGGTTTTTGGACAGTCTCTTTAAATTGCTAGGTTAAGCTTGCACAGGGATACAGCCCAGGGCTTGCAAGAGGACAGCACTAGCCATGCTAGGGTACTTGGGAAAAAGCAAGCTCGCGGCTCTTTTCCTAACCTCCTGGACTGGACAGCTACATTCCATTAAGCTCTGTTTTGCAGAAAAGATGATACAGTTTCTTCCCTAGAAAAATTTTTCCATTTTCATTTGTCAGTAGGTTTGTATCGGCCAGGAAAAGGCTGGTTAGAAACAGTGGTTAACCTAGCCCAAATAATCTTTAAGAACCAGTGCATCTCATCTTCCGACACTGAAAATCATGAGGTGACTATTAAAAGATATATATGAAACAGATACACACACACAGCCCCTCTCTCCCACACCCCGGCTCATTTGTTCATTTAAAAAAAAAAAGATTTATGGGGTCAGTTGATTTTTGTTTGACAGATTCCAAACACAAGGGGTGAAATTCTGGCCCTACAGAAAGCAACAGGAGTTTTGCCAGCACCTTCAGTGAGGCCAGGGTTCATCCCAGCTGCTTGAGATGGTGGGGGACGGCGCAGGGTGCAGGAGGGAGTTAAAGAAGCCTTCTATATCAAGGGTTAACCTTAAGAAAATTACAAGCCAAATAATTTTGGCAGGAGGATTTCTGTTTCATGTTGATTCAGGGAGTTCCATCTAATTGCTGTTTTATGGCAGTTTAAACAGGACGAGAGCTGTTAGCGAAACCCTTCCGGAAGTTTGCCCAAAAAGCCCAACGAATTCCTGGTCCGAACCCCAGCTGGTGTAAATCAGTGCCACACCACTGAAGTCAAGGGAGCTAGGCTAATTTACATCAGCTCAGCTTCTGGTCCTCTGGTCCTCCAAGAGTTCTAAGTAGGTACAAGGCTGACTGAAATATAAATGCTAGTTTATAAAGAAGGAGGTGGTTCTTAGAAAATAATTTGTGGGTAAGGTTTTTAAAACAGAGCCTCATTCCCAGTGTGTTCGGGATAGCAAGTGGTTTGGTTTGAGAGCTGGGTATTTATCTTGAAAATTGGACTGTAAAGGGAACATTTAGATTCTATGCCAGATTTCACTTGGTATATATGATTTTTTCCCTCCAAAAGTCTCTAGAGGTACTTCTTATACTGAACACCACGATCTTTGCAGAAGTGTTATGTTAAGATGGTTTAAATTGTTTGTTGTATACCTAAGTCTGAAATGTTAAACGCTTTCAGTTCAAGTTGATTTTTAGCCCCAGTGGCCACTAATTTTTCATTTCTCATTTCTGAGGAGTTCAACCAGACAAACCCAGGGGCTGACTTTGTGGATACGGAACACCCACAATTTCCACCGAAAACAATGGCAGTTCAGCATGTCTGAAAGAACAGATTCTAGATGTCTCAAGAGTTAGCATGGATGGTCCAATGGTTAGGGCACTAGCCTGGGATTTGGGTTCAAGTCCTTTCTCCACCTCAGCCTTCCTCTGTGAGCATGAGCGAGTCACAGCCTCTCTATGCCTCCCATTCCTATTTGTGTAATAGCACTGCCCGGCCTCATAGGAGTGTGTGGTGATAAACACAGTGAAGATTATGAGGATCTCAAATCCTGTGGTGACGGGGGCCATATAAGTTCCTTAGACAAACATCCAAAAACTGGGGCACTTTAATGTTCGGGGCTACTTCTGAAAATTTTGGCTTTTAATCTCCCCACAGTAGAGTTTGGGGCTCATTTTATGCATGTGGGCCCCAAATTGATTTTTTAAAAAAGTTTTATCCTTCAGGGATCACGTTTGCATCAAGGAAGCAAAACAAGCCCTTGTGATGTGACCACTGCATATTAAAGTGACCTTAACTAATACTCACTTTTACTATGTGCCACCTCCACCAACCGCTGTACTCACATTTTGTCCTTTGCTATTTACTTGGATTGTAAATGCTGAAGCAGGAACTGTGTGTGCGCATCACACGCACACAGCCTAGCACAATGAGGCCCAATCCATGATCAGGGCCTCTAAGTGCTACCACAATACATGTATTTAATAATAATAAGCCGAAAGAAAGCCAAGTAGAAAACTTCCCACCTTGCTCTCCAGCCCAGTCCTGTGGACCTGGAGGTTTGGATCCTGATTTCTTCCTTTGTGACATCTCTCCAACTCTATCCCCAAAGAAACCTCTTTATGGTCCTTCCCTCAACTGGCTGTTCAAAAGGTAGGGTATGCAGATCTGAGATTAACCCCTTGTTAACCAGGGATCAGGCAGCAGCCCCATGCATGTATGCATAATGTGAAACAGTAATAACAGCTAGTGTTTAGCCTCCCCAAGCAGGAAGCAAACAATAAAATAAAAAGCCCATCAGGTACAAGGATAGTGGAGGCTTATGACTGTGAGGCTATTAATTTCTCTTAAGGTTGACACCACCCTATTGTCAGGGGGTGAAGGATATACTCAGGGCTTAGGGTCTGAGCTTCAGCAGCACTTTGGGACAGTTCAGTTTCTTTAAATCATAATGACAAAATGACTTGTCAGGCTGCCTGAGCCCAAAGGCCGGAAGAGTCAGCGCTCTGGAACCAAAACATTCACTCAGGGGGTTGAGGTTTGACAGTGGGGTTTACCGTTGAGTGTTTAGCAAACAAATGGTTATTGGTTAGCCACAGAAAACACATTGGAAAGGGAATTGCAGGAGAGGTGAAGGAAAGAGAAGAAACAGCTTTTTACAGATCTGCTGGGACAGTCATTCTATCCTGTTTGCTATTAATTCAGACATTCATGCTGCTTGGATAGCAGCCCAGCTTCTCTTTCTATATGTGGGATCAGCAGATCGGCTGGAAAGTATGAACCACAAGCATTTTTCACTTTTCCTGTGTTTTGATCAGAAGCTCTCAAAGCACTTGGATTCAACAATCTCTGGGGGCAGCCCCGTATTGCTATTGTCATTATGTAGGTAGGTGTGGATGCTGAAGCACAGGAAGGTGAAATGACTTGTTTAAGGTAAAAATCAAATCCACTAGAACTCAGGAATCTGAGCTCTCAAATCCCTTTCTCTGGTAACCCAGTCCCATAATCAGACCCAATGCCAGGAACAGAAGTCAGATGTCTTGGTTCCTAGTCCCTCGCTCTGAGCACGTGATCCAATGCTATGTTCAAGAGCTGGAAATAGAACCCAGGAGTCCTGGCTCCCTGTCCCTTGCTGTAACCATTGGATACTACTTCCTCCCTTAAAAGTATCCAGTCATATTTTAAAAATGCTAATAGCGTCAATAATAATCAAAACTAGCAAGAAATATTATGAAGGGGCAGGGACTGAAACACGTTGAAACATTTAATTCCATAAGTGTAAAACTTTCCTTCAACAATAAAGTTTCTCTTTCTGAAGTTAATCTTGGGAAACTGACAAGGACGCTTGACACTTCTACTCCATTATGTCTTTGAAACACTCAGCTTGCCCTGACTTGTAACACATCTTACACCAGTATGCAGTGGAGGGAAAACCCACAACCACAAGGCAACTATGGTTTTACTAGACGTGGAGATTAATTACTGGCAGTGCTGGTACAAAAGCACCTATTTGCCTTGTGAAAGAGTCAGACAATGTTTCCTCTAATTTTTGACAGTCCATGTGCGCAAAAAATTTCTTCTGTGCAAATTGTTGTGCGCGTGGTGTTTCGCCGTGTGCGCAGGGTTTATGATGTGTGCACACGCACACTGCACAGCTTAGAGGGAACAGTGGTCACAGACCCATTGAGCCAAGTGCTGTAGGCATCCACTCAGAGGCAGTCCCCGCCCCAAGGAGTTTGCAATTTGAATAGACAAGCTTGGAAGGGAAGAAAAGGGAAGTGACTTGCCCAAGGTCATCCAGCAGGCCAGTGGCACAACCAGGAATGAAACCCAGGTTCCTGGCTCCCAGCCCAGTGTCTCTCCACTTACCATTGCTAAAGGCTTTAAACATTTGGCTATAAGGACCAAGAAGTGCAACGAGCCTGTGTTTACTATTAGAGACTCCTGGACACCTTCTACATTGCATCATTAGCATAATTCCCTTTTTGTAGAATGAGAAATAAGAGTCTAGGGGGCATAGGCAGTGATTTATCTATAAGTGTGTGTGTGTCGGTGTGGGGGAAAACACCAGGGGAATTCCCTCCCCTTTTAAATGATCAGCTCCCAAGTTCTAAATGACCGCCTCTCAGACAGGGATTACATTTGCAACCCCACTCCCCTCCCACTTTCTGTGAGCTGCATTATCACTCAGTTTAACTCCATTTGCAGCTTGGAGACCTTTCTATGGGTCTCTCTGCTCCCCTCCGCTGGGGGTTTCACCCATAAATCACCCAGCGGGAAGATAGAAAAGGGCGCGGGAAAAGACAGCGCATCTGACTCTGCTTGCAAATAGCTTCTTGATATCCTCTAATGTTTGCCCCCTGGAGAGCCTCAGCTTCCTATATCATCACCTGACACACTGCTGCCAGCAAACAGCTGAGTCAGCAGATAACGGCTAAGGATTACAACCCCTCATGAAGCCCAAGGTTAAAAAAATGGTAGGAAGTTTGGGGCATAAATACTGGAGGCAAAGCATTTGGAATCAGCATTGACTTTTTCCTGGCCTACAATTATATGGGAATTAACTCCCTTCTCTCTCAGTGCCAGCTCTCCTAGACCAACACAGACAAAAGGCTGTGGCTGTCCTCACACACACAGCAGCAGTGGCATCTTCAAACAGCTCCATTGGCTCAGCATTCATTTCAGCCATCAGCTCAGAACTGCCCTGTTTTAAGTCCTCCACAAACTCACTCCAGCCAACCTCATGGACTTAGTCTCTCCTACTTCTCTCCATGCTCAATGTGCACTGGCCTCATCTTTGCATTCCCCCCCACCCCCTTCTCAATGCTGTCGAAGCGAAAGCCTTCTCCTCAGCGGCTCCTGACATCTAGAACAGCTTCCTTCTGTCTCTCTGATCCATGGACTACCCCATTTCAAAACCCAGATGATGACAAATGGTTCTTTCTTTGCTTATACCTATTCAGTCTCTCTTGCTATTTGTTACAGTAGAGCATAGAGGCCCCAACCAAGCTCAGGGAACCATTGTGCTAGATGTTTCACAGACGCATCAGAAAGTCCCTGCCACAAAGAGTTTAGAATCCAAACAGACAGAACAAAAAGAGCATGAGAAGGGAATAAGTTGCATGAATAGATTTTTCTATTCAAACCCAGCAGGCCAGTGGCAGAGATAGGAATAGAACCCAGCCCTCATGACTCCCAGTCCAGTGCTCTACTAAGTCATGCTTCCTCAAAGCCCCAGTCTCTATTATTCTGGGATAAACTTTAATCCCTAAAGGCCTGCTGGGGAGCAGCAATAAATCAAGCTATAGAACATGCAAACAATCTGTTTCCCCTTTACAAATGCAGTCACATTTTATAATGAACTCTGTGCACAGCAACACGAAACGCCCATCGTTCATTCTGTTCTCGTGTGGATTTATCTTCAAAACCATGCCTGAAAATTATGGCTTGGATCCTGCACTCTGGCGCATGCAGGCAGACCCCTGTGCCCATGCAGAATCCCACTGAAGCACATGGAGTTTGCCCAAGCAGGGTGGGGGCCTGTGCATGTATCACATAAACAAGGACACCTTTGCAGCCACTTGCGAAGTGCATTATCTCCCTAATGAAAGCTAACAAAATGCTTTCCTGGAACGCTGCAAAGTCCAATTTACTGGGAGTCTGGGACTGTCCAGATCTGCAAACTCCAGAGACACTACTCTGCATGTTAGAGCACAGGCTTTATAAATAACCCTAGTAATCATTTCTGTAACAAAACACCACTTCTGTAACCATTTTATTCCATTATCACGTGTACGTTAACAGACACCACAGACATGACCAAGCAAACAAGTTCCATTTACAAGTTCTTCTCCAAACAAACCAGACCATTCCTGTGTTCCACATTTGGTTTGCATTAAAGAGATGCCTTCTCTGGATCAGATACAGTGTGGGATCCAGATCAACTGTACCACCAAATACGCTTGGATCACTGATTATTTGGGTAATCAGAGTCAAGGGAGAGAGAGCCAAGGGGGGTACCAGGGCAGTGTACTAGAAAAGACGGTTTGGAGAGTGAAGCATTCGGGTAGTCAGTGTTCTGCTATCACATACATGGGACCTAGATACACGCACACAGCTTTCATTAACTCTGGTGGCGGTTAAAAGCTGAGATTCAAGAAAGAAGAGATTCCTGATTGAAAACAAGATTGAAATTCATAGCGCCAGATCATGAAGCTGGTGTAGATCAGTGAAGCTCCAATGGAGACACCAGCTGAGGATCTGGCTCATATTGTCAAGGAATAACAACACTTAGTGGGTAGTGAAATTATCCCAGAGTTCTTTTTATACCATCCATTTCAATGTGTGTAGCTTTCTGAGAACAAATGTTCAAAAGTGCTTGAGTGATTTAGGAGCCAAAGCCCAACTGTCAAGAGTGACTTGGGCACTTAAGAGCTTGAAGTTCCATTAACTTTCAATATGATTCAGGCTCCTACGTGTCCAAGTCCCTTTTGAAAATATAATTTAGGTCTCCAAGTCACTTTTGAATATTTTTCACTAGGTCTCTTATGGGATGCAAATTTAACACATTTAAATTAAATTGCCGATAAGCCAATCGGACCAGCGTTCTCTGGAATAATTCAGCATTTCACAGCTAGATCATCCGTCTGCTTGTCACTGACTTGCACGGCTCATCCCAAAACAAAAATCACCTTCTCCCACTTGTAAAGATGCTTTTGGATGCAGCCCAATGTCTTCAATATGGAATTACTCAGGGAGCATGTACGCGCATGTGCATATAAGCGCAGATCTCATGTATTGCTCTGGAAATGTACCTACAAGACACAGCAACAGAAGCTTCCTATTGTTTCATATTCTTATGGCCATCAGTAATAAGTTGCACGTGTTCTGAGGTGAAGAGGAAGTGACAAAACACAACCAGATGGTCCAGTCAGTCTCCAGTGGACATCTGACAAAACAGCTACACTCCAAAGAGAAGCTCTTCAAAGATTTGGTGCTGTTGATTTCTGCATTGCCCATATTCTACCTTCTCCAAAATTTCCATACTGGAGCAGATCTTTGGTCCATTGAGTCCACTAAACTTCCTGCACACGGGTCACACTGGAAAGGACCCATGATGATCAAAATTGACAAGGATAAAGAACCCAGGAGATCATGTAATGGAAAATCATCTTTATGCTGGAGTCACAAATTACAGAGACTTCTGCTTGTATTCCATGGGTGGGAGAGATGTAAAGTGGCTTAAAGATGCTGATTCAGTCTAACCCATTTCATCTAACAGAGCATGGCCTCCTTGATACAGGATGAAGTCAGCAATTCGATGGGAACAAGAAAGAAATGTAAAATATTGGAAACAATCCATTTTCTCAAAGGAAACCCAAACAGAGTAACATTTGAACAACATTAGGGACACTGCCAGTATTCAAGCACTTGAGGCTTGTAGCCCAGGTAAGGCTAATGCTGGTGAACTGTGCCAAAGTGCTGAAGCAGAGAGGTAGGACAAGGTGATGTCTTCGAGCTAAAATTCTCCATTGATCTTGACCCAAAGTGTGAGATATAATTTAAAAACAAAACACTATTTCATCAGCTCCAAATCCACCACATCACTCTCAAACATCTGGAGCGGACGCAACCCCACTTAACCTGTGGGAACAAAATCAAAAGGTTTATACTAGAGAAGGACACAAAGCAACCTTCCTGGATTCATACACTCCTGAACTCTGGGGTGAAATTTGGATGTGGATCCAAACTTTGCAGCTTGCTCCCACATCTCCTGAAATAAGCCATTCATTTCCAAAACACACCTGCTCTTTCTTCTTCATTCATGGTTAGGACTATGGTGATAATGTAGTTAATGTCTCTAAAAGCAGGCAGGGATGTAAACACTGAGGTACAAAATAGAATTTTTCTCCCTCTAAGTTCTAGCCTGAAACATATTGACATTTTGATTCTTATTATTCAGAAGCATTCATGATAACTGAGGTGGTCTTGTCTAGGGAGTAGGAGGTGAGTCTCCTCAGTTTTATTTCTGTCTCTCCCACTGACTTGCCGTGTGACCCTAAGTGCGTTTTGCTAAGTGCGTACAGGAAACACTTCATCCATCACTGGAATACAGCCACTTCTGGGGTGGAAAACAGCAACTGTTGAACAGTACAGAGCAACAAAGGAAGAATGCCTGAAATGGCAGGCTGACACGTAGGTAGGCATTCCTATAAACTAAGGTCAGGCATAACTTCAAAGGCAAGTAAACTCTTCAGAAGTGCTAGGTCAGGAGGTAAATTTAGTATAGTCCTAATATCACTGTGAGAAATGGCTCAGTTGGCTGGCATAACTTTGTTGCAGACCTTATATTCCTTTATCTCATTACAGTACCAATAATCAACACTATTCCCCTGGTCAAATGCATGTCAGAACCATCCCACGCTTCTCCCAGGCAGCAGGTTAAGCTCTAGACATTAGAGGAGGCAAGTAAATGCTTGGCTGAGTATCTTTGCTGCACACAGAGCACTTTCTCTTACCGCTCAATGATGATGTTGTTGCTCTGGAGGTCATCAGCTACCAGTTTCATTTGCTCCCGAAGCTCCTTCATTCTGATAAAGACACAAACAAGCCTCTTAACACACATGCTGTTTTGCTAGTGGGAGGGTTTCCTGCAGAAGGGAAGTGGAAGTCCTCTTCTCTTCAGCAAGTCCTCACCCTCGGGTAGGAGAACAGTGTGTGCAAAAGTAAATGGCTTAACATAGCAAAGAACACAAGAGTAATGTTCCCGAGCAGGAGGTATAAGTAGGGCCCTACCAAATTCATGGCCATGAAAAATGCATCACGGACCGTGAAATCTGGTCTTTTGTGTGCTTTTACCCTATACTATAGAGCTTTCATGAGGGAGACCAGCATTTCTCAAACTGGGGGTCCTGACCAAAAGAAGGTTGCGGGGGAGGGACCCAAGGTTATTTTAGAGGCGTTGCAGTATTGCAACCCTTACTTCTGAGCTGCCCTCAGAGCCGGGCGACCGGAGAGCTGGACTCAGATTTAAATATGTGAAATAATGAAATTTACAATTTTTAAAGCCATATGGCTATGAAATTGACCAAAATGGACTGTGAACTTGGTAGAGCCTTAGGTATAAGGCAGTCCTGCGAGTACCAAGCACAGAGCTCCCCTGCTCAGACACACCCCCATTCTGATAGCAAGTAGCTATTCTGAAGTTTCCTGCATTGCTTCTGAGAGCCCAACTTGGCCTGCAGTCCCCTCCTCCCTCAACCTCTGTGCACCTGTGGGAGGGCTAGAAAGCTGGTTAACACCATCTACTGGAGAACAAACAAGACCTCCGCACTCCTTCAAGTTCTCAAGCCTGCTCTGTTCTGATACCCAAACCTAAAATCACCACCATCACACTTCATATTAAGGTTCCTCTTACGAACAGTTCACAAAGGGTTAACAGAGGTCTGAATGCCTGGTTTATCAATTGCTGTAGAGTCCAACAGGCTGCTTACAGCCACAGCTTATAACCATCTATACCGTCTTCTCCTGATGGGCGCCGAACCATTTATAAACACATACACATGTCTAACCTGACATTTGTTAATCCCTCAAAACATTTATCAATGGAACCTTAATATAAAGGGGACCATGAAGTCTCACATGGCTGGTAGTGGTCCCTAGCCCAAGCCCAAACCAACCATAGCTGGACTCTGGAGAAGTTTATGACTCAGGCCTATTCCCTAGGCATAAGGGAACTTGTAATGGTGCACACAGCTCAGGTCCTTCTCATTGGTTCTGGACATGTTCCAGCTCCCTTCTCTCCTGTCACCCACCTGGACTCACCTAAGTACCATCTCCTGATGGGCTAGATTCATGTAAATTGGTGGGGGTGCAGAAGGGACCTGGGCCAACTTTGGTTTCTCCCGCAGGATTCTCTGAGGTAACCTGTCCAAAGCCTGTGAAGGAGAAAGAAACTTTACAGCCTGCAAATGATATGCTATTTCCTATATTTAACTCTAGCATCTTCGATACTTGGAGGTTTTAATAGCGAGGGGGTTTTAAACACTGCAGTAGAGTGATGTGCAGATAACCAGAGCCATCACACAAACCACTCCATGGAAAGCAAAATAAAAATAGCAGATGGACCAGCGCACCTGTTATGTGTCTACATCATGAAGTGCCAGAGAATGCATTCTAAAAACACTAGGCAGGCAGCTCATTATGTTTATAACTGTTGTCACTTCCAGTTTATTACAGTCTGAAGTAACTATTACTGCTAGGCACTATTCACTTGGAGGAGGGGTGTTCATTGTTTCCTGTCCACTGGGTTTCCTGTCCACTGTCCATTATATACCCTGTTCAGTTAAGAGATCAACACATCATACTTGACCATCAGCTACACAGAAATTTGGCTGGGTGTTAATGAAAGGCTCAATGAGGCAAAAAACCACAAGAGTCGTCAGAAGAAGTGTCACCCTCATGAAATTACAGATTGTATGTTGTAGCATATAGGATATGGGCCCAGTACCTATACTCACTGGGATAATTTGTTAGCAGAGACTTAATTTGCAATTGTTTTTTAGAAGTGTGAGCGTATTGCAGACTAATAGTCTGAACACAGGATTAAGATCCAGGAATGAGTGCTTTCTAACCCCACCGCTGACACCAACTCACTATGCGACTTTGGGCAAGTCACTTGGGATCAACATTTTCAAAAGCACCTAAGAGCCGAGATCCCATTGACTTTTGAAAGCGCTACCCACTTCACCTTGCTCTTCTGCAGGTTTTCCCCACCTATAAAATGAAGACTAACACTATTCCTCTACCAGGGGATTTGTGAGCACTTTGAAGATTACAAGTGTAAGATACTAGCTTGATTTAAAAAAAAAAATCTACATTGTAGTATCCATCTTCTGAGCAGAGAGGGTTTTAGAATAAACACGGTACATTATGGAGGCACTCCTGGCATCCCATCATCTCCACGCTACAAGCTGCTATAGAGTTGCTGAGTTTCTTCAAATGCTCTCTCATCTCCCAAATTTTCCTATTGAGAAAAAAAAAACAAAAAAAAAAACTCCAGTCAAATATTTGGTAAGAATGAGAACTTTGGTATTCCCCCCACCCCCTTCTGAAAACCATGTTGGATTTGGGTTAAAATCCTACGGGGAAGCAGATGAATGGCTCTTGGTGTCACACCCATGTTATAATTACAGTCATGCCTCTATTGTTTTTAGGCAAGGCTGTCCAAAGAGCACTAGCAGAAGGCCAATGGCATATTGGGCTGTATTAGTAGGAGCATTGCCAGCAGATCGAGGGAAGTGATTGTTCCCCTCTATTTGGCACTGGTGCATAGGCGCCGACTCCGTGGGTGCTCCGGGGCTGGAGCACCCACGGAGCAAAATTGGTGGGTGCTCTGCACCCACCGGCAACTCCCCGCCCCGCCGCCCGGCGTCGGGGGCGGGGCCCCGCCGCCCGGCGTCGGGGGCGGGGCCCCGCCGCCCGGCGTCGGGGGCGGGGCCCCGCCGCCCGGCGTCGGGGGCGGGGCCCCGCCGCCCGGCGTCGGGGGCGGGGCCCCGCCGCGTCGCCCGGCGTCGGGGGCGGGGCCCCGCCGCGTCGCCCGGCGTCGGGGGCGGGGCCCCGCCGCGTCGCCCGGCGTCGGGGGCGGGGCCCCGCCGCGTCGCCCGGCGTCGGGGGCGGGGCCCCGCCCCCGACACCGGGTGACGTCGGCCCCTATGCACTGGTGGGGCCATACCTGGAGTACTGCGTCCAGTTTTGGTCCCTCCACTACAGAAGGGATGTGGACAAATTGGAGAGAGTCCAGCAGAGGGCAACGAAAATGATTAGGGGGCTGGGGCACATGACTTACGAGGAGAGGCCGAGGGAACTGGGGTTATTTAGTCTGCAGAAGAGAAGAGTAAGGAGGGATTTGATAGCAGCCTTCAACTACCTGAAGGAGTATTCCAAAGAGGATAGAGCTCGGCTGTTCTCAGTGGTGGCAGATGACAGAACAAGGAGCAATGGTTTCAAGTTGCAGTGGGGGAGGTCTGTCTAGGTTGGGTATTAGGAAACACTATTTCACTAGGAGGGTGGTGAAGCACTGGAATGGGTTACCTAGGGAGGTGGTGGAATCTCCATCCTTGGAGGCTTTTAAGGCACAGCTTGACAAAGCCTTGGCTGGGATGATTTAGTTGGTGTTGGTCCTGCTTTGAGCAGGGAATTGGACTAGATGACCTCCTGAGGTCTCTTCCAACCCTAATATTCTATGATTCTATGATTAGAAAAGGGAAGGAGGGCACCTCAAGAGGTTGTCTAGTCCAGTGGTTCTCAATCAGAGGTACATGTACCCCTGGGGGTAAACAGAGATCTTCCTGGGGTACGGTAACTCATCTAGATATCTGCCTAGTTTTACAACAGGCTACATAAAAAGCACTAGCAAAGTCAGTACAAACTAAAATTTCATACAGACGATAACTTGTTTATACTGCTCTATATACACTACACACTGAAATGCAAGTACAATATTTATATTCCAATTGATTTATTTTATAATTATATGGTAAAAATGAGAATAAGCCATTTTTCAGTAATAGTGTGCTGAGACACTTTTGTATTTCTATGTTTGATTTTTGTAAGCAAATAGTTTAAGTGAGGTGAAACTCGGGGGTACGCAAGGCCAGTCAGACTCCTGAAAGGGGTACAATTGAGAGCCACTGGTATAAGTCCATTTCTCCAAGGAGGTACCTTGTGCATTCTTCCCCACAGTGTGCAGGGGAGAAAGAAAATGGTAGCCAAGGACACCAAGACAGATGTCTGCTCCTGAAAAAGATGTCCTAGGGCTTTTTGAGATCCACCTACAGGAAGTTTGAGCTTCGCTACCAGGCTTGTCCTAAAAGTTCCCCCACACAGTAAACCTCACTGAACTTGATTCCACCTGAGAAACAGAGGGGGCCAAATCACAAGCAAGTTCTAATGCTAACTGTTAGAGAAAATCATTCCCACCCACACCTAAAGCCTTGGGGAGAAGATGCTCCACTTTAAAAGCAACTTTGTAATAAAAACCCAACCTCGGCAACAGCCACAGCTAAGTAATGCCACTTTTTTTGCTGCAATAAGTAACTGTGCAGCACTCAATCACCACAGGGCAATTTGCTCTTTGCTGTATTCCCCAAACACCATTTAACATAAAATCATTCTTTGTAAGTGGAGCTCTCTGTCTTAATAGCAGCCTCGTTGTGGTTCACGAAACCTTCCCATTGAGTGAACAAAGAAATCAGCCACTTGAAGGGAAGCTGAGGCAGTTTTATACGGGGAGGGAAGGTCGGATGGATTTTTTTTTTTAATGCTGCCATAGGTGCGTTCCCCAATACAGAGGTGTGAGGGGACAGTCAGGGAAATCACCCCCTTTTCTCTTCTCCCTCAACTCCGACTAGTCAGCACTTACTCAGACAGGGAATTAATTTTCCCTTCCTCCTACCCACTTGTAACTTTTTCCTGTGCTCTGGGTTATTACTTAGACCCGGGTCAGCCAATTGGACACTGGACTGGGACTCTGTAGACCAGGGTTCTGTTTCTGATTCTGCCACTGCCCTGCTGGCTGACCTTGGGCAAGTCATTTAACCGTCACCGTGCCTCGGTTTCCCCATCTGTAAAATCAGGATAGCGATATTGCCCTCCTTTGTAAATGCGCTTTGAAACCTACTGATGAAAAATGCCATATAAAAGAGCTGAGTATTTATTACCCTGTAACGACTTACACACATGCTTAAGGCCTATTGACACCATAAATAGCCCCACTGATGTTAGCTAGGGCCCTAGACTGCAAGCTCTTTCAGACAGGAAACAAGTTATGTGAGTACACAGCACCTACACCACAATGAGGCTCTGATCCCTGACCGGGGCCTCTAGGTGCTACAGTAATACAAATTAGCATAATAAACATAGGAAACATATTATAACTAGAGGTGGATCCTCAAACCCCAGGATCCAAACTCCAGAGATAAGCTTTGTCAGCCAAACCCAGACCCTGCATTCGAACAATCCAAAAGTTGGGAGTTAGAATCTGAATCTAAATTCAGTCTTTCCCAGGGTTCAGGTTCTTTGGATTCAGACCATCACAGAAATAGATAGAGGCTAGAACATGGATCCAGGATTCAGACTTGGGCTTGTCTCTGAATTACATCCATCCACACCATTAGGAACATCACTGAATTACATCCATCATCTCCACCATGCTTCTTAAGCTCTTCTACAGAGCAATGGCTGAGAAATTCTTGGCACAGGATAAAAACACAAGACAGGCAGTAGCAGCCTTGGAGGGTTTCTTACTAGCTTTATGGCTTATTACTATTTCCTCCCCAACCCCAATGGGAGGTACTAGTAATATATCTTGAATCAAGCCCCACCATTAGCGTAATGCTTGGAGACCCTTAGGAGCTATGAGAGGTTATCGGAGGGATGACTACATATTGGTGTTCACAGGAATCAAAGCCCCTGCACCATGGTGATCCCAACCCACGACTATGAACACAGAGCCTGCTCCCAAAGTACCAGCTCCGGTTACATGGAAAACTAGAACCCCAATACCTGGTGTAACACACAGGACACAGCTGAAGAGAGCACGGCCATTACCTCATTATGCTCCCATGAGTGGCCAGCACAACTTGGTATTTCTGAACGCAGTCCTCCTGGAAAACTGACAGGACCTTTTTGGCCAAATGCCCTAAATTCATCCTGAAAAGATTGGGGGAGAGGAAAAAAAGAAAATGAGCATTATTTGGGTGGGATTCAGTACCATCGTTGACGTAACATGAGCGCTGAGGTGGTCTCCAGAAAGGAAAGGGGGGGTGGGGAGGAGTGGCGTGCTGCACTTTCTGAAGGGATGGCAAATTCTGCTGTGGCATTAAAAAAAAGACAGTTACCTGTTCCGTAACTGGTGTTCTTCGAGATGTGTTGCTCATGTCTATTCCACAGTAGGTGTGCGTGCTCGTCATGTGCACCAGTGTCGGAAGTTTCTCCCCTAGCAGTACCCGTAGGGGACCACTCCTAGCGACCCCTGGAGTGACGCCTCCATGGCGTGGTATAAGGGGGCGCTGCGCACTCCCCCCACCCTCAGTTCCTTCTCGCCGCCAGTGACGGTGAGAAATCACTCGAAGAAGAACAAAAGTCCCAGGCAAAATTTTGTAGGAAAACTCTCTTTAGCGGGAGATTTTCCAAGCATCTAAGAGATTAAGGAGCCCAAGTCCTACTGAAAGGTAATAGGACTTGTGCTCCTAAATCCCACAGGTGCTTTTGAAAATCTCCACCTTCAAGTCAACAGTAACATTAGATCTGATGAAATATATAAGAGGTATAAACTCTCTTATGCCAGGTGAGCATTTAAGCATGTGATTAATGTTTTGCATGTGTTTAAGTCCCATTGGCTTCAATTGGGTTGGGGGAGATTTTTAAAAGCACAAGTGCCATTTAGACACCTAATTCCCACCGAAAGTTATGCGTGTGGCTTAATTTCTTTCCTGAACAGGGGCCTTCGTGCATAAGCCAGCCACTAATTGCTGGTGGGCAGTAATGAAAAGACAGTGTATGCCCCAAAGATCTTACAAGATAAGTATATTTACACTATGGGGTTTCTTGCACCTTCTTCTAAAGTAGTTTGTAGTTTGGCTGGGAGGAAAGGCTGGGATCGATAAACTGATTGACATGGAAGTCATTTACAGGCCAGACATTCTTAGCACTAATAATCTGAGAACGTTTTGAGTCTCCTCAATAGGCAACCAGAAATGCCAGACATTGAACCACCCTGTTAACTATGGCCAGGTGTTCAAGACCCTGGAAGAATGGGTTATTTACTTACTTATCCAGCTTGTGTATTTGTTCCTCATTGTAGGCTAGCCCTAGAAAAGAGAAAGATACTTATTGGTCATGTGCCAGGAAAGAAGGTTGGGACCATCCCCATTCATACAGACTGATAAAGGTACGTACACACACAGCTGCTACACTATATCAAGAGATCTCGAGAAAAAAAATTACAGCTGAAATTTTCGAACGGCGTTCAAGTCAATGGTAGTTGGGTGCCTACTTCACCAACTTCAGCTACTTACGCAGACTCATCCGGGTCTTCTTGAATTGCTTGTATATGAGCTGCATCCTCTCGAGGCAGCACTCCATCTGCCGGATGCTGTGGAACCAGGACATATGTGTTTTCTTTCCATCCAAATGTTCAATTAAAGCCGTTTCAGACGAGGAGCTGGGTCTGCAGTAACCCATTTCCCTGTGAGTCGCACAGAGCGCAAAGCAGAGGCTGTGTTCCCTAGTGGATAGAGCACTGAACTGGGATTCAGGATACGTAGCTTCTATTCTCAGCTCTGCCCTGGCCTGCTGCATGGCCCTGGGCATGTCCCCTCTCTATGCCTCAGTTTCCCCATCTGTAAAATGGGAATAACTATACTGACCTCCTTTGTAAAGCCCTTTGAGATTGGCAAATGAAAAGCTCTACACAAAGTTAGGTATTATTACTACCCGAGCAGGACTTTGAAATCCAGGTGGCTAAGACCAGCCCTGAGGCAGTCACTTGTCTCCTCACACAACAAACCACCAACTCCCTCCTTGTTAGTACTGCTACTAGCCTTTACTTGGCTCCCACCATCGGGGTGTCCAGGCATCTCACACTAGACTTATGCGGAGACATTCAAGATGTCAAGAAGGCTGCATCGACACTGAACCTTGTGTTAAATCTCCTAGCATTGCATCAGCTGCAGGCATGGCTCCTGCAGCAGGAACCCTTGCGTAGGAAGAGCACAAGCGGGTGTTGTTTAGCCCTGCTCAGAGTGGGGTTAGAGGACACACCGGTTAAAACACCAGTGTCCAGTCCACACCAAGGCTCCCACTGTTGCTAACAGAGGTGGGATGCACAAGCGGGAGATTTGAACTAAAAGCTCAGTGCAGGAAAGGCTCAAGAGAGCTTAAACCCCATCTCCTTCTGCGGCAGTCAGCCAGGAATTCATCAGCGGGCAAGGCCTGGCCAAAGAAGGCTGTCCTGCAGCTCTTCCCATAGGGGGCCAAGATCATGCAAATTCATCCTTAAATCACACCTGTTATTGTGGTTGGTTGGTTCAGGTAGCGCCTGGAATGTTCTGAGGCATTTTCCAAGCAGAAAAGCAGCACAGTCCCTTGCTCCAGAGAGATTTCCCCAATGGTGTCTATTGCAAGCTTCCTCTCCCCCACCTCCAGCTTGTATTAGCCCAAGGATTGTGGTGGTGGGTAGCTGGACAGAGAGGAACACAGCTCCCCCACCTCTGCCCATAGCAGATGGGTGCTTCCCCTTTCCTCCCAGGCTTGGAGAGAGCAGCTCCCACTCCTATTAGCTCAGCGGGTGCAGTGAGAACTCCCCTCCTGTTTCAATCTACTTTAACCCCTACGTATTGCACCCTTGAAATATTGTGCTTCTGCCTGGAGCAGGCTGCAAGCTCCCTGGTGCATGGCCAGGGCATTTTTCAGGGGTCCACTCCTCAGGCATTCAAATAAAAACAACAGAGCTGGCCAGTGTGGCGTGGCACGGGTGGGAAGGCACTTAAACACCCTTGAGCTAATGGGGAAATTGGGAGCCCACCAAGAAAACCTCAAACTGAGTCACAGAAGTGGGTGTATTTAGGAGCTGGTGCCCGAGACCACATCCTGATGATCAAACCTCCCCAGAGACTTGCTCTGCCAGCCTCACCTCCACCTATGCTACCCCTCCCTTCTCCATTTAACCTCATCTTCAGCTATTCCTCTGCTCCTTTAGGTTTGGCTTCCTGTCCGTTCCTCCCCGACACCTTCTTCATTTTCTATAGCTGTCGATTCATTTGCACTGCTCCATTTGTCTAAGGCAATCTCCCCATCTCCTTCCAAAGGGGAGTCCCATCCTCCAAACTTCTTCTCGCCTAAGCTTATCATCGACATTCATCCATAACGGGCATTGTGACACTTGCCACGACGGACATTATACAAGTAAGCTTCATTCTAAATATAGAATAGTTTAAATAGCAATGACCTGGAAACACAGAGGCTTCTGAGTGCAATCTCTTCTGGCTCCTGGGGAAAAGCTCAGGCTCTGGCTTTGTTAATACCATAAGACAGTCCCTGGTACTCTAATCCAGGAAACTGGCATCCTCAATGCAAGTGTTAGATAAGAGCATCCTTGAGATCAAATGCCACCAGAGACTATAGTACCTGAGCAATAGTATACACATTGCTCCTCTATCAATGTATATGAGTGTTTCTCCTAGAAGCTGGGACTGAATTGTTCTCATAGCAGAAAGTGAAACAAGTTCCAAATAAGTAGCCTGAAATAAAATCATGCTTCCTAGAATCACAGCTGACCAATGCACATGCACCAAGATCATCACTAGAAGGCTACAGGCAGTACGGTCCAGTGGATAGGGACTGGGACTAGGAGTGGACAGTCAAAGAACCATGGGTTAGAAGGGACCGCAAGTCATCTAGTCTAACCCCCTGCCAAGATGCAGGATTAGTTGTTGCGTGTGTGACAGTCCTGGGTTCTGATCCCAGTCCTGCCACTGACTCCATTTTCCCATTTATGAAAATGGGGAGAATTATTAGAACAGACTGAAAAATGGGGGGTGGGGGAAATGCTGACATATTTGGTGCCAATTTTCCAAAGTTTTCCCATAATAATAATGATACGTTTAGAAAGTGCCTTGAGCCATATGGATGAAAGGCGCTATAGTATGTCCAGAGTAATAATATTAGTGCTGATAATAGTACAGCTATTAATATTACTTAAATATAAAGTGCAAAATAAGGTGTCAAATATTGGCAGTGTACTGGAACGATATATACAGTACACCACTTCTATTTGACATAAAATTGTTATCAATATCCTGCACTTAAACACAAAGTAATATTAATATAAAACGTACTATTAACTCTGTACACACAAATATTGGTAGTGTACTGTAATTTATACATCAATATATGCACACACTACAAATAGGTGAGTACAGCAATATACAGACAGTTGCATATGAAAATAAATTAATGTTTTTCAACATTAAACAAAAGCTTATTCCACAAACCTATCTTCATGTGCCTGTTTCCTGTGCTTTACCAACTCAGACAAAAGAGAGTCCAATGTCCCTTTATGTTCAGAGATGCTGTGGGAACATCTGGTGAGGTCTTCAGTGACCTACAGTGGGAAAGAAAAGGTCCAGATCAGGGCTCTTCATTAATCAGAGAAGTTCCACATGGGCTTCTCAGCTCCTCCCCACACAACACCCGTAGCTGGAGCTACATGCTCACCGTCTGCAGCCTGGTTTTCACCTCAGCCAGATCCTTCAGCTCTGGACTACTGTTGCCTCCAGAAACAGAATCATACCTATTAGACACAAATCAAAGCTTTTTAAACCAGAGGCCGGATTCAGAGGGGCCTTTCCTGCTCTGGGCTAAGATGGGCAGATATCACCTGGACAAATGAAAACCATCCTCTTGGGCTGGAAGTTTCAAAGGCATCTAGGAGATTTACAATCACAGCTCCCATTGAAATGAATGGGAATCACGCTTCTAAATCCCCCTAGGTAGCTTTCTCAGCAATAAAATAACCCAACCCCAAATAAACCATTTCCCACCACCAAGGTGATAAAACAAAGATGTAAAAGCTAGATGACCAAGGAAGGGTTTAGATTTCACTGGAGCAGCAGTGACAGCAATGGATGCATTTAGTAGGATTGTCTGAGATTTCCCTGTAATTTGGTCTCTGATGGAAGTTCCACTAATGGAGCCTCTTAAACGGAAATAAAAGGCACATCAACATAAAGAGAGCGGTCAGGTTGGAGGCAGCGCTCAGCAGAAATGCACTGTAATGGTTCTGAATCCTAGAGGTTAGAGACAGAAGACAGACACATTAAAGTTAATCTTCCAGAGCCAATGCAGAATTGTTCCTTATAGTAGATTCTACAGGGTTTTGTCCATTCTTCTTCCAAAAGGACAGGGATTCCACCCATTCCCTTGGGAGAACAATGTCTTGGTCTGACTGACCTCCCCCTGGGATTTAGGATAATGCCGTGTAAGCCACTCTTCATGTGGTTTACATTTTACTGAGCAACAAGGCTCTCTTTTTCCATTTGCATTCAGCTGAAGATTCCAGCACTGGTGTCTCTTTGAATTTATGCTGTGACTTCATCTCTGTGGCTTATATAGGTTTGCTGTACCCTGTAATATCCAGTCTGAAAAACCCCAGAGAGCAGCCAGACCACCAGGGACTAAAATCCAAGTTCTTATGAAACTGGAGACTAATCATCCAAGGGGGTGGGGGGGGAAAACGGGTAACCATTCAGCTCATACATTCCTGCACATTCCCCACGTACAAGGATTGCAAGAATGTAACACTCACCAGCAACCCAGTTTACTCATGACTCTCTTTCTCCACTGCCCCAATCATCTGGTGCACAATACCTACAGATAACCAGCAATGGCTCCTGACAAGTTCCTCCTGCACAGAGCATTGCCTTGGTCACTTCACTTCAGGAATAAAAGTAATATCAAGCTTTTGTATAGCATTTTTTAATCAGTAGATCTCAAAGCGTTTTACAATCGAGACCAGTGTCATTAGCTACTTTTTGCAGATGGGGAAACTGAGGCACACAGGGAGGAAATGATTTGCCCAAGGTCACTAAAGGGCAGGAGGCAGGAATAGAAGCTAGGTCTCCTGAGTTCCAGCCCAGTGCTCTATCCAGTAGGCTGTGCTACCAAGCGCTGCCTCGAGTGGTGAGCTAGATCCAGTTCTTAGTGGACTGGTGTCCACATCACCAAAACTGCCACCACTGGTTGAAGATCTCAGCACAGTGGACAAAGACTGAATGGGCCCTGGAAATAGAATGGGAGAGTGGTTCAGACAGTCAGGGTGAAGGTAGTCTACATTGGTGGGAGTCAGCAGTGGGATACCACACTGCTTACTCTCTATGCTGTACCATCTCAGTGGATAATAAAGGACCTCGGCCTCCTTGGCTGTCAGGGGAGTTCTCTGCCTGGTGTTCCCCTCTGGATCCCTTGTTTGCACCTTGGGAGCTACATGCTCTGCCCTTGTTTTTGACTCTGTCTCCTGCAGTCAGTTAAGTTCTGGATTCTGTGGCTGTGCATGTGGCCTTTGCTGTTACCCTGGTGAGTTCTGCTCCCCATCCCAGGATTTAAATAGGCAGCACCAGATTCACCAGAGAAGTTAACGGAGCTCTATACATTTTTGTCACACACAAGAGCAGCCAGGGCCGGCACGGCCATTAGGCAACCCTAAGCAGTCGCCTAGGGCGCCGGGAGGGCGGCTGGCTGTGGCTGCCGCCCGCCTCCGCAGCTGAGCTGGGAACCGGTGGGGGGGGGGTGGCTGACTGCGGCTGCCACCGGCCTCCCGGCTCCGTGGCTCAGCCGGGGGGGGGGGGCAGCTAGCCTGCTGCTGCCCCCCCTGCTCCCGGCTGAGCCGCAGAGCTGGGAGGGTGGGCGACTGGCCGCGGCTGCCTCTCCCGCCCTCCGGGCTCCAGGGCTGAGCTGGGGGGGCGGCTGGCCACGGGCAGGAGGTTGAGCTGCGGCCCGCAGGGGGTGGGGAGGCTTGCTGCCGCAGGGGGGTGGTGTTAGGTGGGGGGGGGGGAGACGGTTTTAGCTGGGAGGAGGGTGCAGGGGGGGCGGTGTTAGCTGGGGGGGGGGCATGCAGGACTGGTGCAAGGAAGTTTCACCTAGGGCGTGAAACTTCCTTGCACCGGCCCTGAGAGCAGCAGATGCCTCAATACAGAAGGTGGGAAACCTACATTATCCCAAGTCCGGAGACGAGAACATGGCCTTTGGATTTATATTAACCAAGAGTCCTATAACTGGTGGCCCCCAACTACTGGACTGGGGCATCAAAGAGGCCTCCGGTGGATTTTTCCAAAGCCCCAGTGTGATGGAGGAGCACAAATCCCAGTGGCTGGCCGCCAAACGTGCGCTCCCGAGTCACGTAGGAGTTCTGGAAACTTTCCCTAACGTTCGGAGAGCTACAAGAACTTCTCTTCAAGCTCAAGTGACAAGGGCCTGCGCAGAGCAGAGGTGAGTGTGTTCTGGCCCCTATCCGACCAGCCCATGTGTGGGACAGACACAGCTCAGTGCCACGACCGCATGTGCCCAGCTGCACGGCATCCAGCACTTGCACCTGCATTACCCCTTGCTGCGGAAGTGACAGCAACAAAGCGACACTTACAACACGAAGGCCTTCAGTTCGGTTTGCTGCAAGCAGCTCAGCATCGAAACGGCCGCTTCCCTTCTCTCCAGAACACGGGAGCACTTGGCTTTCAGGCTTTCACTGCAAAGAGACAGGTTTGTCTGGAATCATCCAGCACCCCTCACCCTCTACACAGAGCCAAGGGGTGTGATGCAGCTGAACTTTCAGTGTTTGCCAGTTTGCAAACCCAGTTTGTCAGACGCTGGGAATGAGCGACAGGGGATGGATCACTTGATGATTCTGTTCATTCCCTCTGGGGCACCTGGCACGGGCCACTGTCGGAAGACAGGATACTGGGCTAGATGGACCTTGGGTCTGACCCAGTAGGGCCGTTCTCATGTTCTTAACTTCCTTCCAACCACACCTGCCTCTTCCCCCCTCCCCCGAGCCTCAGCCTTGTGCTTCAGGGTTTCCTTTGGGTGCTTTTAACTATGAACGGTAGAATATACACAGCTCTATCATTTACTCACAGCTCTTAGTATATACACAGCTCTATCATTTACTCTGATCACCTGATATTGGGGGCCCTATAATATGAGAGAGTTCTTGCCCCAAAGAGCTAACAGTCTAAACAGGCAAGACACTGGACTATGTGCATTAAACACAGCTATAGTCACCACCGTGGCCTGAACTGAACCGACCCATCGGTGTCAGAACGTGACTAGTGCTCAGCCACAATGGGGACAAGGATTCCATCTGGAACACATGCTTTGAAGGAAGCCCTCAGGTGTCTCGAATTCACATGCATGCACACACACACACACACACACACACACACCCTTCTGCAGTTGAGAAGCAGAGAATATCTCCAATTGTTTTATTTTTTACTTCTAACATTACATCTCTCTCCTCCCGCCCCCCCGCCCACTTGATCCAAACCACTGCAGTATACACAGCGACACTGCGCAATTTGGAGCACCGCTGTAGAATACTATTGGGGGACTGTCTGAGTAAGCAATCTCGTTCTCAAATACAAGATATTTCTATCAGCTACACAGAGAGAAAAGAAATCAAACAATTCCCACTGTTCTTTACACAGCACCAACAGGACACATGGGCTGTCATGTACTTACATCACCCAGTAAAGACCTCTCAGAATAAACTCTTGACATTTCAGAAGTGATCGAGAGATCTTCAGTGTCTGGTGAACGGCACTCAGGACACCCTAGAAGGCAAAAGGGCACTGCCAATGACCACTCCTTCACTTGAGCGTGATTTCCAAAGCCTATTTCAATCTTGAGCTGAAATCCCCAACGTACCTTTGCCATGCTGCAGTCAACTAGGACATCAACCTTTGGGACAAACTTTGGAAACTCAAGGGATGCTGAAAACAAGGAGACATCGTTCAGAGCCCTTTGTGGGTTTATTTTCCATATCACCCATTCTACAGAGGGACCTCTGTGCTTCATTCATGTTTGCTTCATTAACAGCAGTGACATCTAGTGCCCACGTAGGTGAACCTCAGGTATTACACAGATATGTGGGGACATTTTCCAAATCTCCCATGTGACTTAGAAGTCCGAGTTCTACTTTCAAAAATGACTTCGGCTTCTAAGTGACATAGGAGGAAATATTTAAAATTTCCCCCCACATCTTCAAAGTTGTACCGTCAGCTTCTGTGCACAAAACCCAAGAAGGAATTTAACTGGCTGCCGCTCTCATCTCAACCAATGTTTTATTATATAGACATCAACACAGAAAGCATCCTTCCCTGAAGTCTTTGTGGGTAATTCTCTGTCTAATCTAATGGGAAGGGTCATGTTCTCCTCTCCAGCTCACATTGTGGGTCTTTGCAACACATTTTGCTCTGCAGTTCTGCACATGGAATAAAGACAGACTGTAAAGCAGAGAACTGCCCTGTGGATCCTAATACACAAAAGTATTTAGCAGGCAGAGAGCACTTTTGATCTCTCAAGTGAATTACAAATATTAACTAACTAATCCTCTTCATATCTTTAAGACATGGCTAAATAATTTACATTTTACAGCTAGAGAATGAGAGGCAGAGAATTTTCACTCAAGCCCATAGAGGGAATCTGGGATGAGAAGCTAGGAATTCCTTGCTCCTAGTCCTGCGCCCAGATCACTTGCCCTCATCTCTGGGTTCAGCCGGGCAGAGCAGAGCTCAGACTTTATTGACTGATAGTAGCACACAGATGTCTCAGCCAGGTCCTGGCCCCATTGTGCTAGGAACTCTACAGAGACATCACAGGAGATGGTTCCCACCCTAAAGAGTAATCTGAACAGACAAGACAGACAAAGGGTGGGAAGAGAGTATTATTATTACTCCCATTTTACATAGTGGGGACAGAGGCACAGAGAGGTTAAATGACTTCCCCATGGGCGCACAGGATATCTGTGTCAGACGAAAACTGAACCCAACCCAACCACGTCCAATGGTTGTGGACATTTTAACCACAAAACCATCCCTTCCTCTCTGTCTGTTGAACTTTGTCCTAATAATTTACAGCTCTGCAATAAGACTCCAGATGAAGTGACCAAGAGCCTTGTATGAGGAGGACATTGCAAGTGTGACCGTATGCGTGCATACACAGATGGCGGAAACTAAACCCACTAGAAGAGCTCAAATGGCTGGACAGGAAGCAGAAGGCTTCATTTTACGAGATGACTGTACTCACGATCTCTGAATCTCACTCCCACGGGTTCCTCCGGTTCACTGCTCAGCAAGGTCAGAGGGCTATTTTCTGTGGTTCTGGAGAAATTGTGAGCTTGCAGGTTGGGTTCCAATTGATACGGGTGACCTTCAAAAAAATATTCTTGATGGTGAGGGGCTATATTTGTCTGTGTGAAGACAGCTTCTAAAAATATGGTGGTGCTGAAACAAAAACAAAAAAGGGAACGGAAGGGAAATAAAACATGAGGCCATCAGCAACCAAGATAATCTCACACAATAGTCTGTAGTTTGGCTATTATTCTGCCCTGCCCCCCCAATCCTACTCTTGAGTTTATCATTCACTAAAGGAAGCTCAGTTGAGATCCAGCAAAGCTGTCTGGAGCATGCTGCATCAGACTTGTTTACACGGATTCTTATTGTGGATTGCCATTGTCCTAGCATTCTGTCACCTGAAAGCTTTAGCAGTCTGACCCAACTTCCAATGAAGTCAGGGGGAGACTTTCCTTTGACATCAGTGGGTTTCAGATTACGCCCAATATGAGTGAAAAACACACTCAAGAATCACTTCACTCCACAGGAGGCTGCATTTCATTGGCGGAGGAGGGCAGCAGAGCAGGCATACAGGGGACAGCAATAAGCAACCCCTTCCAGCTGATGCATTGCCCTGGGAAAGCACAGCTCAGCATTAAACTGAACCTTCTGCTCTTCCTACTGGCTTTTCAGCCAGTTTGGCTGAGGTGCAAAGAGAACACGTGCCTTTCCCAGGTTCACACAGTAAACCTGTAGTGAAAATTTGGCCTGCGACTCAGGACTCCTGGATTCTTCTCTCAGATTTGCCAGGGGCTAAGCTGTGCTTACGTGTTGTAGGCGTGGATGTAGACCCGGTGCATGGTAGCTTGCTGCAAGGAGAAGACATGGACCACTATCCTGTGCAAGATGTCACTGGTTTCAGCAAAAAACTGATCAAAGCCCCAGCATTTTTCCTGATCCACTTCCAGAATGTTAGCCAGGATGGGGATGAGCTGGCTCTTCAGCCCCCTGAAGCGAAGGAAAGGAAACAAAAAGATGATATTTTCTCGCGCATGCACACAAATATAAAACAGAAGACAGAGTGTTCCAATGGATAGAATGCTGGACTGGGAATTGGGAGACCTGGGTTCTATTCCCAGCTTTGCTGCTGACCTCTGTGGGGGACTGGGGCAAGTCACTTCACCTTTCTGTGTCTCTGTAAAATGGAGATAATACTTGACCTCCTTTTGTAAAGCGCCTTGAAATCTACAGATGAAAAGCACACTCCCCAGGGTAAGAACCCATGCACTATATGATCCTGATCCAACTCCCTTTGTAATCTTTCCAATCAATTTCAAAAGGAATGGGACTGGCAATTATAAGGACGACACATCATCAAATTGTATGCCACTCACTCCACATCTCATGGCATGGCCGAATAGCTTCCCTGCCGAGCTCTCAGGAATGCGGGGCCTATGCTTTGTCATCATTAAGGATTCGTTCAGCTTTCCTTGACACACCCCATACAATATTCATCCAGCATCCATGGGCTTGTCACATGCATTTCTCCAGCTGCTCCATTACAATGTAGCCCTCGCAAATGAATCAAACTCAGGACCCAGAGAGTTTGTTTTCCCAATATTCATTTCCCTGGGGTTGTAACAGAGAATAAACAGACAGGTTCACAGGCTGTCATGCAGGAAGAGACAGACTGAATATAAACCTCTTTCAAGATGAGGCTTCAAAGATTCTATAGGATGGAAAGATTGGGCGGAGGGGGAACGAGGGGAGGGTTTAAGGAATTAATGCATTTTCCTTTAAGGTGAATTTAGTGCTGGTGAGAGGTGCTGGACTAACAGCCCTAGAGACTGAAATCCCCTCTTCAGCCACAGGAGAGGGATGGCACAGACAGCAGCAGCTTAAGGGTAGAGCTGCTTGGGAATATTTTGACGAACTGGTTTTTCGCCCACTTGTTCAAGTCGAAGCTGTTTGCGAAACAGTGTCAATCTCCCAACTCAAAAAATGATTGGATTTTTTTTTCAAAATGGTTGAAACACCCTATTTTGACATTTTCAAAGTGAAAAGTTTTGTTCAAATTGAAAGGCCTTGTTCAAAATTTTAGTGAATTTAAACTAAAAAGAGTTTAAGAAAAAAAAGTTGCAACCAGCTGAAAAAAGGTGAATTTTTTGGGGGGTGGGGGTGGAAAGTTTGGTTCATGCACATTTTCTAGATTTCGACTCTTCCTCCCAATTTAGGATTGGAAAAATTCTCGATAACTTGAAAATTTTCACAGGATGGGAAAACCATTCCTCAGGTGGCTTTAGTAAAGTATTCACGTTGCCCCATCAATATGTTTCAACCCTGACCTCAGGTACCCAGATAGCATAGCGACGGGCACAGTACAAGACCTGGAACAAAACAGACCTGGGAGGAGCAGGGATGATTTTTATGGTACTGGTGTGTTTTACAATGTGGACACTTGCCCATTGGGAAATGTCCTAATTCCATGGATGTATATTTCATACTGATTGTCAGAAGGATGTCAATAACATTTTATTTCTTTAGTTTTCATCAGCTGTTTGAAAGCAACGGAGATACAAAGGGTGGCCTTTTGCTGCATATTTCCAGTGCCTTAGCACTGAAACTTCTTCAGCTTCTGATGTTTCTGGGGAACTACGTAAAGAAACTCACTCATTGTACAAAAGAAGTAGAACTGGAATTAGGTGCTTGGCTCATTTTTCCTCCTCTCATGAACTGTCCTTTGTGCCATGCATAGGCAAGGCACTGAGAAGAGGAAGCAGAGGGGAAGTGTATAAGTTACTATCACCTCAAAGCATGTTAAGAGAAAGGACACTGGGACAGAGGCTACAAAGTACTAGAAAGATTGTTCCAAAACGAAGCACCAGTTATGTGTTTCAGAATAGCAGCCGTGTTAGTCTGTGTCAGCAAAAAGAACAGGATTACTTGTGGCACCTTAGAGACTAACACATTTATTTCAGCATAAGCTTTCGTGGACTACAGTCCCACTTCATCGGATGCATAGAACTGAACATACAGTAAGAAGATATTTATACATTCAGAGAAACATGAAAAGGTGGAAGTACCCATACCAACTGTAAGGGGCTAATTAATTAAGAGGAACTATCAGTGATGTATATTTTTTCCAATACCCTCTCATAATGCACTTTCTCCTAGACACTTACAAACATGAATTAATCTAAACTCCTTTGTGTAGTAGGTGAATATAATTATTTACATTTTGCAGATGGGAAAATAGAGGCACAGAAGGGGAAAATGACAAAAACCCCAAGTTAAGCACAATTTTTTTTCCCCCAATACAGCACCAGGAGTCAGCGCCAGGAACAGAACCCAGGCATTCTGGCCCAGAGACTCATTCTCGAATTATGAGCCTGTGCTAACACAAATGCACTGGTTAGTGTATATTTTGCAATACACAACTGAGACACACAGGAAGAGAGGGAGTAGATAGAAATAACCTCACTGATTGGAGTTTTAAGATTAACCATTTAGCTCCTGGAGAAAGAGGAGAGACAGTGGAACTTCAGGATCACCTTGAAAGTCAGAACACAATGCAGAAATTATTAAACTAAAACCCCCCACAGTAGTGCAGCTGCTACAGATTAACATGCCTGTGAGAAGTCTCCAAGTTATTTATTAAGATAATAATATGCTTCTATTGGATAGGCTCACACACTGGTTACCGGCTTGATCCTAGTGATAAATTATTAGGGCTGCTAGGTTCAATACGGACTCATGGCACCATTAAAATCAGAATTTAGGGTGTAAGTACCAAAGCTATCGTCTACTGTGAAAGGATTAATATAGACAGTGTCAATAGTGGGAAATTTTATAGCATGGGACAAACACTAACTGTTTTGAGGCATTTTATATACACTTAGGCTCGTTATACCACTGCAGCCTTAACATAAATGAGAATCAGGTCCAGGGGCGGCGCCAGCTTCTTTGCCGCCTTAGGCGGCGGCAGGAGAGGCTGCTGCTGAAATACCGCCGAGGTCCCCGGAGGCCGAAGAAGCTGCCGCCGAAGTGCCGCCGGAGGCTACCTCGGCGGCATTTCAGTGACAGCCTCTGCCGCCAGCGGCCGCTGAGGGACCTGAGATGCCACCCCCCAAATCCTGGTGCCCTAGACGACTGTCTATGGTCGCCTAATGGTAGCAACCGGCCCTGATCAGGCCCCAGGTAAATATTAGTGAGTATATCACAGAAGACAGGTATATAGTCACAGAAGACTACAATGAAGGGCACATAGATAGCAATGGGCTCCACGCGTTCTCTTTGAGCCTGCAATCACAGCTTTTGGAGAACCTTGTATTGCTCTGAAAGTCTTAATCAGGCTCATTATTTATTTCAACACCAGCCACGTGCCCAGCACTGTATGGGACACGGGGCACCCGGGAGAATCGTGGGCAGCTGGGATTGAAGTCACACACCTTTTGATCAAAAAGCAAGAGCCTCCACTGCCTGAGCTAAAAGCCCCAGCTCTGTTGGCTCAAAGGACGTAGCCAACTCAACCATGGGGGGAGGGATAGCTCAGTGGTTTGAGCATTGGCCTGCTAAACCCAGGGTTGTGAGTTCAATCCTTGAGGGGGCCATTTAGGGATATGGGGCAAAAATTGGGGATTGGTCCTGCTTTGAGCAGGGGGTTGGACTAGATGACCTCCTCAGGTCCCTTCCAACCCTGATATTCTATGATCTCTGCAGTGGGATCCAAATCCCACAGAACAAGGCGTTTACGTCTCCTTAAGCACCACTGAAAAATATCATTTATATTGAGGTATTAATATTATTACAGACTCACTTGGTCCAGGCACTATGGGAGGAGCAAATCTAGGGGAGGGACGTTTGCATGGATTAACTACATCCCTGGAGTATGCTGAGGGCAGAGCAGAGTCCCTGTGCTCTTTTCCAACCCAAAGCAGCACTTCTGTACGTGCAACTCTCCGACTGGTTGGAGGCGCTATGATCAAAGCAGGAGGAGGGAGAGCTCCCTGGCAGCAGAGACTGCAGGGTAACCCCACTCGCCCCCAATACTCACACAGACAGTTGGCAGGTGATGGGCAGCTCATAGCTCCACTCAATGGGCCCGTTCTCCTGCCTCTGGATGCCTGCAATAGCTCCAGCAGGTTTCTCGGTCGTTATTTTATACCTGTTGAAAGAAAGTAGTTCTGTTGTGTGGAAACTGGACAACTTGCCTCTCCTTGGCACATTCCAACCACCGGGCTTGCAAATTCCTTGGCAAGTGCGTCGAGGGGACAGGCAGAGAGAGGGAGTAAAATGGATCGGCTGAGGAGAAAATCAGTCTCCACCTTCCCACATGATCAGGGAGGAGTTTCAATTGACAGAACCAAAATTTACCAACAACGAAAGACGCCTAAATCGTGCATGGAAAACCAGACAAACGGGAACAAGCGAGCAGAGACTGGGCGGGCTAGCTAAACGAATGGGCAGTTGCACGTGCAGCCACATAATCCACACGTTTAGACTAGTTTGCACCTGCCTGTTTCATGGGTGCAATTTAGGCATCTGTTTTTTGAAGCTGCAATCCAGAACGATCAACCACCAAACCTCCCCCGCCCCCCCGTCTCCCCAAAACCTAGAAGTACAAAAGTATGAAAAGAAAAATCGAAAACCTGTTTCCATCATCCCTCGGGGGAAAAGTTGCGTCACGTTCAGAAGACGGGTGCGTGGGGGGAGGGAGGACACTTCAAGCAACAGCATGGAAGTTAAGTCAGAAGCTGCCCCGTCTTTCAGCCGTTAAACCACAAAGCCACAGAAACACCGTTATCAGGGCAAACGTACCATAGAAAGGGGCACTGATTGCCAGCTGCAGCTCTGCTGTCTTCCTGCCTGGATGCTCATGCTGAGCAGATCCCAGTTAATCCCTCATGTACTTGGAGCTAGGGACAGCATGGCCAGCCTGGTCTCCAAGGGGGCTTTGGTGCCCGACACTGTAGTACTAACCGCAGGGGCTGCATTGGTGACTTGCCAAGATGGGGTAGCCCCACAGAAAGTGCTGTCCCTACTATATCGTTCATGTTCTATCTTGTCCCAAGAGGCCTTTCCTAAGAATAGCATGGAGCAGGGCATGCTGGGAACTGCAGATGAAGCCAGCCACAGGCTACACTACAAGTGAAGATCTAAGGTATGCATGAGAATCTGGATGATTAAATCATCAGTAAGATAAGGTGCAATAACACAAACAGACCCGGTCAATTCCACATTCATAAAAAACAGCATAATGAGGAGTCTGTGGCTGAAATGGGTTTTCAGCAGACATCTGAGACTAAGAGCCTCGTATCGGGACAGAGGCAGGACTCAAGAAAAAGATGCAACACAAGGACTGGGAGGCACTGGCAGATCTGGAGTGGGGCACAGCACTGGCATAGCAGGTCAGGATTGGGGCGCATTGCTAGCTCTACATGTAGCCTACCTCGTCCACTCTTCACTACAGCTTCTCACTTTAGGACACAATTCAATTCACCCAACTTAGCCAAAACAAACAACACAAAGCCCATTTAAACACCCCACTCCTGTCGGCGGCACTACCTACATGATTTCTTTATTCCTGCGAGGTCCGCCGAAGGGGATAAATGGGAGACTGCCCGTAGCAGCATGGTAAAAGGTTACCCCAATGCTCCACAGATCTACAGTCACCCCATAAGCCTTTTGCTGGGGTTTTCTCAGAACCGCTCGCTCGTACATGTCCGGGTGCTAATGGGATGAAGTGGAAGAAAAGCATTGTGAATGAATCCGCTTTACTTATAGCAGGTTGGTCATGGAAGTCACGATTTCCCCAGTGACTAGTGATTTAGGGTTCTTCCATTTTTGGGTGCCCAAAATGAGACACCTCAGAGGGCTTGGTTTTCCAAAAAGCTGATGCCTGTAAGCTGGGCTCCCCAAAATTGAGACACTCCAAATCTCCAGTCACTTTCAAAAACCTTGGCAATAGAAAGTGAAGTTCAAGCAAATGAGTCTCTATGAATGAAACGCTTGGAGACAGAGGAGGTCCACCATTTTAAGTGGACAGAGCAACAGACTGAGACTAGAGACCTAGGATCTAGTCCCAGCTCTGTCACTGACCTGCTGGATGATCCTGGGCAAGTCACATCCCCCGCTCTCTGTAACTCAGGTTCCCCATCGGTAAAATGGGGATAATGATAGTGAGCTCCTATGTAAAACACTTCATGATTTACTGATGCAGAGTGCTATAGCAGAGCTAGGTATACGCTAAGCATAGCAACAGCCCATGCTCCTACCGTTCCAGACCATGGATGCTGAGAAAAGTAACCTTCCCTTCCTGAACTCTTGCTCGTTAAGTAACTGGCATTTTGCTTTACTCACAAGATATTCCTCTGTCCCGTAGACAGACACAAACTTCTCATCATCATCCAGCTCTCGAGCGGCCCCAAAATCTGTGAGCTTATAGATGCTCTGCCCGTCTTCCCCCACCAGCCGCATGATGTTTCCTGGTTTGATGTCTCTATGGACAATGCTGTTCTCACGAAGGTGGTTCATGCCGGCCACTACAAGAACAATGGGGAAGTGAGACACTGCTTAGAATGGCCTGAGCTTCTCTGAGCTGGCTTTGCTAACAGGCAGAAGTGTGGACTAGAATTGAGGTAGGCAGGCGGCCCTGGGTTCAGCTTTCAGACCCGGTGAAACAAACATGGACTTGTGATAAACAGAGAAGATTCATTAGCATGACGTCCATTCTAAAGAGGGGAAGCACGCACAGGCAAACCATACCATCTCGGACATGTGATAATGTGGGCACAACCTACCTTCCTGTTCAGTTGCACAGTGAAGTCTCTCAGCTCTCTCAGGATGCTGAGGGCATCATCAGAATCCAAGCACCTCGATGGAGAAGCGCAGGGTGACATTCCTGACATGCTCAGGGCTGGCTTGCTACAGAGACCGAGAACATTGCAGCACCTATAGACATAGGCTCCTGGAAATGCCCACTCATCAAACGGCCTCTCATAGTGGGAAAGCGGACAGTATCGGGGCTCGGTTCCAGGGTATGGAGTCTTCCACCTGCCAAGTCACTGGTTCAAATCCAGCTTGGGTCAGTAGTGACTGACAGCGGTTACCATTTGGTGGCCTGAATTTGGCAGTCTCAGTTCTTAAGGTAACTGACTAAAAGTCACAGCTGGCCTCAGCAGAGGACAAGTGGGTAGGGGCAGTGCACTTCTGGTGGAGGGACCATATTCCCTGTGTATTGGGCAGACTCTCCACCATTCATACTGCTTTGTAAAATGCACCTCCAGGCATGCAGTAAGTTAGTTTTTGCCCCCATCCACATCTTTACACAACAGCAGATTTAATGAGGAGCTGGGTGTGAGGAGAGATTAAGACGACTGGAACTTTTCAGCTTGGAAAAGGGGGGGATATGATAGAGGTCTATAAAATCATGACTGGTGTGGAGAAAGTAAATAAGGAAGTGTTATTGACTCCTCATAACACAAAAACTAGGGGTCACCAAATGAAATGAATAGGCAGCAGGTTTAAAATAAGCACAAGGAAGTATTTCTTCACACAAACACAGTCAACCTGTGAATTCCTTGCCAGAGGATGTTGTGAAGGCCAAGGTAAAAAAAAAGAACTAGATAAGTTCACGGAAGATAGCCATTGATGGACCTATTAGCCAGAATGGGCAGGGATGATGTCCCTCGCCTCTGTTTGCCAGAAGCTGGAAATGGGCAACGGGATGGATAACTTGATGATTACCTGTTCTGTTCATTCCCCCGGGGGCACCTGGCACTGGCCACTGCCAGAAGACAGGATACTGAGCTAGATGGACCTTTGGTCTGACCCAGTATGGCCGTTCTTCTATACAGTAGAATGCAAATCCCATGTCCCCACTAGTTGCATCAAGCACCTGTTTATCTCCCTTTCCTGCCACAGACACCCAAGCTAGTAGCTCTGAGACTTACCAACACAATGCAACACGATGAGGAATTCTGACTCGGACAAGCCAAAGGAGTTCTCTGGATCTTCTAATACGCTCAGCAAGCTCCCACGTGAGCAGTACTCCATCACCAGCACCTTCTGCTTGCTGTTTCCCTGGGTCTGGGGGGCAGAAGGAGAGACAGATCCCTTGAGCAGCATCCTGAGAAACAGTAACCCTGTGGCGCTGCATTATGCACAGAGTCCCGGGGCAGGCTGCTGTGTCCTACACCTTGTCCCACCCATGGTAGGATGGCGTCCCTTCCTTGTCCAAGAAGCCTACGTGGCTCTTCTAGTCAGAGCCGACTGACTGCACAGGCAAGAGAACGTTGGCTGGGCAAATGAGCTCTGCCGCCCAAAACGAAGTCTGTGATTAACACACCACACCCCACACAGAACTCAACGGAACTGTCAAATGAACCACTTGAGTGAGCGATCCAGGACACTTGGCTCCATCGCCTAGGGTGTGGGATTCTGGGTAGACTAGTGGTTAAAGCACCGGATGTGCCGGCCGGGCACCTGGGTTCTATTCCTAGCTGCATCACTCAGCAACTGGGGCCTTGGCCCAGTCACGTCAATGCTCCATCCGTCAGCGGGGAACAACACCACAGGGATGTTGGGAGATGTCATGAGTGAATGTTTGTAAAGTGCTTTGAGCTGAAACAATAGGGAGGGTTGAGGGTAGAGAAAAGCCACAGGAAGGAGCTGTGGTTATTCGGCAGCAGCGGCACTTCCCAGCAACCGGTGCCCTGTCACGGCTGCTAAAAGCCACGTCCCACTGCATTACCACCAAGCCACACCTTTCCCATTGTAGAGCTAGTGACAGACTTACAGTCTCTTCAACTGCAAACAGTTTGACGATGTTCTTATGGTTTAATTTCCTCAGCACCTCAAACTCTCTCATCTGCACCTCCTGTGGTCTCAGGTAGCTGGCATTATTAAAGACCTTCACAGCAACCAGCTCCCCTGATCTCTAGGCAAGGAGGAGAAAAGGAACAGGATAGATTCAGAGAGCAGCCCCCAGGTGGAATGCTAACCCGCTAGGAAAACAGGTTAGTGGACAATACATGCTCTGTAGAGTGGGGTTCTGTTCTAGAGGGGACAATAAAAATGAAGCCAGAAGGCAGCTCAGTTTCCAGGTGGGAATGAAAGGATTAAGGCGGGGGGGAGGAGATTTCAAAGGCACAAAGGGAAGTGAGATGGCCCAGCTCCCACTGAAAATCAAATTCCCCTTTGTCTCATCTTAAAATCTCCCTGTAAAGATCAAGAGTAGCCCTGGGTTTAACACACTCTTCATTCACCACCACTTCTCAAGGCTGCAGTACAGTAGCTGGTGTGACACTCTCTCTAGTTCTCTTCCCCATTTCATACCCAGCCTGGCGCCCTCATGCAGTTCCTGTCCTGACCAAATAGCTCGGCCATGGTTAGTACATTGCAGTTTGGAAAGCAAATGATCCTGGCCATGTATGTGTTTCTTTGGAGGATTCACCCATTCTCCCCATTGCAAAGCTAGGATAGCAATGCTTAACTGCACTTCATTCTGTGCCCCTGAAGCCCAGGTGAAAGGTGCCGTGCGGGACATGTTTATTCAGTTCTGTAAAACATCTCCAGCGAGACCTGAAACCATCACCCCATCTTTCCGCCACGAGTTAGTGGTTTACATTATAAAGCATCCTTTAAACTGAATCTCCTTCTAAAGCCTTACTCTGAACTGAGCAGTGAGACAACCCTCTGAATAAACTTCAGAGAGCAGACACACTGATCAGCATCTGGCCCAGTCCCAGTGGGTTAATATCCTGGAACTCATGCATGATACATTCCAATTTTTATGGGTGGCATTTTCAAAAACCTTCGGCATTCGCCTAGCTCTCCCTTCCCCTAAGGCCACAGGGAGTTTTACCATGGGCATAGAATGGGAGCACAGATAAGCCAAGGCATTTTGAAAAACCCAACCATATCCTTAGTCTAAATTACCCCTTGAAAAAACCATGGCCTAAGTCAGCATCAGAATGAAAACTGGCCTGGATCAGGTTATAACATGAAACTGCCTTGAATGACTTCGCAGCCTGCCATCTTCACTTGAGGAAGAGAGCAGTGCAGGGACTCTAAAATGATGATCAACTGTACGGATACAAAATCAACCCTGGCTTTGCTCGCTGGGCTGCGTAGCATGAGGTGATGGCTGCAGGGCACCAACAGGGCATGGAGTGACAGGGATAGAAACTAGTCCACCCAGGACTAGTTTACACATCATTGAGATGAGAAGGGCCTGCCAGGGGTCTGGCGGCTGAGAGCAGCCAGTTGCGAGTGTGCGCACGGGAAGGCTTGGTAGCTCTGGCGTGGGGGGTGCTATGGGGAATTGGGTTGGGGCGCACGTCACTTGGGAATTTGTGGGAGGGTTTGGAAGCATGTCACAAATTGGGAGGTCTTGGCAGCTGGAAGATCAGAGTAGGGTTGGTTGTTGAGAGAGGGTTTGGCCACACGTCACTGGGGGGTGAGCAGCCGGGTTGGACATACTGGAGGGGAATCCAGTTAGGAGCCTACGTGGGTCCACGTACTGCCAGTAAACTCTGCACCCGAGAGAAACATGTGTGCGCTGCAGCCGAATCAACTCAGGCTTCCCACCCCCAGGGCTTCCCATCCTGTGCCCCTCACTCACCTTGCTGCGGGCTTTGTACACGCTGGCGGTAGCCCCTTGGCCCAGCACATCGTCCGTGTTCCAGAGGTAGTTGGGTGTGCTCTGCATTTTTAGCATGAGGCCAGCTCACCTCTGAGCTGCGAGGCAGGGAGGAGAAGACAAGTCTGTGAGGAAAAGAGCCGTTTACACACACGGACAACCCCAGCAGAGCAGCCCGTGTACTTTCACATGCCTCCCTGCTGTTCCAACGCTCATTCCACTTCTCCGGCTCCCCGAAATGAGATGTGGGACCGAGACACACACAAGGAGATAAACCTCCCCACAGCTTGGAGGGTTCAGATCCGGTCTGTTTCCATAAGAAGCTGATTGTAACACAGCCAGCCACACCTACGACTGCACAGGTGTCACTGAACCAACACAGAACCTCACATCAGCGGCTTGTCTAAGAAGTCTGATCCCTATGGGGTAAAGCTAGGCTGACCATACGTACCGTTTTAAACGGGACAGTACCGTTTTTTTTCATATTTCCCGACCGTCTCGTCGTTTTAATATAAATGTCAGTTTTGTCCCGTTTTTAATAAACTATATGTAGTTTTTATTTTTTTGTAAAAAACTGAACGCTGGCTTGCCGCGGCTGCCCCTCGTCTCCCCGCCGAGCTGCTGAGTGGGGAGACGAGGGGCGGCGGCTTGCCGCGGCTGCCCCTCGTCTCCCCGCCGAGTTGCTGAGTGGGGAGACGAGGGGCGGCTTGTTGCGGCTGCCCCTTGTCTCCCCGTCCCGTTTTTGCCATCCCAATGTCCCGTTTTTGTCTCAAGGAAATATGGTCAGCCTAGGTAAAGCCCAGTCTGCTGCCACTGCAACGGTCGGAGAATCTCCATCAGATGTCAGCAGAAGAGATGAGAGTTGACACACGGCTGAGTTTGGATTCTGTCCAGCAGAGGTCAGTGGTGCACAGACAATACCAATCAACATAACCAGGAACTGTCTGTCTCTAGCAGCTTCTTGATTTAGGGGTCACTGACCAACCTCACCCCACCCATTTTCCTATCTGTGTTCACTGCCACCGCCTCTCACCCACCTCCAACTCTTCCGCTGTTTCTTGATAAAGTGGAATCCTTTTGTCTCCTTTAAAAAGCAGCCACCAACCTCCCTCTGCAAACAGCATGAAAGCAGAGCTCAGAAAGGATGGGAGAAGATGGGGTAAGGACGGAGCTGTGAACCTTGTGCAGGGAAACCCAGTCAGAAGCTACTCAGGCTGGTAACGAAACACTGACTGATGCAAGAAAAATACTAAGCGTTGAGGGCTGCAAGGTAAAAGAGGCACCTCCCAGCTGCAAGAGCAGAAACCTATAGGATTGCAACACCAGCTTCACAGCCACGGGTTAAAAGAGGAAGCACTCAGCTTCCTGCCCAGAGAGCAAAAAAATTCCCAGACTTAGAGCAGTCTCTGCTCAGCATTCAAATCTCACTTACCAGCAGCAGCATCTCATTACAGTGAACTTTCAAGCTCATGTGGTTATTAGAAATGGGCTTGTGCCAAACTCCACGGTGGGACGGCCCAGACTTGAGTGGTGTGAGATTGCACATGGGCAGAGGGGACACTGGGAGACCGCTCAGCATCCAAATTGGGATCCAGATCCAAGTTTGGCACCTGAGCCCATCACGACAAAGAGCTGAACCAAAATTCTATGTCCGAACACGCCTGAATTTCATACGCCTGCAGTTCTCTGTCACCTGTGCCCACCTCGAATGGCTCTAGGGAAGAGTGCACAAGCACACGCTTCTGCTGGCCTTTGACACTGTCCCCTCAAATGATAATGCCGGCTGAGACATATTCGGGGCTGGACAACTCACTTTGGAAGTAAGGTGACCACCCCCTGGGGAATGGGAAGCAGATAGGGCACATCATGCTTCTTACAAGCAGCCCTCAGGGCTTCAGCGGGATGCCCATCCAACCCTACTCATCAGGTAACTCTCCCCATAGGTGAAAGCGGTTGGGCAGAATTGACTGGCGACAAATGGCTGCCATGTTCCACTGCAGAGGTGTCTGTACTGCTGTGGTGAGCCAAACTTGCTTCCTCCCACCCCCAAGCACCCCATCCATCACGCAGTGCTGTCGTCCTCCTGGCAGCTGCCCTTCACCCCATTCAGTGGCAAAGCTGTACGCACACAATTCGCAAAGTGCTTGATGCATCCCCGCCCTCCTTGGAAGAGAAGTAATACGTTTTTAGCCAATTCATGTGCACGGCCTGCTTCTCCACGCTGGAAATCACCCCTTCCAGCTCCGTGTTTAGGAGATGTCCAGAGCCGGAGTAGCAAAAATGTTACAAGTCCATGGTAAATTGAGCTTGCTGAGCTGCCTGGAGCACCCTCCAGCCTGCACCCTCCTTGCATGTGCTCCAAAATTCCAGGCAAAAATAGATGACAAAACAGAAGATCGGAGATAGGGACCTTCTTCAAACTAAATCAACTTTTTAAAAAACGTGGCTCACCGCAAAGGACACAAACCCCGTCCCTCACACATGGGAGCTGGCACATAAGTCTGGTGCAGCACCGGATCTAATTCCACAGGCTCCCTTAGATCAGCACCCAGAAAAGAAAATGAGGAAGTGTCTCAGCGAATCCTCATATCGATACAGAAATGTTCTCAAGGTATAAGTTGCTAAAAAGAGCCAGTGATGTTCTTGCCAAGATTAACATGGTCTATCAAATCATGCCAGATGATTTAACAGCGAAGAATTTTCATCCCGAACAAGAAAGCCAGTACTGCTCTATTCTAGCATAGAACATGTATTGATCACGGGGATATCACCTCTAGCCTCCTTCTCATCCCCCCCACCCCCAATGCTTTGTTTTGCAGCTGTCATCAGTACATGATCCATCTCTCTTTCACTGTTCTGGTCTCACACTGTCACATGCATGTGAGGATAACAATGCATTTCAGTATTGTTGTTGCAACAGAATACCATGCTACAAAAACGCACACGTGTACCCCATCCTGCCACTATCTGTAATCCTGGTTGCACATCAGGGGTTTCCATACACCACCATAAGCATAATGCAGGGTAACAAAGCCAGCATAGACGCCAAGAGGGGAACATTCCGCAGCATTTACCTAGCTTTTTACATCTGCAAGACAGACTGTACAAACGTGAAAGGAAATTCCCACTCACCTGAAGACAGCAGCTGGCCCAGAAGCAGTGAAAACCCTTAAGTGCCCAGGTTGGAAGCCATGGTGTGGGGGAAGCTTTCACTTGAAAGCAGCCACAGGGACCCCACACAGGCAGGGATGGATCGAAGTCCAAGCTGAGACTTTCTTTTTCTGTTCAGACTTCCTGCTTTCTTTTTCTCTTAAAGGAACACTGCCCAGTTTCTCCCTTGTCATTTGAACACATTGCGAGCATCGACACAGGACCCCTTTTCACTCAGCTGACGCACATCAATGCAAATCATTGTTTCCTGCTTGGATGGACTTACAGTAAAAGCAAAATTAAAAAAAAAAAAGGGACCAAATCATAACCTGCCTGTCAAGCCACTGAACTGAAGTTCATCTCCAGTGCAGTATTCTCTCTCTCTCTCACCCCCCCTCCCTCCCACACACACACGAAAAGTTACACCAGCCTGGTACAAATTTTGCTCCCTGTCTAACAATTCTGTAATTATTATCCCATCAGAATCAATGAAAATGGGGGGAGAGGGGAAGGAGAAAACAGCCCCCCCCCAACCGTAAGGATAATCCTTGCCTTTAAAAAACAACAAGAGAGAAATAGAAATTTTGAGATCTGTATTCCATACACACAGGAGGATTAGTCCTGTGGACAGGGACTCAGCAGATCTGGGTTCAGTTCCTAGCTCTGACACTGACAAATTCTCTGTGTGACTTTAGGCAAATCACTTTAGTCTCTCTGTGCCTCAGGTTCCTATCTGTAAACTGGGAATAATATTTCCTTTGCATGTCTTCTCGATTTCATTTGTAGCCTCTTTGAGGCACAGACGTTCTCTCACTATATGTAAGCACAGCACCTTGCATAAGGGGGTTCCCTCTGGATGATGCTGGAATAAAACAATACGACAAAGAATATGTGATGTACTGTCACTATAGGACTCAATAGAAATTCATATCTTAAAATTATGCTTTAAGTCAAAATTGCACCCTGAAAAACACTAATCCTGTCAGTTGCTACAAACATCAGGGGGCATTGTATTTGCCCCACTGCAAATCACATTTTTATTTTACCTCACCCAGTGACATCACTTAATACAGATCTGCAGATCCTATCAAGTTCAACTAAAGCCCCCAAACTGATTTTGGAAGCCAGTTTTAAATTCACTTCACTTCTGAAACCAAATACGCATTGTACACACTGGATGGGCTGCTCCATGTTATTCATTCAAAGCAGACAAACATCTTGGTCTGTGTACCTGGGGTATTTGGCCTGCTACCCATGAAAAAAAGTTTGCAGTTTGTTTCTGTTCTCGTGACTTTGCACAGAGAGTGTATAAGTGAGCAGCAGTTAACATAAGGAAGAGGCTTCTACCAGTAAAGAGTCTGAAGGGAAATTCCCACAGCAATTTTCTCATGCAGCCCTGCCCAAGGGCATAGTGATATTAACAAAACCACAATACAGTGTTTCGTGCTCACATTCACATGACTATTTAGAACACCCACTTCAGGTTTGCAGACTGCTGTGCCTGCATTCAACTTCCAGGGACAGAGCACCTGTTTAGTTGCTAATGCAGGCACTTTAAACACGAAAGTGTATTTCCAAGCCACACCGAGAGCCTTACAAAGCACCAGAGGAAACCCTCAGTGTATTCCATGCCATTGTAAATCTGTCACTACCAATATGTAAATGCCAGATCTGATACCCAGTCTTGTGCTTTAACCACTGGATCAGCTTTCCTTTCCTTGTCTTGCGGGCTCCCCATAACCACCACACACTTGTCAAGGAGCCCAAGTCATGCACAGTGGCTTCCTGTATCCTGCTTCCAAAAACTCCAATGAACAGATTACCTGAGCTGAACCTGAACACCAAACATGTTCAATGAACAGGGGCCTGACTGTTCCAATGAAAGACACCTGGGCCTGGAAATTCCAGTGGTGATCATGTGACCCGAGCTCACAGCTCAGAAGAGCAACCAAACCCCTTGCATTTAAAGTTAGAGTGCTCAAAACCAAGTGCCTTTAGTGTCCTCTGACTTACCTACACTACCTCGGCTTTCACATATGGATTTGAATGGAGGGTGGTGATAAGACAGAGGGGAAGGATGCAATTAAAATATATTTTGTAACAGCAAAAAATCAGCCTATTTTCAGGTCTTGCTATAATCCCCTTTTCTTTTGAAAACACAGCTCTGCCTAGCCAGATCCAGCAGAGGAACAAATGCCCCCTTCAATCAGAGGTGGCCCCAAACGACCACCTCAGGTTTAAAATCCCTCAAACTTTTGGGAAGTTACGATTAGATTGTAAACTCCTCAGCACACAGACCTCATCTTAGTCTGTGCAGTGCCTAGCACAGTGAGCCTCTGACCCTGTTCTGAACTTCTGAGCACTACAATAGAACCATTAACAACCCACCCATGTTTGGATCCAGTGCTGATGGTTTGCAGGATGGATCCAGTTCCCTCCAAGCTCTGGGGAAGTGAAGGACTAGATCCAAGTTGCCTGTATCTTTGTGCTCACTCTCTGCTATTTCACCTTTAAAGTTTTTCTTGTGGTTTTTCCACACAGTACAAAAGGTACCATCCCCCCCATTACAATGCCGCATCCTGCATCAAATCTGAACCAGATGCTCAATTCCTTCTACTGATCAAAAGCAATTGTAAACCTTTCATCAAAAAGCAATGACGAAAAAACCATGGAATTATAGAACTGTAGGGCTAGAAGGGGCCTCGAGAAGCCACCATGTCCAGCTCCCTGCATGGAGGCAGGACCAAGTAAAGCTACACCATCCCTGACAGGGGGTTGTCTAATCTGTTAAAATCCTCCCACGATGGAACGGCCACAACCTCCCTTGGAAGCCTGTTCCAGAGTTTAAACTCTCTCTATAAAAAGTTGTAGAATAGCCAACCTAAATCAGCCTTGCTGCAGATTAAGCATTAATTACTGCTTGTCCTACCTTCAGTGGACAGAGAACAATTGATCACTGTCCTCTTTAGAACAGCCCTTAACTATATGCCCAACCCTGGGAGCAGAGGCAGCACTAACTTTTTTGCTGTCCCAAGCAAAAAAACCCCTGCCAAAAAAAAAACCAACAAAAAAACTGAGTGCCCACCCCACTGAAACAAACCCCCCCCCCCGAGCACCGCCCCGTTGAATGCAAAAAAACCCCAAGCACCCCCCCCTTACAAGGTGCCGCCCCGAGCACGTGCTTGGTCGGCTGGTGCCTGGAGCTGGCCCTGCCTGGGAGAAAGGAATCATAGAAGATTAGGGTTGGAAGAGACCTCAGGAGGCCATCTAGTCCAACCCCCTGCTCAAAGCAGGACCAACATCAACTAAACCATCCCAGCCAGGGCTTTGTCAAGTCAGGCCTTAAAAACCTCTAAGGAAGGAGATTCCACCACCTCCCTAGGTAACCCATTCTAGTGCTTCACCACCCTCCTAGTGAAATAGTGTTTCCTAATATCTCACCTAGACCTGTCCCACTGCAACTTGAGACCATTACTCCTTGTTCTGTCAAGGAGTGAGACAGCATCATGCTACCGAGCAACTTGCCCCTTGGAGCAGGAGTAGACACAGGGAGTCAAACTCCCAACACAGTGATAAAGCTGATCTTGGGCAAAGCAAACCTCTCTCAGACAGACCTCAAGGGTCCCCCTTTCACACACTGGCAGCAATGGTACAGTTTAATGGGGAGTTTGTCAATAGTTTCCTTGAAGCTGAATTGTTGGTAAAATAGACACTCCACAGGGTGGCGGTAGAGATTCAAAAATAAAGCAGGAGGAAGGAAGGTGGGTGTGTTTGCATGCTGCCTTCTCCGGCTCTGGGCCCTAAGGGGCAAGCGTCAGGCCTGCAATCCCCACCCGTATTCACACGTGCTCTAAAGGCACATCGTCCCCAGGGCCCGCAGTGCCAATCCACCTCCCAGGGAGGAGCGAGGAGACTGCTGCACCCACTACCCCTCCTGGTCTGGTCTATTCAGTTCAGACTAGGCAGCACTCTGCTGTCCTTTAACATCACAAGTGCTCCAAGGCCAGGGCCACATCTCCCTCTGTCCTAAACAGCACTGAACACGTGGGGAGGGCTTGGTCTGTGCCTGCACCTGCTCCAGATACCGCAGACCACCCCCCTGCTTCCCCGTCCTGGCCCTTGGTGGGGACACCCATGGAGACCAGCCATCCAGATCAATGAGGCAGATGAAAACTGACATCCAATGCGATGCTTCGCATGTGCTCTTCGGTGGGCAAACCTTGTAGAGGAATTGTACACATAGGAACAAAGCGAGACTCTGCAACCTGCGAAACTCCATTACCCTGAGTAGCCTGCCCTGCAACAGGCCGAATATCTTACTGGGTCTCACTCACCTCTTACACTCGGAGCACCCGGAAGGGGCCTCTCAGCAATCACCCCAAGGTCCTGCTCCATCGGCAGCCAGCACCACACTGTAAGAGACAGCAAAGCTAGACCCTCGCCACTACTAGCCCCCAGGAGCATTCACCACCTTTGGAACAGCCAACTCCAGGACACCATTCAGCCCTCACCAGCTCTTTCCACCCTGAACGTACTTTACTCACATGAACCAAGTCTCCCGACACCCCCGAGGGTAAAAGCATTTCCCCTTTCAGAGAGGGGGGAACCAAAGCACAGAGCGGGGAGGCGATTTGCCCCAGGTCGCACACTGACTTACAGCAGCAGAGCCGGAATTAGAACCCTAAAGAGCCAGGATCTCAGGCCTGTGCTCAAGCCACTAAACCATCCCACTCATATGGCAAGTGAATCTCAGCGCTAGGTACACGTGCCCTCACCCACACCCCTCCCAGCTCACTTCCAGGGTTGGGGGCCCCCAACACGGCAGATCTCCAGTCGGTGTAACCTCTGCTGTAAGTTAAAGGAGGGAGTCTTACAGAACAAGAAAATGCCCCAGCTCACTTACATTTGTAACTATGCCATGAGAGGAGAAAGAGCTGGCTTTAATGAGCTATCCGCAGCACAAAGGCCTGGGGCCGGGTTCCAATACCCTCCCAAGCATTGAGTAGTGCTTTATTGTGACATTGATTTCACCGGGGCTGCTCACAGGGTAAGGTGCGCTACACCAGTGGGAGGAAAGGTGGCGGAACCAGGCTCATAAAAACAGAGAACCTGCTGAAAGGTCTGCATCTCCCCGGTTCTGCGGGAATCACACCCTTCCCAGCCACCTCGCTACAGAAGCTCTTTCTAAATGGGTCTGGAGCCTCTGTTACTTAGTCACCTCCTAGCTCCCCATCTGGGAACATTCCCCCACCTGGCCTTTCACTTGTAACCTTTTACTTGTAATTTACCAATTCATTTATTTTTCACTGAAAAAAAAAAAAAAATCAAATGTGCTTTCGGAGAGGGGAGAAAGGGTTCCAACCCCCCAGACGCCCGAGCAGCGATAAATGATCCGATTAAAAGGTTTTAAGAGATTACAGCATCTGAGTCAGTCATCAGACAGCAACAGCTCTAATGGAGAATCAAAAATCATTTTTATTTGTGTATCCGATACGCTCAAAAAAGACGTGCGCCCAGAGCCACCTGAGCCCCCGGAAATCAATGGAGACTAATTGAAGATTCATAAAAATGAAAGGGATGTTCAATTCAATCAGCCTGTTGATTTATTGAAGAGGACTTTAGCAGCAAGGAGCCTGATTTCCTTAAAAGCCCAGGCTCCCCGCTGCGGTAATGGAGCCTGTAGGGAACGGAGAGTCCCCGGTCCCAGTGCCGCCTCTCTGTGCCTTGGAAAGCCAAGTACATCACCGGGGTTCTTCGACAGATGACAAGGGAGGCTTTGCAGGATACCACTAGCTCGCTTGGAAGACTAGTAGTTTTCCAAATGGTTACAGGCCCACTCCCATTGACTTCAATGGGGCACAATCAGGCCCTATATTATATACAGCCATAACTAAGGCGCAGCTACCCGCACTGCCTAGAACAATCATTATTGGTATTCTAGCAGCACTATGAAGCTTCCAGGGAGATCCCGACCCTGTTGCATTAGGCTCTGTGCATGTGCAGGATCTCAGAGTGTGTCAGCAATGTGGGTAGGGGGCACAGTTTTTAGCACCCACTTTACCCTGGTGTCAATGACAACACAAAGATGCAAGGAAGGCAAAGGACAATCATTCCTCCCCCATCGCCCATGCTGTCAAATGCACAAAACCAAACTAGGGGAAAGAAACAACATCTGATGAAGTGGGTTTTAGCCCAGGAAAGCTCATGCCCAAATAAATGTGTTAGTCTATAAGGTGCCACAAGGACTCCTCGTTGTTTTGACATTAGCAAAGAGACAGTAGTTGAGAGTCACCTTAGGGGCTACTTGTAATCATGGTAGGAACAACATTTGCAAACGTAAGTGTGATTTTTAGGTGGATGGTGTCCCATGGCATAGAAATACAAGGTGTTAAGCAGAATCTTGGGAGGCAGAGATGGAAAGGACTTGCCAGGGCACCTAATACATTCTCTGGTGATCAGTGTAAGGCTGTTTCCTACAGTACAGTCTCCATCCAAATTACTCTTGGGGATGGAGTGTGTGTGGGTGTCCTTGGGGCTAGGCTATCACTGGATCCATAGCACTGAGCAGCACTGCAAGAGAAACCATAATCTTGAAGAAAGGAAGACAAAGATTCCAGGAATCGGATGTTCCAGGGGTCAAAACGGCCCTATACTAACTTTGGCAGCCCACCCCCTGCTGGCAGTGGTGACAGCACTGCACAGTGGTCCTGTAGTGCTAGATGCTATGGGGCTGCCCTATTCTAGCCCTGCCCTTGAATACCTGCTATACTAGAGCTTGCGGGATGGGCCCCATAGGACAACACAGCTGTGCTACAGTCTGTTTGTCCTGGGGAAATTCCCCTCCCTCCCCAGGAATCTTTTACAACCTGGGTGCACTGGCCCAGTCCCTCCCTAGCACTCCTTTCCCTGCCAGGCTTCCTCCTCGCTCCTGTTGTTTGCTGACCAGCATCAGCAATAGACTCCTACCCACCCTGGAACAATGGCCAGTGAGTAGGAGGGGTGGAGCCAAGGCTCTGCCCATTCTCCAGTCACCTGCTCATGGGAGGAGCAGCAGTCAAACAATCGCACTTACTCCTACCCTCCTGGACCAAAATCCAGGTGGCTCCTGGAGAGGTGCCGAGAAGGTTCTTACTCCCTTGTGTGTGTGCACAGCCCAAGTCAGAGCCTAGCTCACTACGAGCACACAGCTCTTTCCACATGCTGGTTGGGGAGACAGGCCTGCTTTGGTTCCAGGCCACAGACTTTACTATGACAGCAAAAGCATGACAGAACCATGCAGGGAAAGCAAACTGATCAGATGACATCCACCAGGACTCTCTTGAATCAACAAAGACTCAACATACAACATTCCTCAGTTAAGGTCTCTTACCAATTAGGTCAAACCAGGCAATATTCTCTTCCACCTTGCTGCAAAGCAGCCCTTGTACTTCTGAGACAAGCTCTGGGTTTCCAGCCATACTAGAGAAGCAAGTTCTTACCTGTAGACGAGAGAGTTTTGAGATACAAAGGAAGCAGGTTTCCCAGCATACAATTGTTGCTTTGCTCACTGTGGTGTCCAGTCTCTATGGTGTTTCCATTTAGCCTGCTGTGATTTAGACCACTAATCCGCTAGAGAAAAATTCCCAGCTTCTCGGCTCTCCTGCCCATACATTGGCTGCGTTAGAGACGTTGCATGGGATGACAACACCGATTAAGTAGATATAGGGGGGTCTTGTGGGGGTTCAGTGCCACCCTCCCCCGCCCCAGTAGTTTCAAAGGGAGCCAGTTTCCCTCCTCGTGGGAGTTCAGTGCGTGACTGTGTCCATGACTAGCTGCACCCAGCTGACTTCCAGCACAACACAAAATGGTTTGGTTCAACACCGAACACCCCTCCCTTCCACACACTAAACCCTACTGCAAGTAACTATTTGGAAGATATTTAACCCATAATTACAAAAACCTGATGGGATTCCGCCTTCCCCAACAAAATATTGAAAACATAAGAAATTCCAACTCACGATCCACATGGCCAAACCCTTTCCCTCAGGGACAGTTTGAGCCCCCTCCTCTCCATGAAAACGCCAGCAAGATTAAGTGTTTTTTAATCATCCCATTGCAGGAGGAGTTCATGCTCCATCAAATCCTGTTTGTAACCAGACAGGTGTGTCTAATCTAAACTGGATGGGAGCTAAGAAAACATGGAAAATGTTAGCAGCCTGGGTGTCCATTAACAAATAAAATTCTTCCCCGTGCTTGAGCTCAAGGCCAGCAGAGCTAGGAAACAGCCCCTGGAGGGAGGCATGTTTGGATGGATTTGTGATATCGAGGTTTGAAATTCACCAGCTTTTTGGAACCAAGGAATCTTGGAAGCGCTGAATCAACTTTTTCCATGGTGGATTCACTGCAGTTTACTGTGCATGTTGTTCTGATTTAGGCACTCAGATTCCATGCTGATGGTTGACCTCCAAAAACCTGTTAGAAGAACCTTATTACTATTCTCTAGGAGCAGATATTAATCAGAGACTTACCAACATGTGGCCCTATTCCCATAGTATTTGAATGTCCCCCAAGCCTTAATTAAATGTATAGTCAACGCCCTGTGAACTGTGGAAATATGAGTATCCCCCATGCTACAGATGGAGAGTCGAGGTACAGTCAGATAGAATGACCTGCCCAAAGGTCACAGTGAATCCATGGTAGAGCTTGGAACTGAACCTAGAGATTGCAATTCCAAGTCCATCACCTTAACCACAAGAGCACTCTTCCTCTGTAGACTACCCTAAATGGAGCTCTGGTGGAACATTTGCCCCGAGAACCAAGAAGCTTCAGCACATGGGCTGACAATGCATGAAAAATACATTAGGACCCAACTTGTTGAGGTGCTGAGCACCTTTAGAGCCCACTGGCCTGCAGGGGATGGGACTAGATGACCTCTCGAGGTCCCTTCCAGTCCTACAATTCTATCTTGCAGGATGAGGCCCTTGGTTTCATTGGTTTTAGGCACGCCAAGGGCACTCAGCAGGGGACAGAGCAATGGATTCTGGACAGGAAGTCAGTTTAGAACAGGGGTTCTCAAACTGGAGTGTGACCCCTCAGGGGGTTGAAAGGTTATTACACCCCCAAACCCCACTTCATGTCCAGTATTTATAATAGTGTTAAATATTTAAAAAATGTGCTTTTAGTTTGGGGGTGGGTCGCACTCAGAGGCTGGCTGTATGAAAGGGGTCACCAATACAAACATTTGAGAACCACCGGTCTAGAAACAGGGAGGGCATGACCAGAATAGCCTAAGGCAATATTCAGACTTTTTACTCTTATTTCAAATGGAATCCATAAAAAAATAAAATAAAACCTACACCCACACACACTCAATAGGAGTGTGGCTACCTACAGGGCTATAAACATCATTAAGTACAGAGCAATATAATCAATCGCTTTGGGGTCTTTTCAGTCATGCTTTATATCAAAACAACTCACTGGGGTATATATTGCCCTGCACAAACCTCTCTTAAAAATTAATAGTTTTACATTACAAAGAACCCACTTAGAAGAGGAAGAGACAAAACACTCCCTTATGCTCCTTTCACACCCTCTCCCTGCCGAGAGTGTCCTGCTGGCCTTCTTGCCTCCTTCCAGTTAAGTCAATAAGGAAAAAAACAGCCACAGGCAGCGCTTTTGAAAGCTGCCAGTGCTGGGCCAGGACACTGGACTATCACTACATACAGCAGAGCTTTCTAGTGGGCCGGATCCAAAACCCAGTTAAGTCAATAGATTTCCTGGTAAAGTCAATGGATTTTGGGTCATGCTACTACTGAAATGGACCAGAAAGCTCTGACTCGCTTCAGTGCAATTCAGTGACTTTCACTCTTCGCAGTCCAGCTTCATCGTGCTTGTAGCGAAGCTTCACTCCACTGCGATTAGTTTCTACCGTGGTGAACATCTTGGAATGCTGCAGTTGGAAGGGTGGGAAGAGAAACTACCAATTACTTGGGTGGTTCTATGGAGTGAGGGAAGGGGGGAAGGAGGGGAACCTGGCTCCCAGTCTTACCCACAGCTTCTCCCCTCACTGGGAGAGGAGCTAGCCCACTCTTGCAGTGGGAAGTGGAGCTGATCTTTCTATAACTGTTTCCACTGGAACGATGACCTTCTAGAGAAACCTAATGCTCCTGGCACCTCCTGCAACTGCAGCTGATGAAAAGAGACTACACTCCTAGATGGAAGGAAGGAAGGATGAGGATGAAGAGGGAGGTTCTTTGGTTAGATTCCCCTATAAGTACAACACAACTCTACTTGTAGGTTCAGATATTCAAGAGCTCAGCACCCACACCTGCAGCCAGACTTCCAGAAAAGCTCAATTCCCATTTAGGCAGCAAAACAAGGGCAAGATTTTCTCAAGGGCTCAGCAGACAGTGGCTCTCAGTGTCATACCTCCGAGCGATTTTGTAAGTCTGACAAAGCAACCAAAATGCACCCCACATACTCAACAATCTAGAAATATCTGGCCATTTATTCTTGGTGCCTAAATAGGAAGCAAGATCTTTTGGAAATCTAGCCCATGGTGACCTATTTCTTTTTAAACGAAGCCGTGTTGGAGTTCAAGGTCGTATAGATCAAGATCAAGAACAGGTGGCAACTATATAGGCCCATAATGTGAGTAACAGGACAGAAAACAGGAACTAGGGAGGTGGCTCCTAACAGGACACAAAAGTCTCTTGAAAATGTACAGAGCTGCAAAGCTGAGTGCGTCTGGGCACCTTGCCAGGAGCCTGAAGGTCACGCATTGTTTGCATATTCATTTGCACCTTTTATTAATCAAAATGACTCTGCCCTGAAATATTTGCCTCTGCGTGATCGATGAACAGGAACGGTTAATTGGCATTCACCAGCCATTGTAAGGACAAATCCTGGTTCCATTAAAATCCCTGAGACCAGAATTGGGTGGTTAATCACTCTCGCCCCATCACATCGAAAAAAGGCAACCACGAACGGCACCACTGACTGCGGCTGGTCTGCAGTGCAAGTAGCCACCGCCCCCTACTGCACACATGAAAGCAGCAGGCCCTCTGCACAAGCAGCATGGGAGATCTCACAGGAACAATACAATGCCACTGTGAGGATTGCTATGCAGAGAGTAGAAATAGCAGCACTGTATTCCTACCCTCCCTGTGCCCCCCGCGGTAACGTCTCCCAAGCATTTGCTCTCCTGTCCGTTCCTGTCGAGTGATTATGCTGACAGCAACATCACTGCAGGCTTCTTGTGGCACAAAGCATAATCCACCGACGTGCACAAAGCATCCCCAACACTCCCAGCAATTTTCCTCTTCTAGACAGCCATCTGCCTCATGCAGAAAGACTGCCACACACTTCAATTCCTTCCCAGTCGGCTGGACTAGGAACTGAATCACAGCTGCACATTGAAGACTGATGCCTACAGTCGGTGGCCTGCCAAGCATAGATTTATCGCTGCCCACGTTTGAGATGTTCACATGCAGCCTGTCAGTGGACTAGATAGCAGCAAATTCAATGGCACCTCAAAACATTGTGTTAAAGCGTAATTCAGACTCCACTCCATAGAAGGATGTTCTCAACTAGTACATACGTATTGAGGGGGGATTGGACAAGAGCGTGCTTGTCTTGTGAGCATCTTATAATGAGTGCAAGGGAGAAAAGACCACGGACTGCAGTTTCCAATGCTTCCAGCTGCATTTGTAAGGTGATGTGATCCAATGGATAGAGCACTGAACCAGGAACAATAATTTTGGGCTCTGCAACGATTTCTGCTTATCACTTTGGGCAAGTCATTGCACCCACCTGTGCTTCATATTACCCAGCTGCAAAAATGTGGATGGTGCGGCTTACTCACCCTGGTGAAGCACTTTGAGATCTAACGATGGGAAGAATTCCTACTGAAGCTTTGTGAACTTTCCTCAGCTACTTAATTTCACTAGTCATCTCTTAACCTGGATTTTGAATCTAACGAAAATTCCAGATCTTCCAGAAGTCAGCAAAGTGCTCCTGGCTGGCCCCACCGCCCCACCCCACATGGTCTCCTCCTTGCCAGCAGAGTGTCTCTCTGTGTCATACGCACACCCATCATTTATTATCTGTACGTCAGCTTTTCCACCATACCCAAAACATTTATTTCTCCAAAACTATTGCTAATAACGACGGATACATTGTTTCCTCCGGTACGGCTTTACCAATTCCAACACATGTACTTCTCTAATACTGTACAAGACTGTACCAAAAGAAAAAAAATGTACCTCCATCTTGTACATAGTTGTATATACAAAGTACAATTTTACACAGTTTTTTCAAAAGTAAATATGTACACCATATATATATTGGTGTAGAAGACATGAAACAATGGAAATTGCCTTAACAAGAACATTTCATTCCAACCCATTAAACAGCGGCTGTTCATAAAAACAAAAAGAACAATGCACTGTACGAACCCTAGCCCACCTTTGGGAGATTAGGAATTTTTTTTAAAAAAAAGATTGCTGGATCGCAATCAAACTTTCTTACATACAGTAGTATCAAGACATCACTGCTATTGTTTAAATTTGTAAGTGACAGTTTCATCCATTGCCCTATTTTGGCTACATTTCTCATAGCTGGTCTTTTAAAGAACCTGTTGCTTACAAGTATTGCTCCAGCAGTTTGGCACACTCCAGGCCCAGTTCCAGGGAACTCAGTTTATGCAGATTATAGCACTCTGCCTCTAGAGAAAGGCTGGTGAAGTTCACTTATTACAGTGCTGCTAAAATAAAGGGTCCGTCTAATTTCCATTGCAAACTGCTGAATGTTTACCCTGCATTGAGACTTGGACTATCAAGTATTTGTGCAGAAGGGACTCTTCCTCATTCATTTTTGGAAAAACTGGAAATCCATTTGCCCTGAACAATGTTACAGGAGGTACAGCACGAGAAACTCAAAATTTTCCAGTTTTTAAACAGCTGTTTTGGCTCAACTGAAATGCAATCTTAGATCGAAGTTTGGGAAAAAATCCATTCATCTCCTTTTTGGCATTTGTAGGTGAACAGGCTGAGGTGAATGTTTGAAAAGCAGCTACTGCACACCCAGTAATGTGTGCGTTACACAGCAGACTGATTATAATGGCTCCCTTGAGCCTTTGTGTGGGCACAAGAGGGTGGGTCAAGTATCATTTCCCAGTACAGGTGGTTGCACATAGAAAGAGATGATGTGGGAGGGAAAATACCTTGAGAGATGATCTGTCAGGCTGAAACCAAAATGGAATTAAACCAAACACCAAGTGCTTATTGCCTCCTCTCGCCCAGATGTAGGAAGCATTCAGCACAGAATGAGTTTTAACTCCTAACATTTAAGAATTGTTTCCTTTTGTGAAGTCCTCTCTCTCTTGCTGGTTCACTAAAGACACCTGTCTCCTGGTAATTAATGCTACATACGTGGGATGTCCAGGCAATGCCAGATGATTTCACAGAAAGGTTTTTTTTTTTTAAAAAAAAACCCCAAAACATTATGTTAAAACTAGTTTCTGTTCTGAATGCTCCCTGCAGCCTGTTTCTGGGGATTTTATTTTCAGTTTAGTGTCACAGTTTTCCTAGCAGGTGGCAGATGGCCCAAGCAGGACATATTTGTGTTTTGGAACAAATCCCTATGGCGTCAGGGCTCGATCCTACAAAGTGCTGAGTCCATAAGACCCCAATCCAACAAGCACATTCTCAACTTCAGAGACTATTCACATGCTTAAAGTTAAGCACATGCGTATTGGTTTGCTGGACTGGGGCCAGAGAGCTCAGCATTTGCAGAGATCTACTGAGCAAATTGTCTAAATAGATATTTACCCATCCCCAGCTACTTTATTAGAGCATTATACCCTCCTGGGGAAACAATCTTAAAAAATTCGCAATATGTGTTTCATTAATTGACAGAGCCAGTTCAGTCCATCAGGTAGACATATATATAGAATTTGTGACACGCTTGCTATAGGGAAGCATACTTCTGCTGAAAATTTCAAGAGAGCTAACACACACACACACACACACACACACACACACACACACACACACACACACACCCTATGTCCCAAAGCCCACTCCATGTTCAATTAAGTGTTGAAGTTCTGACCAACACACACAAAAGCAACAGAGTGAAGACTAAACTCCACCTTTAACCCACCCCTTTGTCCAATATTGCAGAGCTCTCCCGGATGTGGGGAATGTAACTTAGTGATAAATTTACCCGATACCAAGGTATAATAAGACAGGGAGGCTCAAGGGATAGAATTTCCTGCCTGAACTCTCAGGTGCTATGATTTTGAGTTTGTCAGAACTTTGTAATCTGAACACAGAAATGTGCAAGAATACACTTACATTAAAAAAGAACATATGAGGTATTCCTCACAGGAAGCCCAAAGACTCTCTCCTTTTAAACAGGCATCAAAATATATTCAGGAAAATTCTTGCACTGTCACAGTGTACTGTAATTATCTAATGGTTTTCTTTTCAAACATCCAGTACAGATAAAGTGAAATTTTTTTGGTCATGTCTCATTGTTTTGGCACACAGACTAATTTTAGAGCTCATATTACCACGGAGAGGCAGAAATTTAGCCATCATTAAAGCACATTGCCTAACACCCAACTGGGGATGGGAAAAATACAACGTTGGTGCTGCAGAAACTACTGACCGATCACCTAAAAGTGTATTTTATTTTTAAAAGTTTTGCTTTGGATTATTCTAATCCATCATTTGATAAGTGACAGATTTAAGTTCTTACAGAGTATTACCAAGCAGACATACATTATTCCAGTTATCAATGCTTCTTTTTTTTAAAAGGGATATACCATTAATCTGACACACATGTAACAGCATCTCTCTGGAAGATCTAATATTTCTTCTATGAAGTAACATATAAACCTCCCCACCAAACACACAGTGTCCTGTTTCTCCACACCATGTTGATCTCTTCAGTAGGATGCCCAGTGGACATGTTCCGGGCACAGTCTCTTCCAGTTTTTCCGCTCCCAACAAATGGTACCAACACTTTGTAGCAAACTATCCTCCTGCCCCATAGAGTTCACAGCATGAAGCAGACAAGCCACAAAAGTGTTTTTTATGTGTGTTTCGTGCTGGTTAGTTAGGCCCAGGCAACACGGAAGAGAAAAGGTGCCCTTCAGACTGCCACATTGCTAGGTGTACGTTTTCAGTACAAGTCACAGTGCACATCGAAATTCCAGTTGATTTGCACAGGATATTGTTTATCATTATAAGTTCTTATTCCTCTTGTCAGTAGAATCTTCCCAGTGTTGTGGTCACTAGAGATAGGCATAGTAATTCCATACACAGACAATGGCTGTTATAGTAATCTGAAGTGTGTTATTTTTTTAAAACTTTATTTCCACTTATTTTGTGAGCCTTGAAGACATGAGATCTTGTCCTAAGATGCCTTGTATGGCTGGATGTCGTCCCTTGGTAACAAATGCAAAGCATAAAAAAATAAAAAAATAAGGCATTGCAAAGAATGAGTGAAAGTGAATTTACAAAGAGATCCTGTTCTGTTCATTTCCTGTATAGTAACATGCATTCCCTTTGGCCAGTCACGATCCCCCCCAAAATAAAATAATTGCCACAAAGCTTTGCCTGAGTGAAAAATAAATCACTAGTTACTTTTTAAAATTATTAGTTTCCAATAAGATTGAGATTCCTTGGTGTTAGGAGTCCATCAGAACCTGAGAGCAAACAAGCTAGTCACACAGTTGGGTTTCATTCCCTTTGATATGGGCAGTTTAAGATCTGACAGAAGTAACACATACAGTGCAGTGTTTCCAAAAGATAAGGGTTGTTAAATGTTAATTAAGGAAATAAACAATTAAAATGGTCCCAACAAATCTTTTTCAGGGGTTTCTTTGTCCTGTAGTCCATTAACTTCTCAGGTCTCCATACTTTAGGGCACACAGAAAATCAGTCCTTTTTACACAAGCATTAATACAAAAAAGAAAATTCTCTTTCAAATAAATTGAAAAATGGTGTCTATCCAAGTAACCTCCTTTAAAAGGAATTAGAAGTGGATGTTTAAGGCCAACTTGTTAGAGATGCAACATACCTTGTTTTTATTACAATGCTAGTTAAAAATCACAATCTGCATTAAACCACGAAGTTAAGGTGTGATTCAGGCCCACAAAAAAAACCAAAGGACACTCAACTAGAGGGTGGAGAGTCATCTTCCTTATGTTGTTCTTGCTTGAGTAACTACAACGAGAACGTAAACGGTAGGAGTATTCAGACACCAGCAATATTTGGGCATGATGGGTGAGGTAAGGATGGAAAGTCAGTTGCAAGATCCCTTGGTCTGGTGGGGCTGTGAGACCGTAACACAGCATGTGCCTTTTTGCTTTTTTTGTTTAATTCATTTACTATATGGCAGCATTCTGGAAAATATATTGCAATGAAAGTACAGAAGAGTCCATACAGCCTGCTAGTAGCTGAAGCAGTCACAGTCTGTCACACACATATATACTAAGAAGTCACTAATTTGTCAGCAGAATCCCTTGAAGGCATGATGATTTATCATAGAAAAATGTATTTAAGCAATGTATGAGCTGGACACTGTACTGCCAATCACCCACAGAGCATGTTCCCACCACTCTCCTTATGCCAGGGTCCTCCACAATAGTTCATAGTGGTGAGAGCCATTGAACAAAGTCTTTATGAAGCAAAAACAGGGCCAAGCTGAAAAGACCTTCAGAATCAAGCTTTAGGGATGTTCAGAACTGAGCTTTGGGTTTGAGCCCATCTCAACTTATGATCACGTTAGGAAATGCCACTCCTGTAAGAGCACAGCATCTTCCATGTTCCCACTGAACAGCACACACTGCATTATAGTCTAATGCCCTGAAAGTTTCTTTTAAAACAACAAAGCTACTTTTAAATCTGGGAGCACCAAAACAATTGCACGGTGGCCATACTCAGCAATTCTATTTTTTCCCTCTCCTAAAACTCAAAAATAGATTTGTTTTGTTTAAATCTGCATCAACACACAACACGGAACTCATGTTCCAGAGCTGAGTATTTGTCATGACATGTTTCAATCGGGGGAGAGAGCCTGACCTGGCTAAGAGCTAAGACTGCTGAAAGAGAGGATGTAATGGAAATCAAGACAGACCCTTAGTAGCAGTGGCACCAGCAGGACATGTAACAACGCACAAGATATCAGGCATGTCCAAGCTCCACATAACTAGTGGTACCAAAACATGCAGTAGACTAAAATCTATTGGATTGTTTCCCTGTGGTAACTGAATATATACAAGTCATTACACCAGTATCCAAAACGTGGCCCCATTGAGTACTTCTCTCAGTGGCCAAACATGAACAAGGCATCAACTATAAACCGAGAACCAATTCATCGGTCCTTTGCGTTGGCCTCGCCACTTTCACAGTGACCTGATGTTTGATTTTGTCTGTATTTCATAAGCAAAGGTATGCTGATGTGGTGTGCATGTGGCGAGGCTTAACTACCCATGTCTTCACTCCCAGGGAGCGCTCCTGGCAGTAACAACTTACAAACTAACCTTCAGCAGAAGTCTGAAACTAGTTAAATAGGAATTTTCATGTGTCTTTAATATAGTCCCCTCATTTGAAACAACAAAATTATATCCACAGTGGGGCTTCCAGTTCAGACAGTACAGGACTTGTCAGTAGGCTGTTGAGATGCGGAAGCAGCAACACCAGGGCTTGTGGCATTTGTTTTGGGGAAAACTGCAGGCTTCGGCCTCGTTGCTGGAGGTTTAACCTGGGCAGCCATTTTGACTGACTTCACTGGCCTGAAGGCGCATGGGATGTCACCAGCAGTGCTGGCGCTTCGCTGGAATGCTGGTTCGGAGTCCTTAAGAATCTGAGTATGCAGAGGGCTGGAAGGTTCTGAGGTGGGTGCCACAACAGGGGAGGTTTTCAAAGGCTCCAGGGTGTCAAGGACAACATCTGGTGTGTGCTTTACGCTGCTTTGCCTTTCCAACTCCCGCAGTTCATTCAGAGCAGTGTTCATGGTAGCTTCAATGTCCTGCAAAGATTTAAAAAAGACTGAAATGATTGCAGGGGCTAGATATATGTAAACAAGCACACAGTTCTGTAGGATTCAATTTCAGAGAGAGTTCATTTTTCTTCAGCTCCAGGGAGTCAGCAAATCATCTGCAGCTAAGGGTTAATAGGACCTTAATTACCATAAAGCAAAACCAGTGTTGGACTGTACATGCTAGGGCTATTGACTTTATTTAGCTGCACATATAGAAATCAGTTAGTGATATAACATTAACTAGCAGTTAGGAACAAACTAATCAAAACCTTTTTTTAAGGCTAGTTTTACGCTTATTCTCAAATTCTCTTATGTTTTCACCAGGACATCAAAGGCACAAATAAAATCCCTCCTGGGCTGAACTACAGAGGGAAAAAAACCTGCAGGTTCAATAGCTATGGATCTATTCTTGTCTTTTTCTTTTTTTGATAAACAGAAGGATAATCCTCCCACTGTACTGTGGAGAGTAACTCCTTGAAAGAATGAAATCATGCTGTTCACTGCTTCCTACATCCTTTAAGGGTGATAGCATCCTTTGATGCTGGAGTTTGCATGGGTTGCCTATCCATCTCATTGGATCTACACAGATGCAAAGTCTGGTATCCCCCATGAAGATATTGCACTGACCTGTAAATCATATTGAGCTTTTAAAATCCATAAAGATATTGGAGACGTATGTAAAATACAAGTAGTCAGCATTTCCCTTCCAGGTTTCATAATACTGTAGGTATTAACCAGGAGGTATAGAGAACTTTATGAGACCAATAACAAATGTTAAATCAGTCGGTTTTAGTCTCAGCTATACTGAGACCTGCAAGTTTGCTAAGACCACAGCTATGGGTTGGAGTCCATTGCGTCTACTGTCCATGAACAGAATTCATGGGAGAGTGAAATGGGTTAGCTTTTACATGACTCAGTTTAGCTACAACTTTTTAGCTTCCTTGGAAGCTTTGTTAGGTGCAGGGGGAGATAAATCAGTCAAGGAGTGGTAGAGGGAACCAGAGACGGTGGCTTGACACCTCCAACCAAGAAACACAACTACGAAAGATATGTAAAAATGTCAGATGATTATTGGTGTTTGAACTGACATATAATATGGCACGAAAGGGAGTACTCACTCAATACAGCCAATTTTTTAAAACTTTTGTTTCCACTAGAGAATTATTAATTACTGGACTTTATATTCTGGCAAGAAGAGACTGAAGAGAAAAAACTAAGTGAGAGTTTAATTGAAAGACAAAAATTGATGTGTCAACCAAACCTCACAAGAAAAAAAATGTCAAGACAATGAGACCTGTACATTACCATCTCACAGAACAGAGCAGGCTAAAGATACAAGAAAAAAATATAGCCCCCCCCCCCCGTTTACATTACAATAACCCAATATCAAATATAAAATATTTACCACCATTGATTTGCCTGTAAAGAAGTGTTTTATTCATTTTCACCTACCCACTCCTTTTGAGGTGCTTTTGAAATCATGTCACCTTTTTGTTCCGGAAGACTGTAGAAACTGGCCTTCTTGCATATCTCAGAGTTGACTTTGTAATCTGAGAGCCAAGTGTTCCTTAGCTTTAGATAGATCCACCACACACTGAAAACAGCTGGCAAGGGCAAGCATGTGTAGACATATCGACAGTTTGGAATGAAGGGTAACGGGAGATCCTCCAGTCATTAGGAGGAAGTCAGCTAGAGCCTGTAATACCTACCCATTTATCTGCATTGGTAGCTCTCACTCCTTGCAATCTAGGTTTTACTTCAAGCATCTGGGTGTTTTAGATCTGCTTTGTGATGTGTTCTGGACAGTGCAAGCTAAGATTTCATTGTGAATTTCTGATTGTTTTTTCTATTGACATAGGTCATTACTGTAACGGTCCATGGTCTCAAAGAAGCAAGAGATGGAGAGATTTTGTGCATAGAGAAGAGGATTTTATGAGAAAAATGCTCATGTCAAAAGCTAAGAGGGAGGGAGATACAAAATAGAAAGGGTTTCAAAGATGAACGAATAACAAAGCCCCGTTTCCCCCTATGCTGAGCAGAAAAAACCCCGCGAGATTTTCCTCTCCTTGTCATGTGGACTATATGCTGACTTGGTCTAAAATGCAGAACACCATCTCTGCAGGGTTAAGGAACAGCTGTGTACACACTGGTTAAAGACCCAACCACATTCCTTAAACACCTGTCTAAAGAAATCAAAACTTCACCACTATTTTATTTGAAGGTGGCTTTTTACCACACATGGAAACCTACAAGTACCAGAATACAGCACTATGAAAATAGAAGAATGGGGCAAGTCTGCTTTTATTTTGATTATACTACTGCATATGCCTTTAACATCTAACCACAGTCAAACAAGCTTGCTCAACTGGTGAAAGGATTTAAAATTGACACTTAATACCCTGCTTTTCTCATGCCCTGGAATTTGGATTATTTAATATTTTGCTGACAGCTTTGGAATCAGAGTATAACTTTTGGTGATGGACACACCCGAACCTTTGAAACTGTAAAATATAAATAATAAATGTGCAGAAGTTTCTATTTAGTAAAGGATTCATCCATTTATCTTTACTCATGTGAGTAGTCTCACTGACTTACCCGATGTACGTTTACAGGATTAGATTCTAGCCACGTAGAGGGTTAATATTTCATTAATCCAACACAAAGGATGCAAGTTGTAAAACTAAGCCACAATTTGAATTCAAAACATTTGATTGTAACAAGCAGCCAAAGAGACCGGTATTATCACAAATTCTTGCTTCCTTGCCCCACCAATTATAAATAAATATACCAATAAATATCCTACAACCCGTGTCTCCGCTGCAGAGACAGTAAGAACAGCTACAACACAAATAGATGATGGGTCAAAAACCCAGAAAGCTAAACTTTGACTTGTGCGTATCTGCGACCTCCCCACTTCTTTGTATTGCCCACACAAGCCCAGTGCATCTGTTGTGCTGTAGCCGCTATGAGAAATTTAGGGAAATAACTAGGTGGGTGGATACACACATTGCTTATGCAGAGGAGTGAGTGACAAGCACAGGGAATTCAGCATCTATGAACCCGTGAAGTGCTTACAAGTGCCAAGGGTTGGAACACACAATCCTCTCCCCAAGCCTGAAGGATAGAGGCACCACACTAAGGAGCGGTTTACTCAGAATGAGTTGGGTAAGATTTAAAATCATGACACTCTTCCCTTACAAATACAAAAGGGAAACTTCGCTGAACCCTTTATGCCAAGCAACCCCCTTTACCTGCGCAATGACCTCAGGATCCATGGGCCGATGGTTATTGAAACTCTTTGACCTGCCTGCTGTCACAGTTTTACGGATCTGTGGGCTGTCTATCCTGTTCTTCAGAGATGAGTGCCGGCTGATAGAATTGAGGCTGCCGTGGCCGCTGATGGAGCATTTATCTGGTACCTCCTTGGGGAGACTCTGGCTCATAATTGGCTGAGATGAGGGTCTAGAACTAGCTGTGGCTCCTGGGGAGGCTGGTTCTACCAGTGAACTAGCCAGTCCGTGGCTGTCGCTTTGACGGAACGCTCTTCTGATGCTGCCTGACTCTGGTCTCTTTCTCTGCCTTCCAACACAGAAGCAAAACAAGTCAGTACAAGCAGGTGTCGGGGATGGGCCATACCTCAATATAGATGTCCTGAGACAACACAGAGGACAATGGAAAGAGATCTAAAGGTGGCCTTGTTGTCACTATCACTCTCACAAATCACTATCACAACACTTGTCACTGAAACAAAAGACTAAATGGAGAATATATTTAACATGGTGTGACCCATGGTCAGAAAAGTTAAGCATCCTGCAGATAAAGGACCCAAATTCAACCCTTAGGGACATTTTGGTAGATAATGTTTGTGTGTGTTTACATATATATTGTTAGATGTTAACAATGTAATCAAACAGTCCCTGTCTAATTCTGTTAATTCACAGATCAAAAGGACCTCAACATTTAAATGAACTGTAAACATAGTGATATCACTGGATTCATCTCGCTGAAATGTATAGCAAATCACCTGCACATGGTGGAAAAACAGGCAACTTCCTTATGTTAATCCATGTAGCTAATTACCCATGATGATTAGGAAACAGGTCTACTTCAAAAAGTCTCCATGACTGCCTATTGTTCACCTAAGGACTCCGACCTGTCAAGAGAAGGTCTGGAACTGTATAAAAACCCCTTGGGTCCTGATCCTTTTTCCTCTCAGATCTGCTTGATGCTTCATGCAGGGGAAGCCTAAATCCTAAAGCTGAGATCTCCAGACCTGCCTGGATCACCCTGAACATGAACATTGGACTATAACCTACGGACTATTTCTGAAAGAACTCTTTGCAACTACAAAGCTCACCATCTCTACTATGAATCTGATCTCAGAAACTGTACTCATGTCTGTATGTATACTGATCTTTTAACCAATACTCACGCTTCTTTTTAAATAAATTGTAGTTTAGTTAACAAGGATTGGCTGTAAGCATATATTTTGGTAAAATCTGGAATATTCATTAACCTGGGAGGCAACGTGTCCAATCCTTTGAGATTGGTAGAACTTTTTTATATGATGAATAAGATTTTCAGTAATCCTCACCATAGTTGAGTTGGGTGCCTGGGTGGAGGCCTAAGGCTGAGTTACTTTAACGGAACTGTGTTGTTAGCTTCTGGGTAATCAGTGAGGTATTATAGAGCTGTCTTGTGCTGGTTTGGTAAATTTAAGTATTGGAATATCCATCAGCTTTGGGGATTGTCTGCCCCATCCTTTGCAGTTCACCCTAACTGAAGTAACTCCAGTGTGGTTCCCGGTCACACATGGTTACGAAACAAAGATTTTGTACTTTTAACTAAAATAATTCTGGGGTCAGCTACTTTGGCTGCCTGTTTTCATGATATTAGAACAACTGATATTTTTGCCTGAGGGGCCGGGTAGAAAGCCTAATTAAACTCTGGGCCAGAGGCAAGAAGATATTATTTACAGCTATACAGGTATGGCTGGTGACCTGCAGTATGGCTAAGCTAATAATAGTAATTTCCTGTTTATAGTAAATGTATCTTCTCTATACTGAACTAGACCATGGTGGCTTATAGTCTATAGTGCTATAGGTGTATAGGGTGCTGTGAAATAGTTGTTTTTACCAGTTAACCTATCTCCACCCAGTAGCATGCAGTCTGAAAGCATGACTCCAAGCAAATAATGTATGGTCATCGTAGCAGGAATGTGTCATGCAATAGAGAGGAACCTTTGCATCCTTTAAAGAGGATTAACTTGTATATAGCACAGGCCCTGCGAGTAAATGCTAGAAAGTTCTAGTTCCAGCTGGATTTTGGCATCAGAAAAATAATTCAGTGGGCAGCACAATTGCAACAGTTTACCCATCTGATCTATTTTGTCCAGATCTGCACAGATCAGAATATTCATTTCTAAAGAAAACACAGCATGAGTATTATGCTGCTAAATATCACACGTTCCCTGGTAAAAGGAAAACATGAACTAAGCCTAACCAAGCCCTGGGAGCTCTCTCCTTTGGTGCAGCATCCATAACAGATGGTGAGCCTCCAAAACGGATCTGCTCATTAGACAAACTGGTACAGGTCTGTACTTTAATGGCTCATAGAACATATAAAAATGCCAAACCCTAAGCTGGTGCACAGTGATATAGCTTCAATGATATCAAAAGAGCTGGATTAACTCACATTAGCTGAGGATCTGGCTCATTATTTAATACAAACAGTGGAAAACTTAAAATTAATATTTTCTACCTTTGCCCTAGAGTCCGTTAGGCTAATTAAAGATTGATATTTTCATTCAGTTCTAGAACATTACAATTATCAGTACTAGTAGCTTTAAGGCACAGATTTATTGCAGAGGAAGACATATTTCAGTAACACAGCATGCTATTTTATAATAACGGGAGAATCTGAAAGATCTGGGGGAGAACTCTGCCTTAAAAAATAAATAAATATAAAAAGTGAGACGCATTTCATCTCATTCCAGTTTCATTTTTCAGATTTTCATCAACTCAGCCTCAGGCTACTCTAACAACTTTTCATTGAACAGACAAAATTGGAAGTGAGGACAGTCATTTCAGTAGCACTGTACATACATAGTAACTTCCTTTGGGTAAAAAGTGAGAGATAAATGAGAGATCATTATGGATGACATTGAGGCAAATGGACAGAGGACCTATCTTTCATTAGTGCTTTATAGCACCCAAAACTGTGCTAAATGTCTTACAAGATACATTTAAAAAACAAAAAAAAGATCCCTGTCCTTAAAATTTTAGATTTGCTCTTTAGAAGAGGCACCAAATGATAAAAACAAACAATGGGGTTGGAATAGGAGAAAGGGGATTACAAAAAAACTCATGTGATGACGACTAAGATCTTCTGGGTAGGATGGGACCATCCTCCTATGTGATTGTACAGTGCCTCAAACCATGGCAAACAGATCCTGTCTGGAGCCTTTATGGTCTAACATTTCACTTCTTGACTCTTTTTCCTGTTTACACAGTATTGAAAGTACCCCTAATTCTTCACCACTCCTTTTTTTCGAAGGCATAGGTTCGTAGGTCTTGAAGCTCTAATCCTTTTCTCTCTTCAAACTTCTCTTGACAGAGTCTTTCCATTGTATCCTCAGTCTTCCATGTCCTTTCCCTCCCAAGCTTCCTTTGCTGGACATTCTTCTCCTGTTATCACCTCATGTGCGCTCTCCAGCCTGTCTATCATTAAGAGTCCCAAATTCATCTTTCCCCTAATTTCCTCCATGTGCTCTCTGTCTACCCTCCATGTGCCTACCGATCTTCTCAGTATATTATTTTCTACTACCTTCATGCTCTAGCATAAACAAATCAACAGCAATGCAAGAATATCATCTTTGTGGCTCTGCTACATACACTAACATTTAAACAACTATTATGTGTCTGTACTATTGGATTTCAGATTTTCATCTTCTTAGGGCAGAGGATGATGTGGAACTGAGGTGGGGGAATGGGTGACAGTGGGCCAGACTGGAGACGGAGGGAGCTAGAGAGTGAGTGGTGGAGTATGGACAGGTCTAGGGGAGGAGGAAACAGAGGAAGTGGTACCACTTATTCCTACGCCTCTCACAAGAGAGAAATGTCCCACAACGCTCAGCACCAAAATTTCTGTACCAAGTAAAAAAACCACAACATCGCTCTTACTTGTTGATGTTTGCAAGATAAATATCAGCGACGTGACCCCCACTTGGACAATTGGCACCGGCTCTGGCTGTCACTTTTTCTTCTGGTGGCTCAGAATTGATTTCTATTTCAGACTTGGGGCTGGATCTTTCAGAGGAACCATCCTCACTAAGGAGGAGGAGAGGAGGGGAAGGAAACCACAAACAAAAACACAACCTTAAGTTTTCAGAAGGTTCTATTGTGCCCCCTCCGCCCCCTTTTTATCATCACTACATTGTGAGGGAGAAGTTTTGTTCCAAATTATGAAGTCAATTTTTGTGCCTATCTTTGAGAGCCCAGCTTTGCATTGGGATTCCTTAGGCAAGCAAATATTACTTTTAGAGGACAAAGACGCTGAACCTACAAGCTCAGCGCAGGTGGAACCCAGCACATACATTGAGCCCCAGTGACTTCAATGGCATTGCTGCTGCATGGAACAGCTTGTGGGATCAGGACTACGTAATCTCAATACAGTGCAGGCCTGGGCATCACAATGGAGATCACTGAGTTTGAAAAGTTTTTCTTGCTCAAATAAGATTTAACTGTACCACATCTTCCAGGCATTCAGCAACCCACCCCTGGATCACTTTAGAGGTAACATACGTGTAGCCAATTATTTTAGTTTATTACCCATTTATTGTGTGATGTTATGATTAATCAATGTTATATTACATATATTCATTGTATGTTAGAGTTAATCTGTAGGATTATAAAAGTATAAGATTGATCAGTATTTAGAGGAACCAAGTATACCAAGTATTAGACATGAGTAAGACAAGCTGAAATGCAAGAACCTGTAGGCTGAGGCCTGCAAGACTATAGCTCAGCTATTTTAGGCCTTGGAGACAAGAAATGGTGACATAAGTGACCGGAAAATAACCCAATGTGCTAAGATTATGGGAAAAGAGGTACCAAGTGGTAATATTGTGCAAAATTACCCAGAAGATGACTATCAGATGATAAAAATACAATAAAGGCACATCTGTCTCCAACATGTGTCTTAATCACAGGATACAGGTTGTGCATCAATGCTAATGAGAATAAAGGGAATTTACACAGCCTATAGAAAATTGGGGTCCCTTGAGTATCCATGGGACACAGACCAATACGAGAAAAGAGGGTTGACACTTTTGGACATGCGCAGAATGTAGGTATTGACAAAAAACACATTATAAAAAGCGGATGCCCAGAACAGAAATTGAGCTCCCTATGGGAGACTCCAGCAGGAACCATCCCTCTACTGATGATCAAGCCATAAGAGACCCATCAGACCCTAACACTGTTGTTAAGTGAGTATAACTATATTTGTAACTTGAGCATAGGTCTGTATAGAATTTCTATATGCTTGAGTAATCATAACTTTAATTGTAACTTTTATAACACTTGTAAAATAGACTTAACCTTGTACTTGTGAATGTGTGTGTGGTCACTACCCTTGGTCTTTTAGAGTTAGTCTCTAGGAACACCTAAACAAGTAGCAGAGGTGACTTTCACTCTGTTAAGCTTGAAACTGTAGCCACCAGAGCCAAACCCACGGTTGTGTAATATCACATTACAGAATTCACGTTAAATAAAATAAAAGGCTACATACGTGTCTTGAACAACAATGTACTGATGAGGGATAAGGCCGTCGATGCCATTGTGCCGTCCCTCCCACCAATCATCTGAGGCCCGCTGATACAGGAGGAGAGAAGCCCCTTTTTTAAAGGACAGCTCTCGTGCAGTTCGGCCAATGTAGTCAAACTTTGCTATTGCTTCTATCGGCTCACACTCTAGGAGAGAGAAAGGAAAAGACTATTTAATGAACACTCAGTGTTGGACAAGGAGTCATGAGTTGAAATCCCTCCCTTAAATCTTTCAGTGATGGCCATCAGCTACAGAGCAACAATTATGGGACATGACCATGTTATCTGGGATAAAGCAACACCTCACAACAATGGAGAAGGGGGGCACAAGCATTCAGATTTTGGCATCCATCTCTTTAAGGCTACGTCTACAGTGGTGTGTAGACGACAGACCCCGCACGCCTCCCTAGCATGAATATAAATAGCCATGTAGATGGGGAGGCACTGCTTAAGCTAGTAGAGCAGACATACCAGAATCTCAGTGTCCGTATCCTACACGGCTCTCTGCATGCTCAAGCAGTGACTTCCCCATCTACACTGCTGTTCTTAATCAGTGTACTGTCCCTGCTACCTCCCCGCTCCCAGAGTCTTTCCGGGTTGCCTCCCCTGTGCCAGAGCCTTTCCTCGTGGCAGTGAAAGGCTCCTGCCAGAAGAGAGCAGATGGAGCCTTTCCTGGCTGCCTCCGCCCACCAGAACCTTTCACTGGAGTATGTAGCTACATGTACGCTACATACAACCGCCAGAGTGGACAGTGCCAACCAGTCAGGGGTTCTTGGATTGAGCTTTTCACATCAACATTTTCTACCTTGAAATGTCTCACGGCAGCAAAGAAAAACATGACCAGAAAAGGAAAACCCACAACTCAACTCTAAGAGCACCAAAAACAAGAAGCTCTCAGGGACAAAAGCAATCTAGAGTAAATTTCCTCAAAGGCAGCTCAATAAACCTTCTGCGCTGGCAAGCAGGAATTTTCATTAGCATTTAGGGAAGGAAAGACTTCTGGATTCAAGCTGCTTCAGAAGTAAGGTCTCTACTCTGAAGAATATTTCTGCTGCCTTATGGGGCTTGCAGGGACCAGAAGACTACAGATCCTGGCACTGTGGGAGGCTGATCTCTTCAGAGCACCAGCTGGCCTGTCATGGAAGCTAATAAAAATATTAAATGCCTCCATAGCTGCATGTTGTGATGAGCTCACGAAAAAGCACTCCGCTCCAGAGCACCACACACCACTGGATTCATTATGCACATTGTTTATTAAGCACAATCCAAGGGCCCTCAGAGCTGTACAATACATGGAACAAGACAGCTCCTGCTTTGGGAGCTTACAATCTAAAATAGACAGTCTCATAACACACAGTGACCAGATACCAACCTGTGGCACTTATACTATGGAGGGGAGGACAGGATAGGTATCTAGACAGTCAGATTGATCCAACTCAAATTGCCTGGATCGTTTTAAGATTTACAGTTCTGCCCTTGGCAAATTCTCTTTTGCAGCCGGGATAGAAATTACAACTCTAGGCTGGAATCAGGTAATGGAGTGAGCTTGGCTGCCTACTTCCTAATTATCTACAACTTACAAGCATCTTTCAAGGAGTTGGGGGCCAGCTGCCTCTTGATGGCAGTTTTGGCTTCTTTTTAAAGCAGCACACTTCAGTGATCTCACAGCTCTTTTCCTGATCCTTCCAGAGCAACAGACCCTGTTCCTGGTGCAAGCCAAGGAAAGACGTGCTATTATTTTGTCTTTAGCCTGCCATTGGGATTAGGGGAGGCTTCTTCATGGCTGCCTTTGGTAGTGCAATGGCCAGCCAGAGATGACCAAAAAAACCAAACAAACATCAAGAAGTAAGCCCTTTAAGTTATTCCTTGGGGAAAGCTTGTGCACAGGAATTAGGCCATCTAGGGCTTCTCTGAGAAGGATCAGCAGTGGCCTGGACATGATTCTCAGAGCCCCATAAATCCTGCAGGGTGAACAAGGGCTATAGTATCATTGTCTGATCAGTGAAACAGTAGAACAAAACCATCACCCAACCCTAGAATTGCGATTAGGGTTTGTGGCTGCAGAGCATGGACAGACCGAGGGCTAAGACCAAGCAGGCATGCCATTTGCTGGATTTAGCCTTCAATAATGGATTTTCCTAATACAAAAACAGACTGCAGCGCTTCTACTAAATTATACATTTCAGATAGGTCTACGGACAGCCACAAAGGATTCCAGTCATCCGCCTACACCAGCCTGCAAGGTGTTTGCATCAGTGAAAAATAGCTCACTTGTTTTCAGCTTGGAAAACATTTTTTTTTCCAGGCCAGATTCCCTTGAGCATGTGGTTATCTGCTTCTGGCCCCCTCCTTTCCTCTTGCTTATTTGGTTCTTGGAACCAGTTCATTCATATCATTTAAAAAGTTAATGTTCTTTTTTTTTTCTTCATTTTATTACAAGTGAGGGGACCAGACTCTGTGTGTGTGTAAATTTCATCTTTGTTTCATTAACAATTGTTTATTATTCCAAATGAGCAGTGCACTTGGGTTTCTTACATTTCCAATTAGCCTTTTAGGACTCTGGATTTTAGCCAGACAAGTGATTTTAGACTCAGATTTCCAGTACTGCTGCCCTACTGGGCTCAGGCTCCAAGGAAAGAGCTGGGAATAAAGACCAAAAGACTAAGCCAAACACAACTACCACTCCTAGTCTCAAAGTCTGTGCCAGAGAGCAGCAGTTTACTGTCTCTCCACCAATTCATGACTTAGTGAACATGGAAATGCACTTGCACCCTCACCGTACCAATGACCTGCATGTGCCAGTCCCAGCCACCAAGTGTCTGATCACTCTTACATCACAATGAAAGTTACCAGTATGGCAACTCCAGAAACCGCAGCTATGTTCTTAGATGCTGATTCCCTCCAACTCTCTGCCTAGGGTGACCAGATGTCCCGATTTTATAGGGGTCTCTCTCTTATATAGGCTTCTATTACCCCCCTCCCTTGTCCCGATTTTTCATATTTGCTGTCTGGTCACCCTATCTCTGCCCCATGATCCTGCTTCTAACCCTATTGATCAGTGGTGAAGTATTTTCTAGGCTCACATGTTTGTCACTAGGCATCTACTAAACAGACCAGGCACCCATGGTATGAGTAGCATGCTGAAGCCAGCTAGGTGGTTGTGCGTTGAGAGTGGCTAGTTGAATGAGTAGTGGATAAACTTCTCTCACCTCACATCCAGAAACTGACTCAACCCCCCAACTGAAGTGTGAAAGGACTTAGTTTGCAAACCCAGCGATGCTACTGAGCATGCCTCGGATGACAGCCTCACTTGGTCTGGATTGCTTCTCAGCACCATTCCCAGAGCTGAGAGAGAAGCTGAACTTTCATTCAAATCAAGTGGCTCTTCAGTCTCTTCTCTCAGAGACTGAGGGCCAAATTCAAAGAGGGTCTGAACCCCTCTAACTTCCGCTTGGCTCCTCTCAGGAGTTAGCCCTGAAGGCACCATTTTGTGTGAAGCAGAGCAGGCCCATGTGAGTGGCTACAAAGAAACCCTGCCCTGCCAGCATCCCTCACCTGGTGTGTCTCTGGCTACCCTCCAACTGCTGGCCTGCCAAGACACTTCTCAAGAGCCTATCTTGGGGATCTAACTCTCCTCTCTGCCGCTACCAAAAGGCGCCTTCGTTTCCCTCCCAGCTAACAAAACCCTCCTGACCCCTCAGCAGTGACAAAGGCACAGTTCTCCTCTCTTCCCCCTTCCAGGTGCCAAACTCTCCCTCCACAGACTCTATACAGGTTGTGGGAAGCTGTTGCAAGCCAACACTGATCTCACCTTGCATGAGACTCCTCAAGGCTAAGACCCAGTGGCTTTGGGATGGAGCCCAGCTCTAGCCCACAACCAATCTCTAAACACCTTGCCCTTTTGCTAGACAAACCGTTCAACAATAGCACTAAAAAGCCAGCCAAGAACATTCACTTATCCGTGTGTCCGCAAACAGAATTATAGTCCTGGGTAAACAGGCATCAGAGTTTGCCTTTCATTTGAGTGATGTAATTCCTTATTGGGTAGTTAAATAACAGAGGGAAAGGCTTTCCCAAGCTTTCCAAAGGGACTGACTTTCCAGAGGAACAAGATGTTTAAAGGGGACACGAGAGGCACATAATTTTACACCCATATTCTCTGTAATACCTCCAACAAGCTTGATTAAAAGTCTTTTCTGACTGTTTTTCCCTGTTGAAGAACTAGTTTTCCTATTTGACTCCCACATCTCTAACAGAGATAGCAGACAACACGGTTCATCAGTCTTTACTTCCTTGTTAGTGCACTAGCAACATTAAGCCTACATGAACGTGTCCAAGCTATAGGATAGGTTAGCCATTTAACCAATGGTGCAGAGACAGCAGGGGGAGCATAGGAGAACAAGCCAATGCTAACTGAGTAGGCTGCTAAAGAACAACTCAAGACGACATGCAATCAAATTGAAAAAAAGTCACATTTTCATCGGAAGATGGTGCAGCTCCTGTAGTCACAGGTGCTCTTTACATTACATTACAACCGGCAGATATTATAACACAATGCATTTCTGTTTGGTCAGTTCGCTTTGGGAATTGATCACCAGTCAGTCAGTCAGTTTTGCTGCTGCGGACTGGCAGTTACACTTTGTTACGCACTGGTACTGATAACATAGCCCCCACACTGCTCTGCAAGGAGCTCACGTGCATGGTTTTCCCCAACCCCTAAAAAGAGGGCATTTTCGCCAATAGCGGTGAGAGATTGGAATCAATGACTTTGGGGTTGTATGTTCTTTTCCTCCCTGGACTCTGCACAAGGCTGGGGAGCATCAGGAGATGGCTGGAAAGGTCAAGCAGAGGCTATTTAGAGCCTGAGGTGTGAAGCTCGGATCCCCTCATAGTTACTCAGGCCAAGAGAAGGGCAGTGGAGGAGATCCCCAACAGAAACCAAGAATCAGCAGGGATTCCCTGTCCCTGAGACTGGCTTGCAGGGAGAAGGTAGGAGGCGTTTTTGCTTGCTTGTTTTAAATAAAGCAATTGGAACTTACAGACATGCGGCTGTCTGCCAAGGCCACTGAAAGGGAAGAAGCTTGGCAGACAACACATGGAGAGGGGAGTGGGAGAGCAGGCACGGACATGTTGACTGTTTAGCTTTCTGCTTAGCTCATGCTCCCCAGCTCAAAGATCCGTTCAAACAACAGGACAGCAGAAAAGCCTGTGCAGAGCATTTTAGAAGACAGGAGTCTGTCTATGCTTGCCGCTGTGGGAAGGCACCTTTGGAAAACAGGATTTTTTTAAAAGTAGTTTTGAAAGATTCCTGATGACATTATGCCTTCCAATTTTTTAGGGCATGTTACAAACAGCTTTTCTGGTTCAATTCCCCTAACAGATTACTGGCTCTTTGAATTTAAACTTAAGACAGCATCCCCACTCCCAACAAAAAAACCAAACCCCTGGACAGCTAACATGCATCACGTACCATCATCACTGGTATGATGCTCAGCTGCTATATCCTGAACTGAATCTTCTGCTGAGGCTGTTTCTCCATGAGGACTTTCACTGCAGTGGGAGGAAACACATTCAATGCATTACATTGGAGGAAAGTCATTTTACTAGCTACAAAAACAGTCACACTGAATAGAGTAGTTAAGCTCTGGAATAGGCTTCCAAGGGAGGTTGTAGAATCCCCATCATTGGAGGTTTTTAAGAACAGGTTGAACCTGTTCTTAAAAACCATCTTTCAAGGATGACCTAGGTGTATTTGGTCCTGCCTCGGTGCAGAGGGCTGGACTTGATGATTTTGCAAGGTCCTTTCCAGACTTACATTTCTGTGTCTATGAATACTAGGAGCTTTACGCAGTGGTACCAAATTTGGATTCCATTGTACCAGGCACTCTTTAGAAGTGGATGCACTTACATGCATTGCAAACTATGTTGTTGCAAATCAAGCTGAGTCTCTACTTCCATGAGCACCTGGAGTAGCTTTTTCAGTTTATGTACATCAGGGAACCTGAGTTTAGATCTCATAACTGGTCCCTCAGAAGATTTTAGATGTTACAGATGGAAAAGGCATAATAGAAGTCTAGTTCATCTTTTTTTGCCAGTCGAGGATTATTCTCTACATGATATTATCCATTGCTCTCATTAGTTACCCAAGTTACAGAATGTCTCATGTGCCCTAGAGGAGATTATTCCACAATTGAATAGGATGCTTCCGATTTTTTTCTTCTGATCAGTTTAAAATGTTCTTGTCTTACTTTCACCAAATTGCTGACTCCCATATCAGACTAACTGGCATAAGCCCATTTACAGATGCCTAAGCATCACTGTCCATTATATGAAATGAGATAGAGCTTTACAAAGATCACACATGTAAGAAATGGGAAACAAAGGAGAGGAGAGAGAAAGGGGAGAGAATTCACGTACTCTCCCAAATGACCCTGCAGAGCTGAACTGCCAGTTAGCAATGACTGTGTGTCTTTCTTTGCTCCGTTAGTATAACGGAGCATAACAGTTCTGCATGAGGAACACTCTCCCCTCCCGTATACAGGAATATATTGTTGAAGGGAAAACCTGTTTGCTCTAGAGCCTTAGCTTGCTCAAGGTGAAATGAAGCAAGGACTGGAGACCCTTTGTAGACAGGTTTATGGCCTCCATGCACCCGACTGAGAGGACCTTAAATCATCTCAAAAGCAGTTTTTACATCTCTTCAGAGGGTCATAACTTGATTAGTCTTTTTGGCCCTGAAAAGGTTAGAGTAAGAGTTCACTGAAGTCTCATACTGTCCTTTTAAGAATCAGTTAATGAGATCTATCTCCCCCGTTAAAAAAGAAAAAGAAAAAAAAGAGGAGCCTGAACAATCCGAGTGTCTCATTACACTTAATACACACAACAATCACTCTGCTTCCTAGCCCTCTTCAAAGCCCATACCTCAGGAGGCACTAGTTAACTTTCCCATCCTTTACTAGGCAGGATAAACACTCTGCAAAGTTTAATAAAAGAATCTAAAGCCAACAGAAAGCCCCAGGAGGGCTATAGTATTACAGGCTAAAGTTTCACCCAGATTGTGAAGTAATGTGGCATACAAACAGCTCTAATGATCTAAACACTGTGAAAAGAGAAGCAGGATCACATTCCTTCCCTCCCCCCTCATAGAACACTTCCAACCCAAAAAAAACCCTACCTCTGCTGTAAAGAGATCCTTTCTCTCTAGCGATCACATGGGCGCTTGGATGCTGTAAAGAGGAGTGCTAGGCTGCTGGATTTCTACACGAATACTGAGGGAGTGTTGGCAATATATATTGCCAGAGGAATGCAAGTCAAGTTGAGCATCTTTATAAACTGTTCTCCTCATTGATTCTAATGTTCTCATATAAGATTCCTTGACTCTGACAGACAGACATGGGATAGGTTTTTTAAAGGTGCCCATATCAAGGGCCTAAATCTCAACTGCAAACCGTACATTGTGTCCCGCCCTCTCTGCTCCCAGTGCAAGTCATTTCAATCCTCCCCAGCAGCTGCTGACTGAAAGTGACGGCCGCACAGCAAGAGCATGAAAAGGAATGTGCACAGCGCTCATCAAGGATGGCTTCTAGCCACGGGGGGCCTCTGCACTGGAGCATCATCATTTGTATGTTACTAGGTGAGGACAAGAGAAGGCAGCTGAGGTTAAGGCTGGAGAAGAGGCAGCGTTCAGGTGCAAATGCACTCAACTCCCTTTGTCTGATGAACCAGCTCAGCCAAGATGGGATCCACTTTGCCACGTGCAAGCTCTACAGCAGAAAGCCCTGTGGGCAATAGCTAACAACCACTTAATACCACGGCTATGATGAGGCTTGAACGGTAACCAGATGCTTCTCCCTGATTAAGGTCTTTAAATCATGCCGAACTCCACTCCTCCCTGGCTTCCCCCGTAAGTAGGGAAGGGGGGAAGTATGGAGATAGACAGAATAAAAATAGAGACAAGCAAAGTAAATGAAGATAAGTGATGGGAACCTGAAGGACACTTGAATGTATTTTTTAAGGCAGATGAGACTCTGCCTTCCCACCCCCAAAATACAGTGACGATCAGCATAGGAGGACATGATTTTGCATGGTCACTTTCTCAGCTGTGGATCCAACGGCATGTCTGAAGCCAGGCACCCTCATGTTTTCCAAAGAAAGTTCTAAGTGAAAAGAGCACTTGGGAGCCAGATACTAGAGTAACACAAAGTTACAAAACCCCAGAGATCCCCTTCACCATGTACTGTATTTGCCCAAATATTAGTAATTTGGGGTAGGTTTTGTCCCCTACATGTCTCTCAAGTTCCATGTACACTTTTAACACAATAAACATATACATTAATTGTAATAATAATCACATGCTAAACATTTAACTTTTTCATTCCTTATGACAACTCCCATCTATCTGCCTAGGGGAAACCTCACACATGATGAAAATACAGGTCTCTGAAAGGATTTAAAAGTCAGCCCACACAGCTCAACCAGCCAGTAAAAATCAATGGAAGCCATGAAGAGTAAATCAATCAAAATGCGATTGCAATAGCCCTTTGTTAAAAACTTCCAGCAGTTTGTAAAAAACAGCCTCTCCTCACATCTCATATCTAGTGGTCAGATGGTTGAGGAGTTATCCTATACTGTAATACGGTAGAAAAAGAAAGTCAACAAGCTCTGCCAATAGAGTGACTTCCTTCTTTTTTTAATATCAATGCAAGAAACTCATTTGCCTTCCTGGGACAAGGGCAGCGAGACAGTTAAACACTCTTCCTTTCTTTCAGCGGGAGGTGGGTGAGAGCAATTCAACCACTAGGAAAGCAAACACCTCCCTTCCCCCTCCCTCCACAACCTTCCACCCCAGATGACAGGAGCCGCTCTGGCTCAATTGTTTCCAGATGCTGCCTTCTGACAGAATGCATGGCCAGGCCTCCTGGGGTTTTGGTTGGATGGAAATGGTGATTTTGTATTTCACCCCTGATCAGTCCTGTCCTAAAAACAAACCCATGTCACAGCTTTCTAGGTTCAGCTGCAATCAACCCTGTACCTCAAGGAATGTCACTTAGAACAGGCAGAAAAATGAGAAAAGAAAGAACAATGTAAGGGACGAACACAGTCAACCTACTGTCTGTGTGGTTTCCTCCAGAAGATTATGGTCATCACAGCTACAAGACTAACTGTGGTCATTTATTTTCCTTCAATAGAATGAAGCACAGGTTTGACATTTGGGTCACTGGCTATTTCCTACAGGGCCTATTTCATGTAAGTCGCTGGCTCCCTGAAAGGACAGGAGCCATGTTGTTCCTTCTGCAACTGATTTTTTGGAACTCCTTTAAATTCTGGGACTGGTGTTGGAGACTGAAATTTGACACAATGCAATGTGCATGACTACAACACACAATTAGTTAACGAGAACATAACTAAGTGCTGGCCCCCTTCCTCTGCTCTCTAATGGCTCCTACTGTACCAGTAATCCTCAGTGCTTCCACCCCTGCTGTAGACTGGGCCTTCCAGTTCTCTCGGTCCTGGGAAGATGTTCTCATGTTGCATGACGATGGTTTTGATCAGTTCATTGACATGAGCCTGGCAGGAGACCTGATCGTGGCCTTCAGGCACAGACATCAGTGTGGGCCCAAAGCAGATGGCCAAGTTGTAGGGATCCATCATGTTCTCTTCACTGAACTGAGATAAACTGCAAAAGACAGGGATGAGAGGATTAAGACGAGTCAACAATACCGACATCTCCTGCTAGGGAGCCAACATCTAAATCGAGAGGGCTAGCTTGGGGTGCTCTGCTCTTTAAGCACCTTCTGCTGGGAATGGAACGTTTTGGGTCAATAAAGGAAAAATAAGGCTGATTGGAATTTACTGGGGAGAGAGGAACTCCTCTAGATGCACCTCCCAGGATCTGACACGGCCTCCATGAAGACAGATTCCTAGCTGAAATCTGTACTGAAAAACAGAGAAAACTTTGCTGCTTGCTGACATGCTGATTTCTTTACTCAATCGCTAATGCATTTTTCCATTTCCCCAACATCCTCCTCAATCAGCACACGCAGCATTGGTAAAGAAAGAAAATGTCAGACTGTTCCTCTTTTCAATAGCTTTATTCTTCACAAAGATTGAATTTCATTGCTGGGGATTTATTTACATGTGGTCGACTCTCTGCACCCTGCTCCGATAGCAGCTGCTGCAGTAACACCTTACATCCAGTCAAGAGGCCAAGCCAGGCCTGACTGAGCCACTGCTGCTCCACACATCACAGCCTACAGCACCGAACACAGCAAGGGAGCTGGCAACCAAGGCGCCCTTCTGCTTCTTTCCATTTGCACCCTCCTTGAAACTGAGTTCTTTCCAAGCCCAAAGGCTCCCAATAGCATAAGAATAAGCCAACGCTCACTATGGAAGCAGCCACTAGGACTTTCAGTATTAGCTACAGCGACGTATTGAAACCCTTTGAAGTTGAAAAGCAAGGCCAGTTGGAGCTAAAAACCTCCAAGGGATTGTAGAGGTTTGGGGACTGTGTTGCTTTGAAAGGCTTTGCGGAGCGGAATTCACAACCAGAAGCATATCCTGCTTTATGACTGCTGTTTATAATCTCACTGCGGCTCTGCATCCAGTTCCAGAGCAAAACCTGATGATCTCTGCCTGACTGTGCTTGGTAGGGAGAGTTAGGTAGCGTATTCTCCAAACCAAACCCCTTCCCAAAGACCAAGATGTTTCTTGTTAGCAGCTTTTCCTGGAGCCGATCTGTAGGATTTACCAAGTGCAGCCGGAACACTGGGTCTCTGCACAGCAACACTTCTTTAACCTGAACAAATTTTAACCCCAAGCCTATAATTTAAGCCCTTCAAGGCACCAGTTAATGGTTAAGCATCAAACAGAGAGCTAAGTTCCAGAACAACCCCCTTGAAAGACCCTGTTTTCCAGTTCACTTCTTAAAATAATTAAAAGCTATTAAGGCTGGAAGGGAACATTCACTTCAATGACTCCAGAAGTGACATCTGTAGAATAAGAATCCCAAGGCATCGAAGAATTTAACAGCACTATTGTGGAAAGTTTCTCTTCTTGCACTGCAGAGCATCCCTTTCCGATGCCATAACTTGGATGAAAGAAAAGACGGTGGTAATTTTGTGAATGTTTTTTGGTTTTCCACAGTGCAATAGCAATTTCTGCAATATATAGGACTGGATTCAACAAATGTCCTGGACTATTTTAATAAGGGACTTTAAACTCACTACCCAGTTTTACATAAGAGACAGGGCATCTCTCAGGAACAGCTGATGTACTAGCGCCTCAAACACAGGAAACCGGACTCAAGTCTCTGAATTATTTAATGTAGATGGCCACATCAGCAGTAAAACCAAAATAATATCTTATTTTAATACCCTGCTTGCATCCAGAAGAAGTCTGAAGTGCTTTGCAAATTTACATATGCAAGAATAACTTCACCCCGCATAGAAATGCAGCCACCTCTGAGATGGAACACATCAGCACAACTGCTCTGAGAAATCTTATTTCCCAAGCTGTTTATAAGAGTGCACAGAATTTAGGAGAGAAAAACATTTTCATCACAATGAAAATACATATTTAGCTAGGATATTTAGATAGTGGAATGATGCCCACCTTGCATCCTAAGCTTATCTCAAGTGAAATGGGCTCCAAAATTATCACAAGTGAAAATAGTATCCCTAGAAAATACAATGACTTTACCACCAATCTGGGGTAGCAGTTCAGTACTTAGCAGGAAGAGTGTAATCTACTGAAACAACAGTTCCATCTCCTGCTGCATATTGGGTTACTCTAGAATGTCTCCCATCCAAGTATAACCAGGCCTGGTCCTATTTAGTTTGTAGTACTGAGGATTTCACAACTTTAGGGAGTATGTCTGCAGGCTGAGGTTGAATTTACATCACTTTCAGTTTTGCTATGAAGTCAGCCTTGGGGTTTATTTAGAGTCCTTTGCTATTTAAGTTAGTTTTGGAAGTGCTGCTAATCCAATTAGGAGCCAACACAATTCAACAAGCTATGGTGATTTTTATTTCAGCTTCAGGAGTCAGTGGGAGTTGCATATGCATGTCTAAACAGAGTTTGGTCCTCTGAGTTTTACAGCTATGCTTTATTTCATGAATAATGTCTGTTGCACTGTTGTGTAAGACTGGTCATTCAATGGCCATAGCATGGATACTTAATAGTTAAAATCAGTAAGATTTCTCAAAGCAGTTGCAGAAATATATTTCCCAAGCTCCATACAAACTGAATACACACACTATTTCTCCAATGGGAACATGAATCCATTCCAGAAGTCGAATTTTCCTCCATTTTATTGGAGTCACAGTGAGGGCAGAAAGGGCAGCTTTGTCTAGCTAGTTTTAATGCCCCGTGGGAGACAAATGAGAGAAAGGGCAAGAGGTTCCATATCCCTCTGTAAGTTATTTATAGCTGAAACCTCAAATTGCAGTACAAGACGTTAAACCCATCATGAGGAAAAGGATGAGACATCCATCCTCCAGGCTGCCAAAATGATGCGATTAAGATGACTGAGCTCTGCAGAACTGTGCCTCAGAATTCAGCTCTGAAGTATGGAAGGTTGAATCTTCTTGTACTGTCACTCCTCTGATGCGATTGGTCAACCAAACAGGAATCCACAGCGCAATGCCAACATATCATCACTGGGACAGTGCCTGGTTTTTGTATAATGTTTCAGGCAACTTTGGCGATATCTAGAGGGAGGCTGAAAAATTTATCTCCAGATCCAAAAAACTTCTGGGGATGTTCTGATCCAGATTTTTTGTTTAGTCTGTTATAAAGGTGCCAGATGTGAACTTCAGATTCAGTCTCTTCGAAAATTTAGGGGTGTACGCGTTTTGATTCAGGCCCAAATACTATGTATATACCATAGATAATTTAAACATCCCCTCCCAAATGCAGTCTCTCTTTTTTGTACCTGCCCCAATGTGAACATGATGAAGGACAATAGCGCTGGACCACCCATTTGACGCTATCAACTTCCATACAGAATATATGCAGGGGTCAAGTACGTGTCTGGATGCAACATTTCCTCCTCTTAGCATCCTCAAGAGCCCCACAGCATGCAAGGAGAATAAGGCTGGGTTCCCTCTGTGAGCAGAGCTCCATGTACCCACCAGATGGGGGAGTAAGGATCTTATGCATTTTGAGCCCACCTACTCCAACAAGAATAGAGTTCACAGCATTTCCAGTTCTTGCTAGCCTGGGACCCAGACCCTGAACCTTCATGTTGCACTTCCACTAGCTTACCAGGCTAACTCCAGTAATATTAATTTTCATTTCAAGAATTCTGTTGAGGTTGCTGAAGTTTTTTCTAGTCATCATTTGCAATGCTGACAGGCCCAGTAAAATAGATGCAATAGACAAGTAAGCAGGCAGAGAGGCAACAAACTGCTACCGGCAAAAAGAATGCCACTTGAACCCTGAACTGCTGCTCTGGATCAGAAACTGCAGGGTGTCAAATCTCCAGTCCTCTCATTCAACACATTTATACCAACCCCAACATCTACTGCAGAGCTCTGGTGCTTTCAGGGATACTCACTGACTGAGGAATGCAAAGAGGTATCTCATTACAATCAGAGTGGTTTTAGGCAAGCTCAGAAGGACCTTCCGGATGTGTAGTGCTCTTTCTTGTAAGTTATCCATTGCTGAAAGGAGGAAAGAGCACGATACAGAGTTATTATATCACCATGGCCATACCTGAAGTCAATGAATCTGCATGTTTGAGGCACACTAGGAGGTTCCCTACACTAGGGTGTAAATTATTAAAGATAGGAGCAAAGACAGTAGCATCGAATCTTGGGGAAAAAAGGGGCTGCTTCCTGTAACGTGTATGATGCATTCTCTAGAAATGCCTTAAAGGAGAGTGTAATGTATGCATAACCTGTTCTGCAAAGCCCTTTATTGCAAAGGTGCATGGTATGTGTAATTTATCTGCAGGTTCCCTTACAGTGTGGGTGCATTGAGTGATGTCTGTTTCACAAGATCCAACACAATAGCTCACTCCAATTAGCTACAAAAGGTGGGTGTTGAACAAAGAAAGTGTTTGGTCTGACTCAGAAAATAGATTACCATAGCTGAAGGGTGAGCTAAAAGCGCTGCGTGCAGCAGACTATTGAGAAAAAAAGTGGGCAGCATAAATCCTCAGCCCTGGAAGGATGAAGTTATTTGGGAGCAGATTTCTTTTCATCTGATATGAATTAAGCTTTGTAAAGTAATTTAGTATGAGAAGAAAACCATGAGTTGTTTCGGAAGCAGTTATCTTTGCCCCACTTCAAAGGCTGCCGCTGATGGCTATTCCACTGCCTGGGACAATAGATTCATTCTTTGCTGCTGAATGATTCGGCAATAATGGGACCATTTAAACTTGGTTTCCAACAAAAAAGAAAAAGCTTTGAAATAATCCAAGCTGTTTATACCTGGACTGTGATCACTCTCACATTATACATTTGGTAGTGAGAGTCCATAAAGAATCTTCCTTGTGGTTATGGAAGGTTATTCAGACTGGTTAAAACACACAGCTGCTTCCCTTCTGGAAATACATGGCATGCACCAGAACAGATGTGCTGCACGTACATACAGAGCATCAACACTGGGGATAGACTGGTCAGGAAAACTCTGCTAGAACAGCGGGCTTCCAAGATGGCAGCTGCAAGCATGTTCTGAGTTGAGGCCTTTAAAGGAGCATTTTGTGCAAACTATTGTTTTAAAAAAACTACTTATGAAGTTTTGGCTCTCAAGATGCTGTGGCCACCATCTCGGAAGCATGCTGCTGTGGTGCAGATCCCAAGGGATCCACTTCATTCTGTTCTCGGATTCACTTTCCTAAATAGGCTCTGCCATTAGATTAAGTAGTGCTGTGACGAGAGAGCTGAGCGGTCCTCCCTGGATGGTGGCTGGAGCACAGAGCCTAAAAGGGATTAGGAGAAATATTTTGGGAGGGGATGAAGACGGGATGCTCAAAAAACACTCTCCGGGCTATGATGGAAAACAAAAATCAACATTTTTGGTGCAATAAAAGTTTGCTCTTATTACCATAAACGGATTTTTGGGGGGGGGGGCGGGGAAATGGGGAGCAGAGGATGAAGAGACGGGGGTGGGTAGTGGTAAAGGGTCATCTGCATTTTTTTGCAGGTCTTCTATTTAAATATTAAACATCATTCCTTCATCTACTTACTGACACAGGCAATCAGATCATGAAAGATTTCCTTCGGGAACAGAGGGTGCTCCAGCCCTCGGAAGTAGAGTTTCAGAACTCCCGCTATTGAGTCCATATCATGGTCATTTTGGTCTCCAGCCAATGGATCCTCCCCTAGTTACAACAAACAAACAATACATTAAAAAAAAAGGAGGTAGGGAAGAAGAGTAAGAACTTTGGTAAGACAGAGGATCTGGCTGCTCTGCTAGAAGGACATGTCTCGGCCAGAAAGAAGGATCCATGTAATCCAAAGGTTACTCCCTATCCCCCCAAACACTGAGCAGGCAATGGGTGATTGGGAAAGCCATCCCCTAAGTATAGCAATCAAGAAAAGTCCTTGGCAGCCATCCTCTGTGGCTGGAGGTGGCTGCATGTCCCCAGTCAGGCAGATAAAGGGGTTGACTTTCTCATCTTACCCCAACACATGGAGAAAGAGTCCCCCACCTATGACCACATTGGGGGTGAAATTACTCCTGGAGCTGTGGTAACTTTGGGAGGCTCTGCAGTCCAGGTGCTTTTGGCTGGAGGGAATAGACCCAGCATTTGGTTAACTGGGTTATAAGAGGTAGGAAGCACATTGCCACAAATTCCTCACCTCCAAAGCAGCTCTGTGATTCACTGTGGGATTGTTTTGGGGCCTGCACAGCAGACCAATGCTTATGCCAATCACTACCTTTACAAGTCTTAGAAGGAGACATGTCCTGGATTGCTAAGAAAATAAAACGTTTCTGGTGCAGTTAATCTGTGACTATCTATACTGTAGTTCGCCTATTACAAAAAAGACGACACGCTGAAGGAGCTGTTCCCTACGGAAAACTCCCTATCAAATATAATTAGATTTTATGATGGGGCAAACCTCAAATCGAAGCGATATATATCCATTATGTGACGGAAATTACCAAAGCTTGCCGATTACTTTAATAACCACACAGGATAATAAATGGTCCACTATGAACCAGAGCATTATCTTTGATATTAACTGCTACCAAGGGTTCTGGATGAAGTAATAAAATGCACAGACATTATTGTTAACTTTGTCACTTCTGTATATCATCCTCTTTAGAGGGACAAGCAAAATTAAGCTAAAAAAAGTAATGTTATTTATTTTGGGATGGTGATACTGGAATAACTGGCTGTTTCCCCTGAAATGTCTGGCATCTGTCCTTTACTTTAAGAAAGGTGGTATTTGAGTCTGGTGTTGTAAGCCCTCAACCCCACCACCCGTACATTTCCTTTGTTCTCCAAAGTTTTTCATTCTCAGATAAAAGAAATGCATTGTAGTCTCAACAACCTCATTGTTGGGCAGAATAAGATCACATCTATAAAATACGTACATCTCTCTCTCTCCTCTCACTGATCGCAATTTACTATGCTCCCATATCTGGGATGTGGAGACATGCGAACATGCAAACTTACAATTCATGTGTCGCTTGCCACATGAAATGTATGAGGAAGCAGGACCAGCATTGTGTTTTTCAGAGGCCCAAGCAAGTAGGGGGCCACAAACTGCTAAGACTGACCTGAAAGCTAACTTTCTCTCTGGTCCCACTGTGGCAGGGAGACTGGCTCAGATGCGACTTGCTGTGTCAGAGGGCCCCCAAGGAGGGCCAATCGTATATGCAAACTAAAAACCCCCAAAAAGCCCTCCAAATGAGAGTCAAATGAACAGTGAGTTGAAATGGACTCTTATTTGGTGGTGATTAGACTAAATGTAGTCATTGCTTTACAAGAAATGTCAGGGGCAAGAGATCCCACCCCAGGCATAGAAGAGAGTCTATTCATAAGGTGGAAGAAAACAGACTAGGTAGTTAAACCCAATGAGGAAATGCTCTGCACCTCTGGAGATGTCTGCAGTCATTAAACAATCCGATATGACAGGTGCCGAAATTCTGAATGATTATCATACGGCAATGTTGCAAGACATGAAGCATAACATATCAAGTGACTTGATATGTTCAAGGTTAGTGAGCACTGAAAAAAATTCTCTGCCTGGAGGCATTTATGAAATGTGGAACTGTAAAAAAACCACACTACCTAGGGCACAATCAGTTGTGTCCAAAACACTAAAGGTATTTTAGAATGGTAACACCTGTGGTGATTGTACGAAAGAGAACACACCCTCCTTACCTCTCTCAAATGCATTTTTGATATCATTCACCTCAACCTGCGATCCAGACACTCTGAATATGCCTTCATGCTGCAGTCCTGTAAGGTAATAAGAGAAACCCACAATGACAGTCAAAGATTTCAACTCAGTTCCACAGCTGGCACAGTAATATTGCATAATCGATTTGAAAAGATTCGATTTTTATAGAAAACTGTCAATAAATGTCTGTTTCACCATATATCACAAACCAACCAAAAATATTTTCTCTGATAACTGAAGTTTACAAATAGGCAAAGTAAGAAAAACACTGCTTGAGAACTTAGTTTGTTTTAAGAATATTTACTTGAAATATTTTGGCATGTGATGTTGACAATTTGACTTAGCAGTTTATAACACTAACTTTGCGAATCTTAATGTGTACTGTCATTAAATCATCATCTGACTCGTACATAATTTCCCATAACTGAAAATTCTGATTAAGCTTTTAAAAGTTGTAAGCTCATACATTTTGTGCAACTGCAAAAATTTAAAATCATTACACTTAAAAAATGTTAAAAATAAAAATTGATATAATCTGTTAAAATTATTTTTTTTTAAAAGACATTCTGCCCAGCCTAGGCACAATCAGGGTGGGATCCCCCATCTAGAACATTACAACCATGCCAATAAGCAGGACAGGCCAAATTTTCACACCCTTTGGAAAATTTCCTTCTGCAAAAATCTAGGAATACAACAAGGGATAAAGTAGAACTTAACTCCCCTTCCATACCAGGAAAAAAGTGCAAAGTATTCACTTCTATCACTTCCATCCCATGAACACTAGAAGAATAGTATCAGTATTTTTGCAAAATTTTTCATCTTGAAGTACCACAAAACTCTATAAGCTTAAACTCATATACAACCTATATATTGAATCACTTCGCTCATGCAGCCACTCCTTTGAAGAACACAGCAACTTTTAATTGTTTAACAGCAACATTAGAAAACAGATACAACAAGAATTGAAGAACGTATTCAACTGAAATTACAGAATATAGCTACCACTAATGTGACTTGATATTTGGGACTCTAGGGGAGTTTTCAGGATATTCCAGTAGAGTAGTTAAGTATTAAAAAGCATTAAAACTGATGGGGGCAAGGAGGTGATGGATTTCAATGGATTTCTATAAAATATCTTAGTTGGAACATGAAACATAAGCAGCAAATATTTAAAACCAACATTCTAAACTTCTAAAATAATTCCAGCACAAGGAAATGGTTGTATCTATTCAAGCCTCTGGATGGAAGCAGGGAGTTTGACTTTTGCAAAGCTCTATGTAAGTTTATGTCACTGTACATGTAACTAATGAGCTATTTTGGATCATCTGTGGCCAGCTCTTCTTCTCATAAATTATGGCACTATTTTAATCCCCATGCAATGACATTTTTGTGTTATATGGCCCTTAATTATTCCTGATATCATCAGCGCACATCATACTGCACAGTGAAAATAAATATATACAAAAATGTTGCAAACTGAGAATGAAAATGGAATCAATCCACTGTCTACAGGGAAATCTTTATTCAAAAGCATCAATTCAGATGTAATAAACCATGTTACAGAACTGAACTTTAACGGGTCAAGCGATCAATTCTTTATAATTCTCCTTTGACATGGATTTGTACAAGAAAAGCACACTTCTCTAATCCCAAACTGTGCTTTCTTTAGCATATATTTTATTTAGTACTCCAAGAGGGAAAAGTGGGGAGAATCTACACAATAGTTTCCAATGTGCAATAGTGATTAAAACAAAAGGAAAGTACAATTGGACCTATTCTCTGGCTCTGTATATTGGTTAGATGAAAACACACCCCATCACTATACAAGCTTATTGACTAGCAGTCGTTCTTCAAGCTATTAAATAACATTTAATTAAAAACACAGAGCTTAGAATAAACATGTATGGAAGATGTTATCTTAAAATGCTACATTTATCCTTTATCCAAGCAAGTAAATCTGCACCTCAGCTTCCCTGAAGGGTCACTTGAATATTGTGGGCAAGGAGAATAGCTCAGAACTCCAGGCAGGGGAGAGTTGTAAGTAGGCAAGGCAGATATTGGGGGGGACAGGAGGAAGGGGAGGTGACATGACAAGAAAAAGATAAAGGCACAGGAACAACTTGAACACAAAGGCCTGCTAATGTTGCCCCAGTCAGAGGGATAATCTTCCAACTTCATGCAAGACTGAAGACAAGAAGCTATGGGACCCACGTTGAATGAAACCTAAGGAAACTTGGAACACTTCTGCAGTAGCAAAGTAACTCCTCGCTGGGAAGGAAGGATACATGTAGGAGGCACTATTTAGTGCTTAGCATTCCCCACTCAAGTACCTGCAGCAGCCACTCTGTCTTCCTATGCTTAGGATAGACAATAGTGCAGCACTACTGACTCTTCCGAGTGGACAGCGGTGAGTTCTTAGTAGTGCCTGCTGTAGGATTCCAACACTCACACACATTATGCACCAGGCTACTCCAAACATTCATAAGAGACACCCGCTGCTCCGCACATTGAAGCACCCGTGTGATTTACTTAAATTAGAGATGGATGGACTCTGGTTATGCAATTTGGATGTGAACTTTCCTAGAGTTCAGGGGGCGGGATCCAAATCTAGGTTTTCTGGTTCCTCATTATGAGTTTAAACACCCTTTAAAAAAAAGAAAAAGAAAAGGGGGTCTGCCTGCCTTATTCTGTTAAGGGGCATTTGAAAAAGTGATTAGTTTGTCACCTGTAAACTTACCATGTCTGCTAATGAATCGTATGCAGCTCTCCACCACAAGGGGAATGGCTTGGCTGGAGTCCTAAGCAACCAAAGGAGAAAATTAACACAAATAGTCAAGCACAGAGCTGAGAAATAAAAAAACACAACTCCGAAATCCACAAGCAAAACTTCATGGAGCAATACACCTTATGCAAGGGAATGCGGACAGAGCTGTCCACAGGGCCTGAAGCATGGGCTCTGAAGGCGGTACTATTTGGTTTGTGAATTATCCTAGATACATAACACTGCCTTTTGCACAGATGGTAACTGCCATCCCAAGCTATACAGGAATAAATATATCTAAGTGCAATGAAAAAGCAGCTAGTCCAGGGGTAGGCAACCTATGGCACACGTGCCAAAGGCGGCACGCAAGTTGATTTTCAGTGGCACTCACACTGCCCGGGTCCTGACCACTGGTTCAGGGGGCTCCGCATTTTAATTTAATTTTAAATGAAGCTTCTTAAACATTTTTAAAACCTTATTTACTTTATATACAACAATAGTTTAGTTATATATTATAGACTTATAGAAAGAGACTTTCTAAAAACGTTAAAATGTATTACTGGCAAACGAAACCTTAAATTAGGAGTGAATAAATGAAGATTCGGCACACCACTTCTGAAAGGTTGCCGACTCCTGACCTAGTCAAAACCAAGGATCAACAATTCTGATCTGGACTCGGCGTAGAAGACAGTTATTGGGTCGCATTAACATCTTTAGGGCACAGCTCCATGCAATGCCTCTGGAAGCACCAATGGTGTCATACGAGCTACCTGTGGCTGGGCAGCTTTGCCAAGATCACTCTTTGAGAAGGCCAGCTGGTGCTGCCGTAATGACTAACTCTGCACAACGCCTGTGCTCAACTGGTACACAAGGTGCCAGGGAAGGCACAGGAGAGAAAACCTACTACGCCCTCCCTTCATCTCATGTAGCGCATGCCCACACAAAGTTGTGGCCCTCTGGTCTCTCCAGTGTCAGCCCTCATGGCTCCACATTTGTACATTTTTCAGACTGATTTCCATTTATCCCAAACATGACAAATTTTGGTTTTGCAGAACTAGCTCCTGACATTTTACTGCAAAAACATTTTAGATGCAACATGCTCATTGACCTTTGGGCTTAGCACTGAGTACTGTAAAAATACCAGTTCACAATGACAGCTTGGAGTGCAGGCTGTTCTTTGGGTCAGGGCCAAAACACAGTAAATGACGCTTTCTAGCTTGCCAGTTTCCACCACAAGCAATTCAGTGATGAAGTTGTGTAATAGGCAAACAATTAATTGCACTTCTCTAGCCCTTTTCTTCAGAGGATCACAAAATACTTTGCAAACAATTAGACTTCAACAATATCTGAAGTACTGTATTACTGTTCCCATTTTAGAAAAGAGTCAACTAAGGCACAGAGGTTAAGTGACTTAATTCAATATTTTTTTAAAGGTTTAGTCATTTTCTTTTTAGTGGGCTGTAGAATTCCTTTAATTCGTAGATTCCAAGGCCAGAAGGGACCATTGTGATCATCTAGTCTGACCTCCTGCATAACCTAGGCCAGGGAACTTCCCCAAAGTAATTCCCAGAGCAGATCTTTTAGAAAAACATCCAATGTAATTTTGCAATTAACAATTTTTCCTCATTATCTGGATTGCACTAGCTTTCTGCAAGTTGTACAAGAGGACACAGTCCGCAATACAACAGTGCTTTGAAACACTATGGAAACCTGCAGCGTACTTGGCTAATGACAGAGTTCATTAATAATCATCCAAATAGCACCACAGATTTACACAGCCCATTGCAGAGAGGCACCAAATGAACTTTATAGAGAAACACACATTCTCTGTTCTCAAAGAGATTACAATTTCTGAATGATGTGCAATTTAAATTGGTAGGTCACATTCAAAAGAATGATTAGAGCCACACACAAGTGATTTCATGTGGATTATTTGAGGCACAGAGACATTCGTTTTTCCAGATTAGCTTTTTGTTTAGGTTTTCAAGTCACAGGGTATAGTATGTCATCTCCAATCAAGTACAGAACACAATGTGAGCCCTCAAACACTACTGTGAATGGCTATCAATAATCAGACATGCAGCTATTTCACTTCCTGTTGAAAGAGTCTGTTACTAGTGTGTAAACAAAGCAACAATCTCCACAACAGATGAATTCAGGGTATTCAAAAGATTCAGCTCTGCATATGAGAGCCTGCAAACAACATGGATGCAAATTCTCTACATGTGCAGTTAGAGAATAAAGATTCAGATTTTCATTCCATTTCTATAGCTGTTATTCACTGCAGATCTTTCCACAAACTCTCCCCTGCTCTCCAGCATCCAAAAAACAACTAAGACTATACCTTTCATCTAACTGCAGCACAGCAGCCTACAGACTAAATTATGATAAAGCCAAACATTTTGAGATACAACATGGAAAGTGGGTTTTCAAAAAGCAGCATACTGGATTTTAAATGTAACTTATAATCACTGCTCAAAATATAGCAAGGGACATATTTTGCCTACAATTTCCTAAATAGGAAAGAAAAATGTAAAATACAGTCTGCCTTTCCCTCAAACTACGAACATACTAACAAGACACGCATGGTGCTGGCTATCCTGCTATACAATGTCTTCTAACAGCAACCACGACCTGCTTTCTGGCTAATGAAAAGTGTCAGCAGACAGATTTTGTAAGCTATAGCTCAAGAATGAAAAGAGACTGAAGGAGGAGCAGATGAAATTATATTTCAAGTCAAATCTTGTCTTTATTGGATGTGAAATTTTTTTCCAGTTCCTTCCTATCCCAGCATAACATGATCTAGTTCCTTTGTTATTAAAATGTCATAGTTTAAAAGGCAATAAGTCGTCCACTATGGACAGAAAAGAAAGCATCCTTAGAATTCGTTGGAGTCACTTTTATTATGAAAGGTATGGCCAGCGTGCAGGTTACAACTTTAATAGAAATGTGAGTTAAAAAGAGACTAAATAGCAGTACAAATAATGTGTGTCAGCAGGAAACCATGGACTATGAACCTCAGTGCAGCAGCAGGGCCGGCGCTATCACTGTTGCCCTGCCCCTGGGGCTCAGCAGGGCTTCGCCGGCAGCTCTCCGCGGCTGCCTCCTGCCTCCCAGCTCCACGCTCAGCTCAGCAGCTAAGTGAGGAGCCAGGAGCTGGGGGGGGGGCGGCTTTCCGCGGCTGCCTCCTGCCTCCGCTCAGCATGCAGCCGGGAGGCAGGGGGCAGCTTGCCGCAGGCCGGGGCCTGAGCTGCCGCGAGCCGGGGTGTGGGGAGCCGCCTGCCGCCGGGGGGGGGGTGGGTGTGGCATTAGCGAGAGGGGGGGACACAGGGCCGGTGCAAGGAAGTTTCGCCTAGGGTGCAAAACTTCCTTGCACCGGCCCTGTGCAGCAGTCATGCTTATCGTTTATGTAGGCTGCAGCTACTAGTGGGTAACGATGTCAGAGACAAGCAGGTCTGATGTATCACTGTCTTCTACAGGTGGAACTAAACACACACACCTGTCATGGGTGAAGATAAACTAAAGTAAATACATTGCCCTATTCGGTCACAAGTTAACTGACAAAGTATACTCTTCAACAAGAGTATCTCTCATATGAACCATATAGCTAACATACCTATTGTTCTTCAGGAAGACTACTATGGGACAGTTTAACGATGCCACATGATGAGTAGGAAGATGGTAACATGGCTCAAGAAGCAGCTGAGAGTCAGGCAGCTTGGGTTCTAGTCCAAGCTCTTCCAGACACTATGTGGCATGGGAGGAAAATCACTTACGATCTGTGACTCAGTTTCCCCATCTGTAAAATGGGGATAATACTGTCCTATGTCACACTGATACTCAACTCATTAACGTTTGCCAAATGTTTTGAGGCCCTCTGATGGAAGGTTCTATATTATTATAACTGGAAGTTTTGAGCTGATTCAGTATGAGCCTTTAACCAAAATTGTTCAGTAATTGGGAACGCCTGAGCTTCAAGTCCTTCCAATATCATTTATTGTTGGTTTAGTATTGACAATTCACTGACCATTGTATAAAACAAAAAGATCAGTCCTGATTTCCAAGTTGCCATTAATTTTAATGGAAGATGTGTGTCAAAAACCGACCGATGGCTTTGAATATCTCAACCAATGCCTGCCAAGAAGAAGTTACAGCCTCAGAATATAGGACTGCATCAAACTTGTATGGAATGCTGGACACCAGATCTTCCTCAAAATATCAAAACACATAAAAATGAAGTTTGTTATTGCCCAAAAAGGTGCTGCAAAAGATTTATGGAAGATCCAGGTTTTTACCATTCCAGTTCTTGCATTCCCAGACACTCAAAAAGAACATACAAAAAAGTTCTATGCAAGAGACAGACATAAAAATAACCCCCCCATTCCCACAGACAGAGTTGCATGCTTCAATGACTTCTTTATTACCTGCTTTCTTATAGTAGAGCTGCGTCTGCCGCTGATCAGAAGCCCAGAATGGACCATCGGTGGAAGATGGAGAAGAAAGAACATAGGCAAATGTCAAGGTGACCACTGACAACCAATATACTTGCTTGTATAGTATTTCAAAAACTGTACTCAGTCTTGGTGGGGAAAGGAGCCAGATATGGAAAACAATTTCAATGATCTACACTCTGTCAGTACACAGCAACTTTGGAAAGACTAAGTGATTTAATATAAAAGCACTGTAATCCTGAAACTGGGACAGGGGAGCTGATTGCCTTGACACAAGCCCGTACTTAACCTCTTCCTTCCAACCATATGGAAATTCAGCATATAAACCCCTTCACTCTAAATCAAGTTGGTTATAATTTTCAGAGAGCACCTCTCCAAAGTAGGTCCATTGTACTGGATGATTTAAAGCCACAGGGAGAGGGGGAGAAAAAAGTAAATTGGTTTCCCTCTGTGCTGTTAATATAAGCATATTAATGCATTCTTTATAATAATCTGTGATAAAAATAAAAAATTGACACCAAATTTAACCATTTCCAAATAACAAGATCATGATTACTAATGGCTTCATAATTACTGTTTATGCAGGCGGATATTAGTGCCTGATCTGAAGGAGGTCTGAGCCTGCTCTGCTAAAAGTCCTTCCTTTTATCTTATTTCCAGGGTTTAGAAATTCTTAGTTTTCTGTAAAACTGAATCATGGGAGATAAGGATAGAGGAAGCCTAATGGATCTTTCAGCCTAACTGCCTGCCAAAACAGTTGACTGCTGAATTCTAAGTATGTGATTCTTAAACACAATAAAATTGACAATTAAAGTGTTCATTTTGCGGAATTTTTTTTATTTTATTTTTTTTAAAGAACGTACTGTAATGAGAGAAAGCAAGAAAGCAGATTTCATGAGCTGTCACAGGCAGTGAGGTATATTTTAGACTATTGGTGAAAATGATTCTGATATTGAAAGTTGTTTCACAATGAATAATATTTTATTATTACAGATGTCAGACTCTAATTAGGACCTGTCAGCTCTGCTTTACTGTGAGGAATGGGGAAAATGGAGTAATGATTTCAGATCTGCAGTAATCACCCTCACTTTGTTAAGAAGCCAGCGAGCTGCACAATCCCTGTGGCCAACACAGCCCCAAAAAACAAATTCAGAGACCCAGATCTGTTACATTTCACAGAAAGCCCCATCAAAATCATTTCCCCCCACCCCTCATGATGAGAGGCTGAGTTTCACATATTTGGTGACTTCTACAGCACCGTGATTGATACTTGGCCCCTCAGTTACAGCAAAATATTTATTCTTCGTGGCCTCTCTATGTGCTGCAATCCAATTCCATGTCAGGCCAGATGAGGTCAGCAAGGCAAGGAGAAGAAAACGCCTCTATGACCATTCTCTTCTCCCCCACCCTCCTATGAAGCAATCACAAGCACTTCAAGATGCTGCTTGGTTCTTGTCCCCCCACCCCCACATGAATAAATCCAAAAGAGTCAAAGGCCCCATCTAGGTTAAGAAAACGAGGTGCGTTTAGCAATGTGGTGTTAGTGAACTCGAACACCATTTAGCCTCTAGAGCAGACAAAAGCAACGGTGCTTAAAGATGTGTTGCTGAACAGGAAATTTGCAAACTCCACCTCATCTTCCTAATCTACACAGGTCCTGAGCTTACTGACTCCTTTTGTCAGCCATCTTTTGGGAAGAGGCTCTCTTTTCAACAATGTTTATTTTAGCCACACCTACCTGGCAAGGGAGCAATCAGTCCTTTGACCTGTTCGGGAGACAAAGAAAGAAATAGAAACGGTTGCACCAGGGAACAGAAATGGGAAAATGCTTTTGACGGACATGCAGACCTTAATTTGGAAATGGAGGGAAGTGGGGGGGAAGGGAGAACAACAGCTTTAAGGAGTGACAATGTGGCTGCTTCCCCCAAGAACTGCTGCTATTAAGATCATGAGAGCCCATCCCCGTGGGCAAGGCTCCTCGGTGGCTGACCAGGAAATGCAGAAACCAGCTTCGGCTGCCTGAGGACTCTTGCTTTGGAAAGCACTGTATCTGAAAATTGGTTCCCGTGCACTCTAATTGTTGACTTCCACTGCCAAAAAAACTAGGCTTCTCAACCTCTCCCTCCTCCTCCTTCCCAAGGGAGCTGGGGGGAGGGAGAGGGAGGAGAGAGATTATACTTTATGAAACCACTTACGAAGATTGAAAACATTCTCTGATTTGTTAGCCCACAGGCTCAACGTGCTAGCATTTAGCTATTTCAGGAGGCAGAGCTTTAATGATATTTTCCATAATCATATTTGCAAAATTGTTCCATTAACTTTCATTCTGTTTGCAATTTGGGGACCAAGCTACCATGGCTGCTGATGAGACAGGCAGCATTTTAAGACAGCACAGTAAAGAAAAGAGGGGAGACAATATTTGGCAAGTACCTTTGATAACCCAGCATTCCAGGCCAGATCCTCAGGTGGTATAAATCAACATCACAGCTATGCTGATTTACACCAGCTAATGATTTGGCTCTCCTTTCCCCTCCAAAATGTAATGCCTCCCTGATCCTGGACAGAAGAGAGTGGAGGAAAAGGGCTAATTGTTGATTGCTGAGAATTAATCGAACACTTTGTGAGCAGCCACTTTCCCCTCCTTGCGTAAAAGCTCATTTAACCAAAATGCTGCATAATTTATAAAAATGTTATTCAGAACCAGAGTTCCTAACCATCTGTCCCACTGCCATCACAGAATATTCATACATATAAATTACACGGCTGTGGCAACATCAAGGGGCTCTTACATTACAGTGACAAATGTAGACAGTCAGGGACATAATGACTTGTCGAAAGGAAGACCTGCTGGTATTTTTATTACCAGAACTTGTCATCTTTAGATTAAGGTAATTTGCATGAGGAGTGATGAAATGTAACCTAAAGGAAAAAAAACAAAAGAAAATAGAAACGTGTACTCCCCAGTGTCGGGAGAGATGCAGCTGCGCGTTGCATTTCAGTGGGCAAAACTTCCTGAAGAGAGGCTGACGCAATGTGTGAAAAAGGTTTTAGTATACCCACTCCCAGTTATGTGACATTTTATAAATGAGGCTGGATGCTGAGCACCCAACTCTGTTCATCCCATTCACTTCCTTGCTTTGGATTGGAGACATAATGCACCTCAGTTTCCTTTGATCTCACAGATAACAGCAGGTTTTTTGTGATTTTTTTTTTTTTAAAGTGGCTCTTGTTCACTCTGTCTGACATGCACCAGATCCCTTCACAAGCTCAGCTCCAAAGAAGTTCAAGCATTGCAAAGCAACCACAAACAGCGGGAGCCTCTAAATCTAGAGATACAACCAACACATTAAACATTCCTCTTGCTCCTGCCTTCCGCCCCTCAGCTTGAGATCAGTTCAAGGGGCAGGCAGGTTAAGAGGCAAGAGGTCATGGTATGTAGGGGTCAGCTATGAACCAGGAACGCGATTAGTCACAGGGGCAGGTTGGGTGTCATTTGGAGATGTTTAGAGACAGAGGAAAAATGCGCTAAGGACACAGCATTTCTGATTCCCCTTCCCCCCCTTCCTAGGACAGTTGTGGAGACAAGGGAATCTCAATATCCTTTCCTCACTTCCTACAGGTTTGGTATGATTAACATGAACCTTTTTTGGGGAAGAAGAAAAAAAAAAGAGAGACAGAACATTTTTTATCCTGAAAGCAAACACTTTACAACCTGCACATTGTTTAAATTCTCACCCAGAAGACAACTTGTGCACTAGAAACTTTGTGGCCTTCAATTCAGATACCTAGCAAAGAGGAGCAGGCCCTGCTATCATGTAAACCTAAGTTTCTAGGAGTCAAGCCATTTCAGACTAGATATTGAGACTGCCAATCCATCCCCTCCACAAATGCTGGCTGGGGAGGTTTGCATGGGGACATGGATGCATTGCTTGAGGTGTGTGTTTGGCCAGCAGTGCTGGATACATTCAACCTTGACTGCTGCTTCGTGGCAAGTAGATGCGGGGGCAACACATTCTGTCTGTTCTGAAATTTCTATTTCCACAAATAAAGGTCATGTTCTGCTGCATTAGCCTGGTTTGGATTGAATCCACAGAGGTGAAAAGCAGCTCATCTACCATGCAAGCAAACCTTTCTACCACCCTAATGAGGCAATGCTTCTAAGATCAGCAGTAAACAGTAAATCACAAGGTTTACCTCTAATTCAGATTATTAATGTAGGGGGGCCCTGAGTGGGCACATGCTTCATTTAAACAAATAGATGAGGCACATTAGTACCTCATTAAGCATTTGCCTTTCACAATTACTCAAGCACCCATACAGTGCTGCACCAAGCAAGCTGGAAAAATAAATTCATAAAACATGAATCTGTCCACTTAGCATTGATAATCTAGGACAGTTACGCTCAGTCAGCTGACTAATTCAATAACTACAGATGACTAATACAGTGACAAGCGGGTCCCAGACTCACTTTCTCCCAGCGTCTTCTGAAGAAGGTCATGCTTGGCCTGGAGCTTAGTGATCAGGTTCCTGCCTTCCAGGTACTCCTTCATTTTCTGTTGGGGCGAAAGAGAAAAACAAGACCATCAATGGGGTGTTTATTTCTCAGATGACAACCTTTGGTCTGCTGGACTCTGCATACAGCTGTGAACTATAGAGTTTTACTGAACTCTAGATTGAGAAGGATGAAATAAATCTACACAAGTATCTTGGTGTCTCAGCCCATACCCCAGCAATCTGCCATCTCATTTCTCTTGCCCCCAGTGTAGATGTGGACTGACTTGCAGCTAAATGCTTGCCATTTCTGAGACATCTAAGTGACCATCTTACACCCTGCTTTCCAGACAGAAAGGGGCAGAAATGCACTTTCATCACGTCACCGACAACTGAATGAACAATCTATTTTAACAAACTAAAAAGCTGCTACTGTGCTTATACTCTCACTTAACCTCTCTCACCCCACTTTACTTGTTAGATACTGCATCTACCTCTATTCTGGATATACAATAAGGAAAGGAAAAAACCCAACGAAGATGACATTTGCTCTGCTCATCTCAAGCTAAAATATCACAGACCATTCTCTGTTTCTCTTGAGCTGGATAGGTTTTCCCAGCTCTTCAAAAGAGATTTATGAACTATTTCATCCCTTATTCTGGAGGACAATATATTTTTCTTCATTGCTAACATGCTGCAAGTGTACAGAGTGCTGTACAGAAGATCAGTTGAAGTTTACAGTTAGAACAGGTTAAGCATTTACAATCTTTTGCTCAAATATTAGTGATGAACACAACCATTGTATAATACATTACAACATTTCTAATCAACCTTTTAAAAATGGAAGAACCAACAGAAAGTGAGGCTCAAGTGAAGCCAATATCATATGATAAATTATTCCAACTCTTGTCCTCATTTTACCTCATTTCTATCCACTGTCTTTCACTCTAGCTTTGTAGTGTCAAATTTAGACTAAGCTCCTTGAAGTACACAGGGTGTCTTAATTTAAAGTGCTATGTGCTCTGTTGGTCTTGTGTGGGTCATAACAATGGGCACGCTATAAATATATTTAAAGGATGAGAAGAATCATGGAACAAGATACACATACAGTATCAAGAGAAAATAAAAATATTTGGGAGCCTGGAAGAACCAAGTTGTGGGTCTTCTGACTGTTAGTTTCTAGAGACAAGTCCGTCACAAAGAAGATTGGCATTTGGGTTTTAATTAGTGACCAAATACCAGGATGCTGCTCCTGAGTCTGAACAACCAGAGTAGGAATTTCATCAAAACTAAGTCTCTTTGGAGATTCGCAGCATTTCCGGCTTTGTTGCGGGCTGGTACATCAACAGTTTTGGTCCTGTATAAAAGCAGGAGGCATGGAAATGAGTGGCAAAATAAATTAAAAATTAAAGTTAACCAAATATTTCAGAAGCTTCAAAAGAACCTTGTACCAAAGTTTACTGCTGACTGGAGATTTCCTCCCAGAATCTGTCCAAATCTATTCCAAGCACAGGCTGCTTCTTTCATTCTAATCATTTAGATTAAAAAAAAAAAAAAAAAAAAAAAAGAGAGGTCCCATCCATAAATTCAGAACTAGACAATTTCACTCAAGTTTTGACAGACAACCAGGTTGGGGCTTCGTCCCTGCGTACCTCATGCAAAACAGCCAAAAGGTATTGCATTTCATGCTCCAGGGAGTTGGGATGTGGAGGAAAGTCTGATTCTGAAAGGTGTTGAGCTCCCTCAACTCTGACAGAAGTCAAAGAGAGTTGAATAGGCTCAAAACATTGCAAGATGTGGCCAACAATGGGTAAATCAAAAGTTTAAAGATCCACAAATGAACTTGCTTCCCCAGAGACCTAAGCTTCTCTTTGAAGCATAGACAAAGAGTAAGACTATGGCCTTGGCTACACTCACGAGTTACAGCGCAATAAAACTGCCTGCAGCGCTGTAACTCACTAACTGTCTACACTCGCAAGGCACGTGCAGCGCTGCATCTCCTCAGGTACAGCGCTGCATGTACTCCACCTCCCCGAGAGGAATAACGTTTGTTGCGCTGCTGCTGGTGCGTTGCGGCTACAGTGTGGTCACCCAATGCGCTGTTATTGGCCTCCAGAAGTATTCGGAAGTATCCCACAACGCCTGTTCTAGCCACTCTGGTCATCAATTAGCACTCTACTGCCCTGGCCTCAGGTGACCAACTGCCACTCCGACCCTTTAAATTCCTTTGGAATTTTAAATATCCCCTTCCTGTTTGCTCAGCCAGGCGTGGAGTGCTCTCAGCCCATCTTTCCAGGTAAACATGCCTCCAAGTGCGAGACGAGCCCCAGTATGGAGCAATGGCGAGCTGCTGGACCTCATCGCTGTTTGGGGGGAGGAAGCTGTCCAGTCCCAGCTGTGCTCCAGCCGGAGGAATTTCGATACTTTCGGCCAGATATCAAGGGCCATGATTGAAAGGGGCCATGACCGGGACGCAATGCAGTGCAGGATAAAAGTAAAGGAGCTGCGGAGTGCGTACCGCAAAGCCCGCGAGGCAAACAAGCGCTCGGGTGCTCCCCCCAAAATCTGCCGATTCTACAAAGAGCTGGATGCAATACTTGGGGTTGACCCCACTACTGTTCCGAGCACCACCGTGGACACGGGAGAGCGGGATGAGGAGCAGGGAGAGGAGGAGGAGGAGGGGGTTGAAGAAAACAGAAGCGAGGGTGCTGTGGCTGGGGGAGACACTCCTGACTCCCTGGGTGCATGCAGCCAGGAGCTCTTCTTGAGCCAGGAGGAAGGGAGCCAGTCGCAGCAGCCGGTACGCGCTGGGAGAGAAAGAGAAGAACAGGTTTGCAGTAAGCAGCTTTTATTTTCGGGAAGGAGTTTTTTCGGTGTGGGGTCCTTCGGCGATGAGGGTTTGGGCTACATGCATGCCTAGATGCGGAAGAGCGCATTGATGTGGTCTATCACATCGGAGAAATCGGCCACTGTAATCTCTTCGAAAGTCTCAGCCAGGACGTGGGCAATGTGCTTGCCCAGGTTCATTGGGAGAGCCGCCGTGGTCCTTGTCCCATTCAGGGTAACGTGTCCGCGCCACTGTGCCACGAGGGGCGGGGGGACCATTGCTGCACACAGGCAAGCTGCATATGGGCCAGGGCGGAAGCCGCATTGCAGTAGAAGACCCTCCCTTGCTTCCCCAGACACCCTCAGCAGCGAGATATCTTCCAGGACGAACTCCTGTGGAAAATGTGGGGATAGTGTTCAGTGTAGGTTCCCCCTGCAGCTGTTGGCTCTCCCCAAGGCACAGAAACCCGTCGGACAGTACATCCGTGAAACAATCAGTCCCCCTTTACCCTGTGTTTACTCACCATTTTGGGGCTCCCGTGGGTTCTGTGCGCTCTGTTTGGGACGGGAAAATTGTGCTGTTTTGGAAACTGTGTGCGCCCTCCTTAAGTGTGGGGGAATCATTGCTCTGTCTGGCATCAAACAATGATGCCTCTGTTAAATGTTGCATTTTGCCTTCCAGATGCAACCTTGAGATCTCAGCCATCCTTCTTATCACCAGCTGAGAGACTCCAAAGGCTCAGGAAGAGGCCCAGAAGAACGAAAGAAGACATGCTGCAGGAAGTTATGAAGCAGTCTCTTAAAGAGAATCAAAAGGCTCGGGAGTGGAGGGAGAGTGAAAGCAGGCTCTGCCAGGAAAACGCAGCGCAGCGGCAGCAAAGCATGCAGCTCCGGCACGAAAGCACAAAGGAACTGATTAGCATCATGGCGCGCCAAGCGGACTCTATCCAGGAGCTCGTCGCCATGCAGGCGGAGCAGTACCGCCCCCACCCCCCCCTGCAGCCAGTGTCCCAAAACACTTGTGCCCCCATGTCACCATCTGCCCACTTCACCCAACATCCAGGTTCTTATCGCCCACACCAGATGCCCCCAACACCTGTAGCTTCACCAGACAGCCCTGGAAACTATGACCCTTACCCACTGCACTCAACTCCCATCCCGAATTATAGACATCCTGAGGTCCAGCACTCACTGCACAGCACTCCAGACAGGAAGCCCGAGTATGAAAGCAGGACATACCATACCCTGTGATTGAACCCTTCCCCACACCACCCCCTTTCCCTTTCTGTCTCACAAGCAGTTGTGTTTCTTTTTAATACATGTATTTTCTCTGTAATAAACGGATTCTTTAGATGTGCAAACAGTCTTTATTATTGCATAAGGAAAAAAGATACCTTAGCCCAGGAAAGAAACAGGCAACACAAGTGAGCTGAGCAAACACAAATCAGCTTAGCAAAGACAGATAACTGATAACATTGGAACCACTTCCCTTCAGGGTCGTTCAGGGCAGCACACATTACTGGTGGTTGTCAGCCTCAAATTTCTCCCTCAAGGCATCCCTAATCCTTGCAGCCCCACGCTGGGCCCCTGTAATAGCCCTGCTCTCTGGCTGTGCAAATTCAGCCTCCAGGTGTTGAACCTCTGAGGTCCACGCCTGAGTGAACATTTCACCCTTCCCTTCACAAATATTACGGAGGGTACAGCACGCGGATATAACCGCGGGGATGCTGTGTTCCGCCAAGTCCTGCTTCCCATATAGAGATCGCCAGCGGTCCTTCAAACGGCCAAAAGCACACTCCATAGTCATTCTGCACCGGCTCAGCCTGTAGTTGAACCGTTCCTTGCTGGTGTCAAGGCTCCCTGTGTAGGGTTTCATGAGCCATGGCATTAAAGGGTACGCAGGGTCTCCAAGGATCACAGTGGGCATTTCAATTTCCCCTACCGTGATCTTCCGGTCTGGGAAAAAAGTCCCAGACTGCATCTTCCGGAACAGGGCAGTGTTCCGAAAGATGAGTGCGTCATGCACCTTTCCGGGCCAGCCTGCGTTGATGTCAATGAAACGCTCACGGTGATCCACAAGCGCCTGGAGAACCATGGAGAAATACCCCTTCTGATTAATGTACTCGGATGCTCGGTGGGGTGGTGCCAGAATAGGAATATGCGTCCCATCTATAGCCCCTCCGCAGTTAGGGAAACCCATTTGTTCAAAGCCAGCCACAATGTCCCGCACGTTACCCGGAGTCACGGTTCTTCTGAGCAGGATGCGATTAATGGCCTTGCAAACTTGCATCAGCACGATCCCAACGGTCGACTTTCCCACTCCAAACTGGTTCGCTACTGATCGATAGCAGTCCGGAGTTGCGAGCTTCCAGATTGCAATAGCCACCCGCTTCTCCACCGTCAGGGCAGCTCTCAATCTCGTGTCCTTGCACCGCAGGGCGGGGGCGAGCTCCTCACACAGTCCCATGAAAGTAGATTTTCTCATTCGAAAGTTCTGCACCCACTGCTCGTCATCCCAGACTTCCATGACAATGTATTCCCACCACTCTGTGCTGGTTTCCCGAGCCCAAAAGCGGCGTTCCACATGCATAGCATGTCCGCGAATGCCACAAGCAAGTTAGTGTCGTACGCGTTTTGCGTGACAATTTCATCGTCGGACTCCTCGCTGTCACTGTCGATCGTAAGTAACAGCTCGACTGCCAAACGTGACGTACTGGCGAGACTCGTCAGTATTTTGCTCACCAGGTCGGGATCCATTTTCCTGCTGACCGAAACTGAGCACAGATCGCGCTACAAAGAAACCGTTGAAAGATGGCACAAATAGTGGCCGGAAACACAGGGATTGCTGGGATGCGAAGCGATGCATCACGGGGCGTTGGGACAGGACCCAGAATGCACCATACCCCACGCCCCCTTCCCACAACCCACGGCGCCAGAATTGGAAGAGGTGTTCTGTGGGATACCTGCCCATAATGCACCTCTCCCAAAACCGCTGCAAGTGCCGCAAATGTAGCCATGTTAGTGCTCGTTACTGCACTTGCGGCTGCCAGTGTGGACAGGCTGCAGTGCTTTCCCTACTCAGCTGTACGAACACGGGTTTAACTAACAGCGCTGTACATCTGCAAGTGTAGCCAAGGCCTTAGTCATTCTTGCTTTACTTCCGCATTTACTATCTCCTGGCACCTTTTGACATCATTATAATGAACACCCAATAGAAACTGGACTTGCATTGTTATTCAGGCGAAAAACCAAATGCAGCCATTTTCTTTTGTCCAGTGTATAGTTCATTGGTTTTATTTTTATATTATTTTATTAATTATTATTATTATTATTGTTGTGAGGCAAGGAGGGGGGGGAGTTGGGTCAGAGGCATTTTACATTTCAACTTATAGCAAGGAACTAATGTGTATATTTGAAAAAATAAAGTGAATTCAAAATTTTCCACCAGGATTACTAGTTTGCTTCCCCCTCCCCTTTCCCCCCCAGTTTAAAAAACGATACGTTTTGTTCTGCAGAGAGATACTAGATTGGCAGCCCTACATATTGAACTCCTGTTTTTCCATAGACCACGTACACAAAAGGACAACGGCAAGTCAACGTTTGCTCACACTGGCCTGTCAAGATGCCATTCCCCTCAGGGAGGGACCACCTCTAGGTGTGAAGGCCATTCAGTTTCCATGACTCCTTTGCTTTTTGGCCACAAGGCTGAGAGAACCAACAAGAGGGCTAATCTGTTGCGTGGGGTGGTTTGCATGTCCACAAGGAGCTGAAATGAAAGCACCCAAGAGCAGGGCCGGCTCTAGGTTTTTTGCCGCACCAAGCAAAAAAAATTTTGCCTGCCCCTCGCCCCCAGCCCTGGGCTCTTTCTTTGCCCCCACCAGTGCCCTTCCCCATCCGCACCCCCTGCTGCCCCAGCCCTGGGCTGTCCCTTCGCCCCCTCACCTGCACCCCCTGCCGCCCAGGCCCTGGGCTCTCCCTCCCACCCCACCCGAACCCCCTCCCGCCCCGGCCCTGGGCTCTCCTTCCCACCCCATCCGACCCCCCTCCCGCCCCGGCCCTGGGCTTTCCCTCCCACCCCACCCGACCCCCCTCCCGCCCCGACCCTGGGCTTTCCCTCCCACCCCAGCCCTGAACTCCCCCCTACCAGTGCTGACTCCGCCCACTCCTCCCTCACCTCCAGCCGGTCCGGCACTGGCAGGGTCGGGGTAAGCAGCAGGACTCCCAGGCCGCGCCTCAGCCCAGGGTCCCTCCAGCCGGGGCTCCCGCCTCCAGGATCAGCCGGGACCTGTGAGGGCAGAGCCAAGGGGACTGCCCCGGCTCTTCAGGCCCCTGCCGGGGCAGGGCAGCCCCAGAGGGAGCAGAGCCCTGGAGAGTGGGATGCGGCCTGGGCCCCGCACAGCAGCACCCTGCCCTCTATGGCCCCGCTGCTGCTTCTGGCCACCCTGCCGCAGCCCCTGGGCGGCTTGGACCGCTTTGCCCAGCCCCGGCTGCGGCGCGGCGGCCCTGCGGCACCTGCAGGCAGCACCGTGAAACCCGCGGGGCAGCCCCCAGCCAGTGTGTCCCCTGCTTCCCCACGGCCAGCAGCGCAAACCGCGGCGGATCCAGGGCGCCCCCCCGCGCATGACGCCCTGCCGCTGGAAGAAGAAAAAAAAGGGGGGACCGGAGTACCGCCCCTTGAATTGTGCCGCCCCAAGCATATGCTTGGTTTGCTGGTGCCTAGAGCCAGCCCTGCCCAAGAGCCACAGATTTGTAACTACCACCATTCTGGATGAGAGCAGAATCAGTGACATGGTTGTAGTATGTTCTCCCCTACCAATCCACAGAGCCATCCGTTCCCCCACAGCTCAAGTGACAGTTCTATTCCTTCTACTTAGGCAGAACACTGGAAGGGTGTATAAATTTTCTGGCATGCGGAACACAAAGAAAAACCAACAAATCAAACAAATGTTTTAATTCTATAATATAAAACTGAAGTGTGTAAAAAACTTTGTTTTTGTGACAAAGTGCTTCAGTTACTGTCTCATGGCTTATGAACCCCCTTGATGGAATTGTATTATTGTATTTTTTGGCTGCATCTCTTTGCATATTGACGAAGAATGTAAAAGGATGCCATTTGTAGGAAGGTACAGATAATATTAAAGAATCACCGACTCCTAATGGCAAAATTAATATCCTCAGACAATTCTGCTTTAACACGCAATTTTCTCCTCTTTATCCTATTTATTATTCAGCTAGGGATATTAAATACCGATGTGGATAGCCAACATGCATGGTTATTTGCATGAAAATAGGATCTGTGTTTCTCTGAAGTTTTATCTGGTCTTCTGCTTATTCCTTACTTAACGCCAGGCTCTTAAACATCTGGTATCAGCATTCCTCATACCAGCTCATTATGATATTACCAACATATTATATCATTAAATCATCAGTACAAGTTCATGACTTTCTAATAGAGAAACACTGTTGGCATGAGAGTATCTCCAGTTACCAAACAAAACACCACACAGAACACTGTGGTCAAAGGGAATGAGAAACTGCTGAAAATCACCAATATAAAGAACCCTCCGTAACAAATAGATTTTAAAAAACATCTCCCATGAGACATCAGCAGATCTTGAAAAAAAATGACTGTTTCAAATAATGAGAAATTGAAGATCAAAATGAAGATTCAGTCCATCTGTAAAGTCAGTGCACCTCACCCTGAGATGTGGAAAAACAAGATGCCAAAGCATTCCTTGGCTAGGCTGTGCAGTGATTAGAGAAACCTTTTGTTGCAAGACTGGTCATAGGTCAGTGGTTTACTTCCTGCTGTCAGTCAAGATCCCATTAAAAGAAATAACCATTTGATAATGAGGTACGAGATTGCCCTCCTGGATCCCATTTGACCATGAATCCTTGCTCCTAAGGAGCTGAACAGACTCTCAGACTTTAAAGCCAGAAGGGACCATCATAATCTATATCTATATATACATACACACACACACACCATATCCGCAATACAGAAGTATGTGAAATGAGAGGAGACAGGTGTTTTTCCTTTACATGGATCTGTTCTGTACCTTAAAATGTCTATGTATTTTGGCTCTCCCTCTCCTCTAACAGTACTGCAGCCACCATGGCTTTGTCCTAGTTCTCATTGCAGGCCACACTCTTGTAATAGACCCATAACCTCTGGCTGAGTTACTGAAATCCTCAAGTGATGATTTAAAGACTTCAAGTTACAAAGAATCCACCATTTCCATTAGTTTCAACCTCAAATGATCCATGCCCCATGCTGTGGAAAAGGCAAAAAAAGCCCAGGGTCTCCGCCAATCTGACCAGGGGAAAAAAATTCCTTTGTGACCCCAAATATGGCAGTCAGTAGGCCTGATCATTTCGACAAGACCCAACAGCCCGACACTGGAGAAGGAATTCTCTGTATTAACTCAGAGCCCCTCCCCATCTAGTGTCCCATCATTGGCCATTGGGGATATTTGCTACTGCTTATTAGCATTAACCAACTGCAGGATGGAAGACAGGTTCACAGTTAACACCATGCATAATTTCAATGATTGTGTATTAGAATTACATGAGAAAAATCCTCTAGCCCCTTAGGGGTGCTCCATTATGCTACAGAACCTTCTCCCAAAATACCATTTTTGTATTCCCTTATTGGAATGTCATATTCACTAGAGACATGCCACAGGGCGGCTCTAGCAGAAACTTGACTGCCTTCAAAGAGAGAGGAGGGGAAAGAAGTGGAAGGTGGCCCAATCACAGGCAGCAACTGTATTTTATTTACTTTTTAAATAGCCTTGCAATCTACTCAGAGAACAGACCTGTTCACCTGTGACAGGCCACATGCTGAAACAATAGCTTTAAAAACAGCCATACTATCTAAGGCATGCAATCAAAGCAGAGCTGAAGGTGGCCTGAAGTTGATCGATATTTCTGTAAAACCCAGGGTGCTCCATATGCCACACTTGAGGTGCCATCTCATGAAGGAAACAAAACTTCTCTCCTGGCCAGTTGAGGTCATTAAAGTAACTTATGAGTACAGGATGGGGGGTTATAGCTCCAGCCTCATGACTAAAGCAGAATTTGAGCAATGCTACCTGAAAATTCCCCCTTGCAATTACACACACACACACACACACACACACACACACACACACACACACACACACCACTATTGAGGATAGGAAGTGATGAATGTCACATACTACCCTAAATTTGCGTGGTGCTATTCTGAACTGCCTTGCTATATTTCAGAGGTGGCTGCACTTCAGAGGCGAGAAAAGAGATTCCTGTATATAGAGCTTAACACTTAGGGCTGGTCCACACTACCCCCAAGTTCGAACTAAGATACGCGACTTCAGCTATGCGAATAATGTAGCTGAAGTCTAAGTATCTTATTTCGAACTTCAAAGTACTCACCGCTGGTCCACACGGCGGCGCGCAAGCTCCCCCGTTGACTCCGCCTGCTCCGTTCGTGGAGCAGGATTACCGGGGTCGACGGGGGAGCACTTCCTGGTTCGATTTATCGCGTCTAGACAAGACGCGATAAATTGAATCCAGAAGATCGACTGGACTCGCGGCGGGTAAGTATAGACGTACCCTCAGAGTTCCAGAGAAATACCATTATGCGTTTCTCTGACATTTTTTCTGGTCTCTGAGACTGAGGGTGTCTCTGAGTTACATTAGGAATATTGTGCCCAATGCAGAGTTCTCCTATTGCTGCTACAAGGAAAACAATGGTTCCTACTGACTACTGGTATTTCATATCCTCTTCATACTACAATACATCCAGCCTTCCAGAGCCTGCCACCTCCCAGGAGCACACGCAAAATAAAAAGGATGTCCATTTAAAATCAAAACTGCAGGTTTTTCTTGATGAATTATGAAGATCCAGCAGCATTCTGTTTCAAACAGTAAAAACAAACCCCACAAAAGTATGCATGATTTAATTTCTGGCCTAGATTTAATCTAAGTACAATCAGACCCAAGAGGACAAAGAGAGAGACAGCAGTCACAATACAAATTTCCATATTGCAAAGACCTCAGAAAGGAGGATATGTTAACTAGTGACGGTGTACGCATTGCAATGGCAATCTCCCCCACATCCATGCACCTTTTATACCCTCCCCCACCCTGAGCCTGTTTAAATTCTTCCAGCAGGAAGCAGCTGTCAGGTGGAATGTATAAGAGAACAAAATGTAAACTAGAGTACATCTTCCGGCTTTGCTGCCAAGGCAGACAGTTATGCTTTCGAGACTATATGGAAATAGTTTGTCACATGTCCCATATCCTTGGCTCCATCTCAAATCTGGGCAGAGCAGCTTTTTATTTTTTTAAATCATCATCAAAGTGGATGCAATCAGCACAATTAGCGATGTTCCCAGAATGCAATGAGTAAATCAGATCATCACACCACTGTGCTAATGATAGTGATTAAAAGGGAAAGTGGTACATTGACAGAAGCAGCACGACATTTCTGTAAAATTAATTATCAATGAAATTATAAATACTTGCTCATGTCATGAGATTTGTCAAATTTTATGAAATTTATTTTTGTAAAGCACTTTGAAGATGCAAGCAGTGTAGTGTTGCTTAATATTATTTTTAAAACTATTATAATTAACTATAAAGCCAAAACTATTCCCCATGTTACAGATGGGAAAACTGAGTCATTCTCCTTCCTATCCTTCACAGACAACTACATTTAAACTTGTTTTCTGAATGCAATCCCTCTTACATATTGTACCTACCACCACGGTATATAAATGCTGAAAAGTTGACAAGCAAACAGCATGGTATGTAAATACTGATTTGGAACCAAGAGTTATGTTGATACTTATTGAAGTTGTTTCTTGTGGTCTTCCAATGAGCACAGTGCATGTGTACGTGTGTGTATGCATATGTGCGTGCGCGCACACACACACACACGTGCGGGGTGTGTGTGTGTGTATATATACAGAATACAGAAGTATATGAAATGAGAGGCGATAGGGGTCTTTCCTTTACCCGGGTCTGTTTGGTACCTTAAAAGGTCTGTGTATTTTGGTTCCTTCTCTCACCTAACAATACTGCATTTACCATTGCTTTGTCCTAGTTCTCATTAATGCTCATCAGCTCATTTCTATGTATGAGGAAACAACCGATCTTTACAGATTCAAAGACTGGAATTCTTAAGGATATTTATAAGTCTGTCAAAAAAAAAAAATCAATAAAGTATCTGATTTGACTGTTTACAGGCTCCTCCATACATCAGCCTCATTCAGTTCCCAGTTATTTTATCATGGTTGCATATGACATGATAAATAGCACCTTAATTTCTTAGACACAGCCCTACAATCCTTCCTCGGACTACACTGGCCTGGTTGCATGGGAGCAGGATATTAACACTATGAAATGGAAAAGTGCCATGTATAGATAAAATCATAGTAAACTAACCCTATGTGCACGTGCATATTTGCACATACAGCATCTGCTCTCTCTTCGGGTATTAGAGGAAATACCTGAAATTCAATTTAAGATATCATTTTTCTAGTTCCATATCACAAGCAGGCTAGTCAATTGCTTCTTAATTGTATCAATTCACCTGCACACTTTTTGCTAACTGCCAGTTTCACCTTAGAAGAATACTTTTAAATTTAATGCATTATTTTTAAGCATTTTGAGTACTTGTCTAAGGGATGATAGGTTTATCGGAGAGTTTACTACTAGACAAGACCTGATAAAAGCCATCCCGTCAGCCAATGTAATTTGCACAGAACTTCACAATTTTAAAAAGCAACACCATTCTCGTAAGAGGAATAGGAGAGCTTTAAATATAGCAATAGGCTCTCAAAAGGGGTCAGAGTAATTAATTTTACAGGTTTCATTTTCATCTGCTTTTTGGAAGAATATATTTTGAAAATATTAAATGATGCAGTAGCTCAACATAAGTGATCACAACTCGGGGAAAAAATACATGTTGGTCTGAAAGGTAGTAAATCTAGAAGAAACTTGGAATTTTTTATTCTGAGTGACCTACATTTTTCCGCAAGACCAAATCTGTGCACACACTTGGATAAATACCCTTCACAATTTTAAGCTCTGTCCCTTCAGCTCCACTGTAGGCAGATGATAGAGACTACATTTTACCCACCTGGCCACATTACAATCCAAACACTAAATTCTATTCAGTAGACAAAGTACTTAGATTATTTTTTTTTAAAAAAGACATACAAAAACAAAATGTCGCAATTTGTTTTTAAAGTAACAAACCCAGCTCTGGCTGCAGCAAGAATAAACCAGGAAAACTTTTTGGAAGACCGATATTGAAAACAGGGATGTACTCTAATTTTCCCTTCTCGTGGCTCTAAAGCAGATCATTTTGTCAGGAACAATGCAAGTTCTAATGCCCTGATCCTGCAACTGCAGCATGTAGGCCACCCGCTGCACCTATGCAGAGTTGCCATGACCTCATGGGCCTCCATTGCGTGCTCTCTGTCCACATGCTACTGGAATGGAGCCTATAGTATGATGCTGGCGTTGAGAAAAGAGTAACAACTGAGCCACAGAGACTAACAAATTTATTTAGTCTCTAAGGTGCTACAAGTTTTTCTTTCTTATTTTCGTTTTGCTGACACAGACTAACACGGCTACTACACTTAAAACTGAGCCACAGTGGCCTTTTCTGTATTAGCAACAAGCAAAACAAAGTTGTCAGTGTTTACCTACTGGGGGAAGGCACAAGTATAGCTAAACTTGTTAAGCTTGTGATATCAACATTTAAAAAATATTAAAATACTGTGCCTTTAAGTTCTTTCAAACTAAGACTAACCCAGGGCTCTCTGTTCCATTTTAATTTCCCCTGTGACATGTAAAGCTGGTAATAAGCAGATCTCCTCGTTTCAGGAAGAGCTAGCCAACATTACTAAGAAGTGGATTCAAATGGCTTCCTATAAAAATTAAAAGTTGTCCCTGGAGATTAAACAAGAAAACTCAAGAGAACAAAAATACAGTCATGGGTGTCTATAAGGGGGCAATGAATGCAGCAGCAGCTCAAATGTTCCTGAGAGCTTCTTGTCGTTGTGAACACCTTGCAAGTCATATCCCTTACCGTGAAGTAGAACTGCTCCGTCTCCTGCTGATTAGCCCGTCTCTTGGCAATGCTTGGCTTGCTCATGAAAGTTTCAGAGACTGTAGATTTGACAGATTCCATGGAGTTGCTGTACTGGAAGCAGTCAGAGACATCAAAGTCTTCAATTGTGACTATGTCTTGGATAGTCTGCAGTGTGGCTTCCATAGTTTTCTTAACCTGCCTCAGCAAGGACAAAGAGGAGTTAAAATAAAAATAAATAAAGATGAGAAGCAGCATGTGAAAAACAGGGGATCCGTGTCCCAGAACATTTTATTAATAAACTGATATGACTGCCTTTGAGTCCTATGGGCCGTAACCACAGTACAAGCTCTGCTAATTAACAGAGCACAGTCCACGTAAACAACTGGCTAGCAGCAAAATAAATCTGCATTGCTGTATGCTGTACAAACCCTGCAGTAAGGAAAGTTTTATTCCAGTGCCCTGGTGTGGGGGAAATAGGGGAATCTGCCCAAATAGTAAACAAGTGATGGCGGGAATGGTGGAATGCTCATAATCATTTTATTCCGGTCACTAAATATGCTGGGCTTCAAAACAAAAATACTGGATTAAAGTAAGACCTCCTTGCAATTTGCTAAGTCTTTTACTGAAGGTGTCTTCCTTGCTTGGGGCTATAAAGGGACCACACAAACAGGATGATAAATTCCAGGGGGGTTGGAGGTGTGCATTGGATATTCTGAGGGGCTCCCCACGCAATGCCATCCATTTCATCCTTTCAGGTCAAGCAGACTGAGAAGGATACTAGACCTTGATGGGATGAATGCTTGGAGTTATGAAGGGAGGGAAGGAGGAGGGAAAGAGGCAGCACAAAAGAGGGGGAGTGCCTCACTGTGCCGATATGATCCAAAGGCTGATTTCCCTCTATCTCCTTTTCAAAACAGATCCACTTGATCTTTAAAAAACCACTGTTCGATTCTCCCCTGCCTTGCACTTCACATGGTCATCTACATCTGCGCACAGTGAGCGAACAGACATCAGGCAGTGAAGGAGTAGGTGACAAATGTGTAGCCACTCAACTTGGAAAGAGCCGAATTGCTATTTACAACAGGTACCAAAACCTGCCCTTCTACACAGGCATGACAAATTTAACCAATTCACCGCAAACACCCTGCAGTAAGGACTGAAGGAATCTCACTCTGCCTCCAGTTTTTTCATACATACTCATTTCCCATCTGCTGGCATTTAAGTGTCATTGTCTGAAATAGTAGACAATGGAAGGAGAAAAGGTATACTTCATTTAGAGAATCTGACATCGAGGTATGTGACTTATTGATCACAAGCACTGAAACCTGATATATGTCTGTGTGCGCGCGCTTCCACAACGAAATCAGCTTAGTAACATTACTTAATTCCTGTCCACCCCGTGCCATCTATACCTAAATGGAACAGGAGATGGACTTGAATATCACAAAGTAATACCTGACTATAGTTTCTAGTTTTTTTAAATAACTGAAAAATAGATATTTCAATTACCATCATTTTTGTTTCTTATTAAGAATATAGTATCAATATTACACACAAAAATCGAATAACTGCCATGTAAACACTTTATTCTCTAGTATCTTGTTTAGATTGCAACCTTAAAATAATATAAATGTAAAAACCCACTAACGCATAGGTACAGATGTGCAATCTTATGTGTCCGTTTTTAATCTAGGCAGTTTTTAACTCATTTGTAAAGACTTCTGTGGCTAGACAAATAAACAAGGGATTGAGACTTTAAAAACAAATGTGTTATATTTGCAGAAAAGAGGTAAGACATTCTCCAATATAGACTAGATTCTTGTTTGTTTCACATGGGAGAAATATTCCAGTACCTGCCAGCAAATATTAGTAAAACTAAGCTGAATACAAAGAAACATGTTGAACAGTAGCTATAAGGGATACATTTGTAGTATAGGTTTGTTTTATAAACCAGGAGAAGAAAGAACTGTATTAAATCAGAGTCTGTTGTTTACATGAGAGCTAAACACTCAAGACAAACAAAAATTAGACAAGATAGATCATTGATCCTTTGCTATTCAGGTGTGGCTTCCTGAGACATGCCACGCCTAGCAATTCAGATTGGGAAAAAGGATAACACTGAATTTGTTTTAGAAATTTCTGCCCCATGCAAAGCTGCTGGGAAGGAAAGTCTGTGATACAGACTAAGACACTGAAGCCCTCTGCTGCCCTCCTTCTACATCTTCCTACACAGATCAGCGCAAACAGACTTATTGAGATGGGGTACTAACTTGTCCCTGGGCTGTGTGAAGATTCTAATATTGCAAATGCTACGAGCGGTTTTTTGGTTGGTTTGTTAGCTCACCTCTTCATTTTCAATCTTGAGCGTAGATAATCTAGACTGCAGCTGCTGGCATCTCTGCACCAACTCACTCTGGACTGGCTGCTGGGCACACAGCTGTGACACCTGCAAAAAAGAAGCTCCCTTGATAGAGCCATTGTACATTCAATACCCAAGAAAATCATAATTATTGTGTTATGGTATTAAACTGTCCAACGATAGTGATAGTTTTAGTGCTTGAGAAGTCTCTGAATTTAAGCCAAAACAAACCAAAGCTAAGCCCCATGTTGTACTGAATTACAATCCCCTGCCCCTAAAGTCAAATAAAATAGGAGGACAAAAAAGACAAGGAAGAATTGAGTAAGAAACAAGAGTCACTTTCAATGAGCTAATCCTGAAACATCTGACTTGCACTAGAGACCACAGGCCAAACAGAACCCAATGACTTCAACGGGCTCTATGTCAGCTTATGGCACGGAAGAATTTGGTCTAAGTCAAGTACTTTGTGAAGGAAAAAAGCAGGCTTGGCTTGTCCACTTTGGGTATTTATTACGCCCCATGGCTACAGGAAGGATTACACCTGTTTGCTACGTGACAGCACCCTTTTACATACTGAACAGTGGGCTCTCTCAGTACTGGTGAGAATGCTTACGTTTCATAGCACACAGCAGTCGTGCTCTTTGGTAAGAATAAACTGCTGATATCGTGGCAGAAAGCTACAAGCTGTTAAGGCTCAAGTTGCCAACCAAGCTACACACATATATAAAAAGTAAATCTCATACATACAAGAACCACCCCAACAATCCTAGGAGAGCTATACAAACCTTCCTACTGACATAACACATCAAGTCAGCAGGACACCAAGTCTCACGGCTAGGGAGATGTTGTGGGGGATGACGATGTGGGACTAGAAGCCGAGTTGGCTGGGTGGGGAGCAGTCCTTTTTACTATCCCAGGGACACTAATCTGTGCATGAGTATAAGATGAAAAGGCCACTTTCCAACTCAGGGTTTTCACGTGTTCCCTGCCCTCCATTCCATCACTTAAGAAAAGAGAGAGAGAGAGAGAGAGAGAGAGAGAGAGAGAGAGAGAGAGAGAGCCTTAAGCTGTGTCTGTATGTCTAGGAATGAAAGAGCACACTAGCCATCAGGGAGCATCTCTCTACCCTTTTCTCATGCGCGCTAGGACAGACATCCAGCCAACTCACCTAAGTCATTACACTGTATGCAAGTCCCATTTAGATTTGTGAGCTGGCTTCAGTTTGGCTCCCAAACATGGCTCCCAGATACGCAGACACAATGGATAAAGCTGTCAAGCAATACATTTTCATTGCCAAAAACGAAAATCCTTCAATTGCCTTGTGTCACCATCAAATGTGTGAAGCACCACAAACCATTTGTGCTCCAGGACTACATAAAACTGCATATTAAATTGCTTGTCTTTCTGTTTTTCTTCAGTCAGTGGCAGGGCTCTAGGAATCAGTTTAGGTAGCAAAGGTTAATGGCTCCGAATACTGGCTTCTTTCTGCAGTGTAGATTTTCTTCCAATTAGCTTCTCTAATAAAAAGGGCCTATATACAAGTGTACGATATTCCTCCACTGAAGTGTTAGCAAGCAAGAGCTCTGCAATTCAGTTTTAGAAATGGGGTGTCAGAGGGGATAGAAAGTGATCGAGTTGATATTTCAAGTTCTCTGCCCTCTCTTGTTGCACCCTCCAAAAACCTATGAACTTGGTGCTTTCCAGTTGACTCATCAGGGCTTGACTATGCTAGTCTGCAGCTCTAAGAGGACACAGGATGCTGGCATGGCACATGAAATGAGTGCCAAGAAATGGAAGTCAAGTTTTATAGTAAGGCAGAACTGGGAGTAAGATGGATTCAGAAAGTGCTTCAAGCAATGTTCACTGGACAGATGTTATTTAGGATGTCTCTATTACAAAACATAAGAGACAAGAACAGAGCAAGTACTGCTCCTTTTAAAAGAGTTAGGGCTTCCGACTCTTGCATAGGATGTGCTGGCACCATTTTCTCGAATACATTATAGCTGACCTGATGACTGGTGGGAGCTACATGCTGTGGCAGATTTAGGACTGATCTGAAAAAACCCACAACCTAAAACAAACTCATTTACCTGGTGAGCAGAGGCTGGGTGATGTCTGGAGACAACACGCCTTGTTTGACCAATGCTGCCTGTATCTTTTAATCCATGCTACCTATCTGCCAGATCGGCAAGGACTCTGACCTCAGAACAGTGGTGTGTCTGTGCAAACAGTTGAGGGCAATGTGGCTGCAGAAGTAGAGCTGGGCTCTGCAGGGGATGATTAAATCCTGCAGATATTACTTCAGTCTTCTAATTTGACAGTCCTTGTCTCAGCAGTCTCCTTGGTATGCTTGATAAATTTTACAAAGTCTGGATAGGTAGAAGATACATGGATGGGAAGGGAACAATGGTGTTTCTCCATCTTTAGGATCACAGCTATTTGCGTGTTTTGATCTTCAGTTGGTTTCTTACTCAAAATGAGTCAATTGCAGTCTACAAAAATCCATGCCACAGCTTATATTTTCCTACCGTGTCCCTTTTCCAAGGCCTCCCCCTCAACTCCCAGGTGGGAATCAAACAGGTGGCCTTTTTGAGGAGGCTGCCATAAGTGCAGTGTATGGATAGCTGAAGAAGCTGCTTATGGAAGTTGCATTGTCCCCATATGATCCTGCATAGCAGTTTTCCCTCCCACCTACACACACTCCACAGAGAGGTTGCAGTCCTTGTCACTTACCTACCTAGCCAACACTGTCCTGTAACAATAGCCTTGAGGCCATTCTTCCACACTTGAACTCCAACCCAGAGACCCAGAGTATACGCCCCTGAGCCCCAACTAGCAGGGAAGTTTTGTTTTACTACAGATCTAATCCTTTTAATGTAACTCAACAGGATGGAGATTTCTGTGCATGTTTACAGAGCTAGAGCAGAGGGAGATAAACTGACCATGTCACCCATGTGGGGCTGAAACTCAAATTTCATGGGTGGGCAGAAGACATTGTTGTACATCTCCATGAGGCGCTGCTTGTCACTGTTGGCATCCAAGTTCTCCACTGCATTCTCAATGGCATCCAGGCCCTCGTGCTTTGACTGTTCCAGGTTCAGCTCCGCAGACAGGAATGTCCTGAGAGCTCTGTTGAGGCTGGCATGGTATCCCAGGTCACAGCACTGCTGGAAAACAGACACCATGCTATGTGAATAAAAAGGCTAAAACTAAATGGTCCCTGGGTAGGGACAAGCATAGCAGATAGCAAATCATGGATACTAAGTGGTACTCTTATGATGGACACTCATCTTACACCCAAAGCAGAGGTCTTGATCACTGGTTCTCAGAGATCTCATGATCCATTGTGTAAGAGGAGGGCTGTTAAACACAAAAGACGGTCAATAAATTCCAACTCAGGTATTACAAACTGCCTCCCTAACATCCCCCTACAGTTTCAACTGGATACATTAGTCCTCGTTGACTGTCCTAAATTGTGATGGAGTGTCGCTGTGTACTGTTACAAGCCTGCCACATTTCACCCCAGAAATGGAGGATTTCAATAGGGGATTCCTATATATCCCTTAACTAGCTCATAGAGACAATTGGCTGCTACTGGAAGCACTCTGAAATCCTTGGACAAAGGGCACTCTATGCAAGTATTCTAAACCTACTAAGCACTATTTTTCACACCGATCTTGGAGGAGTGATAAGCTGGTATCAGTTGAGCATCCAGACAACTGATCAGGACACACATTACAAATACTACTTTCAGGGGCTCATCTTAATGTGCTTTCCACAGAGACATTCCTAAAAGTACCAGGAAGCCCGGGTTTTCATAGATAGGTGCTTTAACAGGATGTCCAAATTTTGCATTTAGCTGCTCAAATCCTAACACATCTAAATGCCACCTGGCTCAGAGGACTAATTCATCGCATTTCTGGCAGTCATAGCTTATCTCGGGTAACTATGAGACAAAGGCCAAATGACTTCTGCCATGCTAGAAGAGCGACAGTGCCCCTCAAAATGCATGGCTGGGATGGTTTCATTGCTAGGGTGAGACACAGTGAACAAAAACCTTCAGGTAAAAAGGTCATAGCCAAGCATTTACTGGATATTACTAACATTAGCATGACATCACTGAAAGCCAATCAGGCAGCCTCATCTGCACCCTGCCTCCACAGCCAACTCCTAATATTTCATAAGGAAGAAAAGCTCTTTTCATTACTTGATCAGAAACAGCCTGAATTTTACAGATATCTAATAAATGGAGCTAGAGAAATGTCCATCTTCCAGTAACTGCAAGCGAGATTAAATATGCAAGGAGAATATCCAAGAAGAAAGAGCCCATCTGCTTGATTGCTATGCTGCTCTGTAAGCAAAAATCATAGCATCTCCTCCTCCCCCATCATTTGGGTCTCATCTTTGTCCTATTGTAAGTAAATGCCTTCAAAAAGAGAAAAAGGCACCCAGACCCTGCCCCTCCCTTGCTTTTTACAAGACTTCTGCCACAGAATGCTACTACATGTCCGGGTATTGTGCCAATGGACTGTAGCAGGTGTGGAGCTCTTGTAAAGGAATAGCAGTCACTGGCTTAACTGGAGACAGAGAATTAAAGGACATTAAATTCAATCAGGAAGAACAAAAACCCCGAGAACAAAAACAAAAGCTGCTTGATGGAGAATTTGCACGTGCGGGGACATTCTCTGGTAACGAGCCATTCAAGCTATTGCTGCTCTGAGGGAACATTAAAATTCTATGTCCCATGCAGCAAAATTTGAGAGAAGTCAGATTCAGTTGGACCAACAGTCCAATGGGGAGGATCTGCTCAGACTGTTTACAAAGACTGACACTCATTTTGCTTAAAATGTGGGTCAATCTACCACAGAGCCTAGACACACTGACAAGTTCATCTCCAGTGCTGGTGCCCATTTTTCAAATTACACCAAGGTACATGTGCATCTGAGAGGAGGGCTGAGCTTATGTCAAAAGGATTCATTCATGAGTGGAGAGTAAAAGAATATTTAATATTTCATAGCCCACCTCCAGGAGAAACCAGGAAGATTAGATTAAGACAGCAACTTTTTTCAGCTTTCCTTTATAGAAGCTGGTGACAGAAAACATTTTCAGTCCTCTCCGTCACTAACATTTTAAAGCATCCAGCATATCATATTTATAAGTGTGTCAGTCCCACTGGCCTTTTCTGGGTTATATAAATGTTTGATGGAAACATTCTCCAAGGAAATCAATTTTTTATAAGAATTTAATGATCGCTCATCCAAATTCATTTCTCAACACGACAGCTGATTAACCCTTTGCCAGCAAGTAGCCTTTAAACAAACCCAGAATACAAAGTCGAGGAAAATAACGGTTTTAAAACTCAAGTTTCTGTTTCTCTTTTGGGGAGGGGGCGGGGAGGAAGGGAGGGAGTGTGTGTTTTTTGGAGTGGGATGCAAGGGGAAAAAAGCTTGAGCTCTTGTTGAGACAGCAGAAATCTGTTGATTCCCAGGATTGCAAAGCCACCCTAAAAGCAGGCTATCAGACATACTCACTCACACATCCCCTGACTCCATTCCTTTTTCAGCCTTAGTGGTCCACTGGCTTTTTTGAGAGAAAATACAGATTGCAGAAGGGTCTAAAAGGCAGCTCAAACCAGACTTTTCTCAAGATCAACTTCTCCATGAGTGTAATAATTTCATTAACATAAGGATCTGCCGCAGTCACCAGAGTCGGGAAACAGAACCACTGATGAATGTCTGGGACAACACACTGTTCTTAACTCACCACTATTTCCATTGAGGATATTGTAGGTGTTTCAGGGTTGGTTTTCAGATCCTATGCGTATTTAAATCAGATCCTCAATTATATCTCAACAGGGCTTTACCACTGGTAGCTTTAAGTGTCTTAACAGTTGCAATTTACAAATTGTCATTGTTAGACTGGGAATACTTAGCTCTATTTCCAGGTTTGTCATTGATTCACAGCGTGAACCATCAAGTCCCTTCACCTGTACGACTGTTCCCCCTTCTGAAAAAAATGGAGCTGATCATGCTTACCCAGTCCTTGCAATGCACTTGGGGAATCTACAGATAAATGCTCTATACACATTTAAGAATGCACTTTGCACCGTTAATCAAGTGGCTAAAGGGTTAACTATGTCACTGTGCATGAACATGGCCTGAACTGTAGCCATGTGACCTAGTGTGTTCTATCAAGGAATGGTAAAAAAAATTAAGCACTGCTGAAACTTTTGTTCTTCCTGGCACCTGTGTATAGTCTGGAGACAGCTGTACCAGCAGAGCAGCCAGAGCACTCTTGGTGAGACAAGCCCTGCTGGCTAAACTGCTATAAACTCCTTGAGGTCTCTTTGGTGTTTAAAGAAGAGTTAAGGATTTACCAAGGAAATCTAAGTGGGTTCTGTGTGATTTTTCAATAGACATACCTCATTGGAAGCATATTTAGAACTGGCAGTCTGTTGGCTGAGTGATTTACAATAATTTGTTATAAACTAGAACTGGAAGTTTCAAAAGGAATTTAAGATAATTAGGTGTTCAAATCCCATTGGACTTCAGTGGGAACTGGGTGTCCAACTCCCTTAGCCTCCTTTAGAAACCTAGCCTGTAGAAAAAACACCCAGAAAGTAGTAATTTTCTATAAAGCCAAGAAGCTGTAATTCAAATCAAAGTCAAACCCTCTAAAAAGACAGGAGTTATAGTGGAAACGCTGGATGTCCCACAGATACAACAGCATTGCCATGATGCATCACACAGCAGGACAGCCCTCCTTTTAATACTTACAGCTGCACCTCCAATTAAAAGATTTTAAAAGGTCTTAGTATAGAGAGAGTCTTGATCTGCAGAGGAAAGAGCAGTAAGAATCTCAAATACTTGAACCTTGCAGCAATGAGCATGGCTAGTCTGATTTTACAACTGGCTGAATAATGACCAGTGGAGAGTGATCAGAGATGAGGAATTAATTCTCTTGTTCAAACCCCCACCTCACCCCCTGCACCCACCCACTTAGCTTCCTCCAAACAACCCCCCCAGGGCTCAGCAAAGATGGTTTTAACCTCGATTAGAGGGAAATATTATGATTGTCAGCAAGAAATGGAACAAAGTGGGATCCAACAGCGATCAATAACCTGATGAGCAGAACTAATTCAATGCAGCTCATGCCTGTGAGGTGGGGTGGGGCACTCACACACTGGAGGAAAACAATCAACACTAGCTCCAAAAGACTGGGACCAGATCTACACTACATAATTACATCACTCAGCGGTGTGAAAAATCCACATATCAACCTAACCGTCTCCTCCCCCCGCGCCCTCCCTCACCACTCCAGTGTAGATAGCACTGACACAGCTACCGCCTCTCCAGGAGGTGGATTAATTACACCGAGTGTAAGAGCGTCTTTGCTGCAGCTACGCCACTGTAGCGCCATACGGGAAGGCAAGCCCTGGATCATCTCAGACTCCCAACGTGGCTTTTGTGATTTCCAGCAAGTGTGAATGTTAAGGTAGAGATGATAAAAGTAGCTGTTATTTATTCAGCTTATACCTTTAATAAAACAAATTTAGTGCAAAGAGAAACATGTTAAATTGCCACCCCTGGAGACCGAGGTCTTCTATTTATGTGGTACACGTTCTGCGGCTAGACAACTGCAGGGCACCTACCCATACATGCTGCTTTATGATAATCTGCCCCAAGCCTAAGCTTGATGGGACTCTTCTAGGGAACAGGAGAATTTGCTTTTCATAGACCATTTCTTTCTTCACCCTTTTGCTGACACTTAGCACGACTGTTGGTGATACATACACCTTGCCACTGGGAACTGGTCTAACACAAGGCTTATATTATGTAGTTCAAATAGCAGCAGTTGGAAACACATAACATCACTGTAGACCTGTGTGGATTTGAATCAGCGGGAGGGCCTGGATACAGGAGAATGGCTCTCTACAGATCTCACTGAACATTCTATAAAGACATTTGAAAGTTAGACAATTTCAAAAAAATGAGTTAAATGCAGTTTTGGGAGCTCCATCTGCCTTTGAGTCCTTCTGCCAACTGTTTTACGGTTTTACAAACACATTTTCCTTTTTTAGAAAAACCTGTCTCTTTCCATTATAATCTTGAGGATTTGCTTAAAACAGTACGTATAAAATCTGAAATAGATGAAGCATTCCCTCTTTATAAAGATTTCTATACTCTGTGCCCATTGTACAAACTCCCCTTCTCTTTAACACTCCCTTTGCCAAGCAATTGTTTAAGAAAAGCCTCCTTAACCGCTTCACTACTGACTATTGTACCTGGTACATTTCCCCAACGTACAGCGATCAGGGCCTGTTCTGCCCTTCAGGCAGACAACATTGCAGGCCGTCATTGCAGAGGGGCTACAAAGGATGCTAGCACAAAAGGGGTTAAAGAAGGAGATGCACAGAGTGGGGTTAATGGGAACGACATTCAATACAGGCACCCAAGTAGCAGCACACTTACATCAATGAGATCAGACAGGTCGTGGATGTAATACTTGAACACAGACGCATTGGTGGCTTCCAGAGCCAGCAGATACTCATTTCTCGCCTTAATGGCCTTCAGTTTATTTTCAGTATATTTTGCTTGGCGCTGAAAAGAAACGAAAGTTCATTTAAAAAAAAAAAAAAAAAGGGAAAATAAAAATAAAGAAGTTCTTGGTGGCAGAACAAACTGTGCCCTCAGAACAATTACACCTCTAATCTGAATGCTGACATCCCTTCATTTGGGAACTAATTTCATTTAATGAAATTCCAAGGCTTAATTTAGATCAACACAGATTGTTAATCAGACAAATCTGCATTTAGGGCTTTACCAGCAAACAACCCACAAACGAAGAGGGAGTGGAGGGGGTGGATCTTAGATGGTCTTACAAGGTTGTAAGGGGACTTAAAAACAAGATGTCATTTCAGTCGACCTCCAGACCTGCAAGTCCTCTGGGCTACTTAATCTGATTGCTCGAGTATGTGGACCTACTTAATGAAAGAACTAGGGATTAACATTTGCCTGTGTTTGCTTGTGCGCCTCCAGATACCATGGGCCAGATCCTCAGATGCTGCAACATCAACTGCTAATGATCTGACCCCACACCTTACTACCCGATTGACGTTGAAGAGATGGCAATAACCTGCCCAAGAGCAAAATTTTAAGGAAGATATTCCTAACCTTCTAGCCTCATCTCTCTCCAAGTAAAGAGGCTTTGGCTCTGCAGCATCTATGTATAATGAAGATAATTACAAAATTTGGCTGCTGTGCTATCCAGCCAAGTTAATGACAATGCTAACCTTTGCATTTTCTAACACCGCATCCTTAACCCTGCATTATAATGTAGTGTTTTGAATTCAAGTATCACGAACAGGAAACTTCTCAGCAGTCAGACTCTCGTGAATAACTGCCAAGCTCTCCTCCTTACACCATTTATTTCCTCAGTGCCACTGCTCATTTACCTTCTCCTTCATTTTCTCAATTTTCTTGACTGAGCTCCGTCGGACATGTTTCTCTTCAAACCTAACATTGGAAGTTGAGTCAGGGGAGCGTGGAGTCTGTTTGTCCTCTTGCTTCACTGACTTCCCAATCTGTTTCTCTTCCTGTTTTTCTGCCTCTTTCAGCTTGCTCTGAGCGCTGATGCTGTCAGCATTGTACATGTGGTAAGTCTTCATCACCTGCAAGAGACATCACTGAGCAGTCACACAGCAGCTTGGTTTTGTATACTCTGAGATGGATGAGTTTGTTGTACCCAAAGACAAACATGCTAGATGCTCACAGATTTTCCATACGCCTTCTTAACATGAATATTTGCCTCAGTTTCAGCCTCCAATATATCTGCACAAGTGAAACCGGAAAAAGAGCTGCACCAGTGCAAACCCTTGCCTGTAGCTATCTACACCAGGTTTCTGCACACCAGTGGCTGGCCACTGACTGCTGAAACTGGAACAAATCCCCAGTATAGACTAGGCCCTAGGTGCTTAGAGATTTTATTCACTGGGCATGGGTGGGGAAATCAAATGGTGCTTTTATCTTTAAAGAAAATGGATTTCATTCTACAGATCAGAAATATTACTACAAGATGGCCAAAGTATCCTTCAAAATAAAAGGCAAAGAGGTAAAAGTTCCTTACTGAAACTGGTTTCAAAACAGCTACCCATTATCCCCAAAAGAAATATGCTTCATTGTCCAACAGTCATGGCTCTATAGACCACAATATTTTATTTCATGCAAGCCACCACATTATATCTAAGAAAGGGTATTTTGTCAGAGACCAGTTGATGGGAAATAGTTTCTGGTAGAAAGAAAACCCAAACTGGGCAAGTTCTAATGGTGACAAAAACATCCTACCACAGAACAGGGACAAATCATGTGCATGTATGGCACTGGGGTTCTCAGAGTATTTCTCAAGTCAAACTGGGTTATTATTCCGCTCTGATTTGGAGTGCTTTTTCCATAATGTAATTTTGGCCTCACTAAGCTCCTTTTAGTGGAAGCCAATGGACTAACCTGTGGGGTGGGGGAAGGGGGGGGGGGGGGGGACATGCAACTAATTTAAGGAAATAGGTTGTATGGGAAATTTTGGTCATCCGCTTGGTTTTCAACAGTTTTGAGCTACAGCCTCAAAACTAAATGAAACCAGTCACTGGGGATTCACAAATGTCATACAGCCCTGTGTAAATCAGTGGCTTGCTCCCATTGGCTTCAGTGGCCATTGCCTGTCACTTCTCTGGAACAGCCTGAGATCCGTATTTAATGTATTTAAACACAACTTGAAGTCGACAGTTTGTTGGGTTTTTTTAAATACCAAAAAAACTAAAAGGACCAGCTGATTCCGTTAATGTAACTGAGCAGTGTTGTACCGTGTCGGAGAATTATCATGGACATGTATTTTCCTTAAAGTGTTCACTCACATAGTGTTTGAGGGCCACAATCAGTCCCTTTGTACTATCTGTTGAGTGACCAACACCACAAAACTGCTTGCTGAGATCCTGTTTGCTGGATCCAGTAGGAAAGGATGGTACGAGAAAGCAATGGGCTCTAGGGAGAGATGCACTGCAAGGTTCAGAGGGGAAGTGCTTTAAGTGAACAGCTGCATTTTAAGGAGAGTAGTGTAAAGAGAAACATTTGCATAAAAATGTACTGATAAAAATGTCATTCTAAAATCTAGCTACTCACACTCAAATGCCAGGTTTTTATACATTATTCCAAGTACATCTGAAGATGTAGAGGAGAAACACACAAGCCTCTGATTTGATGCTTTGCCAGTGCCACAGTGGCATGTCATCATCATTCGGATCGTGGGATATGAATATTCTTCTTTGTAAGTAATGAGGGGTGCCGTTATTCATATTTCAAACAGAAGCTCAATCGGCCTGGAGGCTTCTAGCCTTGGAAAATCATTTGTACTGATGTTCTTTAGCAATGACAAAAGGAAGAACATGTTGCTACAGGCTTTTAGAGCACCTTAGTCTTTGTGGTCCTCTTGTAGTTAAAATTAGGATTATGCATCACTGGGACCTTCATCCCTCAAAAGGTTTCCAAGTGAGATACGAGATCTGTGCATGCAGAGTCCTGGTGGGCAAACCTCAGTCAGTTCAGATACATATCTGAACCTTTTGGATCTACAACCTTAGCCTTTGCGAGTCTCCTAAGAAGAGTGTCTTTTGAGAGTTTCAGGTATTTCCAGAATTGGAACCTGGAAGGGCAGAAGTGCACAATGAATATGGAAACTAAGCAGATGGTGGGGAACCACGACACATTTTAGTTTCAGAGAACACCTAGATCTAGTTTTGTGTAAACCAGGAGAAGAGAGGAAAGGGGGCATTAAATCTGAACTGGTTTATCCACCCTCAATTAAAATGACTTTGCAGTAGAAATAGGCACTGATAATAATAGGCTGATATGTGGCCAGTAAAGGTTATCCGAGTACAGGGCCCAATATTGCAGTCCTGACTTCAGCCCAATTCCCTTTGGAAGCCATTTGGTTTCAAGATGCAAAGCCATTTATACCCATTTCACCTTAGTCTGAACTTTAACATAATTTCACTTAAGTGAGATGTATGCTCTATCATCACTCAAAGATCGGCAAAGGTTCTCAGTTACAGAGGGAAGTTAAACATGAAGAGCATGTGAACAGTGTCAGTATTAAGAGAGACCTTCTAAATAATTTACACACAGACTTTCAACTACAACATATGCCTAGACTAGAAAGCAGGCATTTATAGTAGCTGTAAACTGCACAGAAGTCTATTTTCCTCTATCGCTGGAAAGGGAGCTGGCAGGGAGCAAGAAAAATTAATAAAAACCCAATTTTAATGAAATCCTGCTGACGATGCCTAGGCACCTGCTCCATGTTTGGCAATGGGGTCAGTGCTGACTCACTATGGCCAGCTGGGGTCAACACCACAGCCAAAGAACAGATTAATCTACCAGCAGGATCAGGACATAAAATTCTAGGGAATAATGTAAATAAAAGATGCCTGAAAGCATGTGCCCGAGATTCACAGGTTTTTTTTTCACTTCATGTTTGCATTGTGAATTTGCTTCACGGTACTGAAAATGAAGTATTGTTGCATTAAGCATCAGTCGTATTACTGACTAGTCTTAAAGATAATAATATCTTTACAAAACATGTGAAAGATTCAGAAACTTAAGAAATGGGAAGTCAAAAGACTGGTAAAATATCATGTATTTTAGCAAAATCTGCCCCGGGAAATTAAAAAGCAGAATTGAGTTAATGGTGATCAGTTGTCTCAGATAGTAAATTCCTAAGGCTAGTGTACAAGATCTTAGACTGAGGATGCAATTGCTACAACTTCTTTCCCAACTCATATGGCTGCTAATCTTCAGGTAACCAGGCCGGGATGGCATGTATCAGGCATACTGACAAGACGTGAATTTTCAGAGGTATGATTGCTGCAGATCAGCAGGATCTCCGAGCACAGTATTGCTGGTGACAACCTGCTAACCCTGAAGTTATTTAATATTTCATCTGTAATAGGCAAGACCACTAATCTCACAGGATACAACTATAAACTACAGACTCTAATACTAAGGTGAGGCACTGGTATCATATAATAACTTAAGCCCCATATTGTCAGTGCTGCACCTGAATTGTGAAATTTGGCCACAAAATTAATGGGATAAACAGTGACATGGCTGAATTTAAAACTAGACTGAACATAAATCTCCCTTCATTTGCTCTGTGAGAGAATCAACTGGTCTCATCAGATCTTTTAAGTTTATATAAAACATTATTTCAGGCCTGAATGATTTATATGACAAACACCCACAAGTGCTGCTCATGTCAATGGACTCAAAGAATTCATTTGCACAAGGTGGCATGAAATCTGTGAATGCCAATGAATGATTCATCTAGTTTCGAGACTGTTGCTCATCACTTCTGCAAACTGGGCAGCTGATCAGAAACTTCCTTACAGCCAGTTTAGACAAGGTGTTTTTTCATGGTTAGTCCACTGATTCCCATAAAAGTTATTTAGTAACGCCAGTTACAGTAGAGAAAAGGCAATCGCAACAGAACTTAATACACCATTTTGAATGAAAGTTCTATAGAATCCTGTTCTCTGTCACTCCCCCTCCCCAGAGTATTTCCCATCTCTAGTGTCCATGAATAGACGAAATCTAAAGGAAACGGGCAGTGAGTTTGTTCTGATTTATTTGAAATTTGAAGCGATTGTTGTCCGTTGGGCAGACAGTAGCAAGAGTAGCTTGTATGTAAAGGCATTTCTGGAAGTCCCAACGACAACGGCTCTCTCTTGCCCAACCAGTCAACATCCTAAACCAAATTAAGCCATAGTACAAATGGGCACAACCGCACTAGAATCACTAGAGCAGTATCAGATGGGCATCTGGACCCAGGAAGTTAATATTCTCATTCACTCATTTTGCTAGTGGCATGTTATTCATGGCAGAAACTAGAAGAAACCTGAACGGCTGGTGATTAAGTTTGATCCACTTAGAAAGAGAGCTACTTTATAGTATGGTTGGGGTGGGGATTGCTCTTTGTAATTTGAAAAAAAAAAAAAATAATAATAAGAAAAGGCATGATCTGCAATTTTAAAAAGAATGACTTCCCAGTCCCTGACGGGGCTGCAAAGGTTATTCGTGCACTAATAAAATGTTCATCATTGGGGTGCTTAGGGAAAACTGATAAAGGATTTTTCCAATGATGAGTGCTTTAAGATAACTTCCTTGAATACCTGGCTCAATGACTTGTGAGAAACTGGTGTCCTGAACACGCATATATTGGTACCTAAGTTCCTCTGGGTCGTTATCTTATCATCTGAAGTGCTGTGTATACTTAGTGCAATTTAAGTTAATCAAAATACTTGGAGACAAGTGTCTGGAGGCAGGTACCTTTTCTGCTATAGGAGCCCTTACCCATACATAATATAGGACAGAGAAAAACAAATGAAGCCTAGATTGAGCCAGCAAATGAGAGGCCATTCCTATGGCAGGCAAACCAGATGACGTGACCTGATTTCATAATTTATAGCGCAACTTTTCTTCTTAGCATAACTCCGCTGCCATCAACAAGAAAAGCCTGCAAATATCCCTGCTGCACAAAGCAATGCTGGACATCTAACACCATTCAAGACACTGTCATGCAACCACCATTAGAAAAATCTGCTTGAAATGCCTACAAATTCTACCACACTGCTACTTAACGGTCATTGCTTAGAGTTGCCTTTAAGCAATATAAAATGTCTTCCCCAGGGATAAACTTGCTGGTTCAGTAATACTAACTGCTCCCAGGGGAGAGCAGGGTGAGATAAACCAAAAACAACACTCACTCTCCTGCATGGTAACGCAGAGCAAAACCACTAAGTTATCAGGCCAGTATAATATCAAAATTGCCATGCATCAGCAGCTGTGTTTCTGTGGTACAGTACTAAAAATGCCATTCTAACTGTTCCAGCACCAAGAGCTCTGGCATGTGCTGAATTCTCTTTCTTCCCTTCCTGAACTCTACTGCTTTCTTAAAGATTAGCCCAAATATTTGGCTTTAACACTCCAATGCTGAACTCCCTCCTTTGGGGTTTTGCTGGAATATATAATTTCAGAGAAACACCCTTCCCTACTGTAATGTTAGCGGTTAATACCCAAGCTCCACCTTAAGGTCAATATGTTCTGACTTTCAAACACATTCCTGAAGAATCTTTTCAGGAGAAGAGGAGTAAGGGAAAGAATTTACACCACAACGTATCAGCAACCCAGATCATTAGGCAAAAAACTAGGTGTTCCGTGCAACAACCCCACAGAAAAAATGTTTGTGGGGCATGTTTCTAAAATAGAAGCAATTCACCAACAGATGATGAAAGGACAGATTTAATCAACAGCAAACGTATGTCATTCAGCTGCATGAAAAGGAAAGCCCCAGAACAGCATGCGAGCTTTATGAACATATTTCTTCTCCTTCCCCAGGCAATGCCTCTTCCTTTGAGTTTGTGCTGGATACACTGCGGAACGGAAAGGACAGATGGTGGCTGTCTTCCTGGTGTCACTTGTTTTTCTGGAACACAGGAGAACCACATGTACACGGTGGTCTTTTCCACTGAAATTACACAGCTTTTTTCTGCAGCAAAGTTATTTTTCCTCAAGTCAGCCATTCAATCACTATGCCTGTCTGACTCATGTAGAAGATACCCTTTTAAATACTTTAGGGCATTTGGGGTTCTTTCGCACGTTTGTTATCCCTCATTCTCCCTCCTTTTGAACTGCCTTTGCAGCTGGTAGCACAAATTAAGGCAGGATCTTTGGGAACTGAGTTCTGCAATCAGAATGGGCTCAATGCGGCACTGAATCATCATCAAAAAATGGTAAAACTGCTAGAAAAAGGACCTGGATGGACAAGTTACCCCACAAAAATGGGGTTTGATTGGGGGGGGGGGGGGAGGGGGGAAGGACCAGCAACCTCAATCTGTAGCACAATAAAAGCAATTTTCTTTAAGATACTGTTTCAATAGTACCTCAAACCCATCAGGTTGAAAATTATATAGAGATGGAATGGGGGATAAATGTTGGAGAAATTGTGGTTAATTAGGAGATTTTATGTATATAGGTTGGAGATGTCCAGTCATTGAAGAGTACAGTACTGGGATGCAATTTTAACCAAATATGACAAATTATTGGATATTTGTTACCAAAAGATCCCTGGATAAAACCTCCTGGGGCTTCCTAGAGGAAATGGTCACACAAGAACAAAAAAGGTTAATCTCATCTGCTAGTAGCTGCTCAGATACTAATATTTCTCTGTGTTTAAACAACAGAGGTTGGTTTAAAAAAAAAAAGGTGAGGTGGTTGTAACGGAAAAATTGATCCACAAATTACATACCCAGCAAACTAGACAAAGGACAAATAGGTACTTATATATTCAATCATGTATTTAATACTTCAAATACATTCACCTGCAAAAGCCCAGAATACCTGTTCATTATTTTTTTGGAACATCAACATTTGATGGACACGGCTGGTCTGTTAAATGTGTAATCAGAGAATTCACTAATTTTAATAAAATCACTAGAAATGACATGTCCTGGGTAGTGTGAAGATGCTACTCTGTAACATGGTAACACTGTTAGAGAGATCCAATAATTACATTACTGTATAATGTTTCTCTAAACAAAAGCTCACTGTTGTGATAATAATCGCATTATCTCAGATATCTACATGGCTAGGATTTGTAAACCTGTTAAAACTTCCTAAATAAAGAGAGTGTAAGACAACAACAAAATGAAAGAAATGGGAAACTATCGAGGCAGAGCGGGGCTCTAGATGGGAAATGTCAAGGTGTTAGGATGAAAGGGTCAAGAAGAAAATGTCTGCACTGTGAAAGAAAAGAAAAGATTCTGGTATTCGGATGAAAATCTGTGATAAGACATTCCAAAGTTGTGGGGGATCCTCATTTAATACTTACCCACCAATGATGGGGCGTCTATCCCATACAAAGCCTGCCTAGGTAAAAAGGGACAATTACCCCAGTGACAGGCTGCATGTGGAGGAGGGTCAGGGCTGACACGGCCCAACACTTTATGAAGCCCAGTTGGGGGAGGAGCTGGGATAGGCATAAAGGAAGGAAGTTGGTGGTAAGAGAGGGCTGAAGGCAAGAACTCTACCGTCACTCCCTAGAGTTACAGTGTAGTAGCCGTGTTAGTCTGTGTCAGCAAAAAGAAAAGAAGAAAGAAAGAAATACTTGTGGCACCTTAGAGACTAACAAATTTATTTCAGCATAAGCTTTCGTGGGTTAGAACCCACTTCATCGGATGCATCCGATGAAGTGGGTTCTAACCCACGAAAGCTTATGCTGAAATAAATTTGTTAGTCTCTAAGGTGCCACAAGTATTTCTCTCTTATTTTATTTTTACTCCCTAGAGTGGGGGAGCAGTCGGCAATCAATCAGGAGGAGTTTAGGGGCGGAGTGAGCCCTGAGATCCTGCCTTGAAATACAGACTGGCAAGAACCCGATGGGGTGAAAGCCACAAGGAGCACAGGAAGCTCCAAGAGTAATCCAGAGGGGCTTGAAGACAGGGAAGAGCCCAGGGAAACAGCAACAAGACTGGCGCTTGAGCAGATGGTGGTTGCTAGGCATAGGGTCCCTGGGCTGAGTAGTGGAAGGACCCAGGTTCCCCTAGAACAGCTGGGTAAGTGGCACAGACTGGGTAGTGGATCAGAAGACTGTCAGTGGGACTTTGATCCCCCAGAAGGGGAGACTACAGTGACTTGGCCGGATGGAACACCCTAAGTGATGAAGAGGGAGTAACCTGACCAGAGAGATGCAGCGTGAGAAGGAGGGGGTATCAGATTGTTTGGGAGCTAATCCCCAGGTTGGCCACAGCTTTGAGTCGTGAACTGTGAGACACTAATAGCAGCCAGTACTTGACTATTCTGGGATGCCTCCAACCAAGTGAGGCCCAAGAGAAGGGCTGTCCTACACTGACTTTAAATAGTGTGATGGGGCAAGGCCAGATGGCTATAGGAAAGTGGTGAGGAACCAGTATGTTAGCCCCAGGCTAAACAAATTCCTGATACCTTGTTAACCAAATGGCAGTTGCTCCAGGTTAATCAAGACACCTGGGGCCAATTAAGATCCTTCTAGAAAAAAGCACTGGAGATGGCTAGATTGATTGGGACACCTGAAGCCAATCAAGGGCTGGCTGGAACTAGTTAAAAGCCTCCCAGTTAGTCAGTGAGAGGGGGATGTCAGGAGCTGTGGGAAGAGGTTGTGTGTAAGGAGCTGGGAGCAAGAGGCGCTGAGAGTGAGAAGGCATACTGCTGGAAGATCCTATGGTGAGGATAAAGAAGGTGTTGGGAGGAGTCCATGGGGAAGTAGCCCAGGGAGTTGTAGCTGTCGTGCAGTTGTTCCAGGAGGCACTCTAAACAGCTGCAGTCCACAGGGCACTGGGCTGGAACCCGGCGTAGAGGGCGGGCCTGGGTTCCCCCCAAACTTCCCAACTCCTGATCAGAAACAGGAGGTGTTAACCTGGACTGTGGGTTCTACCAGAGGGGAAGATCTCTGAGGCAAGAAAAATCCGCCAATAAGCGCAGGACCCACCAAGATAGAGGAGAAACTTTGTCACAATAGATTCTCCCAAGGGCATTGCAATTTCAAAGTTAGTATTCATAAAAAAGGAAGACATTTGGAGTTTCTGAAAATGCTCCACTTCTTGCGATTCCTTGGGTTTCCCCCTGGACTCTTGGAGGAGTCTGGCTGTGAGTAGACATTGCACAGTATTATCAACTTCAACCACTATCCAGTTTTGGATTCCAACAAATTGAGTCATTTGAGTTTCACGTCCCAGAACAGCAATTCTTTAACTGCATCACTCAAAGGACGTTTCTGTATTTAAATCAGCAAATCTTATCTCCTTGCCCCGACTTTTTGCACTGAATCCCACCAGATCCCAATTGCACACAACTACCAAGCTACCAAGAAAAGGAACAATACCCACGCTCAGGTTTTAATGGGAAGATCACTGTCAGCACTGAAATACTTCACCCGAACAGCAGTTACCCATCAGCCACCATATGAACTGTATTGCTGGACGTTCTATCAGTAGTACTTCTATCCAGCATTTTAAAACCATCCTCAACCCTACAGTTTTCTTCTCAACTCCTCTTTACTTTAAAAATAATTAAATGGCTAGACCCATGACAACAGGAGACACTCCAATTTCCATGTCTAGGACCAGATGAACAGTACACATGACCTTCTGTGGTAACATACATGCAAAAAAGAGCCACAGCAGTGAGTTTCAGAGTCCCGGTCTATAGACTAGGACTTGTGCTACAGTGCTAAATAGTGCAGTGTACGTGTTTCCACTTGGGCGAGCGCTCAAACTCCTTCCCCACCCCCACCCCCTTCGGCTGGCTTTCAGAGCCAAGCTCCAGCCTGAGTGGGAATGTCTGCATTACTCTTTTTAGCACCATAGCATGAGCCCGAGTCCATAGACCTGCGCTCTGAGAGTCACTACTGTGGCTTCCCCACCCCAAGTGTACAGTAGAACCTCAGAGTTACGAACACCTCTGGAATGGAGGTTGTTCATAACTCTGCAACGTTTGTAACTCTGAACAAAACGTTATGGTTGTTCTTTGAAAAGTTTACAACTAAACTGACTTAATACACCTTTGAAACTTTACTACGCGGAAGACAAATGCTGGTTTTAACCATCATAATTTCCATGAAAACAGGCACAGAAACAGTTTCCTTACCTTGTCAAATCTTTTTTTCAAACTGTCCCCCATTATTGTTTTAGTAGTTTACATTTAACAGTACAGTACTGTATTTGCTTTCTCCCCTCGTCTTTGCTGCTGCCTGATTGCATACTTCCGGTTCCAAATGAGGTGTGTGGTTGACCAGTCAGTTCGTAACAGAGGTTCTACTGTAGATGTACCCTAACTGATGTATCATAACCTTTTGGGAGGGCTCAATTGTTACCCCAAGGCAAAGGATAGGGCTGCCCTAATTTACAGCACAATAAGTTGGCAGAAGTCTGTGTGTTGGAGGTGGGGAAAGGGAACAGAGGCAGATATAGTACCAGATTTTGCAGCCTGGTTCCACATCATCACAAATGCTAAAAAATAAAGGAGAAACATACTAAAGGTTGCATGTTGTGAAGTGGAACTACTTCCTGGTAAGGGGGAAATGGGTTAGTGGTACAGTGTCCATGTCATTGCAAATCTTCTCCTCAACCCTTTGTCCACCAAAGTACAGATCTGGGGACATCACTGGAGTGTGCTGGGATGGGAAGTGCATTTATAATAAATAATTACAGAAGAAAGGTATGTTAAGCAGCTATGAGAAAATGCCGTGGTGAGGAAGGGGAAGTCTGTTTATGGCCTTTTGAACTATGAGTTATACTGCTTTTAAATTTTTTATACAGCAGCCAGAGAATTGGATGAGTGCTATATAAATATATGGTACATCCAAATGTAGGATCCCTATTCTCCTGGGTTAGCTAATTGTAACACACAAAATGTTTGCTCTTTAAAATTAACAGGGTAAAACACAGCTTAGGGTACTGAGAATTATCTAGTGTTTTCTGGGATGAGGGAAGTCAGACACCACTTTCTGTCAAGGTTACTATGCTTTGCACTAGAGGAGTTAGATAACCTACTCTTGCATTTAGAGATTACTTGCACATTTGTGATACTATTTTACAATGATACAATAAAAATGTATGAGAAAAATTTGTGGGAGAGGTTTTGTTAAAAATAAGTGCATAAAAATCTTGTGCATGGAGACACCTCATTCCAGATATCTCAAACAGAAACAAAACGTATTTACAACAGATTGTTTAGCCTTCAGGAAAAAAGGCCACATCTCAGCTGTCTCAGTTTCATCCCAGGAGAGGAGTTTCTGTACAGAGCTTTGTCTGATACCAAATGCTGAGTTTAATATTAATATTAGGCATATTCAGGAATTCAAATCCCCTTCCTCCGCAACCCACAGCAGTCAAACCTTGCTGAAATCTGGATCTAGAAAACAAACCAAATATGAAAATCTACAATAAATCCTCAAGTAGGGGAAAAGGTACAGTGCACAGTAAAGTCTGATCTGTCACATTCGGCACTACATCCCAATTTGAGAGAATGGGGCCAATTGTGTTGGGTTTGTTTGCTGTAGAAATTAAAAGCTCACAACCACAGTACTGTAACATGTACACAAACAAAAATGTATCCCAAAATGTGATACTTTCCATGATTCCTGTGGAACATTATATGGAAACAACAGATCAGACAGAGATACATCCTGAGGATAAAGATGGAGTGAAAATAAAATTAATGGTACAGTATAGACTGGTGAACACACTGCCTCAAATCACTTAGATCGCAGACATGAGTCAGCCCTAGGGTTTAGTGTCTGCTGCAACAGCTATAGCAGCAGGAAGGCAGGCTGGCAGAAGTCACACACTTCTTTCCTTATGCATGAAAAGAACTCATGAAGGAAGTCTAATTTACCGTGTATAGCTCATTCAGGACCTTCATCAAGTCTTCCTGAAGCTGCAATCCGACTTCTTTACTCTACAACAAAAAAGAACCAGAGATCCATTAGTGACAGTTGGAGGATATGAACATGCCACACGCACTGCTAATAATCTAGACCCAATTAGGCATCATTTAACCGCTCAGCTCAGACACAGTTATGGTCAAATTACACAAACAGCTTTAAGACCATGAAATGTTATGCATACAGCCAGGCAAATTACACGAAACGGAAAGGAGGGATGTTTTAGTTGAACGCTCATTTTTCAATGGCTCTCTCAGCTAGCACAAAGAGAAGCCCCATACTCAGAGACAAATAATGCCAGGCTGGGAACGCTTACGCTGTGTGGTGTCAATGAGTGCTTAGGTGACTGCCAGAGGAGTAAACAGTAGGGCGTGTATCCCCTAAGTCAGGGGGTCTCAAACACAGCCTGCAGGCTTATTTCCTGCGGCCCGCAAAGCTCCCCTCAGCACGCCCGGTCCCCACTCTTCTACTTACCTCCAGGCGCTTCCCGCCACAAACAGCTGTTTGGCGGCGCTTAGCGCTTTTCCGGGGGGGGGCGGGACGGGGAGCCAAGCGCTATGGGGAGGAGGCAGAGAAGAGGCAGGGCAGGGATTTGGGGAAGGGGTTGGAATGGGGCTGGGGGGCAGCAGGGGGGGAGGGGGGAAGTGTCAGTGATGTGGCCCTCGAACCAATGTACTAGTCCTCATGTGGCCCGCCCGGTGATTCGTGTTTGAGGATCCCTGCCCTAAGTCTCCATAAAGACTCATGTACAGTTAAAGACCAAGTGTGTTAACTCCTTAACGCTGGGAAAGCAGCAGCCTATAGCTGTACCTGAAGTTCAGAGTCCTGTATGGTAGCCATTGCTCTCACACACACTTCAGTGCCCTATTATCGTCCTTGCTATCCTTAAAGTTCCATAGGTCACACAGTGCGGCATCAGTAGTTGGTGCCAATACTGAGAATGTCAATTATATACTAAATGGGGGAGCTCAAAAGGGATTCTACAAGTATTACAGGCTGATGAGACATCAATTTAGTTTTGATTTAGTTGGGGATTGGTCCTGCTTTGAGCAGGGGTTGGACTAGATGACCTCCTCAGGTCCCTTCCAACCCTGATATTTTATATTCTGAAAAGGAACTAAACCTCATTTTAACTCACTGGCTGACTCATTGAGACAATGGGTACCTGCACCTAGACACAAGGTGGAAATGGCTCTCTGGAAAGGGAGGATCTTGGGTGGGGGGATGAGCATTCTTGGAGATGAACCCCAGTTGGAGAGAAGTGCTTATTTGTGTGTTTCAGGCTGCATGCCTTTTGTGAATAAAACCAAACTCAGAAAAGTGGTTATGTTTTGGCCGGCCACAGCTTGCAGGCACTGCGTGCATAAGAGTGTACAAAACCCACTAGCTTAGACACTTCTTTTTGAATACAGTGGTAATGCCAAGATATAAAAAAGGAAACCCCACCCACTCTATTTATGAACTCTGCAGTCAACTCCCCCAATTTCCACCTCAAATTATAAAGTCAGACATGGGATTTACTCCGGCAGACAACACCATCGGCTATTTTTAAACTGCAAGCACTACAATACAATTTTAATTGTATCAGCACACATCACTCCCTAGCAAGGGGCACTTGGTACTAGTGAGCTGCTCAGTTATAGCCCAGGCAATACAACTCTCAAAAAATAAATGGGACCTTCACAGATGCATGATTAGTTGTCAAGGTTTCAACTAGCCAGCAGCCAAGTGTCAATTTAAAATACACATATATATTTATGTCTTATTTTAATTCCTTGGCAAGTGACATCAGGCAGGATTCCTGGCTTGTGACTGGATGAAGCTGCCATATAAAAGTGCTGCACTGTCAAAGTCTCGGCTGTAGCTAAACACTGGAATACAGGAACAAACAGAGCATGAGCATCTCAGCTTCTTTTAAAAGGGCATTTAATCCCCCTGCCTTCCAATTCCAATTGTCAACATTCACAACTCACCTAGGTAAGATGAATCAAAGCTTATTCTTCACCCATTGCTACAGCAAAGGCAGCAACCAAATGCTTAGTGTTTGGCTACCTGGGTTTTTAAAGATAGTGTTGCGATTATATCAGAGTCAAGGGTAACAGGGCAGGCTACGTGGCTACCAAAAGTAGCCTGTGCTATTGCGATCATTAGAGAGCGGCAAATGTCAAGTTTTCAAATGATGCCTACATAAGATAGTAATTCTGCACGTTAGTGTGGGCAGACCTGTACACTTCAAAACCTTGCACTCAGGCAGTCCATAGCCTAGTCTCTGTATTATACGCTTTCAGATGAACCACCTACTTATATCCACACCACTAAAAGAGGATACCAGTGCACATTAAGTCTTCTTGCACTAGACATTTGTGCACATGCTAACAGACTGCTTCTGCTCCCTTTGAGTTCAAAGGAAGCTTTCCCCTCAACTTCAATACAAACAGAATCTGAGCCTAAAAGAGGTGGTCAAGTGGTGGCAATTTATTCCCTCTGCAACCCGAAAAGCAGGAATGAGAAACTGAGGCCTTTAGATATACCAAAAAGCACATTTGACAAGTGTCTAGTCAGACTGCTTAACATTTTGTGGATTCGCTGTGTGTTTATGCATGTACACCCCACCCATACACCATCCCTGCCTCATGCATCCACTGAAAATCGTATCTTCCTCTTCCCTCCACTCTCCAATAGCCTGAGCAACATTTTCTATAGCAAGAGCATGAGAGAACAAGAGAAAGCGCTGTTATACAACTGGCTGTAATATTTGCACAAGCATACAATTTACATAACTCAGCCCATGGTACTTGAAAAAATGAAGCCAATAAAATTACAATTAAGCCCAGGCAGATGTTTCCTTTCTTGCTGCTGACGACTCTGAGAAGAAACGTCTCATCTATTATCCCTGTTTATTTGAACAGGCTGCTGAAGCGATTTGACTTACTGCTTTAAGTCTAGTTCCCTATGGAGCACATGACTGTTTGATAACCAATGTGAAATTCTATGCTGTTTAAAATACAAGGGGCCTTAGGAAACTCAAAGTGATGCTGACACAGAGGCAGACCATCATGCTTTCCAAAAAGGTACTGGAACTGTGACTTTCTAATCCAGAGTGTCCTTATATGCTGTCCTTTAAAAACATTTTAGTCAACTGTCATTAGTCCCCACAGATCACGTTACAAGGAAGCTGTGGATTTCAAGGGGGAAATTTCCTCCAATAAAAACCTAACCAGAGGACAAGAGGACAATTTCCCATATGAAACGTAGTAACATCCCTCTGATAAAGCAATTAATTCCCAGCAATCCTATGAACTGCATTCCAAAGAAGGGGGAGGAGTAAAGGCAAAGAATAAACAGAGCTGCCTTTGTACATTATCAGACAAAATATCTCTTTTCTTTAAAACTTCATGGAAAAGAATGAGTCATCATTCTAAACAGCTCAGGACACTGAAGGGAAGAAAAATAATTTGCTGTGGGCAAAGTCTTTTTATTTTAATTTTTAACATTATCCTTCTAATTGTTGCCTGAAAGAGGCCTAGATTCAGAGCTTAACAGTAGCCCTTGTACTTATAAAAAATTTTCCAGCAGGATTTTAACCTGCAAAGGATCAGCAGTAGTTTTTGTCCCTTTAGGCCGTGCATCCTTGCTGTGGTGGTCTCCTGAGGTCCAGTGTTCTTGCAGAGCTGTGCTCCTCTAACATATATATCAGTATTAAAAGCAGCAGCAATCTCTGAAATGCAGTTTTAGCACTCCCAGCCTAATCCGTAACACTTTAATTCTTCCATCTGTAATGTAATAGCGGTGATCATTCAGAGACACAGGAGGGGAGCTAAGCCACACTGAACCCTTTCACTTCCAAGGGTTTTAAAATGAAGCACATCCAGATCATATTTTGTGGAGGCGGGAGTAAATGGAGTAAAAGGGAAATGCCTCTATCTCCCCACTACCACCACACTCTCATTCAAAAGCCAGCCATGCCCACAGTACGTGCAACTAATAGATTCTGCTTTTATTTTAATTAACAGGTGATTAAATCTATTTCAACATGTGGCAAGAGGTAATGTCATCCAGATTTTTTTCCCCCCATTCACTAGGTTTTAAAGCAGCACCATTCATGTCTCTACAGATAAGATTGTAAGTGTAACTGGGGTAAGTGGCTGTCTGTAGTGTGTGTTTGGGGGTACGTGCTGTGTGCTGAGCTTGTGTCTGTCTGTTTGTTTGTTCATTTGTTTGTTTGCAGGACCGTGTGCTGTGGCTGGCAGTTGGAAGCTGTGAGCTTCTACACCAGGGGGCGGGGCTAATCAATCAGGGAGGCCGGGGCTTTATAAAGCCGTCCACAAGCGACCAGGGAGCTTTGCGAACAGGGGCTGCAAACAGGGGAGTTTGAGAGGAATTGCTCCAGGTAAAGCAGGAGCAAATACAGGACCCTTGGGGTAAGTGGCTGTCTGTAGTGTGTGTTTGGGGGTACGTGCTGTGTGCTGAGCTTGTGTCTGTCTGTTTGTTTGTTCATTTGTTTGTTTGCAGGACCGTGTGCTGTGGCTGGCAGTTGGAAGCTGTGAGCTTCTACACCAGGGGGCGGGGCTAATCAATCAGGGAGGCCGGGGCTTTATAAAGCCGTCCACAAGCGACCAGGGAGCTTTGCGAACAGGGGCTGCAAACAGGGGAGTTTGAGAGGGGAGTGCGAAGGGGGCAAGCTATCCTTGCCATTCCTAATTCTTTTTACCCAAACTAAAGGGAGAGGCAGAGCAACCAGGTGGCTGCAGACGGGGGAACTCTTCTAAAAAGACTGTCAGTCAGCTGCGCACCAGCGGAGCAGCGCATAGCAGAGAAGCAAACAGGTGGAGTTAGCCTGGGAGTTCGCCTGGAGAGAACCTACTGAGGCATCCCCCTTGCAGGTTTCCCTGAGTAGCTTCTGCCACAAGTGAGAAAACTCTTCGAAGGAAGGAACTATGGATGCTGAGCGATCCGCTGTCGTGACCTGCACAGGATGTGCCATGTTTGTCTTTCTTCCACAGGATAGAAGCGACTTTGTCTGTACAAAGTGCAAGCTGATCTCTATATTGGAGGAGAAGATTCAAGGTCTGGAGAAACGAGTATCAACCCTGCGTTCCATAAAAGAAAATGAGGAGTTCCTGGATAGACGTCAGGATAGGCTTCAGCGGGCGCAGTGTTGTGAGGATTCAGAGCAGGCTGCGCAGCGGGGACAGAAGGCCAGCGAGGATAATTGGCGGCATGTGACCTCCAGAAGAGGAAAGAGTATGAGACCAGTCCATGTACAAGAAACACATATTCAGATGAGCAACCGTTTTCATGTTCTCTCCACAGGCACTAGTGCAGAGAGTGGAGTGAATGATGCATCTGAGGGAACAGAGCAGAAGGAGACTCCACTGATTGGAAGGCATGAGATGCACAGTCCTAGGGATGGGGGTTCCCCGACCACCACTCCCAAGAGGAGGAGGAGGGTGGTTGTGGTCGGGGACTCTCTCCTCAGGGGGACTGAGTCATCTATCTGCCGCCCTGACCGGGAAAACCGAGAGGTGTGCTGCTTGCCAGGGGCTAGGATTCGTGATGTGACGGAGAGACTGCCGAGACTCATCAAGCCCTCAGATCGCTACCCCTTCCTGCTTCTCCACGTGGGCACCAATGATACTGCCAAGAATGACCTTGAGCGTATTACTGCAGACTACGTGGCTCTGGGAAGAAGGATAAAGGAGTTTGAGGCGCAAGTGGTGTTCTCGTCCATTCTCCCTGTGGCAGGAAAAGGCCGGGGTAGAGACCGTCGAATCGTGGAAGTCAACGAATGGCTACGCAGATGGTGTCGGAGAGAAGGGTTTGGATTCTTTGACCATGGGATGGTGTTCCAAGAAGAAGGAGTGCTAGGCAGAGACGGGCTCCACCTGACGAAGAGAGGGAAGAGCATCTTTGGAAGCAGGCTGGCCAACCTAGTGAGGAGGGCTTTAAACTAGGTTCACCGGGGGAAGGAGACCAAAGCCCCGAGGTAAGTGGGGAAGTGGGATACCGGGAGGAATCACAAGTAGGTGAGTGCAAGAGGGGAGGGCTCCTGCCCCATACTGGGACAGCAGGACGATCGGTGAGTTATCTTAAATGCCTATACACAAATGCAAGAAGCCTGGGGAACAAGCAGGGAGAACTGGAAGTCCTGGCACAGTCAAGGAATTATGACGTAATTGGAATAACAGAGACTTGGTGGGATAACTCACACGATTGGAGTACTGTCATGGATGGATATAAACTGTTCAGGAAGGATAGGCAGGGCAGAAAAGGTGGGGGAGTTGCGTTGTATGTAAGAGAGCAGTATGACTGCTCAGAGCTCCAGTATGAAACTGCAGAAAAACCTGAGAGTCTCTGGATCAAATTGAGAAGTGTGAGCAACAAGGGTAATGTCGTGGTGGGAGTCTGCTACAGACCACCAGACCAGGCGGATGAGGTGGACGAGGCTTTCTTCCAGCAACTAACAGAAGTTACTAGATCACAGGCCCTGGTTCTCATGGGTGACTTTAATCACCCCGACATCTGCTGGGAGAGCAATACAGCGGTCCACAGACAATCCAGGAAGTTTTTGGAAAGTGTAGGAGACAATTTCCTGGTGCAAGTGCTGGAGGAACCAACTAGGGGAAAAGCTCTTCTTGACCTGCTGCTCACAAACAGGGAAGAAATAGTAGAGGAAGCAATAGTGGATGGGAACCTGGGAGGCAGTGACCATGAGATGGTCGAGTTCAGGATCCTGACACAAGGAAGAAAGGAGAACAGTAGAATACAGAGCCTGGACTTCAGAAAAGCAGACTTTGACTCCCTCAGGGAACTGATGGGCAAGGTCCCCTGGGAGAATAACATGAGGGGGAAAGGAGTCGAGGAAAGCTGGCTGTATTTTAAAGAAACCTTATTGAGGTTGCAGGAACAAACCATCCCGATGTGTAGAAAGAAAAGTAAATATGGCAGGCGACCAGCTTGGCTTAACAGTGAAATCCTTGCTCGTCTTAAACACAAAAAAGCAGCTTACAAGAAGTGGAAGATTGGACAAATGACCAGGGAGGAGTATAAAAATATTGTTCAGGCATGCAGGAGTGAAATTAGGAAGGCCAAATCACACTTGGAGTTGCAGCTAGCTGGAGATGTTAGGAGTAACAAGAAGGGTTTCTTCAGGTATGTTAGCAACAAGAAGAAAGTCAAGGAACATGTGGGCCCCTTGCTGAATGAGGGAGGGAACCTTGTGACAGAGGATGCGGAGAAAGCTAGTGTACTCAATGCTTTTTTTGCCTCTGTCTTCACAGACAAGGGCAGCTCCCAGATGGCTGCACTCCGCAGCACGGTATGGGGAGGAGGTGACCAGCCCTCTGTGGAGAAAGAAGTAGTTCGGGACTATTTAGAAAAGCTGGACGAACACAAGTCCATGGGGCCGGATGCACTGCATCCGAGGGTACTAAAGGAGTTGGCCGATGTGATTACAGAGCCATTGGCCATTATCTTTGACAAATCATGGCAATCGGGGGAGGTCCCGGATGACTGGAAAAAAGCTAATGTAGTGCCCATCTTTAAAAAAGGGAAGAAGGAAGATCCGGGGAACTACAGGCCAGTCAGTCTCACCTCAATCCCTGGAAAAATCATGGAACAGGTCCTCAAGGAATCAATTTTGAACCACTTAAAGGAGGGGAAAGTGATCAGGAACAGTCAGCATGGATTCACCAAGGGCAAGTCATGCCTGACTAACCTAATTGCCTTCTATGATGAGATAACTGGCTCTGTGGATGAGGGGAAAGCAGTGGATGTGCTATTTCTTGACTTTAGCAAAGCTTTTGATACAGTCTCGCACAGCGTTCTTGCCAGGAAGTTAAAGAAGTATGGGCTGGATGAATGGACGGTAAGGTGGATAGAAAACTGGCTGGATGGTCGTGCTCAACGGGTAGTGATCAATGGCTCCATGTCTAGTTGGCAGCCGGTATCAAGTGGAGTGCCCCAAGGGTCGGTGCTGGGGCCGGTTTTGTTCAATATCTTCATCAACGACCTGGAGGATGGTGTGGACTGCACCCTTAGCAAGTTTGCAGATGACACTAAACTGGGAGGAGTGGTTGATACGCTGGAGGGTAGGGATAGGATACAGAGGGACCTAGACAAATTAGAGGATTGGGCCAAAAGAAATCTGATGAGGTTCAACAAGGACAAGTGCAGAGTCCTGCACTTAGGACGGAAGAATCCCATGCACTGCTACAGACTAGGGACCGAATGGCTGGGCAGCAGTTCTGCAGAAAAGGACCTAGGGGTTACAGTGGACGAAAAGCTGAATATGAGTCAACAGTGTGCCCTTGTTGCCAAGAAGGCTAACGGCATTTTGGGCTGTATAAGTAGGGGCATTTCCAGCAGATCGAGGGACGTGATTATTCCCCTCTATTCGGCACTGGTGAGGCCTCATTTGGAGTACTGTGTCCAGTTTTGGGCCCCACACTACAAGAAGGATGTGGATAAATTGGAAAGAGTCCAACGGAGGGCAACAAAAATGATTAGGGGGCTGGAGCACATGACTTATGAGGAGAGGCTGAGGGAACTGAGATTGTTTAGCCTGCAGAAGAGAAGAGTGAGGGGGGATTTGATAGCTGCTTTCAACTACCTAAAAGGGGGTTCCAAAGAGGATGGATCTAGACTGTTCTCAGTGGTAGAAGATGACAGAACAAGGAGTAATGGTCTCAAGTTGCAGAGGGGGAGGTTTAGGTTGGATATTAGGAAAAACTTTTTCACTAGTAGGGTGGTGAAGCACTGGAATGGGTTACCTAGGGAGGTGGTGGAATCTCCTTCCTTAGAGGTTTTTAAGGTCAGGCTTGACAAAGCCCTGGCTGGGATGATCTAGTTGGGGTTGGTCCTGCTTTGAGCAGGGGGTTGGACTAGATGACCTCCTGAGGTCCCTTCCAACCCTGAGATTCTATGATTCTATGATTCTATGATTCTATGATTGTACCAGCCTTACTAATATAGAATCCAATTTTCTCGGGGTTTATATTTCAGCTGCAGTTCGGCATACAAAAGTTGGAAGCCTAAGAGCAATTTTCACATTTCCCCCCACAAGTTAAAGGAGCAAACTGATGGCCATATTTAAGTTAGGGGACAGGGAGGAAGACACTCATAGCTTTACTTGCATTTTTACACAAAGGCCAGGCTTCAAGGAGGACTTTACATCATTTTTAAAACATCACTTTAGACTGTAAGCTCTCTTTAACAGGGACCTTATCTATAACTGCTTCTACACAGTGCTATAATATATCTTTTATAGGACATTAAAATATGAAAATGCTAAAAAAAAATAAGTTATGGAAGTTTGGAAATGCGTCGCTCTACATTTATTAAGGAGAATTAAGACAGTTCTCTCCCACCCCACCACTTTTAAAATAGGGTAGTAAAATGTTAGAGCTATAAACAAAAACACAGTGAGCACTGACCTCACACTTCCTTGCTTGTGAATGTTCTGACATAAACTGGACCTCTTCCCCCAATCCCAGTCCTCCACTCAATGAAACTCCTACCTCATTGCTACATTCAGTGTCTTGGGGATCAGAAGCAGGGGTCTTAGATTTACTAATTCCCTTATTCCTCTCCTTGAATGTAGAAGCTCTGATAGCTTCATGAGTGGACTTCTCATGTTCCTTGCACGGGAGCTATTAGATTCAAGCTGTAACAGGTGTGGGTCTGTGGAACTTCATTATTGCTCTGACTGACCCTATGTGCTCCACAAGATTCAACAAAAAAGTTTATCATATCCACAGTGGTCAAGCAGTTCACACAAGTTCAACATTTTTATAGTGAAAAACTCCGAAGTTTACCCACACTACCTTATTTTTAATTTCTCCCTCTCCCCCCACCCCAAAAGGTATACCCTTACCTGGACCTCGATTTCCTAGTCAAAACAGAGCCCAAATTACTAGGACTGATACTGATTTACAGGGGAAGAGGGAGGAGAACATGTAGTCTAACTGTAAATCATTCTGCTCTATCTCCTATTTTAACACTGCAAGGAGCATACAGTGTTTCTGAAATTGGGCAAATACTTGGTCACTTAGATCACACACAGATTATGTGCCAAGTTTAGGGAAGTTTTATGTATTAAAAAAAATGACAAAGTACTTGGACACAGTCTTTTGCTATAGATACTATAGTGATTAATACCATATGAAAATCCTAGAGGGAGACTTTCTGGGGGGGCGGAGGGGGGAAGCAGGTTTAGGAGGCTATCTACTGCATCAAACTTCTCCTCTTGCTTAAATCTAACTATTTATTATTATTATTTTGTTCCATTCCTTCATTTTGACATATGTAAACTTTTAAATGTTCTCACTATGACCCACGTGACCTAATCCGTGTCTTGGCATATAATGTACTTAACTTGAAAATAATTTACACATATTCACTTGTGACCCTAATAAAAATATTCTTAAACCAAAGTAAGCAGAGCCATCTGAAACCTGAGTTCAGATGGTTTGAATTCTCATGTGTTCCAGTCTCACCGCCCCAACCCCATCCCTGGGTGGCCAGATGGACTGCTAAGAAAATAAACTTTAAGCTAGAGTCATGACAAAAGACAAGTATTCTGCTTTTTGAGTGCTAGACTTGTAATTGAAAGAAGAAAAAGAAGGATCAATGATTTGCAGTCCCCAAGGCATTGTGCAATAATATTCCCCACATTCCTTCAAATCACTAGGAGCCAAGGAAAGCTGGAGATGCTGCCATCTCTGCAGCTATATGCTTGTAAGGATTTTGATTGCCTTCTTCTTAATGTTAAGGATGATTAATGAAACCGAATGGCTGGTTCTGTTTTAAGTGCCCCAAACACTCATCTTTTCACAAAAAGAGCTTTTTTACCAGTGTGCTGGTTAAATTGCCTTAACTGGCCCAGCCATCATTTCACCCAATTCTT